>CM050512.1:61835416-62445208 GCA_027563665.1 Antrozous pallidus
GTCAGCATCAACCCTTCAGTCACACCCCCAGTCCACTATCAGGTATATCTCTGGCCGCTCTGAGAAGTGATAACTCAGATCTGTGCTGGTGGCAATTCTGAATTTTCATCCCTGACCTAAACTTCTTGCAGTGCAAGCTCCATGAAGGCAAGCATTTGTCTTGTTAATTCTTAGTTCACTCATAGACTTTACCTGTGTCTATGCATCTATGCTAGCATCATATGATGACTGGTTGAACAGTCATTTCAGTCATCACGGTCACTGCCTTTATATACATATATATATATATATATATATATATATATATATACACACACACACATATATATATAATTATGTTGTATGCTAATAATAATCAAAACACTATTTTCAAGAGAGAGGTATTGAAATTGACTTGGTTTTATTTCTTGCATAACATTTGTCTTAGAAAAGATTTAAAACATTCACTTTTAAATTTTCTGAAAATATTTTTAACAATGTGAAAGAAGCTATACCTAATTTATTTCTATATTGTTAAAATATATGAAATACATGAAATATTTTGGTAAAAGTTAAAATTATATAAAAATCTGAATAAAATATAGACGATTACTAGAAAAGTTTCATGATTTGATAAAAAGATAAAGACTTTTGTGTTTAAATAAAAATAAGTAAAAAAATTAAGATTTTAAAGAATTAGATGAATTTAATAAAAAAGCACTATGTATATGTTTATACCATATATACATGTTATGTTATATTATATTTTTAATAAATACCTATGAAAGCATTAAAGGAGAAACTCATTAAGGTAAGATTGACAGAGGTTTTTTCCCAATGAAGAAGAGGAAAAAGAACATTTGAAATTGAGAGATTCACATCTAAAAAGGTACAGAACTACAAAAATACTTAATACATCCATGAAACAGCAAGTGGCTGGAATGTGGGGGAGATAGGGGTAAAATTCTGAAATAAGGGAGGAAAATTCAGTTGATGCTATTGTGAAGGGTATTCAAAGTCTCACTAAAAGAATATGAAATTTACCTACAAACTAATCTTGGAAATGACTTGATAAAAATTACATATGTGAACCATAATTCTGCAGGCAAACTAAAGGTTGAAGTGGTGAATAGAAGGGAAAACAAGTTGAATGTAGGTTGAGTGTTTTCACTCCACTATGCCTACATTTTATGTCTCATTTCTCACCTAGAGAAACAGAGTTCATTTCCATTTGATATTGAGATGAGATATTTTCAATAAAATATGATGTTTGTGAGAATATTTGTTAACTTCTAGAGTTCTCTTCTAAGACATTTAAACATAAAAAGATATATAATGTAAATACTTATATTTCAGCAGGAAAAAATAAACACAAAATAATATAAAGGAACAGAAGAAGGAAAATACTTGGTACTAGTCTCTGACACTAGCCAAGTTCCTGGCAATGCTTGCTAGATAAGGTCCTATTTTCCCATTATCCATTAAATGATTAGGTTAATTAAGACTTTAAAAGTTCCACTCAGATAGAAGTTGAACACTTTATGATTATTTTCTTAAATACACCATAGAAAATGGTATAAGTCAACTTAATTGCCATGTTCATGCAAAATATTTTACTTTACCCAAGTAGAAGCAAATAAATCACCGATACTATTTCCAAATTCCCGATCTTTATACTTTCTGTCCAAGAAATGAGGCTTTTTGTGTTTCATAGCTTTTATCCTTAATGTACCTATATGTTAACAAGCAAAAGAATCTTGTGACATGTTCAAGTAAGAATAAAAAAATTAACAATAAAATGGCAATAAATACATATCTATCAACAATTAAATCTAAAAATCAAAATAAATGAACAAGAAATCTATTAATAAAATAAACTGATGAATAAAATAGAACCGGAGGCATGCAGACATGGAACAGACTGAGGAATCTCAAAGGAAAGGTAGGAGTAAAAGGTGGGAACAGATTAAGCAAAGATATATATGCATATATGCATTACCTATGGACACTGACAATAGGGTGGTGAAGGGTGGGAACTGGGTTGGGGGGAACAATGGGGAGAAAAATGGGGGACATTTATAATACTTTCAATGATAAAATTTTAAAAATAATAAAAATAAAACACAGGTAAAACATATATATACACACATCCTAATAAACCTAGTTTGTCTTGGAATGCCAAGTGAGCTATTTTTGAACAAGCTAAAGTCAATCTAATTAACTGAAAGGTACATTCTTCTAACAGTGCCCTCCTAAAGAACATTCTGTTATGATGAAAATTTTCCAATAACTTAGCCATTAAATACTTGAAACTTGCTCCTATGACTCAGTAAATGGATTTCTAATTTAATTTAAAATTTAAATAGCCACATGTGGCAAGGTTCTACACTATTTTATAGTATAGTCCTAAAGTATAAAATAGTAGTCTTTAATGTTAATAAAACATTTTGTACCAATAAAATGTATTATCATAAAGAGAATATTTTATTTATCTGTTTTTAAAAGAATTTTAATAGTTTTTATTTTATACTAGAGGCCTAGCGCACAAAATTCATGTGCGGGTATAGTCACTAGGCCTGGCCTGTGATCAAGGCCATTTTTTCCAGCTGCTGCAAGCTGGCCCCACCCCCACCTTTACCCATCCCCAGATCCCCATTTGCCTTTGGGTGATCAGTGCCTGAGAGCTGGGGGAAGGAAGGGCCTGAAAGGTTGGCTGTTCCTGCCCACTTGCTGGCCCTGCATCCACTCAGGTGGCCATCAGGCCATTGGAGCCTGTCAGCCAGGAAAACGGACCAAGAGATAGTTAGTGTGCCTCATAGTGATTAGTCCAGTGGTCATTCTGCCATTAGGGTCAATTTGCATATTACCCTTTTATTATATAGGATTATAACAATTCTATGAGGTAGTATATATATTAAATAAGTAGAGGCCTGGTGCACGAATTCATGCATGGGTGGGGTCTGACCAGCCCTGGCACTAATCGGGGGTGGGAGAGCTGTTTGAGGGGGGGAGGGGACAGCTGGACGGAGGGACTGCAGGTGGTTAGCTGGTCAGCCTTGCCCCTTGGTAGAACTCCCAGTCAAATTCTCGGTGAGGGGACAATTTGCATATTAGACTTTTATTATACAGAATGCTAGATATATAGATATCTTTCTTTAAGAAAACATAAACTATATATAAACCATTTTTTAAAATAAATGACAAGGAGCAAAAAATATTTACTTATGAAAGTATTGTACATAAATAAAATAGTATCTGACCATACAAAGCTTCATTTGTTCAGATAATACTATCCCATGTCTCTGTATATCTATGACAGAGAGAAATGTAGTACAAGCAAATTCTGAAAATGAGGAGGAGGGGACGGGGAAGTGAGGGTGGGATGATGAACCTACAGTTGTTTAGTTAAATGAATTATATCAGTATAGTCACCTTTTATATGCTGTGGAAAGCATGAAAATGGTATTAACGTAGACCATGCTATAACTGTGACAAAAACAAAGCGAATCCACCAACATTTCAACCAGTATTCATAAAAAAAACCGCCACCAACTCTAATAAAGAAAAGTGAAAAAATTAAAGTTTGTGTATTTTATTACAAACAAAACCACAATCTAACAGAGAAAGAAAAATAGAGAAGTGAAACATTTTCTATTACTTTGTCCCTGTTGTTTGCTTTGCTGAGATAAATGGTTGTGGATCCTTCAATTATGGAGTTCCTTTTTGTCTTGCAGGCCCCTAAATTTTTCCCTTTCTTTTTTCTCCCCTGTCCACTCAGGCAGTGATGAGTAATTTTTAAAATATTTTTAAAACTTTCTTCTCCAACAGAAGCTAAGCATTTGGAAGACTATACATTTAAATCTCATCTCTCCTTTAAAATTAGTCTTGCCCTTTAAATCACACACCTATCCCTTTAGGGAACCTCCCCTACCTTTAAGCTGCACAATTAACCCTTTAAATCACATTCAGTATGAATTCTCTTTCTTATAGTCCCTTCTCTGAACTCTCAGACTAAGAGTTAGTTACCTTCTAGTGCACTAGTCTTAATCAACCTCAGAACCTGTCTTTTTTTTTTTTTTTTTTTTTTTTTGCTCCACCTTTGTAAACCACAAAGCCTTACAGTGGACAGAGTGGGATGGAAGTGTGAAGGATCCTGTGCTGGGATTTTTTAATTTTCTCTTTATAATCACGGTTTACAATTTTAGCATTCTTTGTCTTCCATGATACTACAATTATGATCCTGTGGAGAATTTTCATAGTTGTGAAGTTATTTTGTATAATTTAGGGAGAAGATTTAGGGAAGTCGATTACTACACAGCTGCCACTGTCTCCAGTTTCGCACACATTTAAGACTTTGTCCAACCAGCCATCATGGGGAAATGCCCACAACCCCAGGAATCACAGTTTTGAAGGTGCTGGTTTCTCACAGGTGACTTTACTGCCAACAGACACCCGATGAGTAGCTTGCTTATAGGTCTTATCTTTCATAGACTGTGGGCCATCTTTTTATTCATTACTGTATTACTTAGGGATACCAATTCCAAAGTGCAATGACACAGAGTTGCAATCTTGATTTCCACTGTACAGTACGCTGTGCCTACAAAGTTTCAACTCCAGATTGCCAGTAGGGGTACAAATTTTATTTGTTTCACTTTTGCACCCAGCTATCTATTCTAACTATATTCATTATATTGCATATAATATGATAAAAGTTATACACATGTGAATGACCGAGTATCTAAAAATTAAGGAAAATAAACTTAAAAAACTACAAAGTAAAAGCAAAAAATTTAATAAAGTTACAGATATAAGACAAACTTAGAAATCAATACCATCTCCTAATAAAATTAAATGATTAGTAAATCATAATACAGATTCCATGCACAACACTAAGAGAATATATGAAATCAGTATGAATAAACTTCATAAGATATTTTCAATAAATAAAATCATAAAAATTTAGTAAAGGGCATAAAAGAAATGTTGAGAAAATAGAGCAATATACTATACTAGAGGCCTGGTGCACAAAATTCGTGCATGGGATGGGGGGTGTCACTCAGCCCAGCCTGCACCCTCTTCAGTCTGGGACTGCTCTCACAATCCAGGACTGCTGGCTCCCAGCTGCTTGCCTGCCTGCCTTCCTGATTGCCCCTAACTGCTTCTGCCTGCCAACCTGATCACCCTCTAACCAGTCCCCTGCCAGCCTGTTTGCCCCCAACTTCCCTCTTTTGCTGGCCTGGTCACCCCTAATGGCCCTCCTCTGAAGACTTGATCACTACAACTGTCCTCCCTTGTAGGCCTGGTCTCTCCCAACTGCCCTCCCCTGCTGGCCATCTTGTGGTGGCATCTTGTGTCCACATAGGGGCAGGATCTTTGACCACATGGGGGCAGCTGCCTTGTATGTTGGAGTGATGGTCAATCTGCATATTACTCTTTTATTAGATAGAATAGAGTGCCTGAGTGGGAGCCAGCTGGTTTGCCCTGAAGGGTGTCCCAGACCAGGGTAGGGGTTCCCTTGGGGCATGGGGCAGCCTGAGTGAGGAGCCGGTGGTGGTTTGCAGGCTGGCCACGCCCCCCAGCGACCCAAGCAGAGGCCCTGGGATCTGGCCTCTGCTTGCCATGTCTAGGGGCAGATCCAGCCTCACTGCTTGGTCCCCACTAACACTGGCGGGGCTGACAGGCCCAGACATTGCAGCAGTAGTGGAGCAGGGAGGCTGGATCTGTCCCCTCTGGTGGAAGGCCCAGCTCTGCTGCTTTGGCAGACAGGCTCAGACACTCCAGCAGCAGGGCTGAGAGGATGGGCGACGCCATCTTGTGGCTATGGGGGCTGTCATTTCTGTTATGGAGTGATGGTTAATTTGCATATTACTCTTTCATTAGATAGGATATGTGCATATCAGTCACATTTACAAATATTTTTCTAAAATATCGTCATTAAAAATTAAATGTATCCTATATAATAAAAGTGTAATATGCTAAGTGTCTGACCGATTGGTCACCCATTTGGTCAACTACTTGACTAGTTGCTATAATGCACACTAACCACCAGAGGCTAGGCACTCTGACCAGTAGGTTAGCTTGCTGCTGGGGTCCTGTCAATTGGGACTGGGCGAGAGAGCTGGACATGCCCTGGAACCCTCTTATGGTCCCTCCCCAGCCAGCTGGCCCCCATCAGCCCTGATCTCGACTGGGTGAGAAGGCCCTGATTGGCCAGGCTGAGGGACCCCACAGATTAACAAATTTGTGCACTGGGCCTGTAGTCTATTTATAAGTTAAAGTGTCTATTGAATAAATATTTTACATAATGTAGGCAAAAAAGGAAAGAAAATAGCTTACCCTTCATGAGAAGTACTGCTCTCAGGGGTGGTAACCAATGGTGCTGCTATTGCATAACCCAAAGAATATCCAATTGTTAGTGAAGCTTCCATTAGGCCTATAAAATGAATATTGAACATCAAACTACTATATAAGACAGCTTGTCACAAGATAAAAAAAAAGTTATACCACTGAAATTGATTCCTTCTTAAAGTTTCATAGTATACTTGATTAGACAGAGTTCTCCAGAGAAATAGAACAAATAAGGATTTGTGGGTATGTGTGAAGTGATTCTGAACTATTTTTTTCTGCAGGAGACCACCTTCTGTTTTTCTGACCAATATCTCTCAGTGGGAATTACTTTTTCTACTTATTTTTTTAATTTTTTATTGTTGGCACTATTACAAATAAGATATTTAGAGAGCAAGAGAGATTTTAAGGAATTGGCTTATGCAACTGTGGGGGCTGGCAAGTCCAAATGTCCATGATAATCTGGCAGATTCAAAATCGAGGTAGGAATTAATATTACAGTCTTAAGGCTATAAATAAGTCTAAAATGCACAGGGCAGTATAGCAGGCTGAAACAATTCTGGTGGAGTTTCTCTGTATTGCTGTCTGGAGACAGATTTCTCTCTTTGGGAAGCCTCAGTCTTTATTCTAAAAGGCCGTAATTGATTGGATGAGGCTGACCCACACTATGGAGGGTAATCTGCTTTACTAAAATTCTACTGATCTTAAAATGTTGGCCACATCTAAAAAACACCACAGAAACATCTAGACTGGTGTTTGACCAAACTAAACCGAGCTTACACATAAAACTAGCCATCACACATATATCCAATGCTTGTACTAGAGAAACTCAGGTAATTTAATTATATAATTAACTGTATATTATTTCATCTATATATTTAATATAATTAAATATATTTGCATTTAATATAAATTAAATGCACCATATTTCTCTTTAATTTGTGGTACTAACACAAGATTCTACTTTATAATGACACATTCTCATCTCCTTTGCATCTTTCTTATTAGGTGCCAGGATAACAAGAGGTGACAATAAAGTAAATTTCTCTCTGTAATGCATAGATGTGAGTTCTGATTGCTATTCTGTAGAACCAAAGGTAAAACAAACATATTTATTTCCACCCTCAGCTAAGACTAATAAATCACAGGAATTTCTTTTCTAAAAGCAAACATATATATGAATATCAGACATTTTAGTTTATTGGCATGCCTTTTCTTACCTCTGAAGAGAAATTATTATTTTGACACAAAATACTATTTTCTTTTATGTCACCTTCACAGTAAGTATAAAAACTTTAATTTTTTCCACAAATTATAGTTAGATAAATAGATGTACAAATAGATGATCTTCTAGTACTAGAAGCTATCCTATCTAATAAAAGAGTAATATGAAAATTGACCCTACCTCTGATCAAACCACACCCACAACCATGCCTGCCAGCCAATCAGGAGCAAATTGTGCAAATAAACCCCAACCAAGATGGCTGCTGCCACTGAAAGCAGGAGGGAGGCTTGGGTTTCCCCAGCAAGGGAGGAAGCCAAGCTTTTCGCCTGCTGTTGCTGGCCTAGGCCTCCACGCAATGCTACAAAGTTTCAGTTATGGAAGATACATAATCCCAACAGAAATGGCAGCAGCCACAGAGCTGGAGAAAGAAGAGGCTAGGGGTCCTGGAACAATGAAGGAAGCCAAACTTCTGCAGCCCTAGCCTAGGCCTCCACTCTAATCTACAAAGTTTCAGAAATGGCTGTCGCCACTGAGTGAGCAGAAGTCTTGGCTCTGCTTCAGGCTACAAAGTCTCAATTGTAGACCACAAATTAATCCCAGATCCCATATCCCCTCTGCTTGGATCACTGGGGGGCATGGCCGGCCTGCAAACCACCATAGGCCCCTCAGTCAGGCTGCCCCACACCCCAAGGGAACCCCCACCCTGATCCAGGATGCCCTTCAGAACAAACCAGTTGGTCCCCACCTGTGCACAGGCCTCTATCCTATCTAATAAAAGAATAATATGCAGATTGACCATCACTCCAACACACAAGATGGCTGCCCCCATGTGGTCAAAGATCCTGTTCCCATGTGGACACAAGATGGCTACCACAAGATGGCCAGCAGGGGAGGGCCATTGGGAGGTTCCAGGCCCTGCAAGGGAGGGCAGTTGGGGGCCATCAGGCCAGCAGGGGAGGGCAGTTGGGAGGGACCAGGCCTGCAAGGGAGGGCAGTTGGGGGCAATCAAGCCTGCAGGGGAGGGCAGTTAGAGGTGACCAGGCCGACAGAGAAGGGAAGTTGGGGGCAAACCGGCTGGCAGTGGAGCAGTGTGACATCAATTAGGCTGGCAGGGTAGTGGTTAGTGGGTGATCAGGCTGTCAGGCAGAAGCAGTTAGGGGCAATCAGGGAGGCAGGCAGGTGAGCAGTTTGGAGTCAGCAGTCCTGGATTGTGAGAAGGATGTCCGATTGACCTTTTAGGCCCAATCCCAGTTGGGCCTAAATGGGCAGTCGGACATCCCTCGAGGGGTCCCAGATTGGAGAGGGTGCAGGCTGGGCTAAGGGACATCCCCCACCCCCTGTGCCCCCCTAACTACCTCTAGTGTTATTATAAAAGCTAATAATTAGCACCTGTATATCAGTTTAAATATGCACACCAAAATATAGAAGCTCAATAAAAATTCAGAATTGATAAATTATATTAAAAGGAAAAAAAACTTGCCTAGATAAATACCAATTGAGTATCTGGAAATGCTGTCATCAAGAAAGATTACTGCAAGGATATAAAGAGGCATTCCTGCTATTCCCTGCACAATCTGCCCAAGCATTATGAAAGTTACATATGTTGAGTAGAATGAAATGGATTTATTGCAAGTTTTGAGCATCTTCGTTTCTTCACAAATATCTTTTGAAAGGATAATTTTTTGTTAAACAAGTCAAAACTTAAACACACAACAAAAACACAGTGTATTTTATGAAAAATTTTACTTTTTACAAGATATTTCCACCATTATACTTTTTTCTTTTAGTTGAGATTTCATTTACATTGAATGTAGTAGTTTTCAGAAAAATGCAATGATGAAATAAAATTTGTGGAAATACTGAAAATATGCAAATATTATATATAAACCAAACATAATACTATATGAATATACATACTTGTCAAAATAAATGGACTAAAGTATCTTGTGGAACACAGGAGGAATTACTAAAGTTCTCAAGAAATATATATAAAAATTGATAAAAGAAAAACAATTTCACAAAATAATTATCACAAAGTAGTCTTTGTTCTTCCTAGGCCCATCTCTTACATGAAAAATTATACAATCCTGAGAAGATGAAAAAGTAGATATATATTACTAGAGAACTACAATTAATTAGCTTAATAAACTTGATTATATAAATAGATACAGGTGGATGGGCATACAGACAGACACGTATTATTATAAGGTCCTAGAGGCAATGATTTAAAGGAATACTCATTTAATGTATGACAGTAACATTTAAATCTTACCTTCAGTTTCTACGTTCGATTGATAATCTTCACCACGATAGTATGGAAAAGCAAGTAAAAGTGATCCAAATCCTACTAAAAAGGAGGAAGCCATAACCCATTTTATAATGTTTCCTTTCACTCCATAGTATGCTATAAACAATACTACCAGGCAAGATGAAATATGATAACCTGATGACAACAACATAGTCTCATAGGCTTTCAGACCACTGCCCTTCTGAACCGTGCCAATGCTCACATTTACAAGACCAAACACCATACCTAAAATGTAGAAAGAAAAAAACACAGAGTAATATGTATTTTAAGAGACAAAACAAATCACCATTGTAATCATTACAAAGCGAAGCTTAATTTATAGTGATTCAAACTTATTTCACCTTATTTAAATGTGTTTAAAATTTATGAGCACAAAATGATCCTTTTTCTCAAACACTAATAAGCTTTAACCTCTATGAAATAGTTTCCAATGGAATTACTGTATCTATTTTTTAAATACTATATTCATGAGTAATTTATGAAGAATATGATCTTTTCCATCATCTCAGTACTAATATTTATTTTGATGTATTATATTTCAATAATAAAAATGAATAAATAACAATATAATATCTATCATCCAGGATAGAAAATAAAACATTATCAAAATGGTTGAAGTCCAACATGTACTCCCAAACATATTTTTCTCTCTCATTCTATAACCCATATCCTATACTTGAAGTTCACCATTTCCTAGCCTTTTTAACACTTTTTTGACAATGCATATACATCCTTGAACAATAGTACTGTTTGTCATGTTCTTGAGCATGAAATAAATGTTATCATATATGCCCATGTCCACCACTCAGCACCTAACTGGGGGGAAAATAATCACACTAAGTGTTTGAAACAAAAAGAAATTGACACAGAAGATTGAAGATGGCTACCAACAGGAAGGCAGGCTGCAAGTATGTGAGTGAGAGAACAAAAGGAGAATACGTGGACGTATGGGGAGTGTCTATTTGTGAGTGAGGGGCAGCTATATTCCAAGGGACTGTTAGGGACTACCGGACCAGGCTCCCCTGACCGCGCTGCCTCCACTGTTGCTAAAATCTTTCCCAGAGTGACTGCCTCTGCAATAGAGACTATGGCATCTTGAAAGGGAGAGTGGCTGTGATCAGAAGCTTAGCCTTACCTTCAATCAGGAAGAATTAGATACCTCCCAGAACCCTACAACCACAACACCCAGGGTTCAGCTGCAAACCCACAAATACTGGGTGTCAAGCAGTGCCAATACATGGACTCAGACAAGCTCTGCACCTTGTCATGGAAAGGTCAGATTTCCCCTAGAGAAAGGTGAGGTCTGCAATCCAGGCTGAAGAGAGAAACCCACACAGTGGGATCTAGCAGTTCAGAGGAAGTCTACTCCCTCCGCATATATTGGGGCCAGTGTAGTCCACAAATGTGGAAGGGGGTTCACAGCGCTACATAGAAGGGACTCTAGAAGTAAACTCATAGATGGATAGCCCACAAAAAGGCAGCCTAAAGCTTTACCAGTAAATCAACTTCGCTGTGCCAGGGGGAAAAGACATGCATAGAGACATGAGCAGAGTTGTACGCAGTGCCTGGGTGAAAAAGTCGTGAGTTTGCACACTTACTCTGGCTCTTTTTTCTCTTTAAATCCTTGCTTTTTATTACTAAACCCAGTACATAGGATTGCGCAGTTTAAAACACTCTCAGAGACTGCAGGGGAAAGTTGTTTTTGTGGAACCTGGGGATCTGAGTGGGAGAAACGATCAGAAAACCAGCTCTGGGGGCAGTCCATACCCTCAAACCAGTATTAAGTGCAGCAGGGAAAACAAATTCCGAATATGGGGTAGAGAGGACTTATAGCCCAGATGTCAATACAGAAATACTGCCACCCACAGGTTAAATCACAAACTGATTCTTGGGTAATTACAATCACAGAAAAGTTGAGTAACAAAGAAATACTGTCTGCTTGAAAACAAGATTGTGACCTACGACACAGAGAGCTGTGTAATGCAGGTAACTTCAATACTGTCCTGACTACCTGACAAGAAACAGGTGTGCCAAACAGAACAATAGAGAAAGTGAATGATCTTCACTACTGCACATTTTTTATTCTTTATCTTTCCTTTAAGAAACTACATTTTTTTTCTCACTTGATTTTACCTTTTTAATTATTATATTTTTATGTTTAATCAATATTATTACTACTATTATTTTACCTTTTGTAAAGTTTCATTTTATTTTCTCTTTATTTTATTTTATTCTGGGATTAGTGTTCTACATTCTATTTTCATTTTTCCTTTAGTATCACTTTATTCTATTTCAACTTGATCTTTATACCAACACACTCTTCCTCACTTTTTTCCCTTTTGTTGTCCTATTTCCCTTACCCTATTCCTGCTTTAGATTTTCCCTATTCCTTCTTTTTACCCCGTGTTAAAAATTCATCCTACTAATATGTATTATTTACGATCCCCTGCTCCAAGTCCATACACACTTCTCTCTTCTCTTTCTTCACTATCCAAATTTTTTCTTTCTTCCCTTTTTTTTGTTTTTTGTTTTGTTATTTATGTTTTTGTTTTATTTAGCCATTCTTTCTCTCTCTTCTATTGTTGTTGATTAGATTGTTTTTGTTTGTGTGATTATTTTTTTGTTTCTGTTTTTACTCTCTTCACTTGTTATTAGTTGTTGTTTGTAATTTGGATTCATCTCTGAGTGTTAGTTGTTTACATTGTTTTTGGATTAGTTGTAGTTCTATTGAGTTTTCTCCCCATATAGTTTTTTCTCTCTTATTTTTTATTCTCTTTCTTTTCTCTCTTACTTTTTTCCCTTTTCTTAATGTAATTTTTGCACTCTTTTTTTAAAATCCCTAATTCTCTTTTCTCTAGTGGTGGTCCTTATTTTGGGTTAATTAGTACCATGAATACATTTTAGTTCAGTGTCTTGTGTGTTGTGCCTTGTTGTGTTGTATTTTGTGCCTTTAAGTCAGTGCAGGAGAGAGAGAGCTACATAACCAGACACCCTGAGAGGAGAGATAATGGGGAGACAAAGAAATAGCCCACATATGAAAGAAAAGGAGGCATCATCAGAAAAGGAAGTAAACAAAGTGGAAGTAAGCAATCTGTCAGAAAGAATTCAGAGAAATGGTCATAAGGTTGCTGAAATGGTTGGAAGACAAATTCATCAGTATGTGTAAGAAACATGAAGAAATGAATAAGGGACAAAAGGAAAGGAAATATGACATCACTACAATAAAGAACTCAATAAAAATTATCAACAGTAAACTAGAAGTGGAGGACTGCATTAATAAACTAGAAGACAAGATAGGAAAAAACACCCAAGCAGAGCAGCATCTAGAAAAACAAGGTGAGAGCCTAAAGGAACTTTGGAACAATTTGAAACAAAACAACATCCATATAATATGGGTGCCAGAAGGAGAGGAAACTAATCAAGGACTAGAAAACCTGTTTGAAGAAATAATGGCAGAAAACTTCCCTGATATATAGAAGAAAAATCTCTCACAATCCCAAGAAGCTCACAGAGTCCCAAACAAAATGAATCCCAAAAGACCAACACACATTGTAATTAAATTGCTAAACACCAACAACAAAGTCAGAATCTTAAAAGTGGCCAGAGATATACAGAAAATTACCTACAAAGGATCCCCCATCAGACTAGCAAATGATTTTACATCAGGCAGGAAGGGAATGGGATGAAATATACAAAGTCATTGAAAGGAAGGGTCTAAATCCGAGAATAATGTACCCAGCAAGGCTATCTATCAAAATTGAGAGTTAAATTAGGAGCTTCAGAGACAAAAAAGGACTAAGGGAGTTTATTACCACCAAAGCAGCAATGCATGAAATGCTAAAGGGTCTGGTGTGAAAAGAAATAGGAAGCGAAAAAGGAAAACAGTCATAAAAAATAAAAAATGGTGACAAACAAGTACCTATCAATAATAACTTTAAATGTAAATGGATTAAATTCCCCAATCAAAATACACAGGGTAGCTGAGTAGATAAGAAAACATGACTCACATATCTTCTATCTGTCAGAAACTCACCTCAGAAAAAAAGAAATACAGACTGGTGGTAAAGGGATAAAAAAGGTATTTCAGGAAAATGGAAAAAAAAAACTGGATAGCAATACTTATATTTGACAAATTAAATCTCAAAGTGAAAGACCTAACAAGAGATAAGGAAGGCCACTTCATAATACTAAAGGGAGCAATTCAATGAGAAGATATAACTCTGGAAAACATATATGCACCAATACAGGAATACCCAAATACATAAAAAAAACTTCTGGAGGATATCAAGAGAGAGATTGACAGCAATAAAGTCATAGTCGGGAACTTTAATACCCCACTATCACCATTGGACAAATCCTCTAAACAAAAAACCAGCAAAGAAATATTAATCCTAAATGACACATTAGATCCAATGTAATTAATTGACATCTTCAGAACATTTCACCCCAAAGCCACAGAGTATACATTCTTTTCAAGTGCACATAAGTCATTTTCAAAGATAGACCATGTTGGGTCACAGGCAAAGTCTATGCAAATTCAAGAAGACTGAAATCATATTAAGCATCTTCTCAGATCACAATGGCATAAAACTAGAAATCAACTACAATAAAAACAATTTTAAAAAATACAAACACCTGGAGGTGAAATAACATGCTATTAAACAATGCCTGGGTTACCCGAGAGATCAAAGAAGAAATAAAAGACATTATGGCAACAAATAACAATGAAAACACAACAGTTCAAAATCTATGGGACACAGTGAATGCAGTCTTGAGAAGGAAGTTCATTGCTCTTCAGGCTTACCTCAAAAAACAAGAAACAATGGTAATAAATTATCTTAACCCTACAACTCAAAGAGTTAGAAAGAGAGCAATAAGAAAAACCCAGCATAAGCAGAAGGAAGGAAATAATAAAGATCAAAGTGGAGATAAATGACATAGAGAAAAAAAAAGATAAATAAAATCAAGAGCTGGTTCTTTGAAAGGATAAACAAGATTGATGAACTTGTACCCAGCCTCACCAAGAAGCAAAGAGAGAGGATCCAAATACACAACATCAGAAATGAAAGAGGTAAAGTAACAACCGATCCCATAGAAATACAAATGATTATGAAAAAAATACTATGAACAGCTCTATTCCAACAAAATGGACAACCTAGCTGAAATGGATATATTCTTAGAAAATTACAAGCTTCCAAAACTCAACCAAGAAGAATAAAAAAAACCTGAATAGGCAAAAAACTACTGAAGAAATTGAAACAGTGACCAAAAATCTTCCAGCAAACAAAAGCCCTGACCCAGATGGTTTTATAGGGGAGTTCTACCAAGCATTCAAAGAAGAATTAAACCTATCCTCCTCAGACTATTCCAAAAAATTCAAGAGGAAGGCACACTTCCAAGCTCTTTCTATGAAGCCAGTGTTACCTTAATCCAAATCCAGATAAAGACGCCACAAAAAAAGAGATCTCCAGGCCAATATCCTTGATGAATATAGATGCTAAAATCCTCAACAAAATTCTAGCAAGGGCTAATTCAGCAATACATTAGAAAGATCATACACCATGACCAAGTGGGATTTATTCTGGGGATGCAAGCATGGTACAATATCTGCAAATCAATAAGTGTGATACATTACATAAACAAACTGAGAGACAAAAATCACATAATCATGTCAATTGATTCAGGAAAAGCATTTAACAAAATCCAACAGTCTTTTTTGATAAAAACACTCAGCAATGTGGGAATAGAGGGATCATACCTCAACATAATAAAGGCCATATATGAAAGACCTACAGCCAACATCATACTCAATGGGCAAAAACTAAACTCATTTCCCTTAAGAAAAACAAGACAAGGATACCCACTTTCACCATTTCTGTTCGACATAGACAAGAAGTACTAGCCATAGCGATCAGACAAGAAGAAGAAATAAAAGGCCTCAAAATTGGAAAATTTATTCACAGATGACATATACATAGAAAACTCCAAAGACTCCATCAAAAAACTACTAGACCTAATAAATGAATTTGGCAATGTAGCAGGATACAAAATTAACACCCAGAAATCTATGGCCTTTTTATACACCAATAATGAACTCACAGAAAGAGAAATGAAAAAAAAAAATCCCATTTACTATTGCACCAAAAAAATTAAGATACCTAGGAATAAACTTAACTTAAGAACGTAAAAGACTTGTACTCAGAAAACTACAGGATATTGAAAAAAGAGATAGAGAAAGACATAAACAAATGGAAGAACACACCATGTTCATGGATTGGTAGAACCAACATCATTAAAAGGTTCATAATACCTAAAGCAATCTATAGATTCAATGCAATACCTATTAAAATACTAGTGTTATATTTCAAAGATCTAGAACAAATTCTGCAAAAATTCATCTGGAAAAAAAATACCCTGGATAGCCACAGCTATCCTGAGAAAGAAGAACAAAGTTGGAGGGATCACAATACCAGACATCAAGCTGTACTACCAAGCCACCATTCTCAAAACTGCCTGGTACTGACACAAGAACAGACATATAGATCAGTGGAACAAAATAGAGAATACAGACATTGACCCAAATCATTATACTCAATATTTGACAAAGGAGGCAAGAGCATACAAAGGAGTTCAAACAGACTCTTTAATAAATGGCGCTGGGAAATTTGGTCAGATACATGCAAAAAAAAAAAAAAATGAAACTAGATCACCAACTTACACCATAGACAAAGACAAACTCCAAATGGCTAAAGGACTTGAATGTAAGACAGAAAACCATAAAAATCCCACAAGACTCCATAGGCAGCAAAATTGCAGACATATGTCGTAGTCCTAGGGAAAGAGAGAGTAAGGAGAAAATAAACAAACGGGATTACATCAAAATCAAAAGCTTCTGCACAGCAAAAAGAAATCATCAACAAAATAACAAGAAAGCCCACTGCATGGGAGAACATATTTGCCAGTGTTATCTCCGATAAGGGTTTAATGCCCAACATTTATAGGGAACTCATACAACTTAACAAAAGATAAACAATCCAATAAAAAAATGGGCAAAGCATCTAAATAGACACTTTTTGAAAGAGGACATTCAGAAAGCCAAGAGACATATGAAAACATGCTCAAAGTCACTAATCATCTGACAGATTCGAATCCAAACAACAATGAGGTATCATCTCATACCTGTCAGAATGACTATCATTAACAAATCAACAAACAATAAGTGCTGGAGAGGATGTAGAGAAAAAGGAACCCTCCTTCACTGCTGGTCAGAATGCAGACTGGTGAAGCCACTGTGGAGAACAGTATGGCATTTCCTCAAAAATTTAAAAATGGAACTGCCATTTGACCCAGTAATACCACTTCTAGAAATATATACTAAGAAAACAGACACATCAATGAAAAAGGATTTATTCACCCCTATGTTTACAGCAGCACAATTTACAATAGCCAAGGTTTGGAGACAGCCTAAATGTCCATTAGCAGATGAGTGGATTAGAAAACTATGGTACATCTACACAATGCTATGCTGCTATAAAAAAGAAGGAATTCTTATCATTTGCAGCAGCATCATGGATGGAACTGGAGAGTATTATACTAAGTGAAATAAGCCAGTCAGTGAAAAATACCACATTATCTCACTCATCCTGTATAATAGAGGTAACATGCAAATTGACTGTCACTTCAACACACAAGATGGCCACCCCCATATGGTCAAAGATAACCATCCCCATGTGTATTCAAGATGGCCACCACAAGATGGCTGGCAGGGGAGGGCAGTTGTGAGCAATCAGGCCAGCAGGGAAGGGTAGGTGGGAAGGACCAGGCCTGCAAGGGAGGGCAGTTGTGGGTGATCAGGCCTGCAGGGGAGGGAAGTTAGGGGTAACTGGGCTGGCAGAGGAGGGCAGTTGGGGGTGACCAGTCCTGCAGGGGAGGACTGTTGGAGAGGACCCAGGCCTGCCGGGGAGGGCAGTTGGGGATTACCATGCCAGCAGGGGAGAGCAATTAGGAGTGATCAGGTCTGTAGGGGAGGACAGTTGGGGGCAACCAGGCCTGCTGGGGACAGCAGTTGGAGTTGACCAGGCTTGCAGGGGAGGGCAGTTGAGGCAACCAGGCCTGCAGGGGAGGACAGTCAGGGGTGACCAGGCTGGCAGGATAGGGCAGTTAAGGGTGATCAGGCTGACAGGGGAGTGCAGTCAGGGGCAGTCGTGCCTGCAGGGTAGCAGTTAGACTTTGATCAGGCTTTCAGGGGAGTGGTTAGGGGGTGATCAGGCTGGCAGGCAGAAGTGGTTAGGGGCAATCAGGCAAGCAGGCGAGCAATTGGGAGTCAGCAGTCCTGGATTGTGAGAAGGATCCCAGATTGGAGAGGGTGAAGGCTGGGCTCCCCTCATGCATGAATTTTGTGCACTGGGCCTCTAGTTCATAAATATTCTGTAACTTAGAGGTGAAGTTATAAAGTTATCAGCCATAACACTCCTTTATAAAATAGTAAGGGAAAGAGAATGCAAAAAAATAAAAATAAAAAATTGGAATACACACACACAAGTGTATACATGTTTGTGTGTATACACATAAAACAAACACGAAAGAGAAAAATGAATAGTTGCTATAGTTTTTATTTCTCTAAATGGTTACTAGACACAATTGATATTAATAAACCCCTCTTCCCTATTTACTGCCTCTTATACCACTTGATCTCACATAACATATAAATGTTATTTCAAAACATATTCTTCACCCGATAGAACAACACGCCAAACTTTTCTATTGTTGTCTCCTAATCCTCGGAGCCCTCTCTGAGTTTTCAGTGGTACATTATAATTATCTATAAGGCCAAGAATTTCTGGTTATTGAGATATATAGTGAATAGCATGAACATAAACTCTCTATACTTCTTTTGCTATAAAATTAATTCCTTCATTAAAAGGAATGTGATAATAATCAATGTGATAATAAATAAGATGATCAAGATGGTGTATAAGGCGTTCATTAAGTCCAAGTATAGTTGTTTTGGCAAAAGCATGTTGATAAAAAATCCCGCATGCAAAACAAATATCTATTTCAGTGAGAAGAAATTATTGCCCACTCCATGTAATCAACTTGCCTTTAGGTAACTGGTTGATTTCACTAGGGAATGGAGCAATTTTCTGGATTATGTTGACTTTTCCTAGTTGGCAAAACAGGCACTCAGTAGTTCAATAGCTAGATCAGCTCTGGTGAAGATAAATCCATGCATTCCGCTTCCATTCTTGATACAATTATCATCATAAACATGAGCCCTCTGAATAAGACATACTAGTATAATGGCAGGAAATGAGGCTGGCTAATATTTTGAGGTTGGTTACCTATTTATCTCATTATTGAGAGCTTCCTCTGCAATGAATTTCTTTGTTGAACATTTTTTTTTTAGAATAATTCTGCCCATCCAGATAGACATACCACTTACCCAGTCTCCTAGTTACTAAATGGTCAACCCATTAGACAATAGAAGCATGGTTTCTAGGAAATACAATCTAATTTTACTACCCAACATTCTGCCCACTATGAGGACTTTCCTTTTCCTCTATTTTTTTCAGGGACTCCCCTAAGTGGGCCTATAATGTTATCATAGCATACTTGCACCTTCAAAAACTACAGGCACATAAGATTATGTTTCTTTCTTACAAGTAAATGGTACAAATGAAGAAACTTTTCCTTCGTTTCAGAAGAGGTAGCCCTGCACACTCCAAACCAATTTTCCTGAAGTAGCAGGCACATTTTTAGTGTATAAGACACTATCTCCCAGGACAGACTGTATGTTGGTCATTCTGGGAAGCCTGGGATCTCATTCTAGCTATGAGTCTGCCATCAATAAATGGTGATGGGGTGGGTCATGAGGGAATCAGCATTCCCTAAAGTCAGGTGAGGTAAATTCAGAAACTTTTTTTTCAGTCATAGGAGAAAATGTTGCTCCTACTGAGAAAGGAGACTTGGAATTTCAGGGTTGATGGGTCTCAGATTCACTGACTTCCACCCAATTTCCCGGGTCCCCTCTTCTCCAGTCAGTATTCCAACTCTCACATAAGTGATTTAGTGAATTGTGAATTCAAATTGTGTTGTAATTTTACAACCATGAATTAGTATTGGTGCTATTCAAAATATGCAGTGTGTGACTAGAAGCTCATACATGTTCTAATTATGCCCTAAACTCATTTTCTTTCTGTAAACTTTTCAGTACAGTCAGAAGCAGTCAGTCAGTCAAACCCAGATCTCTGTAGTCTAAAGATTCACCATAGAAATCAATTGCAGAAGCTCTTGGTCTTCCAAAATCTTGCCTTCAATAAGAACTTTATCTCAGGCAACATTTTAAATAACTCTGTCATTGCATATCATGGATTTCCAGTGTACCATTTCCCACAAGATACTGTTGTTTTTGCTGCTTTCAAGATCAGTTAGCTCAGATAACCAATTCCAGGTTCCTATCTTTGGGGATGGTTCGGTTGTTTCTCACTGGTTTAATGCTTGGCATAGACTACGGTTACAGTAGGAAGCTAGGTAGATATCACTTGTGAGAGGTAGCTGGGTCTTGGAGGGAAACGTAACAAACCAAAAATAGACAATGGAGGCAGCAGACCACTATGTGAGCAGGATAGACTAAGAATTCCTACAGATTGTGGTCTAAATGGTGGCAAACACCTGGGTGAAAGGGCCTTATAATTTGAAGATATATTTTTTTGAGACGTGAAGGATGGGGTGACTTGCTCCTTGCCTAAAGGTGTTCCAGCCTAGGGGTATAAATCCCCTGAACTTCCAAATATCAGGGCTCTTGGTTTGATTTAGGCCAGCTGAGTTGCCCACTCAGGGTCTATCTGAGTATATTTCTTTCCTACAAATAAACCATTGCCTGCTTTTGCTGCTATTTGTTGTCTCTTGTTTGAATTCATTCCTATAAGCAAGACAAGAACTAGGGGCACAGAGTACTACTGTCTCTGCCAGGGTCTATCACTGGCCAGAGACCCCCCTGATCCTCACTGACATTACTATTTCAAAACTTATGTGATTTTTATAATTTATAGACAAATTAGTTTTATTACATTGGTGAAGCTAAACATTCAATAAAAAACTTTTAAGCATCTTATTATCTCATAACATTTTTGAAAGGAACATTACTTTAAACAATTTCTTAACCATATTTATCTGTTAATATTTTTCTGAAGAATATATATTTGAATATGATCTGATTCTCATGAAATCAGTTGCAAGTCATGAAAATTGCTTTCTATAGCTTTGCAGCAAAGGCTTGACTCAGCAAGCCTTGGTTGCTCAAAAAATGCTTGTCTTCAAGACTGACCTTTGGGTGTCTCCTGGGAGATGACTCTGAGTCCTTAAATATTCTGCCTGAGAAGAGTGCTTTTATATGCCTGAAGCCTTGGGCCACACAGTACCAATTGGATCAGATAGTTTATACTAAAAAGGTGATTTAAAGTGAGCATCTATTGTTGAATGCCTGAGGCCTTTGGCCACGCTGTATCAGTTTGATTAGTTTATGTTAATAATGTATTTATGGGAACGCCTTTTTTTGGTGTATGTGTGAGGAGGATGTATTAATGGAGTATGAGTAGCTGAAGTTAGTCACACAGATGCTGCATGCCTACATGACTAACCCCTGAAAAATCTAGGACACCAGGCTCATGTTATCTTTTTTAAAATTTAATAAATCTTTATTGTTCAGATTATTACAATGTACCTCTTTCCCCCCCCTATCCCCATAACTCCCCTCCCCCTGGGACCCATCTCACCCTCTGCCCTTACCCCGCCCCCACTGTCCTCATCCATTGGTGTACGATTTTTGTCCAGTCTCTTCCTGCACCTCCCACACCCCAAGAATTGTCAGTCCATTTCCCTTTCTATTCCCCTGATTCTATTATATTCACTGGTTTATTCTGTTCATCAGATTATAATTCACTTGATTTTTAGATTCACTTGTTGATAGATGTGTATATGTTGTTCATAATTTTTATATTTACCCTTTTCTTCTTCTTCTTCTTCTTAAATACATTTCAGCATTTCATATAATACTGGTTTGGCAGTGATGAATTCCTTTAGCTTTTTCTGATCTGCAAAGGACTTAATCGGACCTTCAATTCTGAATGATAGCTTTGCTGGGTAGTCTTGGTTGTAAGTTCTTGCTCTTCATCACTTTGAATATTTCTTGCCACTCCCGTCTGGCCTGCAGGGTTTCTATTGTGAAATCAGCTGACAATCATATGGGTGCTTCCTTGTAGGTAACTGTTTTTCTCTTGCTGCTTTTTTTTTTTTTTTTAATATATATTTTATTGATTTTTTACAGAGCAGAAGGGAGAGGGATACAAAGTCAGAAACATCGATGAGAGAGAGACATCGATCAGCTGCCTCTTGCACGCCCCCTACTGGAGATGTGCCCGCAGCCAAGGTACATGCCCTTGCCGGAATCGAACCCGGGACCCTTCAGTCCGCAGTCCAACGCTCTATCCACTGAGCCAAACCGGTCTCGGCTCTCTTGCTGCTTTTAATATTCTCTCTTTATCATTTGCTCTTGGCATTTTAATTATGATTAAAATGTGTCTTGGTGTGGCCCTCTTTGGATTCCTTTTGTTTGGAGTTCTGTGTGCTTTTTGGACTTTTAAATCTATTTCTTTCACCAGGTGGGGGAAGTTTTCAGTCACTATTTCTTCAAATAGGTTTTCAGTATCTTGCTGTCTCTCTTTTTCTGGAACCCCCATAATTCGGATGTTGGTATGCTTGAGGTTGTCCCAGAGGCTCCTTACACTGTCTTCAATTTTTTGGATTCTTTTCGCTTTTTGCTTTTCCAGCTGAGTATTTTTTGCTTCTTTGTATTTCAAATCTTTGACTTGATTCTTGCGGTCCTCTAGTTTGCTTTTAGGTCTCGGTATTGCAAATATATATATTTTTTATTTCAGTCAGTGTATGCTTAATTTCTACATGGTCCTTTTTCATATCCTCCAGGGTCTCATTAAATTTGTCAGCCTTTTCCAAGAACCTCTTGAAAAACCTTATAACTGTGGTTTTGAACTCTATGTCCAGTTATTTTTTTTCCCTCTATTTCTTTCAAATGCGATTTCTTTCCATGTCTCTTCATTTTGGCTGTTTCCCTGAGTTGTTTGAATAGCTTTGTGTGGTAGGTGTCCTCTAAGGAACAGTGGCTCAGCCTCCCCAGTTACCTGAGGTGGATACTCTTAGTGCACTCATTTATGGGCTGCACAGTCTTATTGTAGTTAAGCCTAGATTGTTGTTGGCATTGCTGGGAGGGTTTGGCCTCTAGGCCAATTGGCTGTAAGAATCAGCTGTGTCTACACTGGGAGAGCCTCTGTGCTCAGCTTGAATGGAGCAGAGTCTCAAGGCTGAGCAGTCAGCCTTGGTTTCCCATCAGCCCAACCCTAAGTGGCACCCGGGTCTCCGTGCCCCACGGCAATGGCTGCACGACCTCTAAGAGAGAGCTGCCCAGAGCTCTGCCTGCTGCCAGACAGTCTATTTTCTCCTCAAATGAGTCTGGACACCCAAAGACTCACCTGGAACTGGAAAACAAAGCAGTCTGGTGGTTTTGTTTTTTTTCCCCTTGAATGATAGAGCCAACCACGAGCCCTCTCTGCGAGGGCTCTCAAATGAGAGAGCCAGCCACATGCTCAGCTGCATGCCCTCTCCATGAGTTCATGGGCCTCTGCAGCTCCTGAGTCCCAGTGCGCTTCCTCCTTACAGTCCAGTTTCACTCTGTATGAGTCTTGGTTCCCCGAGACTCACCCGGAACTGGTGGCCAGTGCAGTGGGGAGCCTTTGTTTCCCTCCCCATTCGAGAAAACCAGCCGGGTATTCAGCCACCTGCCCTTTCTGCTCATTCACGGCTCCGCACCTCTTGTCTCTGCACATCTCTGAAACTCTGCCCTCCGCAGCTCCTCTGAGTCTCAGTGACCTTTTATCTTTTCTTCTATTTGTAGAATTTCCACTCAGCCAGATTTCTGGTGGTTCTGGAGATGTCCGTTTTGTCTTTCAGTTATAGTTTTGAAATTGTTGTGCAGGGCAGCAGTATAGGAGTTTACCTATGCCACCATCTTGGTTCCTCTCTTCGTGTTATCTTTCTTGATGGGCAACTCTTTGCATGTGTTATCACACATTATTGCTGGAAAAATTAAGCATGTCCATATGTCCCCACTGGGAAAGGACACAGCAGCTTGCACTTGGTTTCTAGACTTTATCCCGTGTGCCTTTTCCCTTTGCTAATTTTATCTATTCACTCTAAAAAATCATAACCATGCATAAGACATTTTTCTCTGAGTCCTCAGTCCTTCTGTGGGCGGCAGTTAGAGAGATATGAGCAGAACATGGACAATGGGTCAGGTACAGAAGTCACCAGAATAGAAAGCAAAAGACAAATTGTAGGTTGGGACCTTGCCTGGGGTGACCTTTCCTCCCCCAGCATATCTCTGGTCTGACCTATCCTCCCTAGAGATAACATAAAGGCTCAGCTGTATTTTATCTCCAGGCCAGAAAAGCAACAAAATGAGATGCATGGCTAATCTCAAGATCAGCTGCATTCGATAATGATCCTGTGCCCTGATGCCCACCAATCAATCAGTGGAGACAAGGCCCTGAAAGGACATACTTGGAAAATTTCTGGCTATTCTATTAAGATTTACTCTTGGGCCCAGACCGGTTTGGCTCAGCGGATAGAGCATCGGACTGTGTACTGAAGGGTCCTGGGTTCGATTCCGGTCAGGGGCATGTACCTTGGCTGCGGGCGCATCCCCAGTAGGGGGCATGCAAGAGGCAGCTGATCGATGTTTCTCTCTCATTGATGTTTCTGACTTTCTATCCCTTTCCCTTCCACTCTGTAAAAAATCAATAAAATATATTAAAAAAAAAAAAAAGATTTACTCTTGGGACCTCCCATAAAGTCTCTAACCTTAAAACTCTTAGGATTGAGGACCCAATGTGCTCTCCTTCCCAGGAGTATGCCCAAACCTTTCCCTTTCCCCTTTTCCTCCCCCAGCCCCTTTCCTTATTCTCAGGCACGTTAACATTAGCTGCCTCACTCCAAGCTCCTAGGACCCTTCTTTACCTCTGTAACTTGTTTCTTTTTTTTTATCTTTATTGTTCAGTTTATTAATTACATTGTTCCCTTTTTTCCCCCCCTATAGTTCCCCTCCACCTGGTACCCATCCCACCCTCCGCCCTCACCCCCCTCCACTGTCCTCTCCCATAGTTGCATGATTTTTGTCCAGTCTCTTGCTGCACTTCCCACACCCCCTTTCTCCCCAAGAGTTGTCAGTCCATTCCCTCTCTATGTCCGTGATTCTGTTACATTCACTAGTTTATCTTGTTCATCAGCTTATTAATTCACTTGATTTTTAGAGTCATTTGTTGATAGATGTGTATTTGTTGTTCCTAGTTTGAACTTTTGTCTTTTTCTTCTTCCTCTTCTTAAAGAATATCTTTCAGCATTTCATATAATATTGGTTTGGTGGTGATGAACTCCTTTAGCTTTTTCTTATCTGCGAAGCACTTTATCTGGCCTTCAATTCTGAATGATAGCTTTGCTGGATAGAGTAATCTTGGTTGTAGATTCTTGCTGTTCATCACTTTGAATATTTCTTGCCATTCCCATCTGGCCTGCATTGTTTCTGTTGAGAAATCCGCTGACAATCGTATGGGTGCTCCCTTATAGGTAACCAACTGTTTTTCTCTTGCTGCTTTTCATATTCTCTCTTTGTCTTTTGCTCTTGGCATTTTAATTATGATTTGCCTTGGTGTGGTCCTCTTAGGGTTCCTATATATTGGGGTTCGGTGCGCTTCTTGGACTCCTAAGTCGATTTCTTTCACCAGGTGTGGGAAGTTTTTGGTCATTATTTCTTCAAATAGGTTTTCATTGTCTTGGTCTCTCTCTTTTTCTGGCACCCCTATAATTTGGATGTTGGTATGCTTGAGGTTGTCCCAGAGGCCCCTTACACTACCTTCAATTTTTTGGATTCTTTTGGTTACTTGCTTTTCAGCTGAGTGGATTTTGCTTCTTTGTATTTCAAATATTTTTTTTATTTTTTAAAAATTTTATTTACAATATAACTTATATTTAATAGTAGTACATATGTTTTCCTCCCCCCCCCAATATCTTTCCCCCAGCCTCCCCACTCCAGAGTCTTTCATTCATTGGTTATGCTCATATGTATGCATACAAGTCCTTCGGTTGATCTCCCCCAGCATCTGCCTCCCCTCCACTCCAGCCTTCCCCCTGTAGCTTGACAGCCTGTTCGAGGCCACCCTGCCTCTATATCAATCACTCTCCCCTCTTTCTTTTCTTCAAAAATATCTTGCCTATGCATACTGAAAACAAACGTATAAGAGCAAAAAAAGTTTGAGTGTCAGTTTCAACGTCCAACTGTTCTGAGTCCCAGTTTCAATGTCAAATAGTTCTTCATGTGTACATGTCAGCAATGGTATCCAGATGGTGGACACATGGTGGCAATGCAAGATCCATCCTCTCTGGTATGGTCCTGGGCCGCCTGCAGCCACACACAGCTGCCGACCGCTAGCATGGCAAGGTGTCGTCAGCGTCCACCATCTCTGGACCGTCCTTGTGGATGGAACAGGCCCTTCAGTTCCTCACTGTCGCAGGAACCCACATGGTCTTGGAGTTGTTCTCTGCAAACACACAAACACATTCTCGACCAAAGGTTAACAAAGGGATCCTCTATGCAAAATAGACTTGGGATTCTTTTTATTTTTGCCTAAATGATTTTCCTTTGGCTTATTTTGACACCATGTGTGTTTTTTTTATGGGTGTTCTGCAGCTGGTTTTACAAATGGAATTTTCTTTTCTGGAGTAAGAATTTTCTACATGTATTTTACTTATAGGATACTTTTCCTTACATGATATTACCTCACTGTCCCCACCCCCCTTTTTTTGGTTAATAGGGGCTTTTGGAAATTTTATCTTGCAGTCTTGGTAATTTTAAATTTTAATTTTTGCATACAAATATCACTACTTTAGGTTCTTTGGATGTTAGGCAATTTTGCAGTGAGATGAACTACTTGTATTTCAAATCTTTAACTTGGTTTTTGGGGTGCTTCAGAGCACTTTTTGGTCTTTGTATAATATTTTTCATTTCAGTCAGTGTATGCTTAATTTCTGGTTGGTCCTTTTTCATATCCTTGAGAGTCTCCTTCATTTCCACGTTGGTCTTGATCATTTCCTTGCAGGTCTCATTTATATCCTTGAGGGTCTTGTTCATTTCCTTGTAGGACTCATTGATTTCCATGTTGGTCTTGATCATTTCCTTTGTGGTCTCGCTTATTTCCTTATAGGCCTAGACCTTTTGTTGGAGCCTCTTGAAAAACCCTATAACCGTGGTTTTGAATTCCATGTCCAGTCGTTTTTTTTCCTCCATTTCTTTCACATCTGATTTCTTTCCATGTCTCTGCATGGTGGCTGCTTCCCTGAGTTGGTCAATTAGCTTTGTGTGATAGACTTCCTACTAGGGACAGTGGCTCAGCCTCCCCAGTTACCTGCGGTGGATATGGGTTGCACAGTCTTGTTGAAGTTAAGCTCAGGTTAATTGTTGTTAGCACTTGGAGGGGTTGACCTCCAGGCCAATTGTCTGTGAAGTTCAGCTGTGCTCAGGTTGGATGGGCGGAGTCTCCGGGCCAAGCAGACAGCGTTAGCTCCGCCCTCTGCGGCCCCAGGGACTCTGTGCTGGGGGCAATGGCTGCCAGCACCTCTGAGAGAGAGCCCCTGTGGAGCTCCACCGGCTGCCGGGGAATTCAGACTGTCCCCAAGTGAATCTACAGTCCCAATGTCTCACCCAGGGTTGTAAAACAAAGCAGACTGACGGTTTTTCGAACAAGAAAGCAAGTTGCAGAGCGCTCTCTGCGCCATTACAGCCGAGCTGTTTGCGCAAGCTGCCTTCTCCACAAGCCGGGAGACCCTGGCAGCACCCAAGCTTTGGCGTGCCCTCCCTCTGTCCAGTTTTCACCCCGTATGATAGTGGGTTCTCTGGACTTCGCCAGATCTGGAGATTCAGTCCAGTGGGACGTCTTTGTCTCCCCGTTCGAGAAAACTGGCCAGTTTTCAGCCACCCGCCCTCTCCGCGGCGCGCACTCCAAACCTCTCTCTGCGCGGGAATCTTTCAACGCCGTCCGCCACTACTCCTTCGAGTCACAGTGTCTTATCTTCGCTTTTATTTGTGGAATTTTCACTCGGCGAGCTTTTTGGTGATTCTGGAAGTTGTTTGTTCTTTCGTTAAGTTGTAGTATTAAAATTGTTGAGTATGACGGCAAGATAGGTGTTTTACCTATGCCACTATCTTGATTCTCTGTAACTTGTTTCTTAATCCCATTTCTTTTAGGAATTACTTTTTACCTCCATGACTTACCAAATAAATGTTCTCTTATAGTTTGGGTCTCAGCTCTTAATTCTTGTCCAGCCAGAACCCAAGTACTGAAGTTGTTGAATCCAGGTTTGGTCTCACCCCACCATTCAGGCACCTGGAGCCCATTCCTGCCAACCTACAACACTTCTAGTCAATCATTCAGTCTGAGTGAGGTCTCAGGGACCTACAGCATAATTGTTAATAAATTTGAAGTTTGTTAAGGCCTGCAAATGACCCTTCACTGTAGATCATAATATTTTAATTGAGAAAATACTTCCTACAAATATCTTACCTAATAATAGAGAAACACATAAATTGACCATACTTCCGCTACACCCACAGCCAATCAGAGTGAGTATTCAAATTAGCCCAACAAAGATGGCAGTTAATTTGCATACATACCTGGGTCCCCGGAACCTCCTTGGCACCCACGTCACTCTCAGATGGCCATCTGGTGGAGGCTTTAGGCTGTGATCACAGTGTCAGGGGCGGGAGGGACAAACTCCTTCCCAACCCTAAAGCCTGGGGCGGAGGCTTTAGGCTTGGGAAGAGGCTGAGCCTGTGATTGGAAGTGTGAGTGGGACGGGGAACCTCTTCCTAAAGCCTAAATCCTGGGGCGGAGGCTTTAGGCCTGGGAAGGAGCTGAGCCTGGGATTGAAAGGAAGGGGATAAAATCAATGGAAACATAACCTCAGGTGGGGATAAAAAGAAAAATAAAGAAATATCATATCTTATGAAAGACACATCTTGAAAATCCTTAAAGAAAGTTGTCATTTTTTCATGGTGAAGGGCCTAGAGTCTGTGTTGATGAAAATACCTTGGCAGCTGCAGTGACTGTCAGTGGCTGCAGGAGTGGGGTGATGGGGCTGGCGCCTTCCCGATCAGCCCTGTCACATCCCGCAAAGGGAGGCCAGATTGTGGCTTAGGTCCACTCCCAACGGGGAGCAGGCTAAGCCATCAGTGGGACATTCCCTGAGGGCTCCTTGTATGTGAGAGGGGGCAGCATGGGCTGAGCAACCCCTCCTCAGTGCATGAATTTTGTGCACCAGGTTCCTAGTATATCTAAGAAAACATTACTTGTAACTAATAATGTTTTAGTTCTGTTTCTGTACTGAAATATTTTATACAAAATCATTCAGAGATTCTTTTTTCTTTTACAAATACTTTATAAAACTCTTCAAATAAATTGTCTTTATTATTATTTTAAACTAGAGGCCTGGTGCGTGACATTTGTGCACTGCGGGGGAAAAAAAGGGGAAGCTCAGCCTGGCCTCTGCCCTCTTGCAGTCCGGGACCCCTCAGGCGATGTCTGACTGCTGCAGAGGTGGGAGAGGCTCCTGCCACCACCACTGTGCTCGCCAGCTGTGAGCCCAGTTTCTGGCTTAGCTGTGCACCCACTGTGGGAGCACACTGAACACTAGGGGGAAGCTCCTGTATTGAGCATCTGGCCCCTGGCAGTCAGTGCACATCATAGTGACTGATAGTTCCACTATTTGGTTGATTTGCATATTAGAGTTTTATTATATAGGACTAGAGGCCCAGTACACAAAATGTCTCTTAGCCCAGCTTGCATCCTCTCCAATCTGAGACCTCTTGGGGTATGTCCAACTGCCGGATTAGGGTCTGGCCTAAACCAGCAGTTGGAATTCACTCTCACAATCTGGAACTGCTGGCTCCCAATTGCTTGCCTCCCTGCCTTCCTGATTGCCCCTAACTACTTCTGCCTGCCTGATCAATGCCTAACTATTCCCCTGCCAGCCTAATCACCCCCAACTTCCCTCCCCTACTGCCCTGATCACCCCCAACTGCCCTCCACTGATGGCGTGGTCACCCCTAGCTACCCTCCCCTGCCGGCCTGGTCCCCACCCAGCTGCCCTCTCTTGCTGGCCAGATCACCCCCAATTGCTCTCCTCTGCAGGCCTGGTCCCCTGCTAGCCCAGTCACCCCCAACTGCCCTCCCCTGCAGGCCATCTTGTGGTGGCCATATTGTGCCCACATGGGGGTAGCCATCTTGAGCGAGGGCATGATGATCAATTTGCATATTACCTCTTTATTATATAGGATGTTTTGTCAAAGTTAAATGTGCAAAGCCCAGGGCCTTCTTAATTTCATTCTAATATATGAAAATTAATCAATGTAATTCACTGTATTAAGATAATAAAGAATAAAAGCCAAATGAATATCAGAATGCAAAAAATAATTTTACAAAATCCAAACACTTTCCTAATAAAAATACTCAATGACCTGGAAATAAAACGCAACTTTACTAAACTGATAAAGTACATACAGAGTGGGGCAAAAGTAGGTTTATAGTTTTAAGTACATGAAACAGAATATATTCTTGTATTATTACTTATTGATTGTTGGATTATTTTCCATATGAACCATTTTAAACCTATTTTGCCCCACCCTGTATATGAAAATTCTACAACATAATTATAAAGTTAATCATGGAGTTACCATATGACCCAGAAATTCTACTCTTAGGTATAAATCCCAGAGAAACAAAATATATGTCTGCACAAAAACTTATAGACCATTCTAGCCCTACATGTAAAGAGCTTGGAAGTCACCATTATATCCTAACAGGTTACAAACTGAACAGTCTGAAAAAATTAATAACTCTTCTTGGATACATAACAGAGTGAAAGAAACAGGGCAAATTGGTGGTATTGTGAATTCAACTGTCTTTATAACTCATTAGTCCATACATTTAAATTTTGCATTTAATTCCAAGAAATATCAGCTCTACAGTTTAATAAATAAAATGAAAGCTTACTTTATTTAGCGCTTTGATGGAAGGTTTTGAATTCTCAGACCATGACTTGAGCTGAAATTTGAGACCTGAGTTTGCCATTTCTCTTCATAAATTCTTAAGGGTACTGAAAAGATTCCAGCCAACATGAGAGTCCTTCTAGTCAACATTACTACCAAAGTGCAGCAGCTGCTTGGGCTTTCAAGGTACATGCTTCAATTGACACTTCATCTCAATAAACATGGTGATAACTTGATGTATTGTGAAGCCACTGCATGCCAAGAATTACTATCCATTTCCCATTGGCCAGGAGTTCAGCACTTAACTCAAGATTAAAAGCATCACAAAACCAATTCTAAAATCCCATCTTTATGAGTATTCTAATGACCCCATGCACGGACATGTGCACAATTAAAGGAAATTAATGAGAAGGTAGCTTGCAGGACGGGACTGGGTGAGATGGGTCAGAAACTCCCTGGAGCTAACCTCCCACAGTCCTTTCCCAGCCAGCTGCACCTGGGGTAGCACCGTGACTTGAAAGGCATCTGCAGAGTGAGCAAGGTCCCTCTGGCAGGTGGGGTCCCTCAGCCTGGCCTGTGGTGATCAGGCAAAAACCAACTCGCTGACATACCGTAAGGGGTCCCAGAGTGCAAGAGGGCACTCTGCAAAGTTGCTGTTGTACAGGGTGTGAAATGCAAATGCAAGTGTGCAGTAAACCAAATTCAGGCCTACAGTGCCCTAACAATAACATAACCCATAGCCAAAGGTGGAATCATGCAGTCCCATAAGAAATTAGATTCCCTCCTCTCTGGTTTCAGGGTGAGTCACCTGAGAACTGTTGCTGCCAAGTCACTGCAACTTGGCAGCTCCTACATTGAGCATCTGTACCCTGGTGGTCAGTGTGCATCATAACTACCAGTTGGATGGACACTCAGCATATTAGCCTTTTATACATATTGATATTTATGGGACTAACCCCTGATACCAATTCCATAATAGTCTGAATCCAATCAGGAGAGAGAAACCACACAGTAATTTGAACAAGGACAGTTTGCTATAAAGAATTATTAACTATAACAGAGGATTAAACTAATAAGGAATTAGCTAGTAAAAAGTAAAGAGAATGTCAAAGAATATAGAAATATCTTGTCTAAGGAACAACCATTTCCCTTAGGACTGAGATGGAAACTCAAGGGCTGAAATCCAAACCTTGTTGTAGAGGACACAACAAACTTATGGCAAATTGAATCCAGCAACATATACAAAAGATAATAATTTAGTAATAAAGGTTTACTCCAGGAATGTAAGGTTGGTTAAATATAAAGAGTAAAAGAATGCAATATATAATATTAATAAAATATATAAGAAAAATCATATAACTATCTCAGAAGACGCAGGGAAAAAGAACCTGATAAAATTCAAAACCAATTCATGATAAAATTTCTTAACTAGCTAAGAATAAAAGGTAACATCCTCAAACTAATAAGGGGCATCTACAAAAAACTTAAAATTAACATATTTAACTGAAAAAGGCTAAATTACTTCTACCTAAAATCGGAAAGAAAAAAACTCTTTTCAAATTTCTATTCAACATTGTATTGGAGGTCTTAACCAGCATAACAAAACATACTGATTGGAAAGAAAGAAATAAAACTGTCCTGACTCACAGATGACAAGATAATGTATATAAAACATCCTAAGAAAATAAGTTAATATACCAACATTAAAGGATATAAAACATACATAAGAAAAGAGACATACCATGATCAGGCATGAAAATACTCAATATTGTTAAGATGTCAATTTTCTGCAAATTTATAGACTCAAAGAAATCCCAATTAAAATCCTAATAAGTTTTTATAGAAATCAACATGTGGAAAAGGCAAAGTATCTAGAACAGCCAAAACAACTTTTTACAAAAAACAAAGTCAAAAGAATACCTGATTTCAATAAATATAATAAAGCCACAGTAATTAATGCAATACAATATTTGTATAAGTATAGACATATTAGGTCAATAGAACAGAATACAAAGATTATAAACAGACTCAGAAAAAGATCAGAATTTCAACAAAAGTGCCAAAATAATTCAATGGGATAAAACAGTCTTTTCAATAATATTGGGATAAGATTCTATATGGAAAAAAAATAAACTTTTTCCATACACACACACACACACACAAAAAAATTCATTCAAAATGGATTAGAGACCCAAATATAAGGGCTAAACTATAAAACCTCTACAAGACAACAAAATAGAAAATCTTCATGACATTGACTTAGGCAACACTTTTTAAAATAGAAACCAAAAAGAATAAACCATTTAAAAACTAACAAATGGACTTTAATAGAACTGAACCCTTTTTTCATTCAACAAGATCAGGTAAGAAAATGAAAAGACAAACCACAAATTGGAGGAAAGGGGGAGGGAGAGAGGCAGACAGGGAGGCAGGCAGGCACACATGGCCTACAGCCTGATCATAAAGAAACATCCAACATACCCAGGTTGAAGTTCAACATAAGGAATGAAAAACCCATATACTTTAAAACGTGCATGGTCACAAGACATGAAAGGAGGCTTGAAGGAATGAGAAAGTGTTACAGATTAAAGAAGACTCCAAAATATGACAACTAAGTGCAACATGTATTCCTGGATAGAATTTTGGGTGGAAAAGGAAAAGGAGACTATTCAAACAGTTAGCAACATCTGAGTGAGATCATCAGTTCATAGTTTGATGGTGGTGTGCACTGACACAGTCTTGAGTAGGAGGGTGGATGGTGGTTATATAGGAAAGTGTCCTCACTTTGGGAAGATGTACACTGGAGTGTTGAGCAGTAATGAGGCACCGTGTCTGAAAAAAACCTGTATGTTCAGGGAAAGAAAATGTGAAGGACAACATATGTGGTAAATGTAAACTAGAGAAATTGGGTGAAGGGGACTCGGAATTCTTTGCATCCTTTCCATAGATTTGAAACTATTTCAAAATTATTTAAACTGTAACAATAAATATATCAACTGATAAATACATAAGTGAATAGATATGCCTTATGAATGTAAGACTCAGAGTTATACTTAAGCTGAACCAATGCCCTATATAATCAGTTAATAAATAGTAGAGCTAAACATTCACTCTCAACCACTTGTTCAAGAAGCTTCAATGTTGCTCCTCATCACCCACATAATAAGGAGGCTATATTAAGTGAGAAGAAGCCTGCAAAGCACTTCACTTACCGCCCAGTACACTAGTGGAAAGGAAAAACCTTCTAGTATCTTTTCAAGATTTTTACTCGAGTATTTAAAGACCTTCATAATACGGCTACAATTTGTATTTTCCTTCCTTTTTATTTATTTTTGTATTCAATAAATATTTATTGAGTGTCTTTACTGTCTCACTACATTAGTTTTGGGGTAGGGGTTTGTTTAGACAATAAAGAAAATAAGTATAATTATTCTTTTTGGTGCTTGGATAAAACCATCATCCAGCCAAATCAGTCACTCACCATTCTGAAACAAGGATTTCCTTATCCGAGTATTTATTCATCGAAACATCACATTAATTCATTAATTCAATAAATACTCCTTAATTACATTCCCAGCTATCAGAACTCTACCAGTTTATCAAGGAATAATTCAAATACCTTTGATGATATCAAGAAAAAAAAACTAATTACTATTTATTTGCTCCTCTCATATGATTCTAATTACATTTAGACTTTTTTATTACACTTATTTCAACATAGCATTTTAAAACCAAAAGATATGTTTAGCAAACTCCAGGGTATACAGACTACTAAAGAACGTAGGTGCAAAGGCAGTGGTGAGGGCCTCGGCCACATAGGGAATGCACTCCCTTCTAAAGGCATTCAAATCCACATTCTTCTTCGAACTGTGTGGGCAAAGATATACACCTCTGAGTTGCGGTTGGTTCTCTCATATAGATTGTTTGAAGCCGGACTGGACCTCTTGTATTCACACACAAGGAAACAAGATCCAGGAAGGAAATGTCTTGGCCCATGTGTCTCAAAATTGTGGTCAGAAGCAGAAACAACCTGGCAGTCAGAGGTCTTATTTTCAACTTTATTTAATCCCCCAAGTAATTCAGCCCTGAGCTTCTCAGGATTGGTGAACAAACAATGGTAATGACTCAACACTACTCTCTCCAGGTGGCTTTCTGGAGGCCAGACCCCTATCACCCACACTGTGAGAGGTCACTGTGCCAATAAGGTGTTTGAGGACAGGAGCCCAAACCCATGGTGGCAGCCCATTTAGCCAGCTTTTACCTAGTCATACCTTTCCAATGTTAGAGAGGACAGCTGCCTCAAACTGGACCACCTGGCTCCTCTCCTTCCTCCTCCAGTTAGACAACACTGAGCTTCATCCCCTGCTTCCTACCCCCTTCACCCACCGGCCCATAAGCACAGGCTCACCCTGAGAGATCACCAGCACGTAGAGGAAAAACAGGAAGCAGTGGATGTTATTAAAACGCTGATAACTGCGAAGAACTATACAGAATAAGCCGCAGTATCTCTTCCCAGTTTCATTCTGCTCTTCTGGCTTCTTGGCCCTAGCCTTGTTTCTTTTCCATCTGGGGAGATTGTGCACCTTGATCACCTTATTTGTAACGGCTTCCATAGTCCAGGCTTTTCCCCTGGCCGTCCCGGCCTTGCTGAGCTCTGTGTTGTCTGCAGCCTCAGCCTGCAGGACCGGAGACTGCATGGCCTGGGGCTCCTCTTCCACGGGGGCTCCCTGCACGACCTGAGTGTGCCAGGTGAGGCTGTGGCGGGTGGGCGCCTGCCTGCTGGATGGCCTGTTGCTCTCCATGGCCGAGCGCCTGCTCCGCCTGCTCCAACTGACCGGCCCGCGGGAGTGGACGTCAGGGAACGGCGCCTGCCAGAGGGAACGTTCTCTTGGGCTGGAGGCAAACGTCCCTGAAGGAGCTCTGTTGACAGTTGCCCTGAGAGATCATCCAAGGCTATTTCCTCTTTGCTTGCACGTGGGAGAGGGGGGGCGGGGGGGATTGCGATTGGACTCTGATAACTAACATAGACGGGACACTCCAGTAACTCTAATAGAAGTCTTCTCTTCAGGAAGCAAGGAAAGAGAAATGTGCAGTGATGGGACAGAGGATCTGTCCCCCAATCCTCCTCCCCCCACTTGCACTGTCGTGTTTTTCTAACTGAATAATCTCACTAGAAAGGACTAAAAATTGTTGAAGGAGGAGAAGTCAGAAGACATTAAAAAGACACTTCTACTACATTTGGAGAAACCAGCAAAGATAATAAAACAGTGTTCCACTGAATGCTCCTAAGTAAAGTGCTTTTACCCAGAAAACTTATTGTTTCTATTTCTAGCCAAGAATAGAAAGGATGATTATTTTCCTCCCTAAATAAGGGGATGAGACCTCGAGTGTAATTTACTTTCCCAGGTGCAAGCAAACATATTAACTGAAAATAAAGACAGTAGTAGAATAGGTATAGGATACAAAATGTGTGTGTTGTTTATATGAAAATGTAACTTCTAACTGGTTTTCTTTTCTTCGGCAAAGGCAAAGTATGTTATTCAGACCATGCATGTGGGAAGGGTGACTTTCCAGGAAAATTGAAACTATCTTTCCTCCCATGAATTAGACACTGTGTTAAAAAAAAAAAATTCAACTTTTTAAAAAAATCCAGCTCTTCGACAAGTTTTTTTGCTGCTAGAAAGTGCCCAGCTGGTTAACTGGGGGGAGGGAGGCGCAGAAAGCGCCGAGAAGAGCTAGGCAGAAGGCTCACAGACCCCACCCTGGACCTGAGGCCTGAGCTTGCCTCAACGGAGCTCTGTGCCCATCAGTGAGTGAAAATGTAATCCACCTATACCAAGAGACCAGGTCGGTCAAATATTGGTCACTTCATAAGAAGAAACAATGCCCTACTTTTCCTATGTTCCTTTCCTACTTAACTGGGATGCCCTTCACATCGCTCAATAAACATAAAGGAAACGGAATTCCTCGGAGGTAGAAAAGTAGGGGGACTCTTATTCTTGTGCTTTGGTACCAGACTGGGCACGGCCTGAGGGCAGAAGGGGGAAGCCAGCTTTGTTCAAAATAAATGGTACTAGGATTTTTGCTTCCACTGAGAATATAGAAAGCCATGTAGAATGTTACCCCCACTCTAACAAAAATAATCAAAAAGAAAAGAAAAGAAAAGCTGAGTAATATAAAATACTATCACCTTTTCTGCCCATGGAAGAGCAGAAAGCAACAAGGTAAATTGATTCCAAAGTCTAACCCCTCAGAAAATGGATGGGACACATGAACACTTTCACCTTTGGCAGAGAATAGGTGGAGGTAGCAATTATAAACACAGACAGTAGAGGGGTGAAGGCTTGTGCTTGGGGGAGGAGTGGCGGGGGGAGGCAATGGGGGGGGGGGGAAAAGGAGACTCATGTAATACTTTAAACAATAAAGAATTAAAAAAAAAAGATAGGAAGGAAACTCCTGAAATTGTAATGAATTCTTAAAGGCACAGTGAGGTCTAGCATATGGTTTAGAAACCCTAGGAACTTCAGAATCACGGGGAATCTTTGCCATTTGACAGGGCAAGAACACCCTCCTTAATAAAAAAAAAAATGCACTTGGCGCCCTGGCCAGCATAGCTCAGAAGGAGGAGTGTTGTCCTGTGCACCAAAAAGTCACCAGTTGGATCCCCAGTCAAGACACATACGCAGGTTTTGGGTTCAATCCCCTGCTGGAGTGTGTACCTGAGACAACTGATCTATGTTTCTTTTTCACACTGACTGTCTACCTCTCCCTTCCTCTCTCGCCAAAATAAAAATCAATAAAAACATGTTCTTGGGTGATAAAAAAGTTTTTTTAAACCCAAGATATTACTCTTTCTACATATGTCTGTAATACTGCCTAAGAAAATAAATCCAAGAGTTCTCATCATTATATTCTTAATATTTCCAAACTATAAAGATAATTGAATATAGAATGAAGCTGTTTACATGTAAATATTTCACTTTAATAAACTCATTAAAATTATGTTCTTACACATAGCAGAGCACATAATTTTCCCTAGTCTATTAAAAAATGTTAACCACACCTACAATAAAATATATTTTACACTGTGATTCAGTACACAGAAATACAGTCATAATGTATATGTTTGTATATTTGTGTGCATGTATGTGTGTGTATGATTGAAACACACACACTTACTGTACAATAGCTAGCTAATGTTACTTTAGAGATGATTATTAGTTAAAAACTTGTACAAAGGAAATCATAAACGAAAAGCACAAGCCTAGGTTATTTTTCTTTCTCTAAGGTTTTTTTAATCAAATGATTCAACAAACTAATTGATGCTCTGCAGACTTGAAACTACTGCAATTCAGTATCTAGACACAATTCCCCTTTAGGTTTTAGGTTATAACAACTAAATTAGTATTTTTAAACAGTAATTTTTTTAATTTATAATGTTTTCTTTGCCTATTTTATTAAAATAGTAGGGCCCAGTGCACAAATTTGTGCACCTTGAAAGGAACTATGGGCTGTGAGGCTGTGGTGGGCATAGGAGGGTCTTGGCCCACCTCCCCAGCCCCACCCAACCCCTCCTGCTGCAGCTCCTGGTCTCCTGTCTGCCAGCAGCCCCATCCTGCTGCTGTTCTTATGAGCTGATGGTGTTGGCCCCACTTGTACCCACTGTTGATGCAGAGTGATGGGGCTGGTATCAGCAGCAGGTGTGAGCAGAGATGGTGCCACCATCAGTGGGTGCGGTCAGTGGCTTCTGCCTCCATTGCCCCTCAGGAGCAGCAGGATTTGGAGAAGCCCTCAGGGGTTGGGGCCAGCAGTTGCTGCTTGTATCTGCTGATGGTGTCAACCAATCAGGACCAGTGCCAGGAGCTGGCAGCAGATGTGAGAGGTGGCTGCCAGCCCCAATCACCCCTCAGGAGTAGGGGGAGGTAGAGAAGCCCCGAGGGGCCATCAGGGATGGCAGCTGCTGATTGCACCCACTGATGGCGTCAAATGATCAGGGCTGGGGCTGGTGCTGGACACTGGCAGCAGGTGTGAGCAGTGGCTCCAGCGCCAGCAGTGGATGCGAGTGGGGCCAGTGCTGGCAGCAGGTGCTAGTGCTGGGTGGGACCGTGGAGTGTGGGAGCAAAGAATTTTCAGTAACCACCAAAGGCTCACCCAGATGACAGTGACCAGTGCCCTACCTTGGTCTGGACTCCCACTCATCTGCTTCACCTTCCCACCGCGGCCAATGCCCACCATGCTCCATGCTCTGCTGCCTGCTGTCAACACCCCCCATGTTCTATGCATGCTCCTTGGTGGTCAGCACACGTCATAGCAACTGGTTGTTTGGTTGTTCCGCCGTTGAGCCTATTTGCAAATTAGCCTTTTATTATATAGATTATATAGATTATTCATTTTTAACTTCCAATCTCTCAAAGTTTTTGCCAGTGTTGTTCATGGCAGGTAGGTAGACAGACTTTTATTAAACATCTAGTCGGAATAAGTGGATAACTCTAAGGTGCTGAAAGGGAATTTAATATGTTGGAGAAACACTTCAAACATTTGTTGATACATTATTAGTGCAAATATTAGCTGTGGTGACAAAACTAAAGTATTATGGAAATAATGTAGGCTCTATGATGGCAAGAAAGGCTTCTAGCACAGTGCAAGTGGCAGGATAGATGTTTAAGAAATCACAATTTGTGTTATGAGGCTATCAGATAAATTTTAATATTCAACCTTTTGAACAGGTAAAAGTTAATTCTCCTGCTCTTCAAATTTCCTTCATACTGTATTCTTTTATTTCCTTTACCTCTTTCCTCAGAAAGTAATAATAACTGGCCAATGTTAGTGTAGAGATGATTAGTAGTTGAGAACCTAAACAAACTAAATCATAAGTGGGAGACCACTTTTGACAAATATTACTGATGAAGTACTGACTGCCGATTTGGCCTTTGATTTCATCCTTTTTGATCCATTGCATGTATTGGGAATGATATTTACTAATTAATATTAATGATATACTACATATTTTGTTGGCTCATAATTGATTTGGACCTTATAAACCTCAGTAAATTTCCAACAATTCTACAGTCTCCGTTAGTTCACCAGATAAACCATAAATAGATAATCCTGATTTCATATTTTAAATATTTTTGATGCTTAGAAAAATCTCAATATCAGGTCACATGCCAGCTCAATTAATTCTGAATCTCTGGTTTGTGAGATCCAAGAATTATGATTTTTAAAATTCCCCAGTGATTCCAAGATGCTTCCAAGTTTCCTCCTTCTTTCCTTCCCTTTCTTCTTCCCTCTGCCTTTTCAGGATCATTTTTCATTTGACAATAATAATCTCTGGAGGGTGCTCTAGCTATTAAGCTCTAGAAGATCAAGAAGAATTCAGTGGCGATACAGGTTACTTTAAGAGATGTCAAAATAGAAATTCCCAGGTAGATATTTGGTTAAGGAGCTTTTCCCATTCTCTCTCCAACAAAAGGAATAGCATAGACATAGGCTAGTCACAAAAGTGAATTCTTCAAAAAAACAATTTTTAAAAAATGTATTTTTATTGATTTCAGAGAGGAAGGGAAAGTGAGAGATAGAAACATTGATGATGAAAGAGAACCATTGATTGGCTGTCTCCTGCACACCCCAAACTGGGAATTAAGCCTGCAATCTAGGCATGTGCCCTCTCTGGGAATTGAACCATGACCTCCTGGCTCATAGGCTGACACTCAACTATTGAGCCACGCTGGCCGGGCTAACCTAAAATTTAAACACAAAGATCTCATTCTTGGTTCAATGAGTTTTGAATAAACTAGTTAGACCTTTCTTTTGTTTCCTTATTTTGAGAATAAATACCATTTTATTTTCCATCCTTCATAACTTTTTCAAAGTTGTAGAATTACAGTTTTGAATTAAGATATTTTTGTACTTCTACTTTTTTCCCCATGTAATCTCTGATCATTTCCTGATATTTTGAATTTGATTCCAAAAAACTATTTTGTGATTTCAAATGTGTCATAATGATGTTGATTGAACATACTCAAAAAGAGTCAGGAGACTATAGCTATAAATAAATAACAAAGATTTATTCAAGGCTCTCTGGGTTTGCAATCTAGAAACACACCTAAGCAGTATTCCAAAGGAAAAAGAAAAACCTGAGAATTTTATAGTAAAAGAACATTATTGATAAAAATCAGTTCTGTATTCACAGCCTCTGGATTGGTGGCCCAAGATAAGTATTCACCAGATGTCTGATGGCCTCGATAATGGAACATTTTTCTTGAGGTCATTCAGATGGTTAATTGGAGGTCTGATCTATGTCCAGGCATTAACATACACATACTGATGCACATCCAAGTATTGATGCAGGATTGAAAAGTTTCAAGGTTTAAGTTCCCAGAGTCAGTTAAAACAAGGATAATCATTTCCTTATGCCTCAACTCACTTGAAATTAATAATTTAGTAGCTTGACCACAGTGACTCCATTTAATTTGTTCTATTTCTCAATGGTAAATTATAAAAATAAATATTACCCATTAGGGCCACTCAAACAGAACATTAACAGTAGTTACCGTAGGTTTCTCTTGAGAGAGAAGGATTTTTAGCTAGTGATTTGGAAGCACTTTCTCTATGATTAAGAGTATATTTTTATTATAGAATCTTGGCTTATAAACATAAGTTTTTTAAAAAGGAAACCTGTTCATGAGTTAGTACAGAGAATTGTACATTTGGGCAAAAGTCTATTTCATGTTTCTGTGTAATTTTTTTCCACAACTTTTATTGCATAATAAATTAAGTGTAACTTTTATAAATTGAAAACTAGTTAAAAGCAACATTTAAAAAGCAAAAACAGTCTGTTCTTCATCCCCTTCAAATCTTGAACTGGATTACAGAATAGTAAATAAATTTCAAGATCTTTAAATAAAGATAAGATGTGCTTCAACTGAATATAGACATTGTATTCAAATAATATATTTAACCGTAGTAGAAAGTAGTTATTATAAATACAAAATGTAGTACCTTTGTAATTTGAGACCATGCTCAAGATTTACCTCTCTATCTACACTAATACAAGAGGAATATGCAAATTGACCATACCTCTGCAATGCCTACCAGCCAATCAGGAGTGAGTATGTAAATTAACATACCAAAGATGCAGCCAGAGTGAAGGCCTGGGCCCTGGGTACTGGAGGAAAACCGGTGCCAGCAGCCAGGGGAAGTAAGGCCTATTGCACACATCTTTGTGCAGTGGTCCTCTAGTTTATTAACTAAATATCTTGGACAAATCACTTAAATGCTTTCAACTCAAGAATCCTTATTTATAAAATGGAGGTTCTCCCTGCCCTATTTCATATGGTTATTATGATGGTGACAATATAAATGAAAATGAATTAAAAATACAAAAATATAATTTTTATTTAAAATAAATTTTAAAAACCTGTAAATAATTTACAATTAAAAATAAAAATATATCAACAAAATAACCACAGTTCTTTTCTGTGATGTTTACTATTTGCATTTATAGTTTAAAATAGAATTCATTATTTACAGCACTAAGATCATAGAATGTAAACTGCTTTGTTAGTGTATGTCTTCATTTCTAGAATCTAGGATAACTTGTTGGATTTTTAAAGTTGAAAAAATGAGGAAGTGAAAAAGAAAAATGCAATTTGTTGTGTACTTACTTTCTATCAATCATCATAGTGGATATTTAACATTTTACTCATTGTTTCAGATTCACTGGTCTGTTCATATTTCAAGCACACAACAGCCACATTTGTAGCCATATGGAATAACAGAGTATGCAATCAATTACAGAAGTTGCTATCAGTTCTTAAAAGTTAAATATATGTTATTTGGGGGTTAAAATTTGCTAAATCACAGAACTAATAATAATTCTTTTAGCTATTAATTACTTAACTGATGGCTTGGTGTCATATATCTTTTTTTTTTTTAAGAGTATGTTTGTTAAAGGTGAGGACCATGAAACAAGGAAGGGCTTAAAGAAGCAACAGGAAAGCATAGGCTGGGCTGCTTTGGCTCACTGGGAAGCCTGAGAAAAGGGGGCCCTGCGGACAGGTTCAGGGGGTTAGCCAGAGATGAGCTGCCTCTGCCCACTGCTCCCCCGTTTGCAAGTCCCCTGGGGACCCTGAGAGAGAAGAGGAGGGGAAGGGAAAGGCATGGCATAGGAGTGCTCCAGGAGAGAGAGTGTGCCTTCATATCTTTTGCATCTTACTATAAAATTATGTTTTCCCATTTCTATAATAAATTTCCTTTTTAAAGCCAAGTCTAATAACTTAGTTGTGTCTTTTTAAATATTAGCATTTATTCAAGTGGTTAAATGTCTCACCACAGGATTTTTCTTGTATAATATAGGATGTTGCCATCCAGCTATAAGAATTGCAATCTAGATAGTTAAAAAGAAATAGTGGATCTTTGTTTGCCTTGCACGTTTAACCTTAGCTGACATCACATTCAGCAATCCATGTGGGCTATTTTTATATGAAGAAACAATGTCTGTATTGAATTCCATTGAATGATTTAACTCTACCTCATTTAACCACTTCCATATTGACAGTATTAGTTTGTTTTCAGTTTTTGCCCTGATAATACTGAATTGAAGATCATATGAAGAATATTTTCCTGAAAGACAGATCAAATTTATCAGGAGTGTTTCAATTGGTAGCTATATTTAAATGCCTATATTGAAATTTTACATAATAGTCACTTATTAACTTCTAGACAATGCAACGTGATTTTAATATCTATACTTCTATAGACTCAAAGAGCTTTAGAAATACTGAGATACCAGTTTTAATCCTACCTAATAAAATAGTAATATGCAAATTTGACAGTACCTTTGCAACATCCACAAGCCACACCCACCAGCCTGGCCCACCAGCCAATCAGGAGCAGATTATGCAAATAAACCCCAACCAAGATGGCTGCCACCACTTTGAGCAAGAGGAAGGCTTGGGTTTCCCCGGAAACAGAGGAAACAAGTTTTCCACCTGTGGCCTCTACTCAACATTACAACGTTTCAATTATAAAAGATACAGAAATGGCAGCAGCCACGGAGCTGGAGAGAACAGAGGCTTGGGTTTCCCTGGCAATGGAGGAAGCCAAGCTTTCAGCCTGCTGTTGCCAGCCTAGGCCTCCATTCTAGGCTACAATGTTTCAAACAGAAATGGCTGCCACCCTGGAATAAGCAGAAGGCTTGGCTCTGCTCCAGGCTACAAAGTTTCAATTATAGATATAGGTTAATCTCAGATACCAGGGCCTCCGCTTGGGTCATTAGGGGGAGTGGCCAGCCTGCAAACCTCCACAGGCCCCTCACCCAGGCTAACTCTTGCCCCAACGGAACCTCCACCCTGATCTGGGACACCCTTCAGGGCAAACCAGATGGCCCCCACCCATGCACCAGGCCTCTATCCTATCTAATAAAAGAGTAATTTGCAGTTTGACTATCACTCCAAGACACAAGATGGCTACCTCATGTGGTCAAAGATCCTGCCCCCATGTGGACACAAGATGGCCAGCAGGAGAGGGCTATTGGGAGGTTCCAGGCCCTGCAAGGGAGGGCAGTTGTGGGCAATCAGGTCAGCAGGGGAGGACAGTTGGGAGGGACCAGGCCTGCAAGGGAGGGCTGTTAGGGGTGACCAGGCCAGCAGAGGAGGGAAGTTGACAGGGGAGCAGTTAGACATCAATCAGGCTGACAGGGTAGTGGTTAGGGGGTGATCAGGCTGGCAGGCAGAAGCAGTTAGGGGCAATCAGGGAGGCAGGCAGGTGAGCAGTTTGGAGCCAGCAGTCCTGGATTGTGAGAAGGATGTCCGACTGCTCATTTAGGCCCGATTCAGGATCAGGCCTAAACGGGAAGTCGGACATCCTTCAAGGGGTCCCAGATTTGAGATGGTGCAAGTTGGGCTAAGGGACATCTCCCCGCCACCCCGTGCACAAATTTCATGCACCAGGCCTCTAGTTAAAGAATAAATGTGTAAGAGATCCTGTTAAATACCCTCCACATAATATCAATTTCAGCTAAACATGTATGTAGGAAGAACTACTCACTAAAGTAACTTATGGAGGGTAATTCATACAACTCTCTTTAACAAATGAGTCAATAAAGCAAATAAACAACATAATGATACATATTGATGTAGTTTAATATGGGGATGGCCTCAACAATAGGGGATATAGAACTGTGTGCCTTTAGTAAATGGCCCTTGTTTGCTTACCTGGACTGGTACATTATGCTTCCTCACTGCTTGAGAGAAGTTATTTTTGCTACAGTTTCTAATATACTGCCTCCTGTAATTACGTTGTCAAGCATTACATATTCCACACCAAAAAGGCAAGATCTGCAAGTTCTAGGCTAAAATGACTGTAATCTACTGCAAAAAGATATTTTAAATGAGGGTGCGATAAGTACTACTTTTTTCAATGATTAAAGGCTTTCTTTTTTTTAACTTTGTTTTTTGGAATCCCACGAGTAAAATTTACTGAGATTAATTTATTGAGATTAGAAGTCTAACCCACTGGATAAAGGAAATGCTAAATAATTTTAAAACCAAAGGGAAACAAAATGGGGGGAACATGAAGGAAGCATCATGTAGAGGGAATAAAGCAGAGTTTGGATCCAGCTCTTCGGTTTAGATATTATGTGATCTGGGGTAAGTCTTTTACACATTCTGACCTTAAGTTCATCATTTGTAAAATAAGAATAATAATAATAAAATATTTGAAAGGTATTGTGAGGATTAGAATAATATAGTAAAGGTGTCTAGCACAGTTCCTGGAATATAGTAGATACTCAAAAAAGATAATTTATTTATCAACTTATTAGAATAACAAATCTTTATATTAAAAAGTATCTACTATGTGTAGACTTCTACAAGTTAATCCCTCAACCAATGGGTAGAAATTGAATAAACTGAGGAGGGAAATATATTAACAGATATTCTCACAAAAGGCTATGAGAGCAACATTGAGATGATCCTAGTGAACCAGTAGAATTTAAATAAGTAATAATGTTTGCAAGAAGCATAACAACTTAAATCAATGTTTGCGGTAAGGTATAATAGAGATAATGTTTCAAACACTTAGAAAGAAAGCTAAAAGCTGTCACAATGAGTTTGAGGGCTTCCTGAAATACATTTACAGATAACAAACTGCTTTGAAAGGGAAGGAGCTGGAATAAAAAATAAACAATATGTAGATGCTCAGGAATGACTCCCTAATTGACATATTTTCAGAAACAGGGGGCACCCAGAAATATCTGGAAGAGCTGAGGCCTTTTGATTACTAATATGTGATGTTGAAATAAACATAAAGTTATATTTACTAGCTAGGTAGGACATTAGGAATTCAGTGTGCAATATGATTGAGTATATTGGAGTTTGAGATTCTGGAAGATCATTTAGGTGGTCAATAAATGAAGCAATATACAGCTGAATGAAAAGATAAATGGTGAAGAAGAACAATTTTAGAAATGTATTCCTGTTAGAGATAATGCACTTTAAAAAAATTCAGGTTTAAATCCATTCAGAATGATTGTTAGATCATATGTTAAAGTTTAAAAACAAGTAAAAATGTAAAAAAAAATAAATGCATTATAACTAAGAAATTATTCTCACTGTTGTTCAAATGCTAAATAAGACTTTATTTAAAATGACTGTAATAGGAGTGAGAAATTGTACTTAATTCCAAATACAACAAAGATAAATGGGAATTTACAGTCAAAAAGCAGGTTTTGGATGCTAGTAGATTAAAAATTACTAAGAGTAGACATCAAGAGTAAGAAATTCTTGCTAAAGATGGGCCAACAACTTATACATCAAGTGGAGAACGAGGAGCTTGATCAAATTCAAATACTAAGGGTGATGACTTAGCAGGGTTCATTGCTAAGATAGAAAAGAAAGCTCATGGAAGGTCATCTAAAGTTTAGTCAAGGCCACAGTCAGTTTTGCTTAGTGGATAGAGTGTCGGCCTGTGGATGAAGGGTCTCAGGTTCAATTCCAGTCAAGAGCAAGTACCTCAGCTGCAAGCTCCTCCCAGCCAGGGCTCTGGTCAGGCTTGTGCAGGAGACAACCAATAGATGTGTTTCATTCACATTGATATTTCTGTCTTTGCCTCTCCTTCCACTTTCTCTAAAAATCAATGCAAAAACATCCTTGGGTTAGGATTTAAAAAAAATAAAGTTTAGTCAAGGAGGAGTCTTTGCCAGTATGTATATTTAATGCACTGTTCACATTTGACTTATAGTACCTGAAATAAATTTATTTCAATATTATATGCAATTATGAAAATAACTCCTTGATAAGTTTAAAAGTAGCATGTTTCATTGATGTATTAAAGTTCGGCGGCTGATACCATCAGGAACAACTCTACAAGTCTAACTCAAGAGAGAATGAATACCAAAGAAGGGACTTAGGGAACGTAAAGGATTGGGGAGCTAGAGTCAACCACGGGGTGGTCTTAGAAAATATTGATAAGAATATTGATAAGAATTTGTAATTTAAGCCAGTCTCTGTCATAGTCAGTGATTGTATTTTCAGAACTCGTAAGACTGGACAGTTACTATTGGATCAGTCTGTGGTATTATCTTACAACAAATAGGTCTAAAGGAACTGGTGTTAAAGAAATCTAACTTTAGGAGACCAATATAGATAGATAGTCTGCAATCATAATTTGGATGATGATTTATCTGATTTATCATTGCATTTTGCAAGTCCTGGTCTCTGTCTACATTCCTGACTCCCCCTGAAGACTTACTTAACTGCCAGCAGGGACTTCCTTTCCCTTCTCTTTTAGCAGACATAGTTAAAAGATTTCATTTGCTGCCATCTAGTGGACATATACTTTCACTTTTTAAAATATTAAATTTAAAAGAAATGGATTTGGTCTTAAAATAGACTTCACATGCTGTTACTTTGTTACACACTTTTCCTTTCAGGAAAATACTTACAATTATTTTCAACCACAAAATGCTTTAATGTTTCTAATCATGCTTCTGGTACTCTGAAAGTTGAATTGGAATTACTGATTATATTCAGTGTACAACAGTATATTTTTCTTATATTGTGTTAACTTTTTAAAAAATTAAATCTTTATTGTTAAAAGTATTAAATATGTTTCTATTTTCATCCCATTGACCACTCCTAGCCCGCCCACCATATTGTCTGTGTCCATGGGTTATGCATATATGTATACAAGTTCTTTGGTTGATCTTTCCCATCCACACCCGCCTTCCCTCTGAGATTTCACGATCTGTTCCATGCTTCTATGTCTCTGGATCTATTTTGTTCATTAGTTTATTTTGTTCCTTAGATTTCACATATGAGTGGGATCATGTGATACTTATCTTTCCCTGACTGGCTTATTTTGCTTAGCATAATACTCTCCAGATCCCTCTGTGCTAGTCTCAAAAAGTAAGAGAGCCTTCTTTTTTTTTTTTACTGCTGCATAGTATTCCATAGTGTAAATGTACCACAGCTTTTTTTTTATCCATTCATCCACTGATGGGCACTTGGGCTATTTCCAGATCTTAGCTAGTATAAATTTGCTGCTATGAACATAGGGACACATACATTCTTTCTGATGGGTGTTTCAGTTTCTTAGGATATACTAGTAGTCCTAGAAATGGGATCACTGGGTCAAGTGGCAGGTCCATATTTAATTTTTTGAAGAAACTCCATACTGTTTTCCATGACTGTGCCAGTCTGCATTCCCACCAGCAGTGCACTAGGGTTCCCTTTCTTCCACATGCTCTTGAGCACTTGTCATTTGCTGATTTGTTAATATATTGTGTCAACTTTTATAACATTGCATAATATAATTGTAAAGCTTTAAAGATTTTTTTAATTTAAACTCTTTTAAATTTGTTTTATAAAGAAATATCTGATATGTAAGTTTTTAAGGCAGGGATTGATTTTTATACAAATTAACAACCAATGGGGCTAACCTGGTCCACAATTAAGTTTTAGCAGATTGACTGACATTTTATGTAGGAAGTAATTTGACTGGTGGAAACATTCATTATTTTTCTTCTCTCATTTTTACACAGGAACCTTCTCCTATATTCTTCAGAAAGGAACATTGGGGCTAACTTCTGGTCACCCTCTGAACCTTATTATTTGAAGGTCCTCCAATTTGATTTATCAAGTTGTGGAAGTGTAGAGAAGACACTGAGCGCACAGGGCTGTGGCCTGCAGTTATCTGTTCACTCTATCTATGACCATATGTAAGTTTGATTCAGTGGGAAAAAGCAAGCAGTATATTTCACCTTCTAATTTCTGTTGTGCTCTTTGATCTGTCTTTTCTGGCAATACAATTGATATTTGCTCCTTGCCTCACTTCCGTGTCTGCTTTTTAAATCTATGCAGAACTGAAAGGCAAAAAGGGGGAGTAATTAGTATTACCACAAAACCCAGTAGTTTCCGTGTGTATGTGCCAAACGGTACAGCAATTGAATTAGAGGAAGTGGAATCAATGGAAAAAAAGTCTCTATTTCTGAGGGGTGTAGAAATGAGTCATAACTAAAGAAAGAATATCTTTGGAAGACCAAGCAAATGCAAGAGTAAAAAAAAGGATTAAAGTAAAATGCAGGAGTTGAGAGAGTGACCTTTACTTAGCATGACCAAGTTAACTATCTTCAAATACAGGTAATTTCAAGAAATTCAGAATAACCCTTTGTATTTGAAAGTTTTTGACCTGATTCAAGGTCCTGGAGCAAATAATAAAAAACACTTTCTTTACATTTCCTAGTAGCAAGATAAGCAATCTAAAGGCCAATGAAACTGAAAATTAGGAGAAACAGAAAATTAGCCTCTATTGACCTCTTCAGGGTGCCATTACACAATGCACCAGTATTGTCCCCTTTGCTTCTTCCCCCTTCTACTGCTCTGTTCTCTTCACAGGACTGGGCCCGCAGGCTGCGGTTCCTAGGCTTTGCAGTCATCAGTTCCCTGATAGGTTTGGGCAGCAGGAAGGTGAGAAGGAAGAAACCAGACTATTTCTTTTCTCCTCTTTCTGCCTTGGCAGTTTCTCTGCCAACAGCTGCATCATCCCCATGAATTTAATGTCTGTCTTTTAATAGCAGCCAACGAACTTCAGAAACACTGCCCTTCCCTTCTTCCCCTGCAGGCACAGGAGTGGAGTGCCTCACTGTGCTCTGTCTGGTTTCTCAGCCTTTCCACCACCACCTATTTAACCAATTCCTGGCATTCACTTCTTAAAAGCAAACACATTTGTAGAGTAGTCTCTTGTTTCTGTTTCTCTGTCAGGGCCCTGACAATATATACAATACACATGCATACATATATGCATGTATAGTTTGATTCTGAATCTGATTCTATCTCCAACTCCTTCCTAGAAAAGCATCTTCTGCGAGGCTGAGGAAAGCAACCCAGACTCCTTTGGGATCATAATGCAATATAATTAAGCTTTAAGTAGATCATCTTGGTCAGAGAAAGGTCTGACTGACAGATGATTTGGTCTGAGTGTTTGGAAGAACTTGCACTTCCCCTGGACCTCACTGCATTGGTAGAAGCCATTGGCTGAAAGGAGGGGCTCTTCAGCAGGGGAGAGTAGGGGGAAGGTCTGAGAGGATTGGCAGTGAAGATGGTAGAGGGCCAGAAAGACTTCCTCCTCTAGTAACAAACACCCAATCTATTCATCATATTCATTGTCTCCCCAACCCAGGAATGGAGAGGCGATGTTGGAAACCCATGCTTTTACTAGGTTCACTCCCTCAGGAATTACTAGGATGTTTCTGAGGGATATTAAGGCATCCTACAAATCTTTAATGGCAAAGCATTATTTTCAAAAGTAAAAACATTGCTCACTCAAAGAAAGTTATTCACTCCATTAATAAAGAAACCAGCAAGATAGACAAGTTTCAAAAAAAATGCTGATTTAGATACAATACTAATTAATGTCCTTTGGGACAATAATACTGTAACTTCCAGGGTTCATTGTTTTTGCAGGGCAGAAATCATTTCATCTCTCAAACAAAACTCATTTATATTTCTATCAAAAAACAATCATGTGAACCAGCTTCTATAATTAATAACTACCTTTACAGATATATGAAATATCCCAGTCCTTATGAAAAGCAAGTCAAACAAGGGTATTCATCCCTGGAAACTCAGATAACACCTCTGCAGACCAGATAGACAATCCCTAATGTGACACTAAAAGGGTACCTGCTTAGTTCTAAGATTTAGTTACTTTTAGTTCTAAGATTTAGTTCTAAGACTTAGATTCTTTTTATTAGTATTTTATTGCTGCCTGATTCAAGTAATGAGGAAATGGCACACCTCTTCTGAAGGTTGCCACTAACTGGCATGAGACCAGCTTCCCCCCTGCTGTTACGCTTCACTCCCAACAATTAACCTTAGCCACAGACACTAGCTAAAGGGACCAACTATTCCAGGTTGAGGGGTTTCCTACAACATGGAATTTACTGAAACCAGAAAGTCCTAGACAAATCAGTTGTTTATCCTAACACAAAGAAAAAAAAACACAATGTAATGTAGCATAAATCAATTTTTTACCAAAGTTTTGGGGATATAAAAGACAGAATTACCAAAGAAAATCTCAAAGCTGGACACTTCTATAACTACTCCCAGGACCCCCTATCCAAACCATTCTAATGTAAGTGTTTGGTAATATCTCAATCCTCTGCAACCTTAGATCTAGCTCCTGTACATGTGAGTGTCCGTCAGCACGACTCTCCTGCCCAGAATCCAGGACCAAAAACGTCCCTTCCTCCCTAAGGTTTCCAGAAAGGGAGAATTGGGAATTTTCTTTCTAAAAGGAAACTAACTTCAGAGATATGACTTCATTACCAAGTAGAAAAAAAAAAAAACCTCGTAGGATTTTATCTGTCATAATATGTGGTATTTTATATTTTTGAATGATGGTTGCAATAATACATTCCACCCAACAAGCCTTATCACAATGTGACAGTGACAGCTCTCCATCAAGAGTTGGGATCTATGTCTTTCCCTGATTATGGGTCCTGGTGACTTTAGCCAAAGTGATGGATCCTGCCTTCTAGGGCTAGGTCATCAAGCAATTTGATACCTACCATCCCTAATTAGATATATATCTAATATATATAATATAGTATATCTAATACATTTATATATGTGTGTATATATAATGTTTATATTTTAAAAAATATTTTTAAATTTGATCATGGATACACAACAAGCTAAGAAACATGTTCACATGCAGAGGTAGATAAGAATGGAAGATACCTCTGTTCTTATCATCCCTAATTATTTCTAACTAGAGGCCCAGTGCACAAAACTCATGCATGGGAAGGTGTGTCCCTCAGCCAGCCTACACCCTATCTCCAATCTGGGACCCTTCAAGGGATGTCCAGCAGCTGGACATCCCTCTCACAATTCAGGACTGCTGGCTCCCATAGCTTGCCTGCCTGCCTTCCTGAATGCTCCTAACTCCTTCTGCCTGTCATCCAGATCACCTCCTAACCACATCCCTGACAGCCTGATTGATGCCTAACTATTCCTCTGCTAGCCTGTATGCCTCTAACTGCCCTTCCCTGCAGGCCTGGTCACCCCTAACTGCCCTCTTCTGCAGGCCTGGTCCCTTCCAATTGCCCTCCCCTGCTGGCCATCTTGTGGTGGCCACCTTGTGTGAACATGCAGGCAGGATCTTTGACCACATTGGAGTGATGGTATTACTCTTTTATTAGATAGGATAGAGGCCTGGTGCATGGATGGGGATTGGGTGGTTTGCCCTGAAGGGTGTCCCGGATTAAGGTGGCAGTTCCCTTGGGGCGTGGGAAGGCCTTGGTGAGGGACCTGTGGTGGTTTGCAGGCCAGCCATACCCCTGGCAACCCAAGCGAAGGCCCTGGTATCTGGGATTTATTTATCTTCTATAATTGAAACTTTGTAGCCTTGAGTGGAGTCCAGGGCCTGCCAGGGTGTGCAGAAAGCTTTGCTTCCTCAATTGCTGGGGAAACCCAAACCACCTGCTTGCTCTGTGGCTACAGCCATCTTGGTTGGTTAATTTGCATACTTGCTCCTGATTGGCTGGTGGGCATAGCTTGTGGGTGTAGCAGAGGTATGGTCAATTTGCATATTACTCTTTTATTAGACAAGATGACCTATCAGCTGAAAACTCAATTAGGTCCTCCTTCATTTTGTTGAAAGCAAAGAACTAAAAATCACCTGACTTGCAAAAAGAATAATTTTATTCATTAATGTCACTCACTATCTGAACATTAACAACACTATTTCATTTAGTCACTTTATGAGATGCTGGAGGATTTATATATTAAATGAAAGCAGCACAGTAAGCTCCTGGATGGACAGAAGGTATACCTTATTTTAGAATGTGGAAAAGAACAGCAGTGAAAAGAGAGAGGAAAACAGACATGATACCTCTGACATGACCCTTTTCCAGCCTCAAGTGCTCAGGCAGAGTACATGTGAGCTCAGGATCTGAAAAGTGATTCCCTCAAAACTGTCTATAACCGTGGAACACAGCTACAGTGTTTGGACAGGTCCAAGCCGCAGATTAATAAGAGAGCACAGTCCTCTCCTGGGTATGTGCAAGTTCCAGCTTGGAGGGCAGAGCCCTCCCAGCACAATTATAGCCAACAGCTATAGTTATAAGCTTGAACCTATGGTCCGAACATGTGGCCCCAGGTGTTTGAGTGATGTAGGCTTGATAGAGTTCAGGTGCATGTAGTTCAGTAGGGTCAAAACCCACAAGAATGTTGTAAACATCTTGACCATGCCCTTACTTTGCCTCATAGTATCTGGCTATAAAATAAAGACGTGGCTTGTAGTCCATGGTGCTGTCTCTCCATGAGGAAGCAGCATCCCACTGAGACCTAGCTTTCATTCTCTTGTCTATCTTTTCTAAGCCTTTCAGCTGCCCCCACTCAGGTTCACCCTTGGCAGTGCCAGCGTGGCACACATAACCTTCAAAGTATTAATGTACCCAGTTTAGGCCACCATATTGCGTCATTTTATTTTTAGAACAATACTATAGAATGCTATTAATCTATTTTACACATGAGAATATTTAGACAAAGAGATGTGACATCACCTGTTCAAGGTCACAAACTTAAAAGTTGGCTCAGGTAGGATTCACATTTAAGTTGTGTCTGAAGCCCACATTCTTAGGCACTATCTTGTGTAGTTCTTATGCATACTCCAAATGCAAATACACACACACACACACACACACACACACACACAACATTTTGCTTTGAAATTGCATATTAGTGTAGAAATTAGGAAGGAACATTAATGATAAGTGAGAACAAAGGAAATTACAACTTATCTCAAACATTATTCATTTAAAATGTCTAATACTATCTATTTAATATTTATTTAATTCACAGACACTTGTAACTAGAAGGGAGGTTATGTCATTCTGTTCAATTTTCTCACTTTACCTAGCATTATGCTTTGGTAATAATATTCAGACCTTACAGTTTTTTGACTTGCTGAAGTATTTATTTACTGTTTTTCTCTGTCTGTACAAGAAAGAAAATGTTAGGAAGAAAAGCATGAATACAAATCATCATCTTTTTTCCAGTTCTTGCTCTAAGATCTCATTTATCCTATTGTCTTAAGAGCAAAAAAATTTTTTAAGTGCAATTAGTGTCTTTGAAAAAATATGAATCTCTGAATTTATGTTATTGAAAATAAAAGAGGAAATTTTTCCTCTCTTTTACTCATAAGAAAAGGAATGGATTGGCTCCTTACCATTTGTTTCTCTCAGATAAGGAATGACCATTTTATACAGTACTTACATTTGTATGTACTGTATAAACATTATATATATATACACACATATATAATTACAAATTGTTGTTATTGTTAAAACTCTCCAGAGGATATTTTTCCATTTTAGAGAGAGTGGAAGGGAGAGGGACAGACACACAGAGAGAAACACTGATATGAGAGAGACACATCGATTGGTTGCCTCCCGCATGCACCTCTGCCAGTGCCAGGGATTGAGCCTGTAACCAGAATACACGCCCTTGACCGGAATCAAACCTGGGACCCTTCAGTCTGCAGGCCGACGTTCTATCCACTGAGTCAAACCAGCCCAGACAAACACATTTTTTAATGAACTACTTCAGAAATAATACCTTCGAATTTTAATAATCTCCAGAGTTGAATATTTGAGCAGTAAATTAAACTAAGTTACCATTGAGAGTAATTGTTTTTCCTGCATGACAATACAAAATAAGCTGGCTTTTGGTATTGTGATCTTCTGATTCATCCTTTTGTTAACTTCTGAATCTGTGTTTTGATTTATGAATTTATAAAAGGGTGTTGGTAGAACAAATTCAGAATCTTGCTGGGAAGGGTGTCATAAATCTAGGTAGTCCATAGCAAAACAGCATCTCTGGGGAAATCATCTTACTGCAAGTAATATTAAGCTTATGAGCTTTAGGAAACTCCATTTTCCAGTCTCAAGGACAGTAGATCTAGCCAGGCTATTGCATTTCTATATTAATTCAACAGGCTTGTGCAATTTGGGGGCTAGAAATCAGTTCTTATAGTCTCAGTAAAGGCCTAAGACCTACTTGTCTGGGATAATGGGGGAAATGTACAGCAATGCTATAAACCACACAATGGAAGTCATTGCTTGTACACTCTGTCATGGCATTTCAGGCTATGCTCATGCTTGGAGAGAGAGGGCGATGGGTGATAGGGTGAGAGAAAATAAAACAGGACTTTTTGAGTCTAAAGTTGGAAAACAGTGTCATTAAAAGTTTAATACATTATATTCTGTTACTTTCAGATTTGAGATACTAATGGTCAAAGTCACTAAGTGTGTTCCCTGGGGCAGTGGTCGGCAAACCATGGCTCGGGAGCCACATGGGGCTCTTTGGCCCCTTGAGTGTGGCTCTTCCACAAAATACCACGTGTGTTCGCACACGTACAGTGTGATTGAAACTTTGTGGTCCATGCGCAGAAGTCGGTTTTTGGCCTGGGCAAATCCATTTTGAAGAAGTGGCATTAGAAGAAGTGGCGGTGTAGTTCGCATGTGGCTGGAAAGCAGTGGTTTGCCAACCCCTGCCCTAGGGAAATATAGACATGCAAACAGAGACTTGTACTGTTTATATAATTTTTATATGTTTTTTTTCCTTTTGGTATTTTTATGTTTATAATTACGTCCTAGATTGTCAGTGCATTAACCTTGTCAGTCAACATTTCTACTCTGCCACTGTAAATATTTAACACCTCTGAGCCTTAGTATCCTTATAGATAAAATGTGAGGAATAATGCCTAACCTCATACTGCATATGAATTTAAGTTAAGTATATTAAAACTTACGATAGTGCAGACATACTGCAGGTATTGAGTAGATGATGAGAATGGTGGACATCTCATCAGAATGGTGGCAAAGTACCTAGTGGAGTAAAAAACACAAAAAGTTGGATGTAAAATGCTATTATTATTTACAGGCAGGGAACTTCTTTAAGTTCTTTAACTTGGACACACAGGGTACATCACACATGAGCTCATGCTTTAGGAACCGTTGTTCTCTTGTGAAGGAAAAAGGTAGCGCAGCTCTCACCTTGTAAGTTTTCTTTCTCATGTGCAGATCATTAGAACCTAGGCTACACCTCTCACTCTTGAGATGGGGTGATGGTAGGACAAGGCAAGGCTTAGAAACTGTGGCAGACTGAGTTTTACAATTGTCGAGAGCAAAGAAAACTTGGTCCAGAATTCAGGACAAGCATGTCAGTAATATTGATAGTTCAGGTCTGAAGAGTTGCTTCAGCACTAAAATCTTAGCATTAGAAATGCTCTTTGAGATTGGTGATATTCTTTTTTGCTGCTGAGTTTTAGGTACAGCTCTTGCTGAGTCGGAGGATTCACCCATACCACCTAAATCTCGGAGGCTGAAATGAGCTCAGATTGTAGAATGGCTTTTATATTCCCCTCAAATGTCACTGCATGGTAGGATTAGGTCTTCTAAAAGTCTGTGTGAGTTTGTTAGTTTTTCCTAGAGCTGCTATTTAAAAAATACCACAAACTTAATGATTAAAGCAACAGAAATATATTGTCTCACAGTTTTGGAAACTAGAAGTTCAAGATCAAGGTGTCTGAAGGTTGTGAGAGAGAATCTATCCTATGGCTCTCCCCTAACTTCTGGTGGTTTGCTGGCATCTTTCCCATTCTTTAGCTGTTGAAGCCTCAGAGAAATGTCTGGCTTTATTTTCACATAGTGTTCCCTTTGTGCACGCCTGTGTCCAATTTTCCCATATTTATAATGGCTGCAGTCTCATTGGATTAGGGGCCCATCTACTGCAGTTTGACCTCATCTTAACTAATTTCATCTGCAACAACTCTATTTGCAAATAAGGTCATATTCTGAGGTCTGAGGCACTAGGACCTCAATATATGAGTTGGGAGGAAGGAGGATAAAATTCTATCCTTTTTTTTCTTTATTAAGGGTATTTACACATGTACAAAAAGATCCCTGAGTATTAGAAGACAATTCTCCATGGGTCTCTCTTATTTCTGCACATCTATGTGAAGTGAGCAGATTGAAGAGACCTTAAATGTTGAGAACTTTTAACAAGATAATGGTTTATAGCATGATTCTAAAGTCCTGATATTAAGAAGATAGAAAAAAAGATGTAACTTTAAGTAAAATAAAATTTTTCTTGCACTACTATTCATTTGTAATTTATCTCAAAATATATAACACTAAAGGCCTAATGCATGAAATTTGTGCAAGGGGGTCGGCCCCTGCCACTGCTGTGGCTGCCTCGGCCCCTGCCCACCCACAGCAGTGGCCAGCAGCCGAGGCAAAAGCCCCAACCCACTATGGTAGCGTCTCTGCCTCAGCCCCTGCTACTGCAGCTTCATCTGGAAGGTCACCCGGAAGGACATCTGGAAGGATGTCTGGTCTAATTAGTATATTATGCTTTTATCATTATAGATAAAGAATAAAAAATAGAGCAATGTATTTAAAGAATAAAGGAAAGGCAATACAGTTCTTGATAGTGAATAATATATTTAAATGACTGATTCATGAGGTAATTGTAGAGCTCAGATAAAAATAAGAACATCTAGTATTATCTAGAGAGGAGCCAACAAATTAGAATGAATAATGATCTCTTAACTAAGATTAAGTTGGAATTTCATAAAGACAGCGTTTATTTATTTATTTTTCATGATTAATACTTCTCATTTTATTTCTTATAACTAACAAGAGGTCCAGTGCATGACATTCATGTACTGGGGATGGGGGAGTACCTCAGCCTTGCTTGTACCCTGTTGTAGTCCAGGACCCCTTGGAGGTCCTTAGCGCTGAGGACTTGCCAGCTGTAAGCCCGAGTTCTGGCTGAGCGGCGCTCCTATGGGAGCGCACTGACGACCAGAAGGCAGCTCCTGCATTGAGTGTCCGCCTCCTGGTGGTCAGTGCTTATCATAGTGACTGGTCAGTCCACTGGTTGATTTGCATATAAGGGTTTTATTATATAGGATAATTAGTCTCCAATATTATATTTCTTCTCCTAATACAACAGTGTTTGCTAGTTGGCAATTATGGTTGTTTGAATCTTTCCACAGAGATGGGAGACAGAGGCTCTATCCTGGAGATTACATTTCAAAGCATCCCTTTCAGTTTCTTGAGAAAGGCATTTCTAAGTTGTAAGCAATATATTTATATCTCAAAGAGACAGAGGAAGAATTCATAATTATAAGCCCTTTTTGGTAAATGCTGTAAGAAAGAGAGGTCAGAGGCCTATTACATCAGGTGTTGGCTAGAAAAACAGTAAATTCTCTTGGGACTGGGGTCATCACAGCCATCATTATTGCAAGAAGTTGTCCCAAAGTTCATTCACATCTTAGTGCAGAAGTTTGGAGAGAGCTGTTATGTGCTAAGAATTCTGTAGCTTTCTACTTTCACATTACCAATGGGAGAGCAAAAGTACAATGGTCATAAAGATAGCTTTTAAATGAACACAGAAAAAGGTTTTCCTGGATATTGAAACATGGTGACTCTTCTGATATTTGAGGTCTAAAGCTCATTACCTTTTGGAGAGAAATTCTGCTTCTGCAGAGACTATCATTAGTTTTAATAGTTTTGTTTTATTTTGTTTTGTTTTGCATTAATCTGTTATCTCTTCTTTACTTCCATTCTCTAGAATCTATTATTAGTCAATCTATTTCAAGTGTTTGTTTTGAAAGTCAGTGATATTCAGGCAAAAGTAACCAGATATTGCCAGGTCTCACACTTCATAAAAACAGCTAAGTATTCAACCAAAGCACTGATTCAGCAGCACTGTCAAATGGCATTGTTCCTGAAATATCAAAGGACAAGCACTAAGTGACATTTGGTGAAAGAAACAATAAATTCATGTAGACTATCATATATTTGACTCTTGCCTCTAGAAAAAAAATTAAATATTAAATGTATATATTGAATTGACAGCATATACTAGAGTAGTGTGTGTGTGCGTGCGCGTGCATGCTTAAATCAAATGCTATGCTTCTAGTAGATCTAGTCAATCAAAATTTTCTCCCAGAAACCTGTGTCTTACTTTTCAAAAGTGGACATACAGAAGGCCAAGAGATATATAAAAACATGCTCAAAGTCACTAATCATCTGAGAGATGCAAATCAAAATGACAATGTTACACCTGTCAGAATGGCTAGCATCAACAAATCAACAAACAACGAATGCTGGCAAAGATGCGGAGAAAAAGGAACCCTCATGCACTGCTGGTGGGAATGCAGACGGGTGCAGCCACTGTGGAGAACAGTATGGAGTTTCATCAAAAAATGAAAAATGGAACTCCCATTTGACTTAGTAATCCCATTTCTAGGAATATATCCCAAGAAATCAGAAACACCAATCAGAAAGGACATATGCACCCCTATGTGTGTAGCAGCACAATTTACGATAGCTAAGATTTGGAAAGAGCCTAAGTGTTCATCAGCAGATGAGTGGATTAAAACACTGTGGTACATCTACACAATGGAATACTATGCTGCTGTAAAAAAAGAAAAAAATCATTTGCAATAGCATGAATGGACATGGAGAACATTATGCTAAGCAAAATAAGCCAATCAGAAACAGATAACTATCACATGATCACACTCATTTATGGAATATAATGAACAACATAAACAGATGAAAAAAATAGATCCAGAGACAGAGAAGCATCAACTAGAGGGAAGGCAGGGAGAGGGGATAAGAGATCAACCAAAGGACTTGAATGCATGCATATAAGCGTAACTAATGGACATAGACACTAGTGGGGTGAGGGCCATGTGTTGGGGGTGGGAGTGGCTAAGGACAGGTCAATGGGGAAAAAGGAGACATATGTATTACTATATGTAATAATTTAAACAATAAAGAATCCTATCTAAGAGAAACATGCAAACTGACCAATCAGGAGCAAGGGGCGGGGCCAAGTGGCATGAGAGGCGGGGCTGCAGAGGGGGAGGCTGGCATGGCCATGGTGCAGGGGCCCTGCCCCTTGCGCCTCCTGGCGGTGGGAGGGCTTGGGGAAATACCAACTGAAATGAAATACTTGTCTTTGTATCTTTGTATTTAATTCACTCATGTTGAGGGGGTGGCTGGGCCAGTGGGGGCAGGATTTTAGGAAAAGGGAAGAGGCAGGGTGGGTGGGGATAGGCCCTGCTCCTGGTGGTGCCTGCTCTGCTCAGGATTGTGCCCTGCAGCCAGAGGGCGGCGTTTTCCCGAAGGAGGGAAGAGGCGTTTAGTCTGGCCTCGGGCCTGCAGCTCACTGGTTGTCGATGCTTGGCATCTGAGCGGTACCTGGCAGATACACGCATCCCCCTCCCAGATCCGGCCATCACCAGAGATCCTGAGTGATTGTGTGAGAACAATCCAGCCAGTGAATGCTGGTCACAGGATCCCAGCTCTTCCCACAGGGCCCTTCTCCACATTCAACTGCTGCCTTTTGTTGGCATCACGGGGGGGGGGGGGGGGTCGGACAGGACCCTCCCTGCCCTGCCACGGAAACAGTGGGCCCAGTGTGCTCTTCTCGGGGTGGTACCAAGGGCAGCTCTGACTCCGATTTGAAGGGGCTGGGGCTGAGGCAGCCGGGGCAGAGCCAGCCATCAGCCCCATTGCAGGGTGATGGCTGGAGGCCCAAGGCCTAAAGCTTCGGCTAGGGGTGAGGGGTCAGTAGGACATCCCCTGAGGGCTCCCAGTATGTGTGAGGGGGCAGGTTGGGCTGAGGGACCACCCCCCATGCACGAATCTTCCTGCACCAGGCCCCTAGTTAAAAATAAAAGAGAAACATGTGTCTTGCTCTACAAAAATAGCCTCACATTATCCTAAAGATTTTGACTAATTAATATTACATTCATAACATTTGAAAGGGCTATTTTCTCTGTCTTCTTTTTAAGTGAACTAATACCCATTTTGGTTTCTTTCTAATTTTAACATTTTTTTTCATTCAGTCATGGCAGAGTATTAGGGTTGATTCTCAGTAACTATTAATCTATTCAGTTAGTAAGAATCTTTGAATGAGAGGTGATATATTATAGTGATTAAAAACATGAATGTAGACATTAATCTATTCTAACTCCATTATTTATCAGTTCTATACAATGTTTCTGTGGATTCCCTCAAATGTAGTTTAAAGTTAACAGTGCTATGAGGTTCCTATATTAATTGAGATGACCTAAGTATCAAATCTTCTCTGAAGAAGTTTGCTCAATGCATTTCATAAATATAATATAATTAAAATTATAATATTAATACCTGTAAGATAAATCAGATCTATCTATCCTGTCTAATAAGGAGGGAATATGCTAATTGACTGCTCCGCCCTCAAATATGGAGGCACCCACAGCCAATAAGGAAGGAATTTGTTAATTGACTGCCCCAGCCTCAAAGTGGGCGGCACCCAGTTCCTTCAGGCCTGCCGGGGGTGGCAAGCTCACAGCAAGGCCAGGCACACCCCCAGGTGAACCCAGCCTTGCCAAGCTCCTGCCTCCAGAGTCCCCCAGTCTCCTCAGCCCCCCAGCCACGCTAGCCCGAGGTGCAGGCAAGCCTTAGATGGCGGCTGCCCAGCCACTCAGGGCCACCCGAGGCTCAGGTAACCAGGGCTTGCCAAGGCTTGTGCTGCCAGCAGTGGCAGCAGCAGAGGTGTGATGGGGCGTTGCCTTCCCCTGATAGCTGGGTTGTCTCCCACCCCTGAAGGCTCCCAGACTGTGAGAGGGGGAGAAGGCCAGGCTGAGGGGCATTCCCTTCAATGTATGAATTATCATGCACTGGGCCTTTAAAAAAAAAAACAACCATTTTTAAACTAAAATGCTCTTATTTAATAATTATTTATTTGGTTTAAGTTAGCCACAAATAAATTTTAAAGCAGATTTGATACTCTGAAGAATTACCTTCATTTTGTACAACCTGAGAGCTAACACCAGTTTCATGTCAGCATTTTGTTTTCTACAGTGAACACCAATCACAATTAGTAAATTTCTGTTATGACATCTTTATTATACATTTTTGCAACTCAAGACCATTGCAATTATCATACCATTCTTTAAGTGCCATTTGCCTATAAGATTTGTAAGTCCAATTGGTCACATTGAGGTAGATTTTATTTGTAATTATTTTAAAAATATATTTGTTATTGATTTCAGAGAAGCAGGGAGAGGGAGAGAGAGAGAAATAGAAACATCAATGATGAGAGAGAATCACTGATTTGCTGCCTCCTGCCTGACCCACTTTGGGGATCAAGCCCAAAACCCAGGAATGTACCCCAAACGGGATCGAATCTGACACCTCCTGGTTCCTGGGTTGACACTCAACCACCGAGCACACCCAACAGGGCAATTTTTATTTTTAAACTACTTAAAATGTAATCAAGTTTGAACATGAACAGGAGAAGCATTAATAATTAGTACTATCTATTTTATCTACACTTGTAAAATGCATTTCTATGGTATTTTGCCAATAAAGTGGCCTTTAAAAAAATCAATGCTCATAAGTGATCTTTGTCACTGTAGTCAATTAAGAATATTACTATAGTAGGGAAAATTTGTTGGTTTGCCTGTCTAGTATTCTTTCTCTTTTCTGGGTAACTACACAGTTTTCTCTCATGTGTTCTGGTTTGGACTATCTCACCCGGCACTCCTTCCCTACTTCAGAGTGGCCACATGACCAAAGCTGGCCAAGGTCTGTTCACATGACTCAAACAGGAGCCATAAGAATATTCACTGAAACTAATCTAGAGACATTAAGATATTTCCCAGTAAGGTTCTACCTGGCAGGATGTAAATCTGAGTTAACAACAATCTTCTTCCCTGATTTAGAAAAAGAAACTATCTCTACAATGAAACTGACACACAAGTAGAAGCAGGAATGTAGACAGAAAGAATTTGATTAGACTGGAGGAACACCAAGATGGCAGCATAGGTGAACACCTATTGTTCTGCCCCGCGCAACGATTTAGGAACTACAACATAACAGCAGAACAGACAGCATCCAGAATCGCCAGAAAGCTGGCTGAATGAAAACTCCACTAACTGGAGTGGAGGTGGGACACTGAGACTCAGGAGCGGCGGGAGCGCAGCCTTTCAGACGGAAACAGGTTAGGAGCCATCCTGGTCGCACGTGCACGGGCTGGGGCTGGAGCAGCAGCCATGGTCCCACTGCCCGGATTCCCCAGCGCCAGGTAAGGTCCATCCCACTGCCCGGATTCCCCAGCGCCAGGCAAGGTCCATCTCACTGCCCGATTCCCCAGCGCCAGGCAAGGTCCGTCCCACTGCCCGGATCCCCCAGCACCAGGCGAGGTCCGCAGAGGTCCGGGGGACGCACCCTGGAAGCGGGGCACGGCAGAGGCTAGTTTCCGCGAAAGGGTCGCAAACCTGCGACTTGTCCCCTGGAAACTTGTATCCTGGTTCCGGAAACCATCTATTTTACAGCCCTGGGCTAGACTTTTGGTGTGCAGGCACATTTGGGGAAAGGCAGAGTGGTCTGGCAAGGGGAAGAGACTAGTGGCTTTCTCTTGGAGGTGTCTGCAGCCATCCCCATCCAACAGAGACCCGCGCGCACGAGCGCCGCATAGGACGCAGCTGACGCTGCCTGCGCAGCTCTGAGACTCCGCCCATCCAACCTGAACACAGTCTCCCTTCACAGCCAATAGGCCTGGAGGTCAAACCCTCCTAGGGCTAACAACAATAAGCTGGGTTTAAACTCAAAAATACTGATTACAATCCATAAAGGATTGCAGTAAGAGCACCCACCTCAGGTAACTGGGGAGGCTGAGCCACTGAACCTTTGAGGATATCCACCACATAAAGCAGCCACCATGCAGACACATGGAAAGAAAGCAGGTGTGAAAGAAAAGGAGGAGAAAAGACGACAAGACATAGAGTTCAAAACCACAGTTATAAGGCTTTTCAAGAGGCTCCTACAAAAGGCCAATCAACTTAATGAGAATTACAAGGAAATAAACAAGACCAACCAGAAAATGAATGAGAATTACAAGGAATGAATGAGAACCTCAAGAAAATGAATGAGACCCTCAAGGAAATGAACAAGGCCTCTGAGGATATGAACCAGACCCTCACAGATAAAAAAGGACCAACTAGAAATCAAGCTTACACAGACTGAAATAAAAAATATTACACAAAGTCCTAAAAGCAGTCCAGAGGGCCACAAGAACCAAGTCAAAAATTTGAAATACAAAGAAGCAAAATCCACTCAGCTGGAAAAGCAAGAAACAAAAAGAATTCAGATAATTGAAGATAGCGTAAGGGGCCTCTGAGACAACCTCAAGCATGCCAACATCCGAATTATTGGGGTGCCAGAAAAAGAGAGAGAGCAAGTTAATGAAAACCTATTTGAAGAAATAGTGACTGAAAACTTCCCCCACCTGGTGAAAGAAACTGACTTAAAAGCCCAAGAAGTACACAGAACCCCAAAATATAGGAATCTAAAGAGGACCACACCAAGACATATCATAATTAAAATGCCAAGAGCAAAAGACAAAGAGAGAATATTAAAAGCAGCAAGAGAAAAACAGTTGGTTACCTACAGGGGAGCACCCATACGATTGTCAGCAGATTTCTCAACAGAAACGATGCAGGCCAGATGCGAGTGGCAAGAAATATTCAAAATAATGAAGAGCAAGAATCTACAACCAAGATTACTCTATCCAGCAAAGCTATCATTCAGAATTGAGGATCAGATAAAGTGCTTCGCAGATAAGAAAAAGCTAAAGGAGTTCATCACCACCAAACCAGTATTATATGAAATGCTGAAAGATATTCTTTAAGAAGAGGAAGAAGAAAAAGGTAAAAATATAAATTATGAACAACAAATACACATCTATCAACAAATGAACATAAAAATCAAGTGAATTGATAGGCTGATGAACAAGATAAACTGGTGACTATAACAGAAACATGGACATAGAGAGGGAATGGACTGACAATTCTTGGGGAGAAAAGGGTTGTGGGAAGTACTGCAAGAGATTGGACAAAAAATCTTGCAACAATGGGAGAGGACATTGGGGAAGGGGAGGTGAGGGTGGAGGGTGGGATAGGTACAGGGTGGAGGGGAGATATAGGGGGATAAAAAAGGGGAAACAATGTAATTAATAAACTGAACAATAAAGAAAAAAAAGAATTTGATTAGACTATTTAAATTTCACACACCTGAGACATTTCTTCAATCCCAGTAATGTGTGCCAGTGAATCTTTTGTATTTATTTTCCTTAGCTAGTTTTATTTGTGCCTTTATCCCTTAGAACTTAGTGACTCCTAATAAAATTTGTATTCTTAAATATGGTAGCAATATCAAATTCTCCAGCAAAGTCATCAATGATATTTTAGCGTCATCAGTAAAGGTAACTCTTGAAAGAGTTTTAGAAACAATGTTTATGTCCTTAATTTTGCAAATTATAAATAAAATATATATCTTATCCTCAGTGTTTCACAAGTTTTCTGTTGTTCCTAATTTTGTCCTTAGTGTGCCCTACTTTCTCTTTAAAGTAACCAGTTGCTACCCTCATGTTCTTGTTTCTGTCTCTGAAGGAGTTTTGCTTAAAAACTAAATACTTCAGTACTTTCTTCCTCTGATTAGCTCCTTTCATCTATAACTTCTAGGTATTCTCATTTCCATGAAATCCTTAAATCAGATTTATCAGAAAGGGGAGAAGTGGAGGAGGGAACCAGTTAGTCTCAGTTTCAGCAGAGGAGAATTTAAGCTCCCTAAAACTCAACCTGAGGTAGAATGAAAAGAGAGCCACATGTTCCCCCTTCTGGATTCTCTAGTGGGAACAAATGCAGCCAATGACACAGGTAAACCTCCCTACCTGACTGTAGTTGTGTGCCTTACTGCATGTATGTCTTACCACATTGGTTAGCACTGTGGAGAGATGGGATGTGAATTATCTCCTAGAAGAAAGGAAACAAAGGGCTGAGCAAACTCTGATTAACTACCATAAGTTTGCCAGGCTGTCTCCTGGGCAAGAAAACAACAGGCCAACAGGGGCTGCCCAGCTCATTTTCAAAACAAGATCATTAAGAATATTTACTGAGCCCGGCCAGTACAGTCCAGTGGTTGAGAACTGACCTATGAACCTGGAGGTTACAATTTTGATGCTAGTCAGGATACATGCTGGGTTGTGGGCTTGGTCCCCAGTGGAGAGGTAGCCAGTCAATGATTATCTCTCATCCTTGATGTTTCCATCTCTCTCTCCCTCTTCCTTCCTTGCTGAACTCAATAAAAAATTTAAAAAAGAATGTTTACTGAGCAGCCACTATAAGTTATTTTATATAGTTTAGATATTATGTCCTAACCTAAAAAATATTTTGCCTTGTAATGAATTATTTGAGCAAACTGTGGAACTTAAAGATTAGCATATGTCCTCTTTAATCTGTCACAGGTATGCTGATGGGAGCAAAATTAATTTAAGATATGGTTACTGTTTCTCACTAGGACTGAGAAGAGAATTACATGAGATTTTACTAAGTTCTCTTGCATTTTATAATTTTCATTATACTGCAAAGTGTGCCTCAAGGGAATAAATTTTGAGGTAGTTTTTTTTAATTGCAAAAAGCAAAATAAAAGTCTTTATGTAGCACAGCAGCTAAGAAGAACCTATAGGAAATTGAGATGAGATACACAGACTGAAACTTTTGAATTCATTGACATATTCAATTTGGTCTGACTTACTGGGTTAAAAAGAAGAGATAAAGCTGAAGTAGGTATCATGAATGGGGGGTAGGGGCTCAGGGGACTGCCCAGAATATCACAGGCAAAAGCAAAAATAAAGTCACAACAAGTGCATATTTTTAATATCCTTTTAATTAAAATGTACCTTGGAGAATTTAACCAGCTGTTTCTGAAATATAACTTCCATATCTTCCACTTCTCACTGTATTTTTGTGTGGCACTCACCACCTAGAATCTGAGCTCTTTGCACAAGTGCATTGTCTGTAAATTCAGGTGATTGTTGTAAATCCAATAAAAAACTAAAATCCACAATCCATGAAGGAAAGATAAATAATAACTGATGGAAAGAGACAACATTAAAGAAAAGAAAACACTGTATATGCCTCTATAAATCTGATTTAATTGAATTAATGAAAATTTGAGTTCTGACTATTGAGTTTGCACTTACACAAAAGGCCCAATTTACTAGATGTACCAGTTAATTAATAATGATGGATTTTGTAATCAAAGAACACATGACAATTTCAAGAGAAACATCAAAAGTGCTTTATTCAAAGTAATGTCCATCACTAGCTACACATTTCCCCCATCTTTCAGGTAATTTGTGGATACCTTCCCAATAGAACTTTTCTTGTTTTGAGGCAAACCATTCAGAGACCTAATTTTCCACTTCTTCATATGTTTTGAAGTGCTACTCAGAAAGTGCATGTGCCATCGATCAGAACAAGTGGTAATCTGAAGGAGCAAGGTCTGGTGAATACAGCGGGTGGGTTAATACTTCCCAGGCAAGATCTTTTAACATGTCTTTAACTGGTTTTGAAATGTGTGATGTGCGTTATCATGAAGCAAAATTACTTTTCCATGTCTTCTGGAACATTCTGGTCATTTCATGATCAAAGTGTGGTTAAATTGATTATTTGTTGTCAGTAGCGATCAATATTAACAGTTTTACCTGGTTTTAGAAGCTCATAATACACCACACCTTCCTGATCCCATCAAAGGCAGAGCATTGTCTTCTTTATGAAGAGATTTGGCCTTGCAATCAATGTTGATGGTCAACTTGGATCAACCCATGATTTTGTGCATTTGGGATTCTCAAAATAAATCCACTTTTCATGGCCAGTCACAATTTGATGCAAAAAGACTTTCTTTTGTGCCATTGAAGCAACAGTTTACTGATGACTTTTTTATTTTCCATTTGTCTTTCATTCAGTTGATGTGGCACCCATTTTCCTTTAAGATCTTTCCCATTGCTTGTAAGTGATTGGAAATTGTTTACTGAGCAACATTTAAACTTTTTGCAAGTTGTTTTTGAGTTTAACATGCATCTTCATCCAATAATGCTTGTAATTGTTGGTCTTCAAACTTTTTTTGTTTGACCTGGACGTTCTTTGTTTTTCACATCAAAACAATCACTTTAAAGCATTTAAACCAGCATTCACAAGTATATTGTGATGGAGAATGTTCACCATAAGCTTCCAGAAGCACTTTTCTTCAAAATAAAGTAATGAATTAAAACTTCCTGCAAATGCTCTTTTTTTGGCATGAAATCTGACATTTTTAAGTGTAAAAATATCTATGATGTTAACACCTTCAACAAATTTGGCATATGAAGTTTTGTAGTTTGCTGTCAATAAACAAAATAGCATATATATCAAATCGCATATAAATCAACATATGTGTAACTCCATCTATTGAAAAAAATCCGCATTATTAGCTAGTACACCTAGTAGGTCCTTTCTTGAAAATAACCTACCAATTGTCAGACAAATCATTAATTCATTTTTAAAATAGACAGAGATTTCCTGATTGTAAGTTTGAACTAATTGGTTGTTTGATTGAACTAATTGACAATTTTGCTTAAAATTAATCAAATCAGAACCTCATATATCTAGATAAAGTTATTCAAATTGCTTAATAATGTTAGCACTTTAGCCATGCTCGTAGGGATCACTTAAATGCTTTGGTATCCCATAAACTCTTGTTGAACTTTGGCACAAAGATTTCATGTTTCATGAAATAGTATTTGGGCAGTCCCAAGATCAATGTCAAATAACAGTGAGGAAAAAAGTCTAAAGTCAAAGACATAACTCTTTATTACTGTGCTTCCTTTTATTGCATTTTGTGGATATTGTGTTTTGTGTTTTTTTTACAAATTAAAGATTTATGTCAACCTTGCATCAAGAAATTCTGTAGGTATCATCTTTTCAACAGCATTTGTTCACTTTGTGTCTGTGTCTCACATTTTGGTAATTTTCACAATATTTCAAACTTTTTCATTATTATTATTATATTTGTTATAGTGATCTGTGATCAGTGAACTTTGATGTTACAAGGGCAAAGTCTACCAACAAAAAGATTATGACTCACAGAAAGCTCAAATGATGGTTAGCATTTTTTAGCAATAAAGTATTTTTAAATTAAGGTATGTACACTTAAAGACATAATGCTATTGTATATTTAGTAGAGTATGGTAGAGGGCAAAAATAAATTTTATATGCACTGGGAAACCAAAAAGTTCATGTGACTCACTTTATTGTAATGTTTCCTTTATTATAGTGATCTGAAACTGAACACATAATATTCTACCCTAGGGTTGCCTGTATTTTAAGTTCTGAAATATAATAGACCAAATTTAACCATAATGTCACACTTAGAATATTTAAATAGTTTTGAAGAAGTAGTCACTCAGTTATTCATTGCAATAATTTTTTTAAAAAAATGAGATAGAAATTATTAAAAGGCACTTCCAGCAATTAGACTAAGACCCCCTCCCCTAAAATGATTGCATATGTGTTAAGTATAGAATTGTCTTACTAAACCCATTTAGGAAGATGCCTTCCTTCTGTCACTGGTAGGAAAAGGCAGATGAAAATGACCAAGCAGACATAAATAAAAGAAAAAGTCATATGTGTCAAGATAAATTTAACACTTTAGGAAGATGCTGATTACTTCCAAAACACTGCTTTATAAAACAGGTGAAGAAAACTCAGCCTCTTATACAGCATCATCTTTATTGCACATTGACTTGTAGAATTTAAATTACCAAAAACTCTGAGACTAAAAATGCAAAATAGAGACTGTTATGGATCTATGTTTTGCAAAGAACTCAGTGTGAATGAGTAGAAAGGAAATAGAGGTAAGAAAGTCAGATCTGTTCCTCTAAATAGAAGACTTCTGTTAAACCACTTAACTTCAACAGACATGAGTTTCCTCATTTTTAAGTTGTGGAAAGCAAGTTTTGCCTCTTACATTACCAGAATGTTGTAAGGGGGTTGTAATGAAATATACACTGACCTCCTTAGGGGAACAAAATTTGTAAAACATAAATTCATTAGGTTACAAACTCCTTTCCATTAGAAGAGTTGAAACAGGATATAGCCACATCTAAGCCACAGTTCCTAAGAACAGAGATAACCAATATAGACACACAGGTTGGTCTATAGCCTATAGAGTCTATATATTGTTTTCATAGAATATTTTTACCACAAAATGGACACAAATTCTTATATACAATTGGGTAAACATTTGTGGTTAAAATCTTCTGTAATTTATAACTTAATTTACATGAAAAGTTTCTTCTATTAACAGACTATAGAATTATTATCTAAAAACTTAGAATTGCATAATTATTAAAGCTGTTTTAAGACTTGAATCAAAACTGCAGAATAGTTTATTATGTAAATTGATATACTATAGAAAAGAAATATTCTTTACTAAGTTAACATTTTTAATATGCTCTAGGAACTTAGTATGGTCTGTAAAATTAAACATAGGCAATATAATCAATAATTTAAACAATCCATTTTTAAATAAGATGAAAAACATCTTGAATTCTCATGGCCATAGTGCCAATGACATAATGATCGAGGCTGGTACTGCTCTTCAGGCACCCATGCTGCCAGGAGATATGAGAAGCATGAAGCTTTCCAACCATCTGGGATGACCATTCTAAACTGAAAATAAAAATAGTTCCTGGTTGCAGAAGTCTTAGAAAAACAATAGAACAGCTGGCCAATGATCAGAGCATGCCCAAAGGCAAGAATGGCATACTAAAGGCTTACACTATTGTTTCTCTCTGACATCCTATATTAATATGAGGGAATTTTGTGTCCTGTTTCTATTAGAAAGAATTTAATCCAATTTATAAAACCTATAAGATATTAAAAAATCTTTGGTATAGAGTATTATAATAATATAAGCATAATATGCTAATTAGACCTGGTGTCCTTCAGGACAACCTTCTGGATGAAGTCAGGGCTGCAAGGGAAGCCCGGGTCCTAGGTGCCTGCAGGCAGCCAGAGGGAAGCCAGGATCTTGGGTGCCAGAGGGAAGCTGGTGCCGGCAGCCAGGGGAAGGAAGGCCTACTCTTGCACGATTTTCATGCATCCATCCTCTAGTAGAATAATGAATGTATTGAATTTTTTAAAGATAAATGCCATCTAAAATGTACTTTTAACTGCACAAACATAAAAAATAGCATTCTGAACAAACTCCCTGATGTTTCTACTATCCACATATATCTGTCTTATATGTGTAATTGAATGCATCTGGTCATTTAAGAAAATATTCTTTATTCATTGAATTGAAGAAGTTTTCATTAGATGCATTTTTAAAGTACTTGAAGTAATATATTTCTAATTCTTCAGATTGCTAATTGCTAGTTTAGAAAAATTTAAAGCCTTTAAAAACATTAAAAAAACATATTTTTATACTTCAATTACATTTAGCTTCTTATAGTAAGTAATGTCTGATTTCAGAGAGGAAGGAAGAAGGAGAAAGAGATAGAAACATCAATGATGAGAGAGAATCATTGATTGGCTGCCTCCTGCATGCCCCCTAATGGGGATTGAGCCCACAACCCAGGCATGTGCCCTTGCCTAGAATTGAACCTAGGATTCTTCAGTCCATAGGCTGACGCTCTATCCACTGAGCCAAATAGGCTAGGGAACTAAGTACTTTTGAGAATCCATGTATCTACAATTATACCACTGTTTGTAGAATGTAGTTTTATTTTTCATGCGTTTTATTTAACTTGTTGTTGTTATTTTTATGTGTTGTTACTTTCAGTCCAAGGATATATGAATTTTTAGAAAATAGGAACTATGCCTTATATTTATCATTGTATCTGGTGGGCCTAGTATTGTGTCTGGCACATGTTAACTTCTGAATTAAAATTTAAAGGATAAATGAAAAACATTAATGAATAATCTAATAAAATCAAGAACTACATAACCATATCTAGTCATTTTATATACTAATATTGCTACTTCTATTAAAAATTAATTTCTTTAATGTAGAAGCATAGGGGTTTCTTGTTTGCTTAGTACTTTATTCCAAGTTATCAGTTTTCCTTTAGCAAACAAGCTTGTTTTTCTTTATTTATTCTATGTCTGGAATTTACCCAAGATTATATAGCATTTTCCTCCCTTACTCTTTCTTCTTTTAAGAAAATACTATGTGGCACAAGAAAGAAGTGGTTATATGATATAATAAAGGTGTTAACTAATGTTTTGGTGGTAATTATTTTGCAATATAGAAGTATATAAATCAATGCATTTACACCTTAAACTTACATAATATTATATATCAGTTATATCTCAATAAATCTGGAAAATATAATTCTTCATATTCATAGAGATAGAAAGTAGAATAGAGGTAACTAGGGCATGGAGAGTTAATGTTTAATGGTTACATGTTTAGCTTGAAATGATGAAAAATTCTGGAGATGGATGCTGGTGATGGTTACACAACAATGTGAATGTATTTAATGCTACTGGACTGTACACTTAAAATTGGCCCAAATGGTACATTTTATGTTCTTTATATTTTACCACAATAATATATATTTGTGCTATATTTTTAATTGATTTCAGAGAGGATGGGAGAGAAAGAAAGATAGAAACATCAATGATGAGACAGAATCATTGCACGCCCCACACTGGGATCCAGCCTGCAACCCAGTCATGTGCCCCAACCACAAATCGAACCATGATCTCCTAGTTCACAGGTCAACACTCAACCACTGAGCCATGCCAGCCAGGCCATGCAATATTTCTGTAAAAAAGAAACAGTATGTGGAGAGATTTTATTTTATACATTTGATTACTCTTTGAGTTCATAAACTACCACACAGAAATAAAATTCAAAATAAAATATGAATGTCTAAAAATAGGTTAAAATGGACATGCTGCAATTTTTCTAAATTAATTGTAAATTCAGATTTTATAGGCATTCCTTTCCATATATACACTAGGTGGAGCCATTTGCTTAAAATAATTGTAGGAAATTTTATAAGAAAGAGTCAAACTATTTTTCCAAAGTAGCTCTACCATTTTGCATTCTCTCCAACAACATATGAAAGTTTCAGTTGTTCCATATTCATAGTAGTATTTGGCCACACTTATTTTAATTATTCTAATAGCTGTATAGTAGTGTCTTGTAGTTTCAATTTTCATTTCCTTAATGACTAATTATATTGAATTTCATTTTTTAAATCCTAATTAGAAGATATGTTTATTGATTTTAGAGAGAGAGAGAAGGGGGAAGAGGAAGAGAGAGAGAAACACTGATCTGAGAGAAAAACATTGATTAGTTGCCTCCGGTACATGCCCAGATCAGAGATTGAAACTGCAACCTAGGTGTGTGCCCTCATTGGAAATCAAACCCACAACCATTTTTGGTGTATGGACGATGCTCCAACTAATTTAGCCTCCTGGCTGGAGCCTCCCATAAAGATGTTGAACATCTTTACGTTAGTAAATTTATATGCTCACATTTTGTATATCTTCCTTGTTAAAATGCTTATTCACATTTTTGCCCAGTATTTATTGGGTTGCTTGGTTTCTTAATGTTGAGTTGTGAAAGTTTTTTATATTATCACCTAGCAACTTCATGGCAGTACAAAAATGTTTATTGCAGCTTTATTTATATTCACCAAACTGAAAACAACCTATTAACTGGTGAATGGATGAATAAACTAGGTACATCCATACAATGGAATAGTACTTAGCAATACAAAGTAATGAATACTGATAACATGCAACAATATGAATCTTTTAAGTTTTTGAAGTTGAGTCAGAGAATTCAGACACAGAAAGCTATGACTCCATTCATATGATATTCTTGAAAAGGAAAAATTATGAAAACTGAAAGTGGATTAGTAGTTGCTCAGGACTGAGAATGGGAAGAATGAACTAAATGCAAAGCATTGTTGGTAAGTCTTTTGGAGAGAATCAAGTATTCCATATATTATATTTAGTAGTGGTTATAAGATTATAAACATTTGTCAAGATTCATTGAATATACACTTAAAAATGCTAGTTTTACTGTTCAAATACTTTAGTTATTATTAGGGTTTGTTTCTTAATGTTGAACATTTTAATATTCATTTAACCTGTCACCAAAGAATATAATCACAGCTACTAATTATATCTTAAACAGTGCTATAAGGAGTTGACAACCTCCCTTAAAACTGTTTCAGCATAGGAAGATGCCAGGAGCATTTCCATGAATAAACATGACCTGGTTTCATTCAAGTAGCCTGGCTGGCCAGTGCGCAATGGTACGCATTAGCCTTTAGGACAACAGTGGCCTATCCTACATAATAAAAGAGTAATATGTAAATCAACCACCACTCTGTCACACCCACAAGGCATGCCCACCAACCAATCAGGAGCGAGTATGCAAATTAATCCAACCAAGATGGCTGTGGCCACAGAGCGAGCAGGAGGCATAGGTTTCCCCAGGAATGGAGGAAGCCAAGATTTCCACACACCCTGGCCTCCACTCAAGGCTACAAAGTTTCAATTATAGAAGATAAATAAATCCAACAAAAACGGTGGCAGCCATGGAGCTGGAGAGAGCAGGCAGCTTGGGTTGATCCTGGCAAAAGGAAGCCAAGATTCCTCAGCCCTGGCCTGCCTTGGCCTCCACTCAAGGCTACAAAGTTTCAATTATAGAAGATAAATAAATACCAACAAAAATGGCTGTGGCCATGTAGCAAGCAGGAAGCTTCACTCTGCTCAAGGCTACAGAGTTTCAATTATAGAAGATAAATCTAAGATCCCAGGGCCTCTGCTTGGGTCACTGGGGGGTGTGGCCGGCCTGCAAACCACCATAGGCCCCTCGCCCAGGCCACCCCATGCTCGAAGGGAACCCCCACCCTGATCCAGGACATCCTTCAGGGCAAACCAGTCGTCCCACACCCGTGCATCAGGCCTCTGCCCTATCTAATAAAAGAGTAATATCCAAATGTACTTCTACCACACCCAGAAGCCATGCCCACCAGCCAATCAGAAGCAAATATGCAAATGAACCCAACAAAGATGGCTGCAGCCATGGAGAACAGGAGGGAGGCTTGGGATTCCCAGCTATGGAGGAAAGCAAGCTTTCCGCCTGCCCTTGCAAGCCCAGGCCTTCACTTGATGCTACAATGTTTCAATGATTGAAGATAAGTAAATACCAGATACCAGGGCCTCCGCTTGAGTCACCAAAGGGTCTGGATGGTCTGGAAACCACAACAGGACCGTCACCCAGGCTACCCCATGCCCCAAGGGAACATCCACCCTGATCCAGGACACCCTTCAGAGCAAACCAGCTGGCCATCACACATGCACCAGGCCTCTATCCTATCTATAATAAAAGAGTAATACGCAGATTGACCGTCACTCCAACACACAAGAGGGCTGCCCCCACCCATGTGGTCAAAGATGACTGCCCCCATATGGATAAAAGATGGCCAGCAGGGAAGGGCAGTTGGGAGGGACCCAGGCCTGAAAGGGAGAGCAGTTGAGGGGTACCAGGCCTGCAGGGGAGGGCAGAGGGGGATGATCAGGCCTACAAGGGAGGGCAGTTCGGGGCAAACAGGCTGGCAGGGGAGCAGTTAGGCATAAATCAGGGTGATAAGGGAGTGGTTACAGGTGATCAGGCTAGCAAGCAGAAGCAGTTAGAGGCAATCAGGAAGGCAGACAGGTGAGCAGTTCAGAGCCAGCAGTCCTGCATTGTGAGAGGGATGTCCAACTGCCTGTTTAGGCCTGATCCCAGTGGAATTCAACTGGGATCGGGCCTAAATGGGCAGTCGGACATCCCTTAAGAGGTCTCAGACTGGAAAGGATGCAGGCTGAGCTGAGGGATACCCGCAACCCCATGCAAGAATTTCATGCACTGGGCCTCAAGTCTATAATAACAAAAGCATAATATGCTAATTAAACTAGACAACTGAATGAACTTCTGGGTGAAGCAGGGGCTGTGAGGGTTGAGGCAAGCCGCATGATCATGAGGGCTGAGCCCCTTGCACAAATTTCGTGTATCAGGCCTCTAGTCCTATATAATAAAAGCCTGATATGCAAATTGACCAAATGGCAGAATAACCAGTGGAACGACTGATCACTATTATGTGCACTGACCACCAAGGGGCCAATGCTCAATGCAGGAGCTGCCTCTAGCCTGCAATCCCCAGACCAGCCAAGGTGGGTGGCAGTGGGACCCCCTGATCATCCCATGGTAACCCCAAAGATTGGCCCTGATTGCCGGCCAGACCTAGGGACCTTACCCATGCATGAATTTCATGCACCAGGGCTCTATTAATGACATAAGTGTGGTGATGAAATTCCAAATTTACCTTAGTAAAATTTCCTAGTAGTCTACTTAAATTAGTAGAATCTAACTCCACAGGGGAGTGGCTTATTGCCAATTTCAAGAACCAGGTTCTTCTTGCAGCTCCACAGCTAAACACATCTGTAAATCAGACACAATGTCAATCACAGGGCTGTTTTGAAGTTTAAATGGGAACATAAAGAAGGGTTGATATAAAAATATGCTGCAATAGCAACATGTTATATATGCTAAAGGAAATTTTAATCCAAGGTCAAAGAATAGGAACTTAATGCTCAAACCAGAATAGCTATCATTCTGCAAGGGTTTCCCAGAGACTACACTGCTGAGGTTCAGCTTACCCTTATGTAAACTAATTCAAGGCTGCCACTCACATTTATAGTATGAAAAGTGATAATTTTCCTTTATCAAGTGAGTAGATTATTAAAACCCAGAGTAGCTTGAAATGTATGTAGTTGAAAAGGGGTAGGAATGTGAATATTTTTTTCAAGACTGCAGGTATCTGCATATTTATAAAAGCAAACAATGGGGCATGTTGAAACATCTTGCTTATAGGTAAGCCCCAATCTTGACTGTCACAGGGAAAAGAACACTAGAATTTTCAAAACTAAGTAAATATGCTTACCTCCTAAAATAAATTCATGTAATGTTTTTTGCTAACCCACCAAGAATAAGTTGACAGTTGGAACAATTTGCTATATAAAACTGAAGTGCGTGAATGGCATCACACTAACATTTGTATCATTTATCTACTTTAGAAAATAGTTTCTGAATTTTTCCCCCTTTATCCATATTGTAAAGCCAAAAAAATCTTTTGAAGCATTTTAAAAAGTCTCCCCATAAATAACTATTTGGTAACTTGGGTTCAGTTGCTTTATGTGAGGATGAATAGATCCAATAAGCACTTCTATAATACAAAGTAAACTGATTTTATTGTGAAATTCTCATCAATAGAAAATTAAATTTAATATTAATTCTGTCCATTTCATTTTATAATAATTTTACCACTTATTTTTGTACTATGTATGCCAACATAAAAATTTTTTTTAATTTAATTCTTTACTGTTTAAAGTATTATATAAATCTTCTTTTTTCCCCATTGATCTCTCCCAGCCACCCCCACCCACTAGCATATGCCCTTAACCCCTTACTGTCTGTGTCCATTGGTTATGCTTATATGCATGCATACAAGTCCTTTTATCACCCTAACAATCTTTGAGCCTCTAAAATAAAAATCACTTTTATTAGAAAGCATCAATTCACATCCTTAAAATATGGCAGTGACAAAGAAACAAAAGTTAAGATTTGCATATTGACAGACTTTTACAAAATCTGCCAAGGTTCTTCACTATTAAAAATCATAATTGCTTTCTCATAGGCAATATTTCAGATAAACATATCATAACCTACTTGGGAGTTACATAAATATATTTAGTTCTAATTTTATTTTCTTTTATTTTCTTTTTTTTTAATCTTTATTGTTCAGTTTATTAATTACATTGTTCCCTTTTTTCCCCCCTATAGTTCCCCTCCACCTAGTACCCATCCCACCCTCTGCCCTCACCCCCCTCCACTGTCCTCTCCCATAGTTGCATGATTTTTGTCCAGTCTCTTGCTGCACTTCCCACACCCCCTTTCTTCCCAAGAGTTGTCAGTCCATTCCCTCTCTATGTCCGTGATTCTGTTACATTCACCAGTTTATCCTGTTCATCAGCTTATTAATTCACTTGATTTTTAGATTTATTTGTTGATAGATGTGTATTTATTGTTCCTAGTTTACACTTTTATCTTTTTCTTCTTCCTCTTCTTAAAGAATATCTTTCAGCATTTCATATAATATTGGTTTGGTGGTGATGAACTCCTTTAGCTTTTTCTTATCTGAGAAGCACTTTATCTGGCCTTCAATTCTGAATGATAGCTTTGCTGGATAGAGTAATCTTGGTTGTAGATTCTTGCTGTTCATCACTTTGAATATTTCTTGCCACTCCCATCTGGCCTGCATTGTTTCTGTTGAGAAATCCGCTGACAATCGTATGGGTGCTCCCTTATAGGTAACCAACTGTTTCTCTCTTGCTGCTTTTAATATTCTCTCTTTGTCTTTTGCTCTTGGCATTGTAATTATGATGTGCCTTGGTGTGGTCCTCTTAGGGTTCCGATATATTGGGGTTCAGTGCACTTCTTGGACTCCTAAGTCAATTTCTTTCACCAGGTGTGGGAAGTTTTCGGTCACTATTTCTTCAAATAGGTTTTCATTGTCTTGGTCTCTCTCTTTTTCTGGCACCCCTATAATTCGGATGTCGGTATGCTTGAGGTTGTCCCAGAGGCCCCTTACACTATCTTCAATTTTTTGGATTCTTTTGGATTCTTGCTTTTTCAGCTGAGTGGATTTTACCTCTTTGTATTTCAAATCTTTAACTTGGTTCTTGGGGTGCTCCAGAGCACTTTTAGGTCTTTGTATAATATTTTTTATTTCAGTCAGTGTATGCTTAATTTTTGGTTGGTCCTTTTTCATATCCTTGAGAGTCTCCTTTATATCCTTGAGAGTCTCCTTTATTTCCACGTTGGTCTTGATCATTTCCTTGCAGGTCTCGTTCATATCCTTGAGGGTCTTGTTCATTTCCTTGTAGGACTCATTGATTTCCACGTTGGTCTTGATCATTTCCTTTGTGGTCTTGCTTATTTCCTTATAGGCCTTGACCTTTTGTTGGAGCCTCTTGAAAAACCCTATAACCGTGGTTTTGAATTCCATGTCCAGTCGTTTTTTCCCCTCCATTTCTTTCACATCTGATTTCTTTCCATGTCTCTGCATGGTGGCTGCTTCCCTGAGTTGGTCAATTAGCTTTGTGTGGTAGACTTCCTACTAGGGACAGTGGCTCAGCCTCCCCAGTTACCTGAGGTGGATATGGCTTGCACAGTCTTGCTGAATTTAAGCTCAGTTAATCGTTGTTAGCACTTGGAGGGTTGAACTCCAGGCCAATTGTCTGTGAAGCTCAGCTGTGCTCAGGTTGGATGGGCGGAGTCTCCGGGCCAAGCAGACAGCGTTAGCTCCGCCCTATGCGGCCCCAGGGACTCTGTGCTGGGGGCAATGGCCACCAGCACCTCTGAGAGAGAGCCGCTGTGGAGCTGCACCGGCTGCCGGGGAATTCAGACTCTCCCCAAATGAATCTACACTCCCAATGTCTCACCCAGGGTCGTAAAACAAAGCAGACTGACGGTTTTCCGAATGAGAAAGCAAGTCGCAGAGTGCTCTCTGCGCAGTCACGCAGCTGAGCTGTTGGTGTGCAAGCTGCCTTCTCCACAAGCCGGCAGACCCAGCAGCACCCGAGCTTCAGCGTGCCCTCCCACTGTCCAATTTTCACCCCGTATGATAGTGGGTTCTCTGGACTTCCCCCAGAGCTGGAGATTCAGTCCAGTGGGACGTCTTTGTCTCCCTGTTCGAGAAAACTGGCTGGTTTTCAGCCGCCCGCCCTCTCCGCTGGTGCGCGCTCCAAACCTCTCTCGGCGCGAATCTTTCAACGCTGTCCACTGCCACTCCTCCGAGTCACAGTGTCTTATCTTCACTTTTATTTGTGGAATTTTCACTTGGCGAGCTTTTTGGTGATTCTGGAAGGTGTTTGTTCTTTCGTTAAGTTGTAGTATTAAAATTGTCCCGTATGACGGCAAGATAGGTGTTTTACCTATGCCGCCATCTTGATTCTCCTCCTAGTTCTAATTTTAGTATGTTAGCCTAATATAATAGAGGAATATGCAAATTAGCTAGGACGCCATAATATCACTACCAACCAGCAGGGACCTGAGGCTATAGTATGTGAAACCTAAGGCCTCACCCCTCACCCCACAGGGCTTGATGGGGGATCTCAGGCCATGCTCCCAGTGGGGCTTGACAGGAGACTTTAGGCCATGACCCCCACTCTGGCGCCAGGCTAGGGGATCTGAGGCTACACCCACTGCCTGGCAGGGCTTTACAGGAGTGGTGCTGGCTGGGTCTGGGTCTCACTCAATGGGGTTGCCGGCAGGGTCTGGGTCTCCTGCATTTTCAAAACACGTGCAGGTGGTGGGCAGAGACTGGGCTTTAGGTCCCACAGTGCACCCCAGACTCTGACAGGAGGGAGATTTTTATATATATTTTACTAATTTTCCTTCATCTCTGACACTTCTATTATAGAGAAAGGGCAAAGAGCAATATTAAAATATTTCCTCTAATTAATTTCCTTTTAATGTGCATGAATTTTGTGCACTGAGCCACTACTATTTATAAATAAAATAAATCTCAATTTTAAATATATTTTATAGAAATCTTTCTGTATTTCATGTGGAGTAACCAAGTGTGGGTTTCCTAGAGGAATGACATCCAGTATATCTGAAAAAAAATCATGCTTTGTTGGCATTTTTAAAAACATATTCAGTGAAAGCTCATATTTAATTCATATAGTAAGAAAATTCTGAATTTGTAGCCTATGAAGTAGCCAAGAAAAGAAGTTGACAGTAAAGCTTCAACACTGTAACAGAACATGAAAATATTGTTGAGTGAATTTGATGTTGGGAATTATAGTAGAATTGTAGACTTTAGCTCCATAGAGAAATAAAACTAGACTATAAAATAGGCTCATAGCTATAAAGTAACAGAATGCTAGCATGTCTATGAGTTCTGGCCATAATCTAATTAGGATAATCTGTCTTCCTCTTGGCTCTGTATTTTGAGAAAAATGCCTAGAGAAACAGAGGTATCGATTCACATAAAAGACTTCAAAGCAGCCATTACAAATATGTTCCCAAAACTAAAGAAAAGCCTGATAAAAGAGGTAAAGGGAGGTATGATGACAAGGTTCTCTCAAACAGAAAATATTAATAAGGAGAACTAAATGATTTTTAAAAAATCAACTAGTAATTGTGGAACTGAAACGTATATGTGAAACACCATATGTGAAATCTGGACTCTCACAGTTTCTGCTGTTTGTGTGTGCTTTTCTCTTTTGCTGTCTTTTTTTTTTTTTTTTTTTTTTTTTTTGCACACCTTGTAAACTTTTTTGGAAACTGAAAATTTCAGATAATATAGTGTAGAAACTCTGGATACTGGTTACTCTTTTTCCAGGGCTTGTTATTGTCACTTGTTTTTTTATTTGTTCTGTTACTGTTAGATTATTTTAGTGTAGTCTGTTCCCCTTGCACCGACACACACCCACACCCACACAATGTGAAACCTCTGTGCTGCTCTTCAAGACATCACTGTACTACTAGTTACCCTTGGATGAAGGCTCTCTTCCTCTCTTTCACTGACCACACCCAGCTATTAAGATCCATTAATTGCCAGCTTATCACTCTATTGTTTTCAGCAATACTCTGAGGCATATATGGGCAATATCTTTGAGATACTTGCACGTTAGGTTTCAGACCACCACAATAAAGCAGCATATTGCACTAAGAAGCATCATTATATTTTTGTTGGTGAATGATCTTGTCTTTAATTTGTAAAAAAACAACAACAACAACAAAAAAAAACCAAACACATTATCTGTGAAGCACAAAGCAGAATAGTATAAAATAAGGCATGCCTATATTGTTCTACAAACTGGTCCAATCAAATGGTGGCTTTTTTGAAGAAATAGATTCTGAGGTGTTTGATAATTGCCTAATCCTGGGGAGATTTCTCCCAGTTATCTTTTTTCAGTTTTCTCACGCAAACTTGTCAGCCTAGAGTCCAAGTTATATCTTCATTAAATCCAAGAATCTCCTCCCAATTGCCTTTTACCACAAACTCCACTATTCTTCAGATTGCTTAGACTTTAACTTCATACAAAGAAAGTCACTTCCTTTAGGGAGAGATTAGCTTTGCTATGGCCTGATTCTCCCCCTAGACATTCTCTTGGTCTGGGCTGTGGAGCTGGGAGTGGTGACAATGGCAGGCTTCTCTCTGCATGACCAGCCTATTTTAGAAGCTGAACCCTCAGTAGAGGCGGCAACAGCCAAGTTCCTCTCAGCCTGTCTCTCCTGACAGGAAACCACACTCTCCAGAGCTGTGGCAAATACAGTCAGGATCCCAGTATTTTCAGTGCTTGACACCCAAAGTAGTCTCCATTCCATAAACGGGTTGTGTGGAAGGAGTCTCTCAGCAATCTTCTGACACTTAGCCTGAGCAGCTAGTAGCTAGAAGCATGATAAGAAACACATATCTTTCTCGAGCAGGGAAGAAAACCCTGGTAGGAGCCTGGGGCAAGAAGGAAACCTATGTTCTTGGCTACAGCAGTCAGGAGAACAATCTCCACCTAGAGCTGGGAGGGAGGAAAAGAGGGAGCAGTCTTGGTTTCAATATCGCAGACGCCCACCTTTCTTACTGAACTTTCATATATTTTCCATGGACAGCTTCTGCTCTTGTTTTCTTTTCCCATAAATATCCCCCCATTTCAAAATCAGCTCAAGAAAATAAACTTCTTTTCAAACACACAAACAAAACAACAATAAGAAACAACAACAGAAAGTCAGGGTTTGGCAAAGAGAAAAAGAAAAAGAAAACTGAATACTCTGCCTTGCCCTATCCCCTGGGACAACATGTGAGTTTCCAATTCTGTTGTAGGATGGAGAGCTCTTTGGTTTAGCTTAATCCATATATAGCACTGGACCAGTGCTGAGTAGAAACACTAAAATTTCATGACTTTGCTCTAAGCATTTGCAACAGCATGGATGGACCTGGAGAGCGTTATGCTAAGTGAAATAAGCCATTCAGAGAAAGATAAGTATCACATAATTTCTCATATGTGGAGTCTAATGAACAAAATAAACTGATGAACAAAATAAAAGAAAATTTTATGACTTTGACTAAAGAGGTTGGGAGTCACTGATATTGTATCTAGAATGCCATATGAATTGTTAGTAGCCTAGGGTACAAAACATAGCCTGATTTTTACCTATGAAATGGAGTTATTCATTCTATCTTTGAAAAGTCTTACAATATTCTATTTGAACAGACTGTCTACATCATGAATAATGGTTTTATTATTATGACTATGAGTGCTCTAAGGTAAAGCATGTCTCCTGTCATTTCTTCTATCATTTTGGCTAAAGCATAGTCATGGGCATATATATCACTGTCTTAATTAATCCAGACAATATTACAAATACTGTTGTATTTGAACACTTGATCTCTGACACAGGCATCTCATGTGGTAATAATGACACATGGCAGAATAAATGATGGATTTCCATCACCATATATACACATTTCAATATAAGCTGACAGGAAATAAGTCAAAATGATGGAGGAGAATGATATGGAGTTTTCATAGCATATTAGTGTATTTTTTCTCTACTAAGATGTCATCATAGATTTTAATTCCCTTGAGATAAGTGACTCACTGTACATAGTATGCTTGTCAGCAGTAACCAAACAAATGTCAGCTTCTCTCCCAGTGAAGCCTTTCTTTGTCTCATAGGACTCACAATAATGCTGTTGAGGTAGTATCTTTCTTAAATTATGTCAGTCACTGAAACCTTTGGCACCAGGTTTTGCAAAAGACAACATGCTGAGCAGAGAGAAATGGAGGTGAGGTGTGATTAATTGTCAAAGGAGAGACACACAGAAGCACAACTCTACTTCCTAACAGATGCTCCAGCAGACGACACAGAGTCAAGTAATAGCATGGTTATAGAAATTTGGCCAATTGCTTTAGGCTCCAACTGCTCATTTCCCCCCCCCCCCCCAAAGAGTACTCCCTTTCAAAGGGTGAAGGAGAAATTGAAAAGGCTGTTGAGGCACTTCCAAAAATCCCATCTATTTCCAGAATCGTGAGCCCCACAAATGTAACCCAAGGCAAAGTTCACCTCAAACACAGAGGTGAATCAGACTGGTAAAGAATTATTTTTTAATTCTAAATTACATTTGTCACCATATCTCTTGCACTTTCTTTCTGAGTGTGGAGTGTGGTCTGAAAAGCAAATTGACTGAATCAACCATATCTTACATTCAATATTTAACTTACCAAACTGAGCTTCCCTATATCTCCTCTTAGTATTGAAATACAGAATAAAACGATAAAGCAAGTTTGGGAGTGAGTGGTAGACAGGAAAAGAAGTATTTGCAGAGAATATATAGGATCATCCTAAAGAGAACTCGACAAAGATGGCATCACATTTCTTCTGCAATATCACAACCTAAAAGACACTTTTTTTCTTCACTAAGGATTTGAAGCCTGAAAGCAATTGAAGCAATATAGTGTAGTGGTTCGGGGGTTTTCTTCTTCTTCTTTTAAATAAAGCCATTTATTTTTAAAAGTTAGTTTGTTAAATCACACACACAAGCAGATACACAAGGGCATGAAGTATTGATGTCAGATAGATTAGTGTTTAATTCCAAAATTTACAATTTGCTAGTACTGTATATAATCTTGAGGAAATTGCCAATCTATACCTCATTTCATTATGTTAATGAAAGGTGTTTCCAAGGATAACCACATCACACAATTCCTGGGTTGATCCATTCAGAGAATTCCATATGAATTATGCATCCTGCATTCATTCAATGTGACTAGCCCTGTGCCTAGCACATAATGAGCATTTGAAAGGCAGCTGTTAAATATCTAATATTTAATTCAGTGCTCTTCTATAAACAAGAATAAGGAATCTCTACAAAGGTCAGTGCATCATAATGGATAAAAACATGAACCATCAAGCCAGATTATTAGTATTATAATATCGAGTTGTGCTACTTAACAGCCATGTGAACTTGGGAGGTTTACTTAAATTCTTGGTGCCTCAGTAGTTTCTTAGTAAAGGGGAGAGAGGGATAGTACTTACCTTTTAGGGTTATTGTAATAATTAAATAAGTTAATACATATAAAACACTGAGAACAAAATCTTGCACACAATAAATACTAAATAAATGTTAGTTACAATTTTTATGTGTTATTGTGGAGAAGTTTTCTGAATATGTTGTTAAAATGAAAAGTGCTGAAGAAATAGGGGAATTAGATACATGTTTTAATATATATGCAGGATGGGCAAAAGTAGGCTTATAGTTGTAGTATAAATAAATAATACAGTGATGAGTAATAATATAAGAATAAATCCTATGTTTTGTATACTCACAACTGTAAACCTACTTTTGCCAACCCTTGTATGCATTCAATTTTTCTGCAAAAATAGCTAAAAAATTAATAGTGTTTTCAACCTATCTAGACAGGAATTGAGTGGAAGAGGAGGAGGAGTTTTCATCAGATAACTCTATACTAGAGGCCCGATGCACTGATTCGTGCACCAGTGGGATCCCTCAGCCTGGCGTGTGGGGATTGGGCCAAATCTGTGCAGCAGGCCTCTGACATTCCCCAAGGGGTCCTGGATTGTGAGAAGAAACAGGCGAGGTGGAAGGACCCCACCAGTGCCCAAATCCATGCACCAGGCCTCCAGTATACTGTATATTACACAAAGCAGAAATTAACCTTTTCATCCAAGAGCATTTAATTGGACACAGCAAATATACACAAGCTTACATCATGAGTAAAAACTCAATGAAAGAAGTGTTTAGACCACATTCTGAGAGTGATGGAGAGGTCAAAGCACCAAGACTCCACTTCTTGCATGTTCCACCAGTGAAGCCTTTTTAAAAAAAAAAAAATTTTATTGCTTTCAAAGAGGAAGAAAGAGAGAGGGGGAGAGCGAGAGAGAGAGAGAGAGAGAGAGAGAGAGAGATCAATGATGGGAGAGAATCATTGATTGACCACCTATACACCCCCAACTGGGAATCGAACCTGCAACCCAGTCATGTGGCCTTGACCAGAATCAAACCCAGAACTCTTCAGCCACAGGCCAATGCTCTATCTACTGAGCCAAACTAGCTAGGGCTCACCTGTGAAGCCTTTTGAATGAACTGGCCTTCAAATGCATTCTAGGTAGAAGAAATGGCATATTTGATGACAACGGATAGTACATGATTGGGAAGCACCAAGAACTATAAGGTATAAAAGAACAGAGAATATAACTGGTGCAGGAATTTGGAAGGAAAATAACTTCATTCACATTTCAACACGATATTTTCTAACTGAAATAAATAAGAGAATGTGTGTATTTATCTAGATATACATATGGAATAAAAGGGAAATTACTCAGCAGAAGGGCGAGATCTTATTAAAAATAACATTGATTGATTCATCAACCCTACAATTACAACTTTCAAACATCTACATAGAATAGCAATTATTGTTACTTTCTCATAAAATGTTGAGGCCTTTAAAAACCAAGTTTGTGATTTCAATCAGTTCATAAAGCCTGAATCAATTTAATTGCAAACAACAGATATTTTCCTTATATTTTCTTGAAAGCAACCTCTAATAGGGTTTTCTATGTTGTCTTTCAAATATAGAAGCTAAAAACCAACTAACTCCTCTCATTTATATACTACTAGTGGCCCAGTGCACCAAATTTGTGCATGGCGGGGGATGGTGGGTAGGGGGAGGTTTCCCTCAGCCCAGCCTGCACCCTCTCCAATCAGAGACCCTTTGGGGAATGTCTGACTGCCAGTTTAGGCCTGAATCCACAGTGATCAAGCCTAAACTGAAGTCAGACATCCCTCTCACAATCTGGGACTGCTGGCTTCTAACTTCTCACCTGCTTACCTGCCTGATTGCCCCTATCTGCCTCTGCCTGCCTGCCTGCCTAATTGCCCCTAACTGCCTCTGCCTGATTGACTGATTGCCCCTAACTGCCCTCTCCTGCCGGCCTGATTTCACCCCAACTGCCCTCCCCTGCTGGCCTGATTACCCCTAACTGCCTCTGCCCCCACCATCATGGCTTTGTCTGGAGGAAGTCAGATGCCCAGAAGATGGTCAATCGACCTGGGTTAATTAGCATATTACCCTTTTATTAGTATAAATAGATTATATAGGATAGGATTGCTTAAATGGGGGAGTAGCCTTTTTCAGCAGGAGGAGATGCTCTTGGCAGACAAAAATACAAAATTCTTATAGCTAGACTGATAGCTAGCCATATGCACTATAATGCAAAAATGGTCATTAAAAATGGAACTGATTTCTTAGACCTTACACCAAACAGCTATTGTCCTTAAAAATCTTCCTCACTCCCCTGCCCCCTTAGGTGCTGCCTTCACAGCTCACCCAGATTAGGTTCTGATTGGTCAGTTTCTATGGTAGTCAGTGTCTCCGGCCCTATCTCTGGACCTGGTCAGAGAGGCCAGGCTGATCAACAGCCCTGGCAGAGGCCCAGAGAGAAACAGAGGTGCTATTGCTGGCCAGGCCCAGATAGAAAGAGAGAGGCAAGGGTTGATCAACAGCTGCCACAGAGGCTATGGATCAGACCCTGCTTCTCTCTCCAGGTCTGGTTTGCAGCCCCCTTGCCAGTCAGTGCTGGGTTACCATGCCCACAGCTGAGGCAGTCAGTGCTGGGTTGCCCTGTGTGTTTATCTAGCTGCAGGACTGACTTCCGGCTGGTCCAGCCTTCAATTGTTTTGGATGTTACAGACCCTTGGTTTTTATATATTAGGATTATTGAACAATAGTCTTTGAATTAAAAATTACAAAAGATTTGAATGTGACACTATTATTAAGAAAAAATTAATAATAATGTAACAATAATTAAGACATGAATATGTTTTGATGTCACTATGTAAAATCCCATTTGGTATGGACTGATTGCTTCCCCTCAAAATTCACATGTTGCAGTTCTAACCCACAATGTGATGATAATTGTAAATGGGGCCTTTAGGTGATTATTGGGTTTAGATTAATTCCCTATGATGGATTTAATGCTCTTAGAAGAAGAGGACAGACACCAGAGTTTCCTTTCTTTGCCCTATGAGGATAAAATGGGAAGGAAAATATTTGCAAGCCAGGAAGACAGTCCTCAGTAGGAACTAAATTTGCTGGCACCTTAATCTTATACTTCCTGTTCTCCAGAACTGTGAAAAACAAATATCTATTGTTTAAGCCACCCAGTCTATTGTATTTTGTTATAGTAGCCTGAGCTAAGACACCATTCTTAATAAAATGCAATGGATGATAGAGTCATTTTGAACTACTCTCATTCGCAGAATACACCAAGTTCTCTCAACCACAGGTCTTTGTAGATGCTGGTCTCCTTACCTCAGACACCAGTCCTTTCAACTTCCCAACCCCCTTTCTGGCAATTCCTATGTATCATTCAGAGCTCAGTTTAGCTATTATTTTTCTTCAGGAATCCTTCCCTCTAAAGGCACCACAGACACAAGATTGATTGCATTGCATTTTTCTTTTAAATGCTCCAAACCCTCAACACATAATAAACCTATTGTTGGTAAGAATATTATCTTGTTGATCATGCTTAACTCAATAGAAAATCAATAAATATTCTTTGATTTTCTCTTCCTTGGATAAACTAGATCTAGAGTTCAGCCAATTGTTTTCACATAAAATTGCTCTTAACACTAAAGAAAGTTAATAAAGTTCTGAGAAAGGTAATGAAGTATTTGGCGGGGGGGGGGGGGGAGACACTTGACAAATTACAGCTATGAGTGGTGATCTCAAAAGTTAAATAAAAATTCTCACAATGACATTTTTGGGTCCTTCACAGATAATTATTTTGAAAGCACTTTTTTCTCCCTTCTGCTCAGAGGAGGAAAATAAGTTTTACAAGTGAGGCATCTTGACAGAGCCAGACTGTGAGCTTTTGCATTTGTGCGGAAATACCAAGGACAATATTGACTTTCTCTTAGAAACATCGCTGCCCTTGTAAAACTTTAACTACATTTTCTTAAGACAATATTTACCTTTTGGAAACTGAGAATGAGAGATTCAATTTTGTAGGGCTTTTCTGTCCATTCTTGAATACTGATGAACTGGAGATTTTGTGAAAGCCTTGTTAATTGTTTTATCCAGAAGGTGACATTCCTTTCAAATATTCTAATTTCACTTATCTATTTAATTGTTCCATTAACAGTACAAAATTATCTGTTTTGTCAGCTGAGAGGAAAAAAGTTATCACAGACTTCATAGCATGAAAGTGCAAATAGCTCATATGGGTATGTCTGTGTGTGGCAGTTTGTTATTTTATAATAATAACAGGGGTTATGAAATATGCATGCAGGAATAGAATGTCAGTCTTTCAAATGATATTTGAATAGTCTAGAACCAATATAAATGAGCGATTTAAGCCAACTGCATTCAAAGTGTTCTAAATGTCTGCCAAATTATTAAATATGTATATCAAACATTGCGGAAGAGACCTAGCAACTAGTTCTTAAATCATTTAAAAATATTTTTTCTAGGCTGTTCCACAACAGATGGACACAAAAATATGTTCCATTTCCTCCATTCATAGTTGTTCTGGCTATAGAACCATTTATAGCTGATAATACACTTAGAATTTTTACCATCACTGCTTTTCATCATCAGCTGCAATTAAAAAACTTCTTCATACTTGACATTATGGCCACAACATTAAGGTAAGTTAGACCAAAACTTTTCAGTTCTTTTGAAGCTTAAAGTTGCATATGGGCATGTGTAATATGCATAGAAACTAGCCAGCTATGCACTTAAAGTACAAGATCCAAACTCTGAATATAAGTTAAAGAACTGGTGTTGCTCGTCACAACCTTTTCAACTTAGTAGGAAAGGCGATTAGGATAGCAAGTATCAGTAAGGTGTGCACCAGCTTTTGACAGGTGTAAATGAGCCGAGAAGTGACTGAGAAAGATATATAAGTGTGTGTTCACTGGGTCACTGAGTTTCCAGACATTCAAAATTGGATGTAGATTAACAACCCAAGAAAATGCACCATAAGAAGAAAATAGTATCCATAAATAATTTATGGAACAAAGTTTCACACTAACGTATCTAAAAATAGTGTTTTCTAAATTGTACAATTCTCCAGAAGAGCATTTTGGGAGATATTTTCAAAGCCTTATGTGTTATGGCCACTGCATTCACCAGTTGTCTCACACTGTTCTACCCAGCCACACTAACTTTTTTATTTTCTCTCCTTTTTGCTTGCAGGAAGGGACAAGATTGTTATTCCTGGATTACACCTGCCTTGGGGGCTTTGCATTAGAAGTTTCATCATCTAACCTCACAGACATGACTTCTAAAATTTGAGTTTAATTTTCACTTCTGTAACCAGTGTTTACCTTCTAAAGAAGTTACTTTGACATATCACCCTATTTTATTTTGTATTAGGGTCCTCATTACTACTTTAATGTCTTATTTGTTCATGTGCTTGCTTACTTGAGTGTTTTTCCTTTTCCGTCTCCTGTCAATAGAATGTAAGCTCTATGAGAGTAAAAAATGTTGCCTTTCGTTCATTGCTAACTTCCAGTATATAAAGCAGTTTCTAAAACATAGCAAGCACTCAATAAATACTAGTAGAACTAATGCATTTTTTAAAGGAATTCTTTCGTAAGAAAGAAAAAATAAACCAATGGCAAGCTCAGTGCTTTTAAAAAAAAGCAGTATTTAACATACTCTTATACCTCAAATCCTTCGGGATGTAGATTGAATATAAAGAAATAAATATATTCTAGGAAATCTTTATCTGCAGCAGACCCATCAGAATATCATAACAAGAACATGTGGAAATGCATACTTTTAAATAATTAACTACATTAAAGAGAAACATTTAATAATTCACTTGTCAATTTTTGGGGGAAATTATCTGTACCATTGCATATGTACACATATGCCCATATAACAATAAAAAAGGGAAACAGAACTAAATATTTTAACACATGAATTAATTAAAAATACCAATTATCTTGGTCATTCAGTATAATATTCTAAAAGAGTATGTATTATGATTTAGGAGTTGGAGGAGTATCTAAGAGCAACAGGGAAGCAGTAAATCATCTATATATTGATTTGGTTTTATCAGTCCCTTTCAAGATTGACTAGAATTGCATCAATCCCAGCTGACCACAATTACTACTATTAGGATAAGTGTGTGAATCAAGCAACCTACTATTTTAGAAGTTGAAAGTGTGTGTATTTATCATACACACACTTGCGACCATAGTACCCATGAGAAGTCTGTCTCAAATTGACAATTATTGTGTGTGTGTATATATATATATCAGAGAGGAAGAGAGATGGGAGAGATAGAAACATCAGTGATAAAAGAGAATCATTGATTGGCTGCCTCCTGCATGCCCACTAGTTGGGGATTGAGCCCACAGCCTGGGCATGTGCCCTTGGAATTAAACCTGGGACTCTTCAGTCTGCAGTCCAATGCTCTCTCCACTGAGCCACGCCAGCTAGGGCTATTATTGTATTTTTAAGGAAGGGTCTTGATCATCTATGACTTTACTTCTTAGACAGAAAATAACAGAGGAAAAGGATTAGAGACTAAACTGAAAACAATAAGAACATACAATGAAGTCAAGGCTGTCTCTTCAATAAATGGTGTTGAGAAAATTGGACAGATACATGCAAAAAAAAAAATGAAACTAGACCACCAACTTACCCAAAACACAAAAATAAACTCAAAATTGATAAAGGAATTAAATGTAAAACAGGAAAACATAAAAATCTTAGAAGCCATAGGCAACAAAATAGCAGACACTTATCAGAGCAATATCTTTACTGGCATGGCTCCTAGAGCAATGGAGCATAAGGAGAAAATAAACAAAAGGGACTACATCAAAATAAAAAGCTTTGACATAGCAAAAGAAGCCATCAACAAAACAACAAAATAGCCCATTGCATGGGAGAACACATTTGCCAATGTTATCTCTGATAAAGGTTTAATCTTCAAAATTCAAAAGGAACTCATACAACTTATCAAAAGGAAGATAAACAATCCAATAAAAAAATGGGCCATAGACCTCAATAGACACTTTTCAAAAGAGGACTTATAGAAGGCCAAGAGTCATAGGAAGACATGCTCAAAATCACTAATCATCTGAGAGATGCAAATCAAAACAACGAGGTACTATCTCACACCTGTCAGAATAGCTATCATCAACAAATCAACAAATGACAAGTGTTGGCGAGGATGCGGAGAAAAAAGAACCCTATTGCACTGATGGTGGGAATGCAGACTGGTGCATCCACCTTAGAAAACAGTATGGTGTTACCTCAAAAAATTAAAAATGGAACTTCCATTTGACCCAGTAATCTCACATATGCACCTCTATGTTCACAGCAGCACATTTTATAATACCTAAGATTTGGAAACAGCCTAAGTGCCCATCAGCAGATGAATGGATTAGAAAACTGTGGTACATCTATACAATAGAATACTACACTGCTGTAAAAAAGAGTGAATTCTTACCATTTGCAGCAGCATGGATGGAACTGGAGAGCATTATGTTAAATGAAATAAGCTAGCCAGAGAAACATAAATATCACATGATCCCACTCATTTGTGGAATATAATGAACATCATAAACTTATGAACAAAAATAGATACAGAGACACAAAAGCATTGAACAGACTGTCAAACTTCAGCAGAAAGGCAAGGGAGGATTGCGAGTGGGGGTAAGTGATAAACAAAAGGACTTGTATGCGTGAATATAAGCCTAAGCAATGGACATGAACACGGGGGGGGGGGGGTAGGGGGGACATGAGTGGGGAGAGGGTCGGGGGTTAATGCAGGGAGAAGGACACATATGTAATACCTTAATCAATAAAGAAATTTTAAAAAATAAAACAAAATAAATAAAATAATTTTTTAAAGTACAAATAAAAAAATAAACATTGAAAGTAAATAAATCCTATCTAATAAAAGAGTAATACGCTAATTGACTGTACTTTCGCTATGCCCACAGCCAATCAAGAGTGATATGCCCACAGCCAATCAGGAGTGATATGCAAATTAACCCAGCAAAGATGGCAGTATATTTGCATATGTTGGGGGGCACCCTATGCCTCTGAGGGGATCCAAGGGGATATGAACTGGAGGTGGTTGGCAGCACCCTAAGCCTCCAGCAGTGTCCAAGCTACTCATCACCCTGGGAAGAGGCCAGGCCGAGCAGAGACCCGCCATGGCAATCATGGGGCTGGGCAAACAGGACTGGCAGAGCCAAGACCAGGGATGGCAATCACAGAGGAACTGGAGAGGCAGAGCCAAGACCTGCCATGGTGATCATGGGGGAACTGGACAGGTAGAGCTGAGACCTGCCATGGGTATCACGGGGAACTAGACAGGCAGAGCCCAGACCTGCCATCACGATTACTGGGTGGGGCAAACTGGACAGGCAGAGCCCAGACCCGTGATTGTGATCACAGAGCTACCTGGACAGGAAGAGCCGAGACCAGTGATCCCGATCATGGAGGAACTGGACAGGCAGAGCCGAGACTGCCATCATGATCATGGAGCCCCTGGACAGGCAGAGCCCAGACCCGAGATCACTGGGGAACAGGAGAGGCAGCCCCGCAATTCCAGGCAAAGAAGCCGCTTTGCTGACCAACCTGCACCTGGGACTCTTTGGGTGCATGGTATGGAGTCCAGGGCCCCAAGCTTGGAGCCATGGGAAGTCTCCCTCTCCCTAGAGTTAGGAGCACCAGCCCAGGTCTACCCAGCGGCCTGGTCCTGACTGTGGGGGTGAGTTCCTGCAGCCTGGGGTTTGATCCCCATATATTAGCAGTAGGAGACCAGTGCCTTTGTTATTTCTGTGTGTTGGGATTTCAATTGGACAAATGCCCTGTGGTCCCCATGGTCAGCTTAGCAAAATCTTCTAGGAGGAGAATTCTGTCTGGATTTCCTCAAATTCCCTCAACCCCTACTCACTCCTCTGTAAAGGCACAGAACAGGTGAGGCCCTTAAATAGAAATCAGAGGTCTCCAGTAAGGGTGGGCCTCTCTCATCACAAGTCATTTGGACTTGATGGCCTTTGAGTATTTATCTAGGAGCTATAACAGAGAATCACAAGCTCAAGTCATGATCTCTGCCCTTAAAATCTTATTAGAGCGAGTGGATGATAAAAGTGCAGTAATAACATCAGAATATAAAGCAACAATACAGAGAGGAACAGAGGCAATTGCTAGGATGATTTTCCAATAATCAGTACAAAGAGTATTTGGTATGAATTAAATAAAAAAATATGTGTGGAAGTAGCTGCTTCATGAGTATGGCATCCCTTCCCATTTTAAAGGAAGTTGAGTTCCACGTGAATTGTGTACTATGCTATGATATCTGAGGCACAGGACAAGGGAGGCCATAAGTATACTATGCTTTTATATTTGAGTCATTCTTTATTGTTCAATGTAATTTATTTCTGTACACCTCAGTTTCGTAATAGTTAAATTACTAGAATAATACATCTTGCTATAAAATATTACTAGAAGATCAAATGATCAGGTGACATTTATTGTTATTTTCTATAAATGAACACAATCTCTGGTATGCTAAAGTGATAGGTATTATAGAAATATTTAGATAGAGAGACCTACAGGCTTGAATACAAGTGAGGCTTACTATCACAACCCAAATTTATTGCTTAAAAAAAAAAAGCAGCAAGGCAACTAGAAACTGAACCAAATATAAGCCCTTGGAGGGCAAATGTAAATGGGATAAGCTTTGCTATTACAAGAGCAAGAAGAAAAAATTCAGATGTAAGAATGAAACCACATTGCATCCACTCTAAATAGCTGTTGAAGAAAAAGAATGGTATACTATGACAATACTTAATACAGATTGTAAAGACTTTTGTTCAAAGAGGGTTTCCTAGAGTAGGTGATATTTCAGTTAATTTTTTTAAATGTGAAGAGGTTAGCTAGATAAGAAAAAGGTGTAGAGGTCCCGAATTGCAGAGGGTGCAGCCAGGGCTGAGAGATCACCCTCCCCCCTTCTTGCACAAATTTCGTGCACTGAGCCTCTAGTAAATAAATAAATAAATAAATAACAACTAAATATTTTGGAAAGGGAGTTCAAATGGAAAAATCTCTCATATACAGCATTTTTATTTAGTATGTATAAGACCATTAGCTGAAGCATAATATGTTGACTGCTTGTAGAGACAAAACATATGATTTTTTATAAAAATGTAAGCATTACAAAAGAATTTATAGGCATATATGCATAACCTATGGACACAGACAATAGTGTAGTAAAAGCCAGGGGCAGACTAGAAAGGACCAGTGGGGGCAAGGGGAGAGGAGATCTGTACACTTTCAACACTAAAGATATATTTTAAAGTAAGCATTAGAAATATCTCTCAGCCTCTTCAATAAATGGTGCTGAGAAAGTAACACGCTAAAGAATGAATCTAGATTATTGTTCATTCCATATATAAAAAATAATTCAAAATGGATTAAAGACCTAAATATAAGGCCTAAAACAGTAAATTACATAGAAGAAAACATGGATACTAAACTTATGGACCTTGGTCTTAGGATTTTGACCCCAAAGGCAAGGGAAGTAAAAACAAAATGAATGAATGGGACTTTATCAATCTAAAATGCTTCTTTCTGCATAGCAAAAAATAATGCCAACAAAACAAAAAGGGGAGATATTTGCAAATTTCTAAAATACATAAAGAATGCAACACCAAACAAACAATCCAATTTAAAAATAGGCAGAGGACAGACATTTCTGAACAGACACTTCTCCCAAGAAGGCATACAAATGACCAATAATTTTGTGTAAAGATATTCAACTTCACTAGCTATTAGGGTAATGCAAATCAAAACTACAGTGAGATACCATCATACACCTGTTAGAATGGCAAGTAATAACTAATATGGGAGAGACTGTGGAGAAAAAGAACCCCATACACTGTTGTGGGACTGTAAAGTGGTACGACTATAAAAACACTATGGAGGTTCCTCAAAAAATTAAGAATAGAGTTACCATATGACCCAGCAAGCCCTCTTCTGGGTATCTGCTTGAAAAATTTGAAAACATTTATTTTCAAAGATATATGCACCCCTATGCTTATTGTAGCATTATTCACGATGGCCAAGACATGAGAACATGTCTTAAAGCCAACAGATAATTGCATAAAGAAGATGTGAAACATAAATTCAATGATATACTACTCAGCCATAAGAAAATATGAAATACTGACATTTGCAACATCATGGTTAAATCTTGAGAATATCATGCTAAGTGAAATAAGTCACAGAAAAAGTTACAAATCATATGATTTTGGAGAAACTAAGATGGTGGCATAGGTAAACACCTGAACTTACTGCCTCTCATAACCACTTCAAAACTACAACTGAAAGACAAAACAGGTATCATCCAGAACCACAGGAAGGCTGGCTGAGTGGAAATTATACAACAAGAAAGAAAGAAAGAAAGAAAGAAAGAAAGAAAGAAAGAAAGAAAGAAAGAAAGAAAGAGAAGGAGGGAGGGAGGGAGGAAGGAAGGAAGGAAGGAAGGAAGGAAGGAAGGAAGGAAGGAAGGAAGAAAGAGCAAAGCACTCTGAGACTTGGAGGAGGGGCGGAGGTGCAGAAGTAAAGTGCAGAGGCATGGAGGTGCACAACGAAAAGGGATGTCAACTGAGTATGCTGTTGTCTTTTTCAATTGGGAGAGAGATACAAGCTTCCAACTGCTCTGAACTCCAGTTCCGGATGAGACTCTGGGGACCCAGACTCATACGGGGAGAAACTGGACTGTTTGTTATCAGGTAGAACTCTAGGATGGCTTTCTCTTAGAGGTGCTTGCAGTGATCATTGTTCCTGCACAGTGCCGTGGGACACAGACACACAGACCTCTTCCATGCAGGGATGACGGTCAGCCATTGCTGTTTGCTCCACCCTGGTAATTCCCTGAGACCCCTGCCCCACCCAATTTACAACCCTACCAAGCTGTGCACTGAGGCTTTTGCATATGAATGGCCTGGCCCTTTGCAATCTGAAACCTAACATACTGCAGTTGGGTTAAAGAGCCCCAGAGCCTCCAAAAGAGGACCCAAGCCTTGACAGCAGCTTGCACTGCTTCACAGCTCGGCCTCATCTGGGCACCTCCAAACCCCAAACTAGGAGAAGGAATCTGCATATATCTCTGTAGCTCCTACTGGGTGGCCTCTCTCCTTGAAGAACCAAGAGCCAATGTACTCAGTGGTTAGAGAGAGAACATCCAGATGACAACTCTTCAGATCCATAAGAGACATTCAGGGGAAGACTCAGTGAGCGCCAATCCCCACTGAAGCAAGTCTTGCCCCATAAGGGAGTCTGCAACACAGAAGTTCTCCCATCATAGACACAATTGATCCTCATAGCCAATTGGCCTGGAGGTCAATTCCTCCCAGTGATATCAACAACAATCAAGGCTTAACTACAAAAAGATTATGTATACAGCCCACAAAGGGGTGCACCAAGAGTGTCCACCTCAGATAATTAGGGAGTCTGACCCACAGGGCCCTCTAGGACACCTAACACATAAAACCATGTTATCAACACAAAGAAGCAGCCAAAATGTGGAGGAAAAAACAAACAAACAGGTCACAAATGAAAGAAATGGAGGAAAGCAAACTACTGGATATAGAGCTCAAAACCACAGTTATAAGGTTACTCAAGAGACTTCTAGAAAACATGATAAATTTAGTGAGACCCACGAGGATATGAAAAAGGACCAACTAGAAATTAAGCATACACTGACTGAAATAAAGAATAATATACAGAAATCCAATGGTAGACTAGAGGATCCCAAGAATCAAGTCAAAGATTTGAAATATGAAGAAGTAAAAAACACTCAACTGGAAAAGAAAAAAGAATCCAAAAATATGAAGATGGTATAAGGAGCCTCTGGGACAAATTCAAGCATACCAACATCCCACTTGATTGTAAAGAAGAAGGTAGAGGCAGTGCTAAGGATGTCCCCCTGCTGGTTTAGGCCCACTAACCGCTGAGTGGGCCTAGGCCATCAGTTGGAAATTCCCTGAGGGCTCCTGGACTGCAAGAGGGTGCAGGCCTGGATGAGGGAATACCCCTCCCCCCCTCAAGTGCATGAATTTTGTGTATTGGGCCTCTAATATGGGATATAAGACTGAAAGCAAAAATGAACAGATAAGAAAAATAAACAAAAACTCATAAACACAGAAATAGTATGGTGATTACAAAAGGGAAGGGAGTGAGGATTATAAAGGATTGAGGGACTCAAATATATGGTGATAGAAAAGATTTGACTTTGGGTGGTGGGCACACAATGCAATAGGCAAATGACATATCATATAAGTGGACACTTGAGACCTAGATAATTTTATTAACCAAATGTAATCCCAATTAATTTAAATAAAAAATAAAAAAATAGCGTGGCTGGTGTGGCTCTGTGGTTGAGCATTGACCTATGAACCAGGAGTCACAGTTCAATTCCAAGTCAGGGACATATGCCAAGTTGCAGGCTTTATCCAGTGTGGGGCATGCAGGAGGTATCTGATTAATGATTCTTATCATTGATGTTTCTATCTCTCTCTCTCTCTACCTTCTTCTTTACAATCAATTAAAAAATATATTTTTAAAAATAATCTATTTCACGTAATGGCACAAAAATATTGAATTAAAATATCATCTTCTGTTACTGATGAAGTAACAGAAACTTATTACCTTTCACCATAAACAACTAGAAAACTAGATAAATACATATTAAACGATTTTCAGACATTGGACTACAAGCAACACAGAAATGTGATCTCTGAGAAAAGGAAAACAAATGAGTTTAGTCCTACAATTGACCAGATTTTTCTCAGGGGAACATTCTAAATATTGGAGCAGAAAGAAGTGTCCCAAACAAAGCAAGATGTTTGCTTATTCAAGAAGCGAAAAATCAGAGTTCAGTGATTGAGACAGCTATAATTACAGGGCAGAATCCCAGAGAGGAAAGTAATACAGAAAACCTAAGAACTCTGTAAAGGCTTGAAAAGAGTAACTGAAGACTTATGAGTTGACTTATTCCAAAGCACACTCAGTACTGGGAGATGTTTGAGTTTCAATAACCTACAGGATCTTTGGGATATTCATTAGAGATCTAGAAGACCAATTCCTTAGTGATGGGACTAACTTATTCTTGGATAAAGGCTTTAATAAACCCATAAATGGATCAAACTAAATTATAATGAAATTAACTACTTCACAAAACAAAATTCAACTTTCTTTCAAGGGAGCCAACAAAATCTAGACATTCAACAATGTAAAATTTAAAATGTCCTGTATCTAATGAAAAATGACTAGATATGCAAAGAAGCAGAAAATGCAAACCTAATCTAGGAGAAAAATTAGTTAATAGAGTTACATAAAATGATGAAATTTGAAGGCAATGATGTTAAAAAAAAAAGCTGTTGGAACTATCTTGAAGTGTTTTAAAAAAACATCAACATAATGAGGAGATAAATAGAAAATATTTTAAGGAACCAAATAGAGTTCTGCAGTAAAATTTTAAAACCTAAAATGAAAGTTAACTGGAAAGGATTAATAGCAGTTTAAATACTTCAGAAGTAAGATAAGTGAACTAGAATACATAACAATCAAATTATCCAAGACAAAAGGAAAAAATACTGGAAGAAAGCAGAGTATCAGTGACCTATGGAGTAACAGCAAGCAATCTAATCCTATATAATAAAAGAGAAACATGCAAATTTGATTGTACCTTTGCTCCTGATTGACTATGCTACCAGCCAATCAGGAGTGGGGCGGGGCCAAGTGGCACTAGCGCTGGGCCCGGGAGTGGAAATGAAATGGTGGTGGCAGCGAGCACCCAGCCCCCAGGGCTGTGAGGGGATACATGGCAGCAATACGTGGTGGTGGTGGTGGTGGTGGTGGTGGTGGTGGTGGTGCTGGTGGTGGTGCTGGTGGTGGTGGCGGCATCGGCGGCAGCGGCAGGGAGCGCCTGGCCCCGGGGCGCTGTGAGCAGAAGTGGTGGTGAGCGCCCAGCCCCCAGGGCCAGGTGGTCGCAGGCAGCCAGGGCTAAGCTGAGCAGGGTGATGGCTGGGTGCCCAAGGCCTAAAGCCTCAGTAGAGGCTTTAGGCCTTGGGCAGGCTGGGGGTGAGCCATCAGTTGGACATCCCCTGAGGGCTCCCAGTATGTGAGAGGGGGCAGGTTGGGTTGAGGGACCACCCACTCCCAGTGCACGAAATTTGTGCAACAGGCCCTTAGTGTAAATATAATTGTAGAGCTAGAGATAGGGGACACAGGGGCAAAAAACAATTATTTGAAGCAGTGAAGACCCAACATGCACAGATTTAATGAAAACTATAAATCTATATATACAAGAAACTCAACAAACCCTTAATAGGATAAACTAAGCAAAATAATACCAGAGCACATCATAATCAAACTATTGAGAACCAGATATGTAACAAAAATCTTTAAAATGGCTAGATAAAGACATTAAATACAGAGAAACAAAGATAAGAATAACAGGGATGGCAATCTATAGTCATCACCTATCACTATGATTTTAGACTACTAGTACCTATTTAAAAAAATATATTTGTGGCTGAAACTGGTTTGGCTCAGTGGATAGAGCATCAGCATGCGGACTGAGGGGTCCCAGGTTTGATTCCGGTCAAGGCCATGTATCTTGGTTGTGGGCACATCCCCAGTAGGGGGTGTGCAAGAGGCAGCTGATCAATGTTTCTCTCTCATCGATGTTTCTGACTGTCTATCCCTTTCCCTTCCTCTCTGTAAATAAAATATATTTTTAAAAATAAAATAAAAAAATACAAAGTATTTGTGAAAATCTTCACAGGCTTAAGTCAATTGCTGTAGATTACTTAGGTCTGTTAATTTGACTGAGGTCACTTAGGTCAGTGAGCAGAGAATGGCTAGAGAGCCACCAATGTTGTTTCTTCTTTTTATTGAGCGTACTGCTAGATTATTTATGTATGTGATCATATGACTGAAATTTGTCTGATGAACTATGGATAAATGTGATATATGCAAAATCCAGACCTGGCCCACTGAAACCTCCCTCTCAATTCTTTGTGCTCTCTGTTTCTGTCTCCCAGCCAACAGAGAACTCTGATGTACTAGGGGGATGCAGAGCCTAAAGATGTATCCCCTACCCAATGATTCTGTTGTATTCAGTCACTGAAATTTTAGGATTTTTTATTTATATCAGTTAGTCTACCTTGAAAAATATAATCAGTTTTGCAACAATAAATAATCTTTACCTGCGCTCCTTTATAAACAAATCTTGCTGAAATAGTAGGTATTAATGAGATTGATCAAATTAACACAGTAAATGCCAGGTTCAAAATTTAAACTCAGGTATTTCTGATTCAAAACATCTGTGTTCTTTTACTGCCTCACATAATGCAATTCCTATACTTATTTCAATAAAATAAGAATTGAAAAATTGAGTAAGTACTGATTTATATCAAAGTAAGATAATAGGAAGATTTTCTAGTTTATCAGCATTAAGCTCTGAATAATTAAAGGTAAGTATATTCTAGGAAAGTAAATCCAACTAAAACTTGGTCTATAACAGAGCTTTATGGCTGAGAATTAAATACACTAATTTTGCTATTCTCTTCACATTAATACAACCTAGTACTTATAGTCTCATATATAGTTTATTTCCCTCATATAGAACCAGATACCAAACACTGAAAAAGTTTCTTCATTTTCATAACTCTGAAGCAATAGAAAATATTTCTGCTTTTCAATATTTTATGCTTCCAATATTTAGCAGAGTTTATTTCACCCATTAAAAGATACTCATGTAGCAATATAAAACAAAAAAAAGGTTACTACTATCTCTTTGCCTATAGATGTATCATAATTCTCTATTAAAATGTGTGATTTTCTTTTTCCTTTCAGCTTCACATAAATTCCTTCTAGTCATAAAGCACATCCTCTAAATGCATTGCATACTCTTCAACACATCTCTTTTCTCCAATGGCAATATATTATTATTAATAATAAAATATTTTATCTCCTTTTATGCTCCATTATTTATCTTTTATATATTATCCAGGTACAAATAAACATGTGCAAAAATGCCACCATTTGTCTAGAAAAATGGGTATATCATACAATAGAAAACATAAAATTTTTTAGGTGCATACTTCACCCAGTAGTATTCATTGATTAAAATATCCATAGTTATGCTTCTAAAATTTATTCCAAGGAAATTATTATGGATATACCCAAAGATTTAGTCTTAAATTTATTCATTGTAGCAATTACATTTTATTTTATATAATGCTCCTTGTCATTAAAAAACTAATGAAGAATAAAATAACAACTTAAAAATATCTAATTTTTTTTTGTAGGAGGTAGAGCACTATATATAAGTCCTACCTCCTTCATTGGGAATAGAATTTGAATTTTGTTATGTTATAGACATTCTAGGGTTACTTAAACAAAACAAGAATTGCTGTACTTTCCTCTGTGTCTTAATATCCTGGCAAATTTAAAGAGGCCAAAATAAACGTATTTCGAAGTTTTGATATTATGTAGTGCATGCACATCCTAAAATTTATTCTAGATTTAAAAAATGTCATCAAGACCATAAATTGTATCTAATTGATGAAGTATATATTTGTGAAAGATATATCAAGCATTCAAATCTAGTTTAACTTCTTATCTGCAGAACACCTCTAAATCAGTACTTAATAATTGTTTGTAACAAAGGCTTCCATAGTGTCCTTAGAAACTGTTTCCCCTCAGGAAATGATTGGCCAAAGGGACTTCCAACTAATGAGGCTAACTTTTGTGGTTCATTGCTTATATATTTATAAATGCTTTATACACAGTGGAAAAGTTTTTAAAGTAATAATACGGTTGCTAAAAATTCTTTATAAAATGTCAGCTATTCTAATTTCTAGACTTAAAATTACATTTATTCTAAATGCCATGTTTTAATATTAACTCTTTATTTATTTTTTATCTTTATTGTTCAGTTTATTAATTACACTGTTCCCTTTTTTTTTCACCCTATAGTTCCCCTCCACCTGGTACCCATCCCACCCTCCGCCCTCACCCCCCTCCACTGTACTCTCCCATAGTTGCATGATTTTTGTCCAGTCTCTTGCTGTACTTCCCACACACCCTTTCTCCCCAAGAGTTGTCAGTCCATTCCCTCTCTATGTCTGGGATTCTGTTACATTCACCAGTTTATCCTGTTCATCAGATCATTAGTTCACTTGATTTTTAGATTCATTTGTTGATAGATGTGTATTTGTTGTTCCTAATTTACACTTCTATCTTTTTCTTCTTCCTCCTCTTAAAGAATGTCTTTCAGCATTTCATATAATATTGGTTCGGTAGTGATGAACTCCTTTAGCTTTTTCTAATCTGCGAAGCACTTCATCTGACCTTCAATTCTGCATGATAGCTTTGCCGGACAGAGTAATCTTGGTTGTAGATTCCTGCTGTTCATCACTTTGAATATTTCTTGCCACTCCCTGTCTGGCCTGCATCGTTTCTGTTGAGAAATCCGCTGACAATCGTATGGGTGCTCCCTTATAGGTAAGCATCTGTTTTTCTCTTGCTGCTTTTAATATTCTTTGTCTTTTGCTCTTGGCATTTTAATTATGATGTGCCTTGGTGTGGTCCTCTTAGGGTTCCTATATATTGGGGTTCGGTGTGCTTCTTGGACTCCTAAGTCAATTTCTTTCACCAGGTATGGGAAGTTTTCGGTCACTATTTCTTCAAATAGGTTTTCATTGTCTTGCTCTCTCTCTTTTTCTGGCACCCCTAAAATTTGGATGTTGGTATGCTTGAGGTTGTCCCAGAGGCCCCTTACACTATCTTCAATTTTTTGGATTCTTTTGGTTTCTTGCTTTTTCAGCTGAGTGGATTTTACCTCTTTGTATTTCAAATCTTTAACTTGGTTCTTGGAGTGCTCCAGAGCACTTTTAGGTCTTTGTATAATATTTTTTATTTCAGTCAGTGTGTGCTTAATTTCTGGTTGGTCCTTTTTCATATCCTTGAGAGTCTCCTTTATATCCTTGAGGGTCTCCTTCATTCCCTTGTAGGACTCATTCATTTCCACATTGGTCTTGATCATTTTCTTGCAGGTCTCGTTCATATCCTTGAGGGTCTTGTTCATTTCCTTGTAGGACTCATTCATTTCCTTTGCGGTCTTGCTTATTTCCTTATAGGCCTCGACCTTTCCTAGGAGCCTCTTGAAAAGCCCTATAACCGTGGTTTTAAACTCCATGTCCAGTAGTTTTTTTCCCTCCATTTCTTTCACATCTGATTTCTTTCCATGTCTCTGCATGGTGGCTGCTTCTCTGAGTTGGTCAATTAGCTTTGTGTGGTAGACTTCCTACTAGGGACAGTGGCTCAGCCTCCCCAGTTACCTGAGGTGGATATGGGTTGCACAGTCTTGTTGAAGTTAAGCTCAGGTTAATAGTTGTTAGCACTTGGAGGGGTTGACCTCCAGGTCAATTGTCTGTGAAGCTCAGCTGTGCTCAGGTTGGATGGGCGGAGTCTCCAGGCCAAGCAGACAGCGTTAGCTCCGCCCTATGCAGCCCCAGGGACTCTGTGCCTGGGGCAATGGCTGTCAGCACCTCTCTCTGAGAGAGAGCCGCTGCCAAGCTCCACAGGCTGCTGGGGAATTCAGACTCTCCCCAAATGAGTCTGCACACCCAATATCTCACTCAGGGTCATAAAACAAAGCAGACTGACAGTTTCCCGAATGAGAGGGCAAGTCACAGAGCGCTCTCTACGCGGTCACGCAGCTGAGCTGTTCGCACAAAATGCCTTCTCCACAAGCTGGCAGTCCCACCAGCACCCAAGCTTCGGCGTGCCCTCGCACTGTCCAGGTTTCACCCCATATGATAGTGGGTTGGTTCCCTGGACTTCGCCCAGAGCTGGAGAATCAGTCCAGTGGGACGTCTTTGTCTCCCCGTTCGTGAAAACTGGCCGGTTTTCAGCCGCCCGCCCTCTCCACTGACGCGCGCTCCAAACCTCTCTATGCGGGAATCTTTCAACGCTGTCCGCCGCCGCTCCTCTGAGTCACAGTGTCTTATTTTCACTTTTATTTGTGGAATTTTCACTCGGCCATCTTTCTGGTGATTCAGGAAGATGTTTGTTCTTTCGTTAAGTTGTAGTATTAAAATTGCTGTGTATGACGGCAAGATAGGTGTTTTACCTATGCCGCCATCTTGGTTCTCCCAATATTAACTCTTTAAATATGACAATTACTTTGCTTCCATAATTATGTTGCTCATAAATGGGTTAATAGAAAAACAAAACAAAACAAAACAACTTGAAAGCACCCATGCTTAGTGATAAAGTAATTTTAGCTTTTTCTTCTTGAAACATCAATTAAATCATATTATTGAGCCAGGACCGGTTTGGCTCAGTGGATAGAGCGTCGGACTGCGGACTGAAGGGTCCCAGGTTCGATTCCGGTCAAGGGCATGTACCATGGCTGTGGGCACATCCCCAGTAGGGGGCGTGCAAGAGGCAGCTGACCGATGTCTCTCTCTCATCAATGTTTCTGACTTTCTATCCCTCTCCCTTCTGCTCTGTAAAAAATCAATAAAATATATTTTTTAAAAATCATATTATTGAAATATTTTTCAATATATTTTTATTGATTTCACAGAGGAAAAGAGGGAGAGATAGAAACATCAATGATGAGAGAGAATCATTGATCAGTGGTCTCCTTTATGCCCCACAATGGGGATCGAGCCCAGAGCTTGGGCATGTGCCCTGACTGGGAATCTAACCCAGACCTCCTGGTTGACAGGTCAACACTCAATCACTGAGCCACGTCAGCCAGGCATATTGTTGAAATATTATTATCCTACCAGTGACCTGGTGCACAAAATTTGTGCACATTAAAAGCAGATTAATTAGAGAAAATAATTTGATATTACTATTTGCCCTTTCTCTATAATAGAAGTATCAGAGATAAAAGAACATTAGTAAAATGTACATGAAAACCTTTGTCCTGTCAGAGTCTGGGGCTCACCATGGGACCCAGAGTCAAGTCCTCACCCACCCACATGCACCTCAAAATTGTGTGAGACCCAGACCTGGCCACCCCTTCCCCCCTCATTGGGCTAGATTCAGACCTGGCCAGTCTCACCTTTGTCAAGCCTTGCCAGGCAGGTGGCATAGCCTCAGGTTCTTTGGCCCAGTGCCAGGACGGGGGAGTGGCCTGAGGTCTCCCAGCCCAGAGCAGGGCAGGAGCATGCCCTGAGATCCTCCATCAAGCCAGGTGGGGGGACATGGTCTGAAATCCCTTGTCAAGCCTTGCTGAGTTGGGGGCATGGCCTGAGGTCCCCCATCAAACCCTGCTGGGCAGGGACATGGCCTGAGTTCCCCCGACCCAGCACTGGGAATGCACTTTGAGGTCCCCCCTGCTGGGTAGGGGGCACAGCCTGAGGTCTCCTGTCAAGCCCAGCCAGGCAGTGGGTCATAGCCTCAGGTCCCCTGGACTGGTGCTGGAGGGGGGGGGCATGGCCTGAGGGCCCCTTTCAAGCCCTGCTGGGTGGGGGTGTGGTCTGTGGTCCCCTGGCCTGGCATTGGGGCAAGGGGAGCAACCTGAGGTCCCCTAGCCCAGCACCAGGATGAGAAGTGCATCTTGAGGTCCCCTGTCAAGCCCCACCAGGTGGGGGGTCATGGCCTCAGGTTCCCTGGCCTGGCACTGAGGCAGGAGGTGCGGTCTGAGGTCCCCTAGCCTGACTCCAGGGCGGGGGACTAGGCCTGAGGTCCCTTGTGAAGCCCCATGAGGGTGAGGGAGGGCGTAGCTTCAGGTCCCTGGTAATTGCTCATTAAGGCTCCTTATGGGAACTTGGCCTCAGCTGTGGGTGCAGCCATCTTTGTGACAGAGTGATGGTCAATTAGCATATTCCCTCTTTATTAAATAGGATTATTATTTTAAATCATAAAATAATTATTACTAGAATACAAGTTTTATTTTTTTATTTAAATTTTTTTTATTGATTAAGGTATTGTATACATGTCCTTATCCCCCTAGAATATGAGCTTTAAAATATATCATTTGCTAATTGGAATGATCTATCTCTTTTTCTCAAGCATATTCATTTGGATGGAAATCAGAATAGAAATGGCAAGTGTGTAGGGCCCTTTCTTCAGACTCAAGATACTGAAGAGTCAGATTTCCCTGAAGATTTTCAGGAGACACTGAGTGTCAAAAACACAGTCGTCTGAGTTTGGGAAAGCTCGGGCCAGACTGCAAAACTCAGAGAGAATGAAGAAGGAGGAACAAACTAAGATAATGAGAGTGCACATCCAGCGTGAAAGTTCTCCAGAGGGGCAGAACCAAGGGTCTTCGTGGAAGAACGTCTGTACATCATACATTAAGTGAAAGAAGTTTTATGATGCAGCTCCTTTCAGGCATGTCAAATATTTTATTCTAAGTTCCCTGAATGCAAAAGACTGAGCCTCTTGCTCATTGACTATTCTGAATAAACAGCAGAAATAGAATATAAACCTGGGTCCTGAGCTTCCTGGGAAAGTACAAGCTGAGGACTACTACTGGGCTTCACAGTCCACAAAGGGTCTCAGATGTAGCCTTTTACCATTTACAACCAAATAAGTTTTTAAATGCATAGTCAAGAAGTTGTATTGCTGTTAATATAAACCTGTAATGTATATCACAATGTTAGTTATCCTATTTTGGTAGCTTTTCATTTTTAAGATACCAGGATTTTCAAAGAATAGACATATCCCAAATATTTCAGAAATTCTAAGGAACATGATTATTTAATAAATTAGGGAAATCTTGATCAGATTCTAGTTTATGTTCTAAATTACTCTTCTAAAGATAACTCTATTAGTTCTGAAATTTTAGGGAATTTTGGCAGACATATGGCAATCTTTTTATGGTTATTATAGGCTGAAATTAATTTTCAAATAATGGTACATCCTTGAGTCAATACCCTCTTCATCATTAAAGATTTTAGATACATAGCTATCTACTTGGCATTTTATTGTGATAGTTCCAACTAGGCTGCTACTCATGCACAATGCTCTAGCACCACCTGGAGGGTGCTTATTTGATATCACATTATTCAAATTACATTACATTCAATATTATATTCATACACAAAGACATTAAGAATTCTGTGTGCCTGTCTTGCACAGTTCTAAAAAATTACATGGTAAAATAATTCAAGTATACTGAATATCATACTTAATGCAGAAAGATATTAAGACCTTATTTGAGAAGCAGTTTGTTTCTGGCTGAAGGACAATTGCAGGTTATAGATTACTGAACAAAATTATTAAATATTTCATTTCTCACTAAAAAGGATTCTGTAACACTCAATTACAACTAGAAGGACAGTTTAAGTGCTATGAAAGATACAGAAACATTGAGGCATAAACTGAATGGTATTTCCTAACTGTCTAGAAAATTGTCACTATAGGTAATATATTAATTAACTAATAACATATTAATCAACAATAATGTATAAATACATATTTAATGTGTTCAAGTTCATTACTGTGCCTTCTTTGACCAGTGGAAACCTATTCATATAACCTCTTTAGCTTTTTAGACATGACCAGATTAGTCTTTCATATCATTTTTGGTTTCTAGTAATAGGAAGTTAAAATAAACTTGTATATTTCCTGACTAAGACTTAGAATCTATCATTTCTTTCAGAAACTCTGTTTCATTTTGGTGAAAAACTATATTTAGAAGCCATAATCTGTGTACTTGAAAAGTGTATTTTTACTGAGCTGGTCATTGTTTCTACAAGGTTACAGTGGATAGAGCCGTAGCTGGTTTGGCTCAGTGGATAGAGCATTGGCCTACTGACTAAAGGGTCCAGAATTCGATTCCAGTCAAGGCACATATGGCAGACATATGCAACCTTGGTTGCAGGTTCCCCAGCCCTGGTTGGCATGAGTGCACAAGGCAACAAATCGATGTGTCTCTTTCACATCGATTTTTCTCTGTCTCTCCCTCTTCCTTCCATTCTCTCTAAAAATCAATGGAAAAATATCCTTGGGTGCAGATTAACAAAAATAAATTTAAAACTAAATAAATAAAATTTTAATTATAAAAACTGAAATATAGTAAAAAGAATTTGCATAATACACATATTGTTCTTTTAAAATAACAAATGCAATAGAAAGCATTTGACAGCAAGGACCAGTTAATATATCAGTATATACTGTGTTAAAAGTCTATTGTTAAACCCTATCTAATAAAAGAGTAATGCAAATTGACTGTACACCCTGTACACCAACAAGCCATGCCCAGCAGCCAATCATAAGTGAGTATGCAAATTAACCCAACCAAATTGGCTGCGGCCACAAAGTGAACAGGAGGCTTGGATTTCCCCGGCAATGGAGGAAGCCAAGCTTCCCACACACCCTAGCTGGCCCTGACTCCACTCAAGTTTACAAAGTTTCAATTATAGAAAATAAATAAATCCCAACAAAAATGGCAGTAGCCACAGAGCTGGAGCGAGCAGGAGGCTTGGGTTGCCCCCAGTGATGCAGGAAGCCAAACTTCCCACCCAGCCTGGCCTGCCCTGTCTTCCTCTCAAGGCTACAAAGTTTCAATTATAAAAGATAAATAAATCCCAACACCAATGGCTGTGGCCATGGAGAGAGCAGGAGGCTTGGGTTTCCCTGGTGATGGAGGAAGCCAAGCTTTTTGCCTGCCCTAGCCTGCCCTGGCCTCTACTCAAGAATACAAGTTTAAATTATAGAAGATAAGTAAATCCCAGATACCAGGGCCTCTGCTTGGGTTGCTGGGGGGCATGGCTGGCCTGCAAAGCACCACAGCCCCTCACCCAGGCCACCCCATACCCCAAGGGAACCTGCACCCTGATCTGGGATACCCTTCAAAACAGACTAGCTGGCCCCCACCCATGTACCAGGCCTCTATCCTGGTGGTCTAAAAGAGTAATATGCAAATTGACCATCACTCCAACACACAAGATGGCTGCCCCCATGTGGACACAAGATAGCTGCCACAAGATGGCCAGCAGGGGAGGGAAGTTGGGAGGGACCAGGCCTGCAAGGGAGGGCAGTTGGGGGTGATTAAGCCTGCAGGGAAGGGCAGTTAGGGATGCCCAGGCTGGCAGAGGAGGGAAGTTGGAGATGACTAGGCCTGCAGGGAAGGGCAGTTAGAGGCAATCAGGCTAGCAGGGGAGTGGTTAGGGGGTAATCAGGCTGGCAGGAAGAAGTAGCTAGGGACAATCAGGGAGGCACACAGGCGAGCAGTTGGGAGCCAGCAGTCCTGGATTGTGAGAGGGATGTCCCAGATTGGAAAGGGTGCAGGCCCTTGTGCCGAAATTTTGTGCACCTGGACTCTAGTTCTTAAATAAAAGACACTGTATGATCTAGTTATCCATGCACCAAAGGTCAGGGTGCACAGAATTGATTAAAAACTGTTTCATGGCTTTTAGATTTCTGTTCATCTGTAATAGGTGAATAATTTTACAGTCATGAAGTTTGAGCAGGCAGCTAGAAATACTGCTTTCATATTGACTTAATAAGCTGAGCTATTTTGGAGTTTGAGCCCATGCTTTCATATCCTAACAGTTACCTTCCTATTTCAAAAATGACATACTGATAACATATAGGCTAAATTTATTATATTACTGAAAATATAACATGTGCATTAAATTCATTAAGTTCTTCACACTTTTGCTTTCATTTAGAAAGAAAAGTGCATTACTATTCATTTTAGGCACTTATTAGTACATTGAAACTAAAAATAAAAATTAACATAAATTAAATTATCAATCAAGAAGAATGTCATTTGGTGGGAAGTCTTGTACAACTTTCATTTCAATCATTATCCCAAATTTGCAGATATCAATTTTGATATAATTATGTACCAATTGAATAAGAAGGCAAATTCTTTTTATATTTTCACCATAAGAAATTTCATAGCATAAAGCCTTTGGAAATAGATAAAATAAAATTTTTATTTCAATTATATCTACAATGTTCACACATTTGTATATATTTAGATTTACTTTAGTAAAAAACATAATACATTTTTTTAAAAAGAAATAATCTAACCAACTCTTTGCATGCTCCTCTAAGCTCAGTTTAGATTTTTTAAATTAAGTATGGAGAATAAGAAGCTACTAGTATCTAATAATTAATCCCACATATGCAGTGATTCTTTTAAGAACTCACATTTTGTCAACAAGAATATAAATTATACATTTGTTCAATGGTATGTGTATGTTCATAATTTATATTAATTATTTTCTATTCTCTAGAAGGCTTTCCTACCTTACAAAATATTAAAAATGCATACTTTTAAAATTATGAGAGTGTATTTTATTCTTCAGTCATCCTAAGTTTTTCTGTAAGTTCTGAGTCAGCATTGTTTACATAATATGAGCCACACATATAAATTTAATTGTTTAGTATCCATTTTTGTAAAGTTTAAAAGGAATAAGTATAAAATAAATTTAATAATATATCTTTAGATTTAACATACATAAAATATTATCATTTAAACATATTATAAATATTAAAATAATTATCACTGAGATATTTTACATTATTCTTATAATATGATTTAACTTATGTCTCAAGAATAAAAAGTTAAAATTACTTTATCATGGAACATTGATGTTTTCAAGGTTTTTGGTGTTTTATGGTGGGTTTTTTTGCCTATTAATTAATTTATGAGCAATACAGTTGGGGAAGCAAAATAATTGTCACATATAAAGAGTTAATATTAAAACATTAAAACATGGCATTTAGAAGCAAAGTAATTTTGAGTCTAGAAATTAGTTAGAATAACTGACATTTTATAAAGAAATTTTTAGCACTCATGAGTACTATTACTTTGAAAAAATTCCACTGTGTATAAATGGCTTAGAAATACACAATGAATCACAAAAGTTAACCTCATGTCTTGCCAGCATGGCTCAGTGATTGAGCATCAACATGTGAACCTGGAGGTCATGGTTTAATTCCCTGTCAGGGCACATGCCTGGGTTGCAGGCTCGATTCCCAGTGTGGAACATGCAGGAGGCAGCCCATCAATGATTCTCTCTCATCATTGATGTTTTTATCTCTCTCTCTTTCCCTTTCCCTTTCAGGTCTGAAATCAATAAAAAATGTATATTTATTCTTAAAAAGTTAACCTCATTAGCTGGGAATCCTGAGGGGAAATGGAGTTTCTAAGGAAGCTTTTGTTACAATGTTAAGTACTGCTTTAGAGATATTCTGAAGATAAGAAATTAAACTAAATTAGAACACTTAATACTTCTTCACATAAATATATTTAATCAATTGAATAGAGTCTATGCACTTGATGACATCTTTATGATATAGAATAAATTTTATGGTGTGTACTATGTAATGTTAAAACTTGTCCAGTGAGAGAAACGAAGATGGTGGCATAGGTAAACACCTAAACTGCTGCCTTGCACAACAATTTCAAAACTACAACTAAAAGACAAAATGGACATCATCCAGATTCATAGGAAAGCTGGCTGAGTGGAAATTCTACAACTAGAAGGAAAGAAAAAAGCACATTCAGACTCAGAGAAACTGCAAAAGGCTGAGGTATGGAGATGCGCATGTGCACAGAGAGGACTGTTGGCTCAGTGCATGGCTGGCTTTCTTAAGTGGGAAGAAGATGGGGGCTCAGGAATGCACTGAAAACCAGTTCTAGGTGAGACTCTGGGGACCCAGACTCATTTGGGGAGAAACTGGACTGTCTGGCAGTGGGTGAAACCTGAAGAGAGCTTTCTCTAATAGGTGCTTGGAGGGATTACCAAGAGACACTGAGACCCAGGGGCATCATAGGGCAGGACTGATGGGAGACCAAGACTATCTGATCTGCCCTGGGTCTCCGCCCCATCCAAGCTGAGCAGAAAGGCTTTTGTAAGCCTTGTCTCATAAGGGTGTCTCCAGCACAGAAGTTCTTCCATCCTAGACATAGCTGATCCTCACGGTCAATTGGCCTGGAGGTCAATGCCTCCTAGTGACACCAAAACAATCAAGACGTAATTACAACAAGACTGTGCACACAGTGCACAAAGGAATGCAGTAAGAGTTTCCACCTCAGGTAGGGAGGCTGAGCCACTGGGCCCAATAGGACACCTAGCACACAAAGCTACTCTACCAACTCAGGGAAGCAGCAAAAATGAGGACACAAAGAAACAGGTCACAAATGAAAGAAATGGAGGAAAGCAAACTATTGGATATAGAGTTCAAAACCACGGTTATAAGGTTTTTTCAAGAATTTCCTAGAAAAAAACGCTAAATTTAGTGAGACCCTCAAGAATATGAAAAAGGACCAACTAGAAATTAAGCATACACTGACTGAAATAAAAAATATATATACAGAGATCTAATAGTAGACTAGGAGATCATAAGAATCAAGTCAAAGTTTTAAGAAACAAAGAAGCAAAAAAAACACTCAACCTGAAAAGCAAAAAGCAAAAAGAATCCAAGAATATGAAGATAGTGTAAAGTGCCTCTGGTACAACTTCAAGCATACCAACATCCAAATTATGGGGGTGCCAGAAGAAGAGAGAGAGCAAGATACTGAAAACCTATTTGAAGAAATAATGACCGAAAACTTCCCCTACCTGGTGAAAAAAAATAGACTTATAAGCCCAGGAAGCACACAGAACCCCAAACAAAAGAAATCCAAAGAGGATCACACCAAGACACATCATAATTAAAATGCCAAGAGCAAAAGACAAAGAGAGAATATTAAAAGCAGCAAGAGAAAAACAGTTAGTTACCTACAAGGGAGCACCCATATGATTGTCCGCTGATTTCTCAACAGAAACTATGCAGGCCAGACGGGAGTGGCAAGAAATATTCAAAGTGATGAATAGCAAGAACCTACAACCAAGATTATTCTACCCAGCAAAGCTATCGTTCAGAATTGAAAGTCAGATAAAGAGCTTCACAGATAAGAAAAAGCTCAAGGAATTCATCACCACCAAACCAGTATTATATGAAATGCTGAAAGGTAATCTTTAAAAAAAGGAAGAAGAAGAAAAAGGTAAAGATAATTATGAACAATAAATACATGTCTCTCAACAAGTAAATCTAAAAATCAAGTGAATAAAAAAATCTGATGAACAGAATAAACTTGTGAATATAATAGAATCAGGGGCATAGAAAGGAAGTGGACTGACAATTCTCTGGTGGAAAGGGCTGTTAGGGGTGCGGGAAGAGACTGACAAAAATCGTACACCTATGAATGAGGATAGTAGGGGGGATGTAAGGGCAGAGGGTGTGTGGGAACCCGGTGGAAGGGAACTATGGGGGAAAAAAGAGGAACAATTATAATATTCTGAACAATAAAGATTAAATTTTAAAAAATTGTCCAGTCACATCTTATTCATAAGAACTTAATTGTATGGTCACCCCTACCTGGGTAGCTATAGAGAAGTTGGAATTAGTTAGGCTTCTATTAAATAGTGGAGGAGATTGGATATTGGAGCTTGAATTCTACCATCTATCATTCATGCCTTTCATAAGCATGTAATAAGAACTTAATTGAGTCAATTATGACTCAAACAGTAAAAAAAATATTTTAGATATTAGAACACAATTACTAATCTTGAGAAACATGATATAATGAAGATGACCATGAAAACAACTTTAACAGTGTTAGAGTGTAGTTATGACGTTCTCTGAGCATAGAGAATAAAACACCACTGTCCATATGAGAAACATAAGAAAAGGTTTATACCAAGCATTTGCTTACCAAAAGCCTGGGAATCACCAAGTAGTCTTGCATGAGTAGATCTACTCAAAGTGTGTGTGTGTGTGTGTGTGTGTGTGTATGTGTGTGTGTGTACACGTACGTACATGCACATGTATGACATGGATATGTATTTGTAGTAGGGCACAGAAGTGAGAGGAGATAAAGAAATGTGCCCAGGACCCAATTGTGAATGACCTTGTAAAGAGTTTGAACTTGATTATGAAGCCATTTAAGCATTTTTAAGAAAGAGAGTGATGTGGTAGATTGGCATATCAGCAATTTCATTTTGCTTGAAATCTCCTCTTGTGTGGGCTGCAAGGGAAGAAAGATTCTTCATTTTGATTTACTTCTACTAACATTTATTGAACACGGTCTTTGTGCTAGACCTATTCCCTATCCTCTTAGAAAAAGCCAATTTTCAGTAAAATGAAATAAAAAAAACCCAGAAGAATGAAGTTTGTTGCTTGGAGACATTTCCCACTTTGATAAATTTTCTCTTAGGGCATACCATAGTTTTTAAAGGACAGAAAAGATAAGCAAAATATAGTCTTTAATCTACACTGGTCTCCAGTTTCATGCCCATCGGGTTCACACAGCAGGCTCATCAGATTCACATGCAAAAAATAAAACAAAACAAAACCTTCCAACAATCTACCTGGCTTTCAGACCTAACCGGATTCTAGCAGTGAGCAAACTTTAGAGGGAATCAATAAGAGCATCCTAGCTCTTCAGGCAGTTGGTCCATCACCCACAAGAGCAGCCCATGATTTCATGGATGGATCTTATTTTATTTATGTGACCACAGAGAAAATGAGAACATCAGATACCAGGAAATTACCACTCCTAGCTACTTAAGATGAGAACAAGCCCTAAGGCTTTACACAATTCTCTCAACTTCTCACCACTCTTTATAGGCGAAAGGATCTTTAGAATGGGGAATTTTGCCATTGTGTAATTGGAAATGGCTAGATATATCCCAAACTATTTATTGCTATCTAATGTATAAAATCTTCCTTCTTACTTCTCAGTGATCTCAGTCAACTCATTAAAATTATTACAGTAATAAAGCTATTACAATACAAAAGGTAATTTAAACATTTTGGAAATATCATTATTAATGTATTTATTTTCACCACCAGATGGCATTATTTAGTTTTTGTAAGTAAAAAAAAAAAAAACTATACTAATACCTATAACAGGTTATTCAAAATAGTTTGACAAGGGAGTGAAGAATCTTGTCTCAAGCAAAAGAATGATCAAAGAAATGGACTAATCTTTTTTCTTTTTTCTTTTTTTTCCAGCAAGAAGATTTGGCTTCTTTTGAAACCAGCGAAAGATTAAATGTATATAAGAGACACAATGGGGGGACACTGAGAGAGAAGGACTGGGCCACAAGTGCTCATGTTTGGAAACAAATGGCTTGAAAATGAATAAAGGTAATTAATAATATTGCTGTCTTGAAGGTAATGGAGAATGTGTCCTGCTCAGAGCTTGAAGAGCTTCCTTGATTACCTCACTTATCTCACCTACACCTAATCATGACATTAAAAATAGAATGGACATACTTCTTTGTTTAGTTTTCTATTTTGTTTTCTGAGACATCAGACAATAATAATCCCTCCTAATATGACAGACCTACATTCATGGTTATAATTGCAATATATGTAAATACTCTGAAGGTAGTTTTAAATAATAGGAACAAAAACTCTAATACCACAAATATGTATAACTGCTTAAGCTGGTGGGAAAGGAAGGTAGAAGAACCTGGGAATATTTGTTATAAAATTCAGACTCAAGAGGAGGAACCAAGACGGCGGCATAGGTAAACAGCTATTGTTCTGCCCCACACAACAATTCAAAATCTACAACATAACAACAAAACAAACATCATCCAGAATCACCAGACAGCTGGCTGAGTGAAAACTCCACAAATAAAAGTAAAGTTGGGACACTGAGACTCAGAAGAGCAGTGGAGCGCAGCCTTGAAGATACACGTGGAATCAGAGGTTATGAGCCGTGGCCACGCACGTGAGCTATAGGGCTGGCAGCAGCAACGACGGCTGGATTTCGCCAACGGGGAGGGAGGAGACGTCCCACTGCACAGGTTCCCCAGTGCCAGGCGAGGTCTGAGGTCCGGGGTAAGCATCCTGGAAGCCGGGCGCGGCAGAGGTCTCCTAGTCTGAGAATCCAGGTTGCTCGGAACAGCAGTTTGCGGGGATAAACTGCTCCATGGTGACTTGCTCCCTTACAACAGCACAGATGCGCGACTTGCTCCCTGGCGACTTGCTCCCTGGTCCCGGAGACCACCAGACTGCTTTGTTTTACAACCCTGGGCGAGACTTTGGGTGTGCAGACTCATTTGGGGAGAGGCAGAGTTGTCTGGCAAGGGGTAGAGACTAGCGACTTTCTCTTGGAGGTGTCTGAAACAATTACCACCCAACAGAGACTGGCGTGCGCGAGCACCGCATAGGACGTAGCTGACGCTGAGGCTGCCTGCTCAGCTCAGAGACTCCATCATCCAACCTGAACACAATCTCCCTTCACAGCCAATTGGCCTGGAGGTCAAACCCTCCTAGGGCTAGCAACAACAAGCTGGGCTTAAATTAAAAAATACTGTACAACCTATAAAGGACTGCAGTAAGAGTACCCACCTCAGGTAACTGGGGAGGCTGAGCTATTGTCCCTTAGAGGACATCTACCACATAAAGCAGCCACCATGCAGAGACATGGAAAGAAATCAGGTGTGAAAGAAATGGAGGAAAAAAGATGACTAGACATAGAGTTCAAAACCACAGTTATAAGGTTTTTCAAGAGGCTCCTAGAAAAGGCCGAAGAACTTAATGAGAACTAGAAGGAAATAAACAATACCAATGAGGAAATGAACAAGACCAATGAGGAAATGAATGAGACCTACAAGGAAATGAACAAGACCTCTAAGGATATGAACAAGATCCTCACGGATATCAAAAAGGACCAACTAGAAATCAAGCATACACTGACTGAAATAAAAAATATTACACAAAGTCCTAAAAGCAGTCCAGAGGGCTTCAAGAACCAAGTCAAAGATTTGAAATACAAAGAAGCAAAATCCACTCAGCTGGAAAGCAAGAAACAAAAAGAATCCAGATAATTGAAGATAGTGTAAGAGGCCTCTGCGACAACCCCAAGCATGCCAACATCCGAATTATTGGGGTGCCAGAAAAAGAGAGAGAGCAAGACAATGAAAACCTACTTGAAGAAATAGTGACTGGAAACTTCCCCCACCTGGTGAAAGAAACTGACTTAAAAGCCCAAGAAGTACACAGAACCCCAAAATATAGGAATCTAAAGAGGACCACACCAAGACACATCATAATTAAAATGCCAAGAGCAAAAGATAAAGAGAGAATATTAAAAGCAGCAAGAGAAAAACAGTTAGTTACCTAAAAGGGAGCACCCATACAATTGTCAGTGGACTTCCCAACAGAAACGATGCAGGCCAGACAGGAGTGGCAAGAAATATTCAAAGTGATGAACAGCAAGAATCTACAACCAAGATTACTCTATCCAGCAAAGCTATCATTCAGAATTGAAGGCCAGATAAAGTGTTTTGCAGATAAGAAAAAGCTAAAGGAGTTCATCACTACCAAACCAATATTATATGAAATGCTGAAAGATATTCTTTAAGAGGAGGAAGAAGAAAAAGATAAAAGTGTAAATTAGGAACAACAAATAAACATCTATCAACAAATGAATCTAAAAATCAAGTGAATTAATAATCTGATGAACAGGATAAACTGGTGAATATAACAGAATCATGGACATAGAGAGGGAATGGACTGACAATTCTTGGGCAGAAAAGGTGTGTAGAAAGTACAGCAAGAGACTGGACAAAAATCTTACAACAATGGGAGAGTACAGTTGGGAGGGGGAGGTGAGGGTGGAGGGTGGGCTGGGTATAGGGTCGAGGGGAGCTACAGGGGGATAAAAAAGGGGAACAATGTAATTAATAAACTGAACAATAAAGATAGATAAATAAATAAATAAATAAATAAATAAATAAAATTCAGACTCAAGAATACTTTCCTATGTATCAGATAGTTTTTTAAATGTGGATAGAGATTGAGATAAGTTATTCATATTAGTTCTTAACTGGAACACAAGGTATCTTATTATTAAATTAGATATTTTTGTGGGGTTTTTTATTCTACTGACACTATCTTACCTTCTTTCTAAAATTCTTAGTCTTATGAGTATTAAAGAGAACTAAAATATACTTGTTTTTTAAGAAACCCTAGAATTTACAAGCATAATTTGTTAACATGTTCATCGAAGGAGAGGTGTAATTTTAAAAAACCCATGCACTGCACTGCAAGTATGGCTCAGTGGCTGAGCATCAACCTATGAACCAGGAAGTCATGGTTCAATTCCCAGTCAGAGCATATGACTGCATTACAGGCTTACTCTGGGTTAGGGAACATGCAGGAGGCAGATGTTTCTATCGCTATCTCTCTTACTTCCCTTCTCTCTTAAATCAATAAAAAAATAGTAATAATAAAGAATAAACATTATCCTTCAGAAACTTATATTCTAACTAGAGGCCCATTGCATGAAGATTCATGCAATAGGTTTTCCTTCCACTAGCTGCCAGGACCAGTTTTCCTCTGGAACCTGGGACCCAGGCCTTCCCTCTGGTTGTTGTCTTCCGTTTTTGCTTTGGCCGGCTGGAGGCTTCACTCCAGCCGGAGCTTTCAGTCTTCTCTGCTCTGGCTGGAGTGCCATGCGCCACCTCGTCTCCGAGCCCAGGGTCAGGGTGCTCGCCACCACCACCATCGCAGCTTTGTCTCTGCCCCCAGAGCTGGTTGCTCATGCCACTTGGCCCTGCTCCCTGCTCCTGATTGGCTGGTAGCATAGCCAATCAGGAGCCAAGTCATATTTGCATGTTACTCTTTTATTAGATAGGATGACTCTTGGGTAATTGTAAGATAACAAGCAATAAGTGTCAAGTAAGGGAAGTGTCAGGTCCCCTGGATGTGAGGAGAGGAGTCCAGCAGAGCTCCATTCTATTCTTTTTCATGGCCTTTAACTTGTATTTTAAATTTGAAGTCCATATGTACTAAAGGAGAGTGTGTTGTCAGATGAATTCAAAACCCAGGATTTACACTTACTGTTTGGTGACTTGGGCAAGTTATCTGATCCTTCCAGCTTTCCTTTCCTCATTAGATTTATGGGAATGAACAAGATCTCTTTCACCAGATGGCTGGGGGATTAAATGAGATGGTATCTGGAAGCACTTAGCATAATGCCTGGCCTCTACCAGGCGCCTACTACGAACACAACAGGATTGACATTTATTGAGCAGCTTTTTGGAGCCAGGATCTTTGCACATATACCATATTTTTTTCCACAGCAGCCTGGAAGTAAACCATATAATTAACATTTTATAAGGAGATTCAAAAAAGAATTTTTATACAGCTAGCCATTTGGGGGATAAGATTCAAAATCGTGTCTTTTTAAGCCCAAAGTTTTTCCTTTATATAAAATTTTAAAGTCCGTGCATTGTCTTGAAAGAGACATCTCCAAGAGGACTTTCACAAGGTGCTCTGACTTGTTTTATCCAGTTCTGCAACCCTGGGTCAAAGCTGTGCCGCTGAAGCATGCCCCTGACAGGTTCATGCAGGGAAGGGAGAAAACAGCTTCCTCCCTCAGGATGCGGCAGCGAGCTTTTATGCTTTGCCCCAAAGAGGACATGCTGCAGAATGAGAAAGGAAGAATTGAGCTGATCATTCTTTGTGCAGTAATGACATGGGTGTATTCCCAAAGTTAATGGCACCCCAAATGTGAAGGAGCAACTGGCAGAACCAGATTTTTATGGAAATGTCTCTCTGTGTCTGCTTCTTAGGACAAATCTTCAAAGGAGATAAAAGCTTCAGCATGAAAGGTGAGAAAGCCTATCAAAGGACTCAGAAGGCTGGCGATCATGCTTAACTCTCCTTTTTAAGCAGCTGTTCTTTGAATGGCCAGAGTTCTATCTGCATTTGAAGTCATGTCACATGATGAAAGGAGATGAACTCAGAGTCTGGAACTTGTATTAGTAAATTTCTTGATACAAAAAAACAGTGTTGAGAGCAGAATACCTAATAGGTGGGTTATCATTTGGATTTATTTCACTGTAAATCACCATCCATCATTCATAGGCAAATAGCTATCTGGTAGCGAAAACAGAGTGGAGCAATTAGTAATCTCCAAACCATTTCAATGGAGCTGATGTTTGGGCATACACCAGTCTAGATGTTGCTATGGAAGTATTTTTCATATGTGGTTAACACTGAAATCAGTAGACATAGAGTAATGCTAATTATTATTTACAATGTGGATAATCCTAATAGAATTAACTGAAGGTCTTCAGAGAAAAAACAGGTCTCTCAAGGAAGAAGGGCAGACTGCTTTTGGAGTAGAGCTACATCATCAACTCTTCCCTGAGTCTCCTGTCTGCCAGGCGGTCCTGCAGAATTGGGACTTGCCAGCATCACAATCATGGGAGCTAATTTCTTAAAACAAATCTCTTTATATGTATGCACACATCCTATTGGTTCTGTTTTTCCAGAGAACCCTGGCTATTGCACCACACTGTGTTGTATGAGTGAGTAAACCAAGACAATACAATAAAGGTCTTTGATACAGATCTTTCTTGTTACAAAATTCTCAAGAAATATTCGGCTGTTTTGTTTGCTTAACATATAAACAGCATACTTCTAAATATTTAAATCCCAAGGGAAGCAGGAAAAATCAATTGCAGCATCCATATAATAAAAGAGTAACATGCTAATTGCCTGTACCTTCGTGATGCCCACCAAACAATCAGGAGTGAGTATGCAAATTAACCCAACAAAGACAGAGGGTTAACTTGCATATACAGGTGCAGAGCAGCTGGGGATGGTGGAGTTCTGCACCACCTCAGCCGCTCCTGACCTCTGGGCAGTGTGAGAAGGCAGAAAGGCAGTTCCAGGCCAGAGCAGAAAGGCAGCTCTGGCCAGAGTGAAGGCAGTGCTGGCAGCCAGGGGAACAGAGGCCCACTCCTGCACTAACCTTCATTTGTGCATCGGCCCACTAGTCAACAATAAAGCATTTGACAAAATTCAATGTGTTGTTCCTTTTCAATATAATGAATTGACTATTGCTTCTCCTTGGCAGTGAAATGATCAAGACAAGTAGATAGTTTCAAATATTGCAGAAAGTAAAATAAAAATGAAACAAAAATTCACATCAATCACTCACCACACATGCATTCACTAGTGAGTTACTAATAACTAATTTTTCCTACATATTACAAGGTTTCTGTTTTGTTTTTATGGGGAGAAAAGTATCATAGCAGAATTAATACTTAATGTAGAAAAGACATTTCTCACTCCTTAGTGTCAGTCACTTGCAGAATAAAAAAGATGAGGTTTTGCTATATTATGGGAAAACATGACGCTAGCTCAATATGATTCATTTCTCACTATAGGAAAGACAGAGGGGGGCACAATCAAAGGCAAAATCAGATAACTGTTTATTCTTTCCTTCAATGCTGTGGAACACTTACTATGTACAAGCGTTTGCTATCGTGCAATGGCAATTTGATATTATGAACACTCCAAAATCAGGTTAGTAAAGTAAACTGTAATTGGCAACAGAACAGACTTCACAGAAGTTGGAAGGGCAAGAAATCAAGCCACAGTAGGAAGATACCTGAGAATAAATTAAATGGTTCAAGTCTGAAGTGCCTGATTACTTTCACAATGAGATGTTTATGAAATTATCAGGGTCTTTATGGGTCAACTAGCTGCTGGTCTTGAGAATCTGAACAAGATTCTACAATTTTCAGAAGACAACAAGGGTGACTCCATTTCAGAAAGGAAAAAAATGGGTAACTGGAACAAAAACTTATTAGTTTAGCTAGAAAGAGTATGTATAAGGCCCTGTCAATGCACTGAGAGGAAATCAAGGCCAAATTGATTTGTAAAATCCTTATAAAAGGCAAGGTAATGGGTATTAACCTGCTTGTTTCCTTAAATAATAAATTTTAAAATAATAATTTAATCTATGCTAAGATAACAGCCCCAATCCATTAGGGCAGAGCCATAGATTTTAATCACTTACAAATGTACTTTAAGATTATGCAGGACTTTTTCCATCAATATTATAAGAAAATAAGCTCACACGTATAATACCTATCATTTTATCAGACATAATTTAAAAATCAGGTCTGATCTTCTCTCCTGACAAACTTTCCAGATAAAATAGGGAAGAAGCTGAGGAAAGGACCCAAATGTCCATATAAAAGCATTATGGCACAGTTACCTGTGCAGACTTGGTATTCATACACCTTAAATTTAAATTTCATTCTGTTCCCACAGGTAATAAGATCTTGGGCAATTTACACAATCTTCCATAGATTCATTCCCCTTATCTGTGAAATTGGAATAATAATAGTATCATCTAAAGAAAAGTAAATGAGATTATAAAAGATTTGGCAGAGAGACTGTTCAATTAATGATAGCTCAAGGTTATTTAATAATTTATTAGCTCATCTATTTTCCCCACTAAATTGTGAGTTCCTCAAGAACAAGGATTACACATTGCTCTTCTATATTTCCACTGTATAATAAACCTAATGAAAAGTATGGTCTTGCTATAAATTTAATATTTCATATTTAATATTCATATTTCATACTTAATCATTTACATGAGCAGATATTCAAGTAAGGATAAAGAAGAGGCCAGTGCACACTGGACATGAGGTAATCTGTAGGAGATAGGACGGTAAGGGATGTGCCTCATCTCACTGGAGGGAAGGGCCAATCAGTTATCCTCCTGTTAAGGCACGTAAGAGTCAGACATTGGGGCAGGGAGATTAATGCAATGGCACCACAGACAGGAATGTAGGCATGAGTTTTATTCTTGACACAAATACCTTCTACTTCAGCCTCTTTTATACTTCCTGTTGGATTCTTGTTTACGAGAAACTGTAACCTGCTGATAGGTAGAAGCACTAAGTCTGTAGGTGAATTTTTTGACTAAGGAAAAATAAGATAACTGGGATGCATGGGTATTTTCATACTTCAAAAGAACTGATGGCAAAATCAGATAACTGTTTATTCTTTCCTTCAATACTGTGGAATGCTTATTGTGTACAAGGTGCTAAAGATACAAAGATACATAAAATATAGTCCTTACCTTCTATCTGTTCATTGGAAAGAGCTGACAGGCAGATGGGTACACAAAAAGTTCCACAAAGTTTTATAGGAGCCATAGAAAATACATACAAGGTAGGAGAGGGTGAAGGTAAGGTGGAGTGATCAACCAAGGGACTTGTGGGCATTTATTTAAGCCTAATCAATAGACACAGACAACAGGGGATGGGGCATAAGTGAAGGGTGGGGAGTTATGGGGAAATAAGGACACATATGTAAAAATAAAAATTATATAAAAAAGAGAAAAAAAAAGAAAAAGGAAAAAAATACATACAAGTATACAAGGCCCTGTCAATGTACTGAGAATGAAAGTCTTAGAATAGATGTGACATAAGAGGTGTTTGAGTATGAGTGAGTAAACCAAAACATTCTTGAGAATTTTGTAAATACAAAGAAAAGCAACAGTTACCAACCTGAACCTGCAAACAACTTTACACTCCAAGCTGATATTAAAACAGTGTGCAGCTTTTATGATAGTTCTTATTCACTGCTCAAGAAGTTCTTTTGCACTGTCAGGTTTAAGCTGGATCAGGTAGTTGAGGTTGGTAGCATTCCATTTTTATTGCATTATATACTGTTTGGAGTTTCTGAGGGAGTATTTATTAACAGATTGTTATCAATTCTGGAGGAATGACTCAGGAATATTTCATTGTGATACTGTACCCAACATCCTTGCATTTTTCCTTTGACTTGGATAATGGTAGACAATTATGCTTACTGAATCTAAAAGAAATCCCAGAGGACTAAATTAGACCTTTTACAATCATGATGAATTTCACTAGTGATTAGAATGAGCTAGACTAGGTAAGTAGGGCAAATACTAGAATACATAAGGCGAAAATTCAAATTAAGGGGGAAAAACGGATGGACTTGACTGTATATAAAAATATTGCAAAAAATGTTATTAGAGTCATAGTGTATAACAACTGTCCTATGTGCTATTAAGTTTAAAAAGATTGGTTGACCCTGGCAAAAAAAAAAAAAAAATTTACATTTGTAAAAGAACTTCAGAAACTGGAGAGTAGTTAGGGAGTGCCATGAAAATGTGTCATCATTTACTGTTCTTCATCTTTTCCACTACCCAAAGTATCAGTTCCTGTCACAATATAAATACTAAGATTAATTATTTTTATCCTATCTAATAAAGAGGGAATACACTAATTGACCATCATGCCCTCACAAAGATGGCAGCGCCCACAGCCAATAAGGAAGAAATATGCTGACTACCCCACCCTCAAAGATGGCTGTGCCCACAGTAAAAAAAATAGTGGCATCCAGGGCCAGCCTGAGGTGCAGGGAAGCCTTGGATGGTGGCTGCACAGCTGCCCACGGCTGCTCAAGGCTCAGATAACCAGGGCTGGTTAAGGCTTGGCAGCAGCAGAGGTATGATGGCCTTCCCCTGATCACTGGTTAACTTCCTGCTCCTGAGGGCTCCTGGACTATGAGAGAAGGCAGGCTGGGCTGAGGGACCCTCCCCTCCAGTGCATGAATTTTCATGTACCAGGCCACCAGTAGATTTATAAGCATTTTGTTCTGTTCATGTCTTGTCAATTGTTATGAAAATTTAGTGTCCTACTTAGACCAGTGCTTCTCAATCCATCAATACTATAAAAATTAATTACTAGGTACAGTAAATGAAATTACAAGACCAGACAGAAAACACAAGTCCAAACTATTGCTTATTATATTCAACAGACATAAGTTACTCTGTCAAATTGCTTATAAAAGTTTCTAAATGCTTACTTTCAGTTCATTTACTTATCTCATCATGGACTAGTGACATATTCGTGGATCAAAACAGGTTCATGAACAACACTGACAGTACCACTACCTTGGCCCTGGTATAGGTATATAAATATAAAAGCCTAAGCAACCAGCCAATCAGCCAACAGTTTGATTGTAAGACCAGTAGCTATGATGCACACTGATCACCAGGGGTGGCTGCTCAATGCAGGAGTGGAAACCATAGCCACGGAAACATGGAGGAGACTGATGAATCTCAGAGGGAAGAAGGAAGGGTGGTAAGAGATTAACCAAAGATCTTACATGTATATTGGAGGCCCAGTGCACAAAAGTCGTGCATGGGAAGTTGAGGGGGTTTCTCAGCCCACCCTGTGCCCTCTCGCAATCTGGGACCGCTCAGGGGATGGCCAGCTGCTGGTTTATGGGCATAACCCAGCAGTCAGACATCCCTCTCACAATCTGGGACACTACATGCACCAATGACCATACTTTTCATACAGATGAAAGGCAACTTGCTGTTGTATGGGCAGCTATATTTTTTGACCTGATTATAAAAAGTAGTACATAACATGATCTTTCTGAGGCAGTATTACCATTTTTCCCATCTTATGGGTGGAAAAACTGAAGCGGAGAGAAGTTAAGTAATTGACTTTGTCACACAGTTATAAGTGTTAGAATCAGGGCTGACCACAAAATGTGCAAGCCAGAGTCCCTGCATGTCATTGCTGCATCATCCTGTTTTTCAGTGTTAGAGTAGCCTTGCCAGGTTTTAATTTTTATTATTTTTTTTAATTTTTTTACCTTTATCGTTCAGTTTATTAATTACATTGTTCCCTTCCCACCCACCCCCTGTAGTTCCCCTCTACCTGGTACCCATCCCACCCTCTGCCCTCACCCCCCCTCCACTGTCCTCTCCCATAGTTGCATGATTTTTGTCCAGTCTCTTGCTACACTTCCCACGCCCCCTTTCTCCCCAAGAGTTGTCAGTCCATTCCCTCTCTATGTCCGTGATTCTGTTACATTCACCAGTTTATCCTGTTCATCAGCTTATTAATTCACTTGATTTTTAGATTCATTTGTTGATAGATGTGTATTTGTTGTTCCTAATTTACACTTTTACCTTTTTCTTCTTCCTCTTCTTAAAGAATATCTTTCAGCATTTCATATAATATTGGTTTGGTGGTGATGAACTCCTTTAGCTTTTTCTTATCTGCGAAGTGCTTTATCTGGCCTTCAATTCTGAATGATAGCTTTGCTGGGTAGAGTAATCTTGGTTGTAGATTCTTGCTGTTCATCACTTTGAATATTTCTTGCCACTCCCGTCTGGCCTGCATCGTTTCTGTTGAGAAATCCACTGACAATCGTATGGGTGCTCCCTTATAGGTAACCAATTGTTTCTCTCTTGCTGCTTTTAATATTCTCTCTTTGTCCTTTGCTCCTGGCATTTTAATTATGATGTGCCTTGGTGTGGTCCTCTTAGGGTTCCTATATATTGGGGTTCGGTGCGCTTCTTGGACTCCTAAGTCAATTTCTTTCACCAGGTGTGGGAAGTTTTTGGTCACTATTTCTTCAAATAGGTTTTCATTGTCTTGCTCTCTCTCTTTTTCTGACACCCCTATAATTCGGATGTTGGTATGCTTGAGGTTGTCCCAGAGGCCCCTTACACTATCTTCAATTTTTTGGATTCTTTTGGTATCTTGCTTTTTCAGCTGAGTGGATTTTACCTCTTTGTATTTCAAATCTTTAACTTGGTTCTTGGGGTGCTCCAGAGCACTTTTAGGTCTTTGTATAATTTTTTTTTTTCAGTTTGTATTTGCTTAATTTCTGGTTGGTCCTTTTTCATATCCTTGAGAGTCTCCTTTATATCCTTGAGGGTCTCCTTCATTCCCTTGTAGGACTCATTCATTTCCCACGTTGGTCTTGATCATTTCCTTTGCAGTCTTGCTTATTTCCTTATAGGCCTCAACCTTTTGTTGGAGCCTCTTGAGAAGCCCTATAACCGTAGTTTTGAATTCCATGTGCAGTCATTTTTTTCCCTCCATTTCTTTCACATCTGATTTCTTTCCATGTCTCTGCATGGTGGCTGCTTCTCTGAGTTGGTCAATTAGCTTTGTGTGGTAGACTTACTACTAGGGACAGTGGCTCAGCCTCCCCAGTTACCTGAGGTGGATATGGGTTGCACAGTCTTGCTGAAGTTAAGCTCAGGTTAATCGTTGTTAGCACTTGGAGGGGTTGACCTCCAGGCCAATTGTCTGTGAAGCTCAGCTGTGCTCAGGTTGGATGGGTGGAGTCTCCAGGCCAAGCAGACAGCATTAGCTCTGCCCTATGTGGCCCCAGGGACTCTGTGCCTGGGGCAATGGCCATCAGCACCTCTGAGAGAGAGCCACTGTGGAGCTCCACAGGCTGCCGGGGAATTCAGACTCTCCCCAAATGAGTCTGCACACCCAATATCTCACCCAGGGTCGTAAAACAAAGCAGACTGACAGTTTTCCAAATGAGAGAGCAAGTCACAGAGCGCTCTCTGTGCAGTCACGCAGCTGAGCTGTTCGCACAAGCTGCCTTCTCCACAAGCTGGGAGACCACTGCAGCACCCGAGCTTCGGCGTGCCCTCCCACCGTCCAGTTTTCACCCTGTATGATAGTGGGTTCCCTGGACTTCACCCAGAGCTGGAGAATCAGTCCAGTGGGACGTCTTTGTCTTCCTGTTTGAGAAAACTGGCTGGTTTTCAGCCGCCCGCCCTCTCCACTGGCACGCGCTCCAAACCTCTCTTCGCGCGAAACTTCAATGCTGTCCACCGCCGCTCCTCCAAGTCACAGTGTCTTATCTTCACTTTTATTTGTGGAATTTTCACTCGGCCAGCTTTCTGGTGATTCTGGAAGGTGTTTGTTCTTTTGTTAAGTTGTAGTATTAAAATTGCTGCGCATGACGGCAAGATAGGTGTTTTACCTATGCCGCCATCTTGGTTCTCCCTTCGCCAGGTTTTAATTTTTAATTCTAAGAGACTGTTCCCAATATATAGGGTAGGGTCCCTAGACCTGGCCAGCTATTAGGGCCAATCTCTGGGGAAACTGGTGGGGTGATCGGGGATTCCCCACTAGCACCCACCTTGACTGGCCTGGTGCCACCCAGTCATTGGCCCCACCCTCTGCCAATAAGCCATTAAGTTGATTTGAATATTAGGGTTTTATATAGATAGACTAAAGGCCTGGTGCATGGGTTTGTGCACCAGTGGGTCCCCCGGCCTGGCTGGTGCCCTCTTGCAATCCAGAACCCTTCAAGGGATGTCGGAAAGCTGGTTTCAGCCTGATCACCACAGGTCAGGCTGAGGGACCCCACTGGTGCATGAATCCATGCACCAGGGCTCTAGTATATATATGTAAAGTCTAAGTACAGAGCAGTTTAATGACATGGTGTGAAAAGCCCAGGCTACAGATCAGAAGCCTTGTATTCTATACTAGCTCTTTAACTAAAACTTTCTAGTCTTCCAGTTTTTTTCTCTTGGAAAACTATAAGTCTAGATTATTTTATTATTCCTGTCCAGCTCTAAAATCTCATGTAAATATTTTTAAATGAAAGCTGCTGAAGAAAAAATGTGCTAGGTTATTTATCATGGGGAAGAGAATGTGGAAATTTTTGTTACATTGTTGTTACTATATTTGCATAGATGTGTTTATCCTATTCCATATACATAAGATTACACATGAATATGGTCTTATGATTTTGCCACCTAAATGACCACTTTAACCACCTATAAGTAATTGGAAAGATGGGAATAAACTTTAGGTACATTTAAATCTTCTACTGGTATCTCTAAAAAAGTATAACTCTGGTGCCGGTACCTGTTTTACATATATAAAGTTTTATAATACTGAGAGCCAGGATCACTAGTCCCATAGCTATTAAACATAGAACAAAAGGGCATACTTGTCAATGTTACTGTCAGTCATTTATATATGTAATGTCCTTCTCTGTTTAAGGCATGTGTTGCTCAAATTTGGAATAATTTATCAAGAGAGGTTATTCACTTTCTTTCTTTAAAAAAAAGCATTAAAATGAAGGCACTTTGTTTTTCCTGAAAAGGTTTGGTAATTACCAATAGAAAAACAAAGGGATGAGTAAGATGGACTCCCACATGATAATTTATTGTTGTGTAAGTCTGAACTTAAAGAAAAAAATAGCTGATAATAATATTTTGTTTAATTCTCCTGGAAATACTTCTATTCTTCAGCTCCACTGCCTTTTTTCAAACCTAAATTAGCTTCTCATATTCTCTATTTCAGTAAGTGGGTCCCAGAAGTTCCTCTCTCTCCTTCCACTTCTGTTCCTGACTTTAGATTACTTCCTCTTTCATGTACCTTCCACAGAAATTAGTCCTGAAGATACAGATAAAGGCATCAGAGTGGGGAACTGTTTTTTCAGGTCATTGAGTATTCCGACCTGTAGAGAAATTATTTCAGCTTAGCCTTTTTTAACAATAACACCATAGCCCTCAGGGTTCAGAGGTGAAAACAGTCTAACTCTGCTGTCTTCACAAACCTCTGAAAAAATGAACTGTGCCTCAGCTTAATACAGAAAACTGGAAAATTACTGCCTATATATTTATCCTATAAAATACCACACAGTAGAAATAAAATATCTGCCTTTGTTTGCACAAAATGACACTGTTGTAGGAGGAAAACTTGACGGAGACTGGGGAGGTCCACTGAGCCTGAAAAGCCAGCTACTTTTCTATCAAACGTCCATAGCCACTTGGAATCAGTTTCCAATTACTCAGTACTTGAGCTTAGAGTGTATGGCATTATTGCTACCTGACTTAGGTGAAAGTGTGTTCCAAAAGTTAGTTCCTTTCAATTCAATAGAGTATGACCTAGCATCTTTTAAAAGCAATCAACTTGTGTTGAATAATAAGAGTCCCTACACTCCAGAGCAAGAGAAAGATACATATACACAGATTACAAAGGTCAGATCTGATAAGTGGGATAAAAGAGGCTCAGACATCTAAGGAAGTCAAGGGAGAAATTGATTCAATATGAGGAAAGACTCTTAGATGCTGGGGCTTAAAGAAAATGACTAAAAAAAAATCATTCTAATTTTTCTCACTTCAAAAGTAATATACCTTCAACTGTGGAAAATAAAAGAAGATAAAAATCACATACAATTCTATCACCTGAAAATAATTACTTTAACATTCAACATTTTTATCTATACGTATGTAAGCATGAATACTCTTTAAAGAAAATGTAATCATCAATGTATTCTCCTTAATAATCTTCTTTGCCTCTTAACAATGCATAATGAACATTTTTTCTATGTCATTAGCTGTTCCTCTACAATAGGTATGGCTCATAAGTTTCACGTTTCATTTTATTTCTGATCCTGATTATAGCTGCAAAGAGCTTGATATTAAGAGGATTTGGAAACCATGATCTCAGCTAGAAGGAATGCGTTAATCCATTTACAAATGTCTCCATATGCATATATGCATGTAAATTCTTGGTTAATCTCTGCCCGCCCACCCACCCACCCACTAGACACAGACAATAGTGTGGTAAAGGTCTGGGGGTAGGGGATAGGTCCTGACTAGAAGGGACCAATGGGGGGAAAAGGGAGACATCTGTAATACTTTCAATAATAAAGGTAAATTAGAAAGATGATGATGATCATGATGATGATGATAATAATAATAATAATAATAATAATAATAATATCTTCAAAAGTCCAGGGTAGGGAAGTTGTGCTATAATCACCAAATATTTGCTGGCTCATTTCTCTCTCTCTTTTGATATTACATGTTATTCTGTCATATAGTTGCATATATTTTCACTAATTCCATGTATTTGAAGATTTAGGTTATTTTCAATTGTTTACTGTTACATATAACACTACGAAGAACATCCTTATGCATATATGTTTGGTCATTTGTGTAACTATATTCTTAATAAAACTTTTCAGAATTGTTATTGCTGAATCAAAATATATGCAAAATTCCATGGCATTTAAAAAACATTGCCAAATTAGTGCAAAAAGTTTACAGCAATTTAAAAACCCTAAAAGTATGTATGAATGTACTAATTTTCTAGCTCCATTTCCTGTGCTAGATATTATGTCTTCTTTTTTAATCTTTGCTCACAGTTTGATTTGGGACATGATCAGTTTTATAAGTGTTTTAGGCAACTCAAAAATTCAGGGAGTGAATAGATATTCCAGGTGCCCCAGCAATCACAACAGTGAGGAAGCCAGTATCTTAACACACCTGTAACCCATGGGGCATACAAAAGTTCTGCTATATACCATAATTAATTTTTAGTCTGCCATATCAGAAGTTACCCACTTCTGATAATATCTCTTTAAATATCTCATAATTGTGGACCTATCAAATTGTTCTTCCAGTTCTGTCAATTTGTGTTTTATATATCTTGAGGCTAAGATGTAATGAAAGAACATTTATGATTATTACTAGAGGCCTGGTGCATGAAATTCATGCATGAGGGGTGGGAGGGATGTCCCTCAGCTCAGCCTGCACATTCTTCAATCTGGGACCCCTCGAGTGATGTCCGACTGCCCATTTAGGCCCGATCCAGGCAGGATTGCCTAAACTGGCAGTCAGACATCCTTCTCACAATCCAGGACTGCTGGCTCCAAACTTCTCACCTGCTTGCCTCCCTGATTGCCCCTAGCTGCTTCTGCCTGCCAGCCTGATCACCCCCTAACCACTACCCTGCAAGCCTAATTGATGTCTAACTGCTCCCCTGCCAGTATGTTTGCCCACAACTTCTCTCATGTGCCAGCCTAGTCACCCCTAACTGCCTTCCCTTGCAGGCCTGGCCCCTCACAACTTCCCTCCCCTGCTGGCCTGATCACCCACAACTGCCCTTCCTTGCAGGCCTAATCCCTCCCAACGGCCCTCTCCTGCTGGCCATCTTGTGGTGGCCATCTTGTGTCCACATGGGGGCAGCCATCTTGTGTGTTGGAGTGACAATCATTTGCATATTACTCTTTTATTAGTTAGGATAATTAAATTTACCCAACATACCATTTTTTGTGCTTTCTATTTTTTCTTGTACTCTCACTCTCAGTTCATTTTTTGTCTTGCAAAGTTAACTGGAATCTGTGGATCAAAAATTCTTTAAGGATTACCAAGAGTGAAAATGTCATATTTGCCAGCATTCTTAATTTATAGCTTAGTTAGATATAAAATTCTAGATTGAAGAGTATTTTCTCTAGATCTCTAAAAATACTTCATTACATTCTGGATTTTATCAGTCTAAGTTTAACACCTAATTCCACTGTAGAATAACTCTCTTATAGACATAAATTTTTTCTCTGATATTTTGCAGTTTGATTACAGTATTTCTAGGTATAGATATATTATTATTTATTTTGCTTGTAATCTAGAGTTACTTTGATCTGATAACTCATTATTTCTTTAGTTTTGGAAAATTCTTAGTAGCTATCTCAGCAGATATTGCTTCATAGTAATTCACTCAATTTTATTCCTATCAATATATTCTCTTAACTGCCCTTTCATTTTATTTATTTTTTTCATGTGATTTCTGGGTTAATTCATGTGATTTCTGGGTTAATTCCTCTAGTTCATTAGGTTTTCTTTTTATAAACTTCTTCTAATGCCACTTCTTCAAAATAGATTCACCCAGACCGTGGAATTTTGTGGAAGAGCCACACTCACTGGGCCAAAGAGCCGTATTTGGCTCTCAAGCCACAGTTTGCTGATCCCAGAACATCAATTTAGAACCTCTGGGAGTGAGGCACAGGCATCATTAGTATTTAAAGGTTTCCCAAGTGGTTCTAATGTATAGCCAAGGCTAAGAATCACTGGTTTAAGAATCTTGAAGAAATTTTTACTTTTGAACTGTAGGCATTAGAAAAGAAGTGAATAAATAGGGTGTTCTAAAAGACTGGAGAGCCCAGCTAGTGTTGTTCAGTGGATGGAGCATTGTCCCATGCACCAAGAGATCACCAGTTTGATTCCAATTCCGGGCTCATGCCCAGTTTGCAGGCTCCATAGTCAGTATGGGGTGTGCAAGAGCAGCCAATAGATGTTTTGTGTTGTTTTTCTCTCTCTCCCTCTCCCATCTTCTCTCTCTAAAATCAATAAAGATGTTTTTTAAAAACTGAAATAAAAATGGTAGAAAAACTAAATCAAAAGTGTAAGAAGAGATAATTCAATTTTGCTGTGAAATTGAGTAAAGGACAACATAGAGGAGGCCTTCAAATCTTACTAATTGGAGTGCACCTTTTTGCTTTGAAAGAAGTACATTAGTTAAAGCTGTGGGGATAAAATTTAGATTACAAAGATTTTTTTCTTTATTGATTTAGGTATTACATATGTGTCCTTATTCCCCCATTGCTCCCCCATCCTCCATTCATGCCCTCAATGCACACATATAAGCCTAACCAATGGACACAGACACGGGGGGTGGGGGGGAATGAGGGGATTACAAAGATTTTAAAGTGTATGTGGAGAGGAATTAGAAGTAATATAGACAAAGTTTTCAAGACATTGAAAAGGTTGATGAAACAAAAGATGGAGAGGATGACAGGAAAGAACACCAAAGTAACTAGGAAACACAAATGCCAGAAGGAGGATATTTATAAATCAAAGACAAATTTGAATAGTGAGAACATTCTATTTCTGACTCCACACATATTTCTCTATAGTCATAAAACATGGGTCTCATGTTTTTTTCTTTTATTCAAACTATCACATTTGTGATAATGTAAACTATCAGACAGTAGTAACAATTGAATTCAGATAAGTAATTATGTCCATATGTGAATGACTTAAGTTTCTAGACCCCTTAGAGAGATTTGCCTTTTGAAATATAGAAAACTTATTAATATAAATGAAGCTCTATTTGGCAAGGTGAATAAGAAATGTGAAGAAGGCCTGTAGCCAGCTCTGCCTCTGGCTAGATGTGAGAGCTTCTTTGAAGTCGAGTTCTGTAAACCTGCCCTAGGTCTTTTGTGACTCTACTTCTGAACCGCAAGTTCTCTAAGAATGCCATTTCCTCCATGGTGATTCCCAAGGTAGCTAGCTCTGGCACTGCAGGAGTTGATGGAGAAGGGAAAGAATGATAGTAGCTATTTTCATGTGTGAGTCATTGATACTTACAACTAGATTCAGAATATTAATCAGGAATTTTATTACACATACTTTGTAAGGGGGTAAGGGGACCCCTGCAAATCACGTGGCATATTTGTATTTCCCTATGTTCTTATCTCCAAATAGCCCTTCAGAAGTGTCTCAGCCACACAGGACCACCTGGATCTTGTCTACCTAAAAATGCTTTCTGTTTTCTTCTTGAATGCTAGATGTTCTTCTGAAGACAAAAACTTGTCATTGAATTTTCATTGTCTCATTGTTACTGCTAGAGTTTTATTTTTAAAACAATCAGAAAATCCCTTTGGGAGAACTATTTCTGAAAGACCCCAGAAAGACACTCAAAGTTTCCTAGAGGGACACTCAAAGTTTCCTAGAGGAGTTGTTTAGATGGGCTTAGTGAATAGTCTGTTGGCTGCATCCAGCCTCTGTATAAAATTAGGAAAATTCCTCATCTACAGGTAACCAGTGAACAGAGATTTTAGGGTAGAAGTATGGCAGGTTTGCCCAATATAAAAGTGACCTTTCAGTTACATAATTTACTAGATCTTACTTAAAAATCAGTAAAGTGATTTGTGATTTGATGGGATCATTCTTGAACATAAACAGAATTTTAGAAGAGAACTAATGTCCACAATACCAGAGACTGTATTTTATAGATAATGACAATGTGCAGACTCTGAGTAGCCTCTATTTCTGATATTTACAATACTTTTCTCTCTTATTTTGTAGTCATATACATAATTTTACTGAAAACTTTCTATGTGAGTATAATACATAGCTTATTTTATTGAATCTCCTCACATAACACCATAAGGTAAATATTTCCATTCCTGCTTACAGATTAGTAAATAGACTCAGACCTGTTGATTAGCTTGCTCAAGGCCATATAGCAATTAACAACAGAGCCAACTGCTTCCAAAGTTTGCATTTTTAAAATCATATACATTAAACTTTAAAAAAATGTTTAAAGAAGCTTCAGCCTGTAAAAGTAGGGACATTTTTAATCCTTAATGGCAGCAGAATTTCAACTGAGGGCTACACAAAACAGTCAGCTGAAGGAAGCTGCTGGTTAAAATGAAACTACATAAAGGCTAAGTAATATCACATCTTAGTCTTACCGGATGTATTTCTAGAGAGATAAAGATGGCACAGCATTATTCTGGTTTAAGAGTAACAGGTTATTTCTAATACCCTAGTTTTGACTTGAGAAATAATTTGAAGGATATTAGACTGAATTTCTGAGGTTGATATGTACTATCAAAGTAATAAGAGCATTCTGACTGAATGTCATCAGAACTATGACAAGAATACCAGTTCTTTTCATCTTGTGACATTTGGGAGAAAGTGGTAGTAGAGCTTTAAGATTTTGAAATTGTTATGATGGGCGGGGGGAGGGGGAGAGGAAATAAGAAATTGCCAAAACTATAAGAGAAAGGATAAAATTAAAAAGAAAAAGAAATTGCAAAAGCTTAGTATGGTAAATGGATTTGAGACCAAAATAAATTGTTACTTTTGTTGTTGTTGCTGTTGTTTGCACAGATTATTATTGAATTTCCTTTATGTTGTCAACATTGTACCAGGTACTGTGCAGGCGGACAAGATAAGTAAGGCACAATACTTCCCCACCAAGAGCTTGTAATGTAATCAGGAAGCAAAGCATAATACAACCATGGATAATTTCATACTAAAATAAAAGGTACTGATAATAAAAGCTATAAAGCTCAGAGAACAAATAAGGAAATGAGGACTGGAATGTGCATTCATTCAACTAATAAATTTACTGAATATCTGGGCAAAGCAATGTAAGACAATTAATGCTATAGCTAACTTATAGAAGCTTTTGAGAGATGTAAAGTTTGAGGTGAACTTGTAAGGAAGGAAATACTTAATTAACCAGATAACAGAGCAGTGACTTTCTAAAGAATTAAGGGTTTTTTAAGCAGAAAACTTATTATATATTTAAGCATTTTATATATATTGACTAATTTATGCACATAACATATTATATCATATATATTTATATAGATAATATATAATATACATATTTAACATAGATAATATATTATATACATTTTTCATAGTTTATATATAAACTCATTTAATCATCACTCAATGAGTTAACTATTCCCATCTTACAAATGAGGAACCTAGGCTCAGGAATCTAGCATGCCTTAATAAGAAGAGCATCAGAAGTTTGGGTAACATATTGCCTTAGATCTTGGTAGTTCTGATTAATCTCTAAGACAAAGATTCTCCAATGTTATGGTGTATCAGATCACCTGGAAAACTTGTTATGGATTGCTGAGCCACATCCATAGAGTTTTTAATACAGTGGTTCTGGTATGAAGCCCACCAATTTTCATTTCCAAATACAATTCCCAGTTGTTGGTCTTCTGAAGACCATATTTTGAAAACCACTGATTTAAAAAAGAGAAGTTCCCACTTTCCCTGACAATCTTATATCTGGTTCCTTTCATCATTGAGCATAAAATTAGATATCTCTTTTTTCATGTCCCAGGAATCTCAAACTGAACATGTCTAGAATTGAAATTACTATCTTCTTACTGAAAATCCACTCTTGTGATTTTGCCATCTTAAGTGATGGCACAAGTTAACACTTAGCATTTTGGTGTGGGGTGTTTTGTGTGTGTGTGTGTGTGTGTGTGTGTGTGTGTGTGTGTGTGTGCATAGTTTTTAGAATATATATGTTTAATGATTTCAGAGAGGAAGGGAAAGGGAGAGAGAGAAACATCAATGATGAGAGAAAATCATTGATTGGCTGCACTCTGCACGCCCCCAACTGGGGACTGAGCCTGCAACCCAGGCATATGCCCTTGACTGGAATCGAACCTGGAACCCTTCAGTCTACAGGCTGACACTGTATCCACTGAGCCAAACCAGCCAAGATAACACTTAGTACTTTGGAAGCATCCCTGGTTCTTTCCTAATCTGCCCCCATCTAACCAAAGCAACATGTCATATTGATTTTCTCTCTGAAATACCTCTTTCAACAAATATTTATTGAGCACTACTGCATGTTAGTCTTGGTTGGGTTAAGATTGAAGGATGTTGAATACCCAAAATATCACCATCAGACAATGTCTTTTCTGTAGAATAGCACTTCAACAGAGTCTTAGCAATATCACAGAAGACAGAATATTCATAAGAGTTGAGAGCCTAGGCTCAGTGTTTTAACAAGGGTCTTTCAAAGCAGAAAACTGATTGGGATAGAGCAATGGTAATGAGATACTAATTTAGGATTGGTCATCATAGTGAGAAGAGGGATAAGTGAGCTGTTTGATAAGTGAGCTGTATGCCTAGGTGAGCAGACTGCTGTCTCAGATAAATTGATTTGCAGAAACTACCTGACACAAATAGTGAAACTATTTATTGGTTTCACTTATCTTTTTTGAGCAAATGTTTCCTGGAACAAAATACTAACTCATGTTGACACAGGTGGTCTTTGTTCTTAGTCCCAATAACTATGACACATTGATATAGGTGATTATAGGTCTCAAAGACACCGTGCCCTAGATTTAAAAAACTTATATTCTGGTGAGCAGGCAGACAAGGTTTCAACAAAACACCTCCTTGTTAAAATTATTTATAAGGTATAAAGTTTACATATAAGTAGAAATATCTAAATCTTCTTATGGAAATTTTCACAGTGGAGGTAGCACTGATTTTGAAAGGATAAAGGAGTGAGGGCAATACAGTCCAGATGGATCAAGAGGAATATGAAAAGTCCTAGAGACATGAGATGTCATGAAGCTATCTTCTTTCTATTCCTACTCCCAAGCTTTAGTTGAGGCCCTCTTCTTCCTTCAAACTATTCAAAAAATCTTCTCATTCCACCACTCCCCCATCCCCAATTTTTGTACATGCATATCCCAATTCACTTTGAACCCAATGGTACATCTACCTGTAATCCAGGTGCATTTGTCTTCACCACATGGAGGGGGACATTTCGGGGGTAGGGAGATAGTCAGAGAAATACTCTGCCTCCTTCTCCAGCTGTGTGCAGTCCATAAGTGGCTCCTTTTGCTCCCCAGTCTCCCATTGGAAAGGTGAAGATACCTGCCATTCCAGGGTCTAGGGTAGTATTTTCTCTTCCTTCTGACGCAAATGCATGGGACTCCGCCCCCTCCCCCCCAAAAACAAACAAAACAAAAAACAAAACTAAATTGGTCATTATTTTAGGCTTTAAAGATAAAGTACAAATTGTATAGAGTGATAGAGTGGAATCAAGGTGGACTTTGGATGGCTCTGCATTCTATTTTATCTAATCCTCATTCTTAAAAGTCCCTTCCTAGACCTTCAGCATATTTCCACCCCAAAGGCAGAGGGTCTCCCCATTGACTTCTTCCTCTCCCTTTCTCCTGTACTCTCTTCTTGCTTCCATTGTGCTTACAAATTTTAGTCCCTCTTCTTCCTCCATTCTTGAATAGTGGACCTTCCCCCAGCAATTACTAGTACCAGGTATCTAATCTCTTGATGGGACTTGGAAATCTTTATAGGTTGCTAGGTTTGAGTTGTGAATCAGTCATGGCTGTTTTCTCCTTGCCCACTTTTTCTACTGATGGTAATGAGGAGGACAGGAATTTCTAGTTCTGAGGAGAAGAGGAGAGAAAGGACAGGGAGATTAAATGCCCACTTTGTATTGCAACATCATTTATTTTTCTTAAGAGGTCTTTAAAAATAAAATAAAATCAGAGATTTTATCCTTCAAGGGTTGTTCTCCAACAAATAATAGATACTGAGTCTACATAGGACATTCATATTCTCACTCCTAGAGTAATATTTAACCTTATTTGGTGTTTGTTTTTAACCTTACCAGTATGAATAACATTACAAATTCATTAACATAGCCTTGATAATGTCTTATCTAATCAACCTTTCTCAATGTCTGGCCTCTTTCCCTCAACTGCAGCAGGGAGGGACAAGGACAGCTCTATGACAAATATCATCACATAACCAACCTACTTAATAATACCCATGCATACCTATGTTTTTTTTCTAATAAACCTAAAATCATTCAGTATTTCTAACCAAACCAAATAAAACAAAACCTTCTGTAGTTTCCTTATTGCCCAACAAGAGAGCATAAGCACCCTGGAGGAGCAGACTCTACTCAGCTCCAACCAGTTGTTTCCATGAGCAAATGCATATTCATTATGGCAAATTTCCAAGAGAAGTCAGAAAAAAATCTGGATTTTAAATGAAATATCCCTGTTTTAAACCATAAATGACATGACCAAAATTAAAACAAAACTGAAAGAGAAAACTCATTAACAACAACAAAAAAAAACATCTTCAATCTCTGACCTAAAGGATCAAGTTCAAACTTATCAGAGCACAGGCTGTGATGAGGAACCAGACCCTGCCTCTTCTCTAGCCCCATCTCTAATTACTTTCCACAAATAATGAATGCAATAAACATCATACACTATTATCAGTTCTTACATTTCTCACCTCCTATGCCTTTGAAAATGCTACTTCCTATACATGGAACCCTTTCACAAATGTCACCTATCTGGCAAATTCCTATTTATGTATCAAAACACTTTGAAGGCACAACTTCCTCTTTGAAGCCTTCCCTGATCAGTCCCTCAAAATCATTCTCTCTGCTATATTACCTTAGTACTTTATATATAGATATTATTACGTGCTTCTATTTGTTAAATGTATATTTTGTTCCAAAGATGATAGAACAAAGATTATTTAGAAAGAGTAAAGTAGCTTATTTAAGCCACCAAATTAAAGCAAGACCCAGGATTATAATCAAGGCCTGTCTGATCTCAAAGTCCATGGTTGCCCACTCTCACATTTTACCTCCTATTTCTGCAGGCATTATTTGTTCATATCGCATCACTTAAATGGGACTAACTGAAAACAGGAATAATGTTTTATTCATCTTTGTATCACCAGTACCTGGAATACAATATGCATTTAATAAATGTTTGTTGAATTAAACCAAGCTGTGTTTTACAATGCAAATCATATCAGTTTTATTGAATATTGCTCAATCTTCTCATTGATTAATTCTTAAAATCTATCTTCTGCATTTTAGATCATTAAAAAGAGATTCAATGTGCTGTTTTTCAAATTTATTACCTTCCAAAAAGCTAATGAACCAAAAGGCAGGATTGTCATCACTTTAATAGCAATGTCCTTGATTCAAGCAATCATTTCCCAGGCATGCTTTGTAAGCAGAATATTAGCTTTTAGTTACCAAATTTCAAATCTTAACTAGCAGGAAAAGGCCCAGTTTGGAAAAAAATTTTCATCACTGATTCATGCAAACAATTGTCATATTCTCTCTGTAACCTGAAATATTTTTACAGTTGGAGTCCAATTATAATTGTGTATTCTTCTATAAAGTATTGATAATGATATGTGTGTTCTTCATTTATGGAAAGATGATCCACAATTGGCAAAACATATATATACTTTGCATTATTTCTTGCAAGGAGGAACTACTTAACTGTTTCCCCAAGCTTTCCACAAGAGAAAAATGCATGGCATAAGGGAAAGATTAGATGAAAACTATCAGTGGATGGAATCTATGAACATAATCTTTATGCACCAGGCTTAACTCCAGTAATTACCTTTTTAATATCCCAACATCTCTAAGGAATCTTACACATTATTATGATTAAGGTTGGCTAGAATTCTCAGGGTGTGAGGGAAGGGAGTTGGGGAAGAAAAGAGACTCACCGAAGAAGACATATCAGAGTATCAGAACAGTGTGTGACATTTCCCCACCATGTGATTCTGATCAAGCAACCCCATGATGGGCAAACTCCCAGCCTCCTATTGAGAATATTCTTGTCACAGAGAGAGGTTTTATTCCAGTGGAGGAATGTGGTACAGAGTTCCCTTGGGATATTCATGTCTGAGGTTGAACTGAAATGCATGCGAACAGGTTACCACTAAGATATTTACTTTGAAGTATTGTGAGAGTAACTCTCTTGAGATGCTGAAAACCCTTCAGATTTGACATTTTGGTTAAAAGAGTGAAATATTCCACTTCAAAAATAAGGAAAATGGGATTCTTTGGAGCCATTTTAAGTATAACTATTATTGAAATGTCACAGCCAAATGCCTTTCTTCTTTTTCTTTACTGATAGGGCCTAAGTAAGATAAGAGTTTATCCTGGTCAGGGTACATGCCTGGGTTGTGGGCTTGATCCCCAGTGTGGGATATGCAGGAGGCAGCCAATCAATGATTCTCTATCATCTCTGATTCTCTTTTATCATCTCTCTCTCTCTCTCTCTCTCTCTCTCTCTCTCTCTCTCTCTCTCTCCTTGCTCCCTCTCTCTCTCCCTCTCTCTGAAATCAATAAATATATTTTAAAATAATTTGTTTTGAACAAAATGCAACATGTCTCCAGTAATCCTATGGACTGCTAGAACATTAACGTCACTGCTGCTTAGAGCACATCAGCCTGTCTACAGATTGGCGAGCCCCAAAGACCCTACTGATAGATGCCTTGAGCTCCCTACACAGTGTTGGTGACTCTTCCTTTACCTCAAGCTTTCAAGCTGTGGTTCTTAAAGTGTGGGTGGTCCTTGGAGCAGCAGCAGCAGCAGCAGCAGCATGACCTGGGAACTACTTAAAAATGTAGATTGTTGGACCCCCACCGAGATGTACTGTGTCAGAATCCTTGGGGAATGAGCCCAGCAGTCTGTGTTTTAATATACCCTAGTTGGTTCTGCTGCTCACTGAAATTTTAAACACTGCCTTAGAGCAAAATGTGGTTCACAGATTTGTAGCATCAGATAAATGAACTGGGAGCTTATTAAAATTCATAATCTCTGGCCACATTCTAAACATTAAATGTACCAAATCAGAATCTCAGAATTCTGTTTTAAGAAGCTCTTGGGGTGATTCTCCTGCTAGCTAAAGTGTGAGAAGTACTACTTTAAAAGCATTCTCTTTCACTATTTCTCATTCCTGGGGCTTCTCTTTATAGCACAGGAGCACTGGTGCTAGAGACCCTAATGATACAGTTCTTTCACATTTATCCCCTTCTCTTGCCAACTCTATGAATACATGTGCTGCTAACATTTTTGATGTGATGGGTGAAACCCTATAAGGGCTCGCCGCTAAGTCTAGCCTACCCTGACAGATCACTTCACTCAAGAGGCCGGTAGCATCCCTAAAGATTCTATGACAGCTAAGAAGGCTTTGGTTACACAGAGTACAAAGAAAAATAATTACCTCTGGGATGTGAGATAGAGTTTGTCAAACCTCACACAAATAGCATTGATGAGTCTCAGCACTATTCAACCAGAACACCTTGTCATAAACTGAAGGGAAGAAGTATTCAGAAAGGAATTACCATATGTGAATATGCTGGGTTTGTTTGACTTTGTAAATTGTATTGTATTCTATTTGATAGCATGACATATTTTCTACAGAAAAAGAAAATATAAAAACAATAAGATGCAAAGAATTCACGATGTTTCCAATTTTTCTTTCTATAAAGGCACAAAGTGATAGCAATGATTCAAAACAACTCAGGAAGCCTTGCATACATCAGGAATGTAGAATATAGATTTGGAAGGCTGAGAGGACAACTTTGAGAGCAGGTATCTGGAAGGCTGAGAGAGTGACTTTGGAAGCAGGTATCAGGTAATCTTAAAAGAAATGAAGCAAGAAGATACTCTATACTGAGTGAAGAGAAGGCCACACAAAGTCTGGGATTGGGTCAGCAAGGAGAATCTCAACTCTCATGCACAATTTAAGGGCAAAGCTATGGCAAATCATTTTCTAGCAGTTAAATTCCATTACAGTAAGTTCAACATCAGCTTCATAGATGGCTAACAGATAATAGTATATTCCATCATTTAACCACTGTCAAGGTTCTAAGAGAACTTGGAGGAAATCTGCCAAGTCACAGCTAGTCACCTGGAGAATATAATGCAAATGTAAATTTGGGCACTGGCTTGGATGTTACATTATGGATTGTAGTTTTAACTGTGTCTGTGTTCCTCCAGCAGAATGCTGTGCACACATTAGGAGTATAATAAATAAGCAAAATTAAACTAGTATTATTTGATGTCTATTGAAATGTTTGTACATATTCATCTAACATAGGAGGGAAAGTTTTCTAAATTTATTCTTGTTGGTATTTTATCAAACGCATTTTCTTGATTCCCTGACCTGTTCTTATCTACACTGCATAATGCTTCTCTAAAAAATTCTAAGGGCTTATTTCTTTCTCCATGAAAAAACAACTTTATTACATTTCATCTGATTTAGAAAAGCAAGTGTGTTTCTTGTAGCACATAATAGTAGAGCCCATGATTTAAGTATACACAGTGTGTTTTTATTAGCACAGTAATTTCATTATTTGGGGATACAGGAATGACTAAAATAGGCATAATTCAAAGAAATAAGGCAAAGATGGTCAATTAGAATACAATACATAAATTATTTTTTTAGAACTCAAAAGAGCCTGGAATTACGAAAAACAACCATGACATCTAAATCAACTACTAATGGCCAGATGATGAGATGACAGACCATAAATATGTTCTGGGTATTACTACAGCCTTCAAAATGTGTGTTCCTCTCCTTTTTCTTTCTTTTTGATGGCATATTCAGGTAGGCCTTTACAAATATTTCTTTTAAAATATACATCAGTTCTAGTAATTGCATTTCCTTGAACCTCCGACTCACTCAGTGAACGAAAGAAGCAAGTTCCTATGCCATTGAGGTGAGAAAATTGGAAAGAGATAATAAGAATAGAGGGTAAGTCAGAAGTTTCTTATGATTTGTCAAGAAATGAGTGTGAGCACACACTTTTTAATCCTATCCATGCTTTCTAAAAAAGTACTGTATGAGGATTCACGATGCTCTGGGCTTTATAATCTAACGAGGATGAATTGTAACATCTGGTATGACTTTAAAGTAGAGGTCAGGAAAAGTAGGTTTACAGTTGTGAGTACGTGAAACAGTTTATCCTTGCAGTGTTTGTTAATTTTGTACTATTAATACAATATACCTGTAAACCTACTTTTCTCCATCTCTGTATTTTCAAAGCTCCTACTTATCAGAGATGGTGGGGCATTTATTATGACCTGTAAAAGCTCAGAATTCATCGAGAAGTGTTTTCTACCTACAGATATATTTCTTGTTAAAGAAAAAAATCTTCCAATGGAAGTTTAAAGGAGAACCCAGGTGAATATTTTTTTTTTAGATGAGCCACAAATAAGTTCTGATCGCAACATGTTCCACAACTCTCCAGAGCTGAAAAGCTAAAGACGTGCTACAATATATTTCAAAAGCAGCACAGGGCTTAGCCGCTAAAGCAATAAAATGGTTTTTATTTCAGAAACATTCAACAGCATGAATCACATTGTCATCTACAAACAGTGAATCTGAATCTAGGTACCATTCTGGGGAATAACTAAGCAGGTTAGCTAGCATCATTGAGAATCCTGAATGTAGTTCTGCCCACTCCACTTAAGTTGACGTTTTGTATAGGCTACAAGAAATGTGCAGTATGAGATCAATAAGGAAGTAATTAAAAGTAAAAGGCCTTTAATGATTGTAAATGAAGCTGAGAACACAAACTTGGATCTCAGTAACCTAGAGTTATGACTCTAGGGCCCTGGTTTGTTAACACCTGCTTCTTGGGTAGGAAAGTTTTTCTTTCAAAATAGCAGTGCTACATGATTCAACAGCCTCCCAAAGAACTATTTCATGCTACCCAATGTTAGGTCTCAGACTTAAAAAAATCTCATTGATCTTTGGTGAAATCTCAGTTATATAACTAAGAAGTTATTTTTAAAGTCATACCAGATGTTACCATTCGTCCTCATTGCTCCCACATGAATGTGCACTATTTATTCAGAATTGAGCCAAAAGCCCTGGAATGAAAAAGTTAAGTAGGATTCCTTGACAAACCTAGAGAACAGATTTGCATGCAACGAATCTGTAAATATTTCCTTTATTTTTATTATTTGCTGCTGGCTTTTGAGCTGCCCTACTCACACACACAAAAACCTCAGAGAATTTCCTCAGGAGGCATATGGTTTAATTCTAGAACTGATTGCAACATTTCTTCCTAATTTAAATCATTTTTACAGTTTCCTTAGTGAGACTAAAACATTAACAGATAAACTACAACCCTAGCTCATCATTGTGCCAGGAAAAAATGTGAAGTAGCTATGCTGTCAGAAAGAATCTTTGGTAACATTAAAATGGTAATTAATTTAGTAAGACTGGAACTCAAATTAAAAGTAATTATTACCATACTGTATTCATGCTTTGAAGGGTTCTTTCCACAGTGTGCTGTTATTTTTATTATGTAATTTAAGGTTAGAATTTGTCCTCTCATACAGTCCAATTACCAGGTCTCATTGAGAAAGTAAGTCCCTGACTTTATTTGGGATAAGTCAGAGATGAAATGTCAAAACCACATAAATGAATATTTCTCCAAAGAATGTATTAATTCAGTGTTACATCCCTAGTACCTAGAAAAGTAGCTAGGAAGGAAGTGCTTAATAAAAGAATGAATGAAGCATTGCACTTCAAATATCAGAAGAATCTTAGTTTTTAAAGCCATAGCTATCCCTTTTTTATTTTCCAGTAAGTCAATGGTAAGTATCCTTACTTGGTGAGTAAGTCATCAATATTATTCCCCACAATGACATTTTATGTTGGCACCTATTTACTGCCCTAGTCATTTTATAAATATATATCCAATCAACTATATCCAATACTATTTGCCATCTATTTCCATATAGAACTACTGATGCTATTATTTACCATATTTTCATGTAGAACTACCATTCTATCTTTAAATAAGATTGAATAACTCCTTAAAATTATCTAATGCCTATATAATTCTTAGAATAAACTTTAACTTCCTTGCCAAGACCTGAAAAACCACTCATGATTAAGCTTCTAGTTATATTTCCAACCTCCTGCAGCTCATTCCAACTTTAGGAATTCTGGCTTTCTATAATGGTAAAGTAGCCCTCTTGATAGTAATAATTAGAGACTCTGGGGAGAAGAAATACTGTTTGAAGGTGTGGAATAGTGACAAAATCAACATAAACTAAAAGAAATTCCATCTTTAAACCAAGGGAACCACATTGGTAAAAAATATGTACTTAAATGTTTTTTTTCCTAATAGTGCTTAGCTCAGGTTAGACAAAACTCAAGCAAAATATTATTAGCTTGGGAGGAGTCACAGAAAATTGGGGCTGCCTGAGTGGCTAGAAATTGAGATTGGGACATTCAGGAAACAGAAGAGCTACAGAAGAGAAAACACACAAATCTATGTATAGCTCACTCAAGTCTTTGACTCAAACTGCAGATTGGTATGGTGTTGAGAGAAGGCAACTATTAACTGAAAATTCAGAGAATGCATCCTACAAGAGAGTTAGATTTTGGAATTAGAGTTTTGCCAAGTTAGAGTGGCTTGATAAATACATCATAATGTCCACTAGAGTTCCAAAAGAACTATGCTTTAGAATTAAAAACTACAAAACAGGACTAAGGAATTTATCAACAGTTTAACTGCCTGATAGCAAAGAAAAAAACTCTTTGGGGGAAGATAACTGAGTTGAGAATCTTCTTAGTGTATCAATACAATATTCAGCATAAAATTAACGTGAACAGAAATCTGAACAAATTGAAAAATGTGACCCATAGTCAGAAGCAAAGAAATAATTGCTACACAAAGACAAACCAAATGTTATAATTAGTAGGCAACTTTAAAATAACCATAATTAATGTTAGGGAATCTGTAGAAAACATTGGATATAATAGGAGAAATGGTAGGAAATTTCAGAATAGTGTGGAAATAAATAAATAAATAAATAAATAAATAAATAAATAAATAAATGGAATGGATGACATTCATAGTAGATTAGATAGAAGAAAAGGAAGGATAAGTGAACTTGAAGACAGTAAAAAGCAATCATCCATACTGAAGTTCAGAGGGAAGCATGACTGAAAAAATAATGAACAAAACTTCCATGAAGTTAGGGCACAGTAATTGGAGTCTCAGAAAGAAAGAGATGAGGGAGAATAAGTTAAACAGGGAGAAAGAGAGAGAAATGGGAGTAGGGGGAGAAGAGTTAGACAGAAAGAGAGAGAGAGAAGTTTCACTTCAGTTTTAAACTCAGTTCAAACTGAAAAATCTAAGTGGTTCTTAAGTAGCAGCATCAAATCTTTCCTAGACTGAATGCCCCATTTCACAAACATTCTTCATTTCTTCAGATTCGTTTCCCAAGTGACGCCTAGATGTCTGTTAGGAGCAAGTGGCTGACTTTGCAGGAGAAGGATGAGGCTTCTCAGGTCCAAGTTCTCGCCTCTCTGGGATTATGTCCCTGTCTACCTGAACGTAGTTGCTCCTTCTAAGCTAAACTCAAACTTGTGTTTAGTAGAACTCAGATCTGTTATGAGTAGGACAGAGGCTAATTGGGCCTCCTCTCAGCTCATTCCTGCCTATTCACAAGTATATGCCACATTCTTCCTTTGGTTCCACCTTGGCTTCTGCTGCTATAGTAGCCTTGCTGGCTTAATTCTGCATTAATTCCACATTTGAATTCTGAGCCTCATGCCTCCTTTCTGACCACTGATCAGTTTAGCCAAAGTGGCTTAGTTTCCAAGATAATACAGTACCACCAGAGAGGTGACCACTTTCCAGAGTCCTAAATTGGGAGGAAGATGAAACCTCACCTGTCCCCAATTTGTTTCTATCCTCTCCATTCCCAAACCTACTGGTACTCTCTGATTTATTTCACACACTCTGGACTTTAGCTTGGAGAGAGAAAATACTTTTTGCTTTCTCTGAGACCTATAACAAAATTCCCAGGTGAGGGAAGGTATCTGTACTTCCTGTAGTCTATATCCTCCTCACTCTGTCATTAAGAACTATCTAGTGGCTTCATTGTCAAAGGCAAAGAAGAAATGTCTTTATTCTACAGAAGAACGTTATAAACATAGTCCTACAACCACACTCCCCAAGCTGTTATGAGCAGGAGGGAGATAAAGAAAATAGAAATCCACCATAGCCGGTTTTGCTCAATGGATAGAGCATCAGCCTATGGACTGAAGGGTCCCACGTTAAATTCTGGTCAAGGGCCATGTACCCTGGTTGCAGGCACGTCCCCAGTATGGAGTGTGCAGGAGGCAGTTGATAGATATTTCTCTCTCACTGATGTTCCTAACTCTCTATCCCTCTCCCTTTCTCTCTGTAAAAAAATCAATAAAATATATTTTAAAAAAAGAAAATGGAAATCCTGTCTTAAAATAATCGCCTGACTATTGTGCTACTTTATAATCTTGTTTGGCAAAACAGTAACTCTTTATTCTCTACCCTTGCTTTCCTTTTCCAGAAAACTCTGGTCTCTCCCCAGACATTTGTACTGCTGAAGCTGAATATGATTGAGAGAGATAGAGATAGAGACAGAGACAGAGACAGAGATAGAGGTAGAGGTAGAGAAAAAGAGACAGAGAAATACTTTTCAAAACATGACTATTACTTCATAATTTATTTTATATATGACTATGCCATATGGGCAAAGCTATAAGATATAAATCTATTTTGGGATAATATTAATAATCATGTGAGTCTTAAAGTGTCTTGCATTTCAGACTTTGTTAGCATTGGATGCTCAGAGTAGGGAAGAGTGTAGCTCTGCTCACAAGCCTGGTGATAATACTTTATAAAAGTGACTGCTGTTTTTCGCAACTCCCTGAATCTGTGTCACTATATCAAATTTAAGCTTCTCAGGATGGAAGTAAAAGTAATTTTGAAAAATTAGTATCTCAGTTCAGAAAGTTTCTAATATATTCTTTTCTCCAGCATTGACTATTACCTTCTCTGAGTCATTATAAGCTGTATCATTTTGAATTCATATCAAGCCTTGAATTAAGAGTAAGGTTATAACACATTATGATTGTTTTTAATTCCCAAATATGTGTTTATTATTTAAGGAATTCTGGCTCTTCTTTTTGAAAATGTGTTCTCAGTTTGGATGTAGTGATAAATTTCCAAATTTACTCAGGGTCATTGACAAAAGAAGATTTAGCATAATAATTGATGGTAGAGTCATCTAGAGATAGGCTTACATGGGATTTAATTCAAACAGGAAAGTTTTCAGACTTCACATTTTTATTTTATATGTCTTTCTCACAGAATAAATTCCCTCAGGAGCAGTGAATTTCGGATGTGTTGTCTCTGCTGGTTTATTAATGACACTGTCTGGTGGACATCAATGAGTCACTCAAGGGCTGTAAGAGATTCCCATCTTTCTTAAGTTTCATGTCCTAGTTTATATCAGTAATAGCAAGGTAGAAAACAATTCACGTGTATAAACCTGAGGCTGATGTGGCAGCTGAGTTTTATGTGTACAACAAAGTTCTAAATATTTAATGTACAGGGTTCTTTCTAATTTCAGAAGAAATATGGAAGTGGTGCTCCTGAGATCTGAAAGTGAAGGATTATGGTTCAAATGACTTCATGTTGGCATTAGTTGGTTTAGAAGAAATGAAACCATTTCAGAGAAAACCACTTTTCTCTACAAGGAATATAAAAAAATTCTTTACATGTGTGTTTAATTTTTACATAGTAGCCACAATATTTCCTCTGATCATAAGAGCATGACATAAAGCTAAATAGCACTATGAAAAAGTTACTCTTCAGAAAGGAGCTATGATGTCTTTTACTGGACAAATTGGAACTATTAAGAAATATTAGAAATCTTTTTCTATAATAAATTGACGTTATATTATTGTGAAAAACATCAGAGCTATTCTCTTACTTAAGCTTTAACATTTATTACAATGTGCAGTCTACCTCCATGTTTGTTTTTATAATAACAGTATGAAAAAAAAATACCTACTGAACAAATATAGTACATATAGCTGTCAAAATGGCCTATGTCAAAAAAGAAAGCAGAACAAGTATGAACTTCACCAAAATAGCTATATATATTAATTTCTTTTTGGTCTCTGTCTATCAGGAAAACCAAATGCCCCAAAGGTTATATAAAAATATTTTAAAGCTGTTTATAATCACTTAATGAAAAAAATCCATGTTTCCTCCAAGTAAATAGCATAAAAATTGGCAGAACATAGCCAGCTTCCTTCTCCTCAGATGATATCAGAATACAGACCTGAGGGATCTTTGATGAAAGCATGCAAAATAATGATTTATTTAGGTAACATCAAGTTAGGGTATTTGGGTAAAACTAGTAGTAACATTCCAGTATTTTAATAAATGAAAGAATCGTTATATTACTAGAAGCTTACATCTCACAAACAATTCAGGAACTAATTTTCCAACATTTTTCTTAAATGGTACTTAAGGTACTGAATCCTATAAATAAGTCTAATTAGCATAAAATAAACACATTTTAATAACATTTTAAATATGAAACAGAGTTGAAATCTGATGCCTAGCCAGACAAGGTCTTAAAATTGACTAAACTGTTTCAAATGCTATGTCTTTAAATTAATTTATGTTGAACACAGTGGGTACTAGAATCCATTCTGGTTGCTATGACAACAGACACTGAAAATTTAAAAATCCAGCAGCAGGCTCAATTCCCTGCAAAAAGGGCTATTTTACATTAAAATTACATATCACTGCAACAGTTTTGATGAAACATATTAAACAGATAAATATGCAAGTCATCTTTTATAAGACAATTTAATTAGTGTATGTGAGATGCCATGTTTATCATTTTAACATAAATTTTCTCCTAGCTACATTTAAAGAGTGATTTGAAACCTAAATTTCAGAAAGCAAGCAACTAATTATTAAAATGCTACACTAGGGAAAGGAAAGATACCTAAACCACATAATAACAATGTTATAGAGTATTTGCTTTGCAAATGTACCCTTGATTGTCGGGCCATTCTCCTAAGATAGAACTTAAAAGAGCAACAAAAGAAGGACATGCTTTCATATGAATCATTGATTTTTTTTGTTTGATAAAATATATTATATTTTATCTGACAATTATTTTAATTGGTTGTAAAATTACTGGATTTGAAAACGATTGTGTCTGTATAATTGTAATACAGTTTTTATGTGGAAAGGCTCATTAGTTATACCAAACTAACATACCCACTCATGTATCCCCAAAACAGTCATCTTGTATATATAAACAAAATGGAGGAAAATGAGACGTGAGAGGCTGTCAATCAATGTGTGCCAATAGGTTATATAAAAATATTATCCAAATACCCTGGCTTGATGTTACCAGAGAAATATGGAGGTTTTAAGAAGTGATACTCCTCCCTCTGCCTCCTTCCATTGGAGTGTGATGGGCAAGAGAGATGACTGCTGGGTAATAGTTAAATGCATATCATGATAGCCCGGTTTCCCAATCTGTCTTTACAAACACACTTTTTTTTTTTTTTTTAGGACAGGACATTTTCTTGTTATTTAGTCTGCTAAAATGTAATACTACTTTTGAAGTGGCTCATCTTGAGACATGGACTAAAATTGGTTCCTTTCAGGTGTGACCTTATGCCAAGAATTAATTCTATTTGGAAATACAGAGATTTCCTTTTTTGTGTGTGTTCATTTTAATTTTCAAATTAGATCATTTAATCAAGTTGTATGTTTTCAATCTTATTTGAAAAAGAAACAGGAGGTGTGGAAGATTACAGAAAGAAAACATTTTTTCTTCTCTATAAGTAGGTCCCCTATGTGAAATATTTCCCTACCACACAAGAATTCTACATCTACAAAAGATCTCAAGTGTCTAGGGATATTTATTCAGTTTGTTAACCCTATTTTTTACAGTTCACAGGGATGCCCAAAAATTCCACTTTATTTGCCTTTCAAACTTTTTAAAAAAAGAAATAAAACACTTTGGGGTCCAAAGTATGCACTGTTCTTGGACTGTGAAAACAGAAATCCATAAGAATGTCTATATTTCAAATACATTTTAAAGAAATGGAAAATCAAACTATTTTAATATGTGAAACCCAATATTGCTTCTCCACACTGAAATTATAGGATATTAATTATGTTGAAAGCATACTTATCATCAGAATAAATATTACCATGTTGATTCAAGAAATAAAATTTTATATTAAAAATATATGGGATTAAAAATAAAAAAACCTCATTCATGGTATATATTCTTATTTGTTCTTTCAAAGTGGTTTGAAAAGTAAGAATTAGCTAAGATCTAGTGGGTAGAGAACTACAAACAAGATTTTAATTTTGTAGTTTTAAAACCATATGTTCATATAATCTACATGGAACACTATGTACTATTAAAACCATTCTTCAGTCTTCAACAGTCCTCTTTAGGTATTTATAGGCCTTGAGATACACTCAAACTGTTAAGGTTTACAACGGCTTTTCACACATTCCTGTTTAACTTGTCAGCAACAATATTTATAGATGTGCTACATGGCATAAGAAATTATTTTTAGTTAATTTGTACCTCTTAAAAACCTTCATCATCCATGTATAAATAATACAAAGATGGTTAGAATGACTAATTTGGTGTTATAATTGAAGAGACATATCTTCTCCTTTTTATCATTCAAAAACTCCACATATTTTGAACTTCTGGCATGAATAAGGCATGTTAAGGATACAGTCTAATAGTGGGGGATAAGACTAATACACTGATATTGATTATGCAAACAATGATGAGACAAGGTAGTAAAAAATGATTTTTGCCTGAACATATCAGGGAAGACTTTCTGGAGAAGATGGAATTTGTGCTAAGGCTTGAATTTGCAGAGTATAGAGGCCTGTACAGATAAAAAGGAAAGGCCTTCCAGGAAGTAGGGCTAAACAAAGACACCATAGGGAAACATGTAGACTATTACCTTCCTACCTGTAGCTGGTACTGAGATATGTAATACCATATTCCCTCAGCACACACTTCTCTACACCCATGGCTATTACAAAACACCTGTCACTCTGGTTATAAAAGAAAATTTGGTCCATTCCAGGCAAACTGGAAGTGCCAATTACAGGCAGTCCTCAGGTTACGTCAGAGATCCATGAGATCCATTCCTACTGCACAATGTAAAGTGAACAAACCTATATAAACACCTACGTCACTCACATGGAGCACATACACAACAGTAATGAAGTGAAACAGTAAAACAGTAACAAAAAATTTAAAAGAAGGATAACAACTCCTGACCTTTACTTGTGGTAAATAAATAATAAAAAACATAAAGCACATATATACATACATCAAAATGACAGAACTTTTCTTTTTTTATAATAAACTAGAGGCCCAATGCACAAAATTTGTGCACGGGGCTAGGCCTGCACCCTCTCCAATCTGGGACCCCTCGAGGGATGTCCGACTGCCCATTTAGGCCCAATCCCTATAGGATCAAGCCTAAACGGGCAGTCGGAAATCCCTCTCACAATCTATGACTGCTGGCTCCCAACTGCTCACCTGCCTGCCTTCCTGATTGCCCCTAACCACTTCTGCCTGCCAGCCTGATCACTCCCGAACCACTCCCCTGCCAGACTGATTGATGCCTAATTCCTCCCCTACCAGCCTGATTACCCCTAACTGCCCTGCCTTCCAGGCTTGGGTCCCCCTCTACTGCCCTCACTTGCAGGTCTGGTCCCTCCCAACTGCCCTCCCCTGCTGGCCATCTTGTGGTAGCCATCTTATGTCTACATGGGGCCAGCCATCTTTGACCACATGGGGGAAGCCATCTTGTGTGTTGGAGTGATGGTCAATTTCCATATTACTCTTGTATTAGATAGGATGGGAGATGGCAAGGTAACCACAAAACAATGTACCTTGAGTCCAACATAACCCGAGGACTGCCTGTATTTATATCAGATGTAGTCATCAACCAGAGACCAAGGAGAGATTGGTGAATGAATCACCCCAGCTTCCTTGCCCTTCGGGTGAAATAATTTGAGGTGCAACTCTTAAAAGGCTTCCCAGAGGACCTCATTTCCCCAGAACACAAGCCCAGTTTAACAACAGCAATCATTTTCTTGATAAATTATTTCATTTTCTTTATTGATTAAGGTTTTACATATGTGTCTTTATTCCCCTGATAATAACTTCTTTATTGGTCTCATTTCCTTTCCTGCCTAACTTGCCCACTTCCCTGATGCTGTTTGCTGAGACGACCTTAAATAAACCACTTGCACTTTAATCCTTCCCTCTCAGCATGCTTCAGAGGAAAACTAAAGAAAGGCAGTACTTATTCCTACTTTGACCAATCCTTGCCATCTTTGTCTTCCTGGGAGAAATCACTAGAGCTTGGAAGCCTAAATCACAAAGAAATTCAAGTCTGAAGAATTCTCATTTATCCCTTTTAGTCCTCAGTTAAATCCAGAATTACAAATTTCCTGTTAATAAAATACAGTTGGTGGGTTCCCACCCCCATTTTCCCGATGACTCATCCTGCAGTCTAGTGTTTCCAGACCATTTTTTAAAAATATTTTAATCTTTATTGTTCAGTTTATTAATTACATTGTTCCCCCTTTTTTCCCATTATAGTTCCCCACCACCCGGTACCCATCCCACCCTCCACACTCAACCCCCTCCCCACTGTCCTCTCCCATAGGTGCATGATTTTTGTCCAGTCTCTTGCTGCACCTCCCACACCTCTTTTCTCCCCATGAATTATCAGTCCATTCCCTCTCTATGTCCATGATTCTGTTATATTCACCGTTTATCCTGTTCATCAGATTTTTACTTCATTTGATTTTTATATTCATTTGTTGACAGATGTGTATTTGTTGTTCATAATTTCTATTTTTACCTTTTTCTTCTTCCTCTTCTTAAAGAATATCTTTCAGCATTTCATATAATATTGGTTTGGTGGTGATGAATTCCTTTAGCTTTTTCTTAGCTGCGAAGCACTTTATCTGACCTTCAATTCTGAATGATAGCTTTGCTGGGTAGAGTAATCTTGGTTGTAAATTCTTGCTATTCATCACTTTGAATATTTCTTGCCACTCCCGTCTGGCCTGCATAGTTTCTCTTGAGAAATCTGCTGACAATTGTATGGGTGCTCCCTTATAGGTAACTAGCTATTTTTCTTTTGCTGCTTTTAATATTCTCTCTTTGTCCTTTGCTGTAGGCATTTTAATTATGATGTGCCTTGGTGTAGTCCTCTTAGGGTTCCTATATATTGGGGTTCGGTGCGCTTCTTGGACTCCTAAGTCAATTTCTTTCACCAGATGTGGGGAGTTTTCGGTCACTATTTCTTCAAATAGGTTTTCATTGTCTTGCTCTTTCTCTTTTTCTGACACCCCTATAATTCGGATGTTGGTAGGCTTGAGGTTGTCCCAGAGGCCCCTTTCACCATCTTCAATTTTTTTTATTCTTTTGGATTCTTGCTTTTCCAGCTGAGTGGATTTTACCTCTTTGTATTTCAAATCTTTAACTTGGTTCTTGTGGTCCTCTAGAGCACTTTTAGGTCTTAGTATAATATTTTTTTCTTTCAGTCAGTGTATGTTTAATTTCTAGTTGGTCCTTTTTCATATCCTTGTAGGTCTTATTCATTTCCTCATAGGTCTTGTTCATTTCCTCATAGGTCTTGTTCATTTCCTTATAGGTCTCAGCCTTTTCTAGGAGCCTCTTGAAAAGCCTATAACCGTGGTTTTGAACTCTATGTCCAGTCGGGGTTTTTTTCTCCATTTCTTTCACATCTGATTTCTTTCCATGTCTCTGCATGGTGGCTGCTTTCCTGAGTTGGTCGATTAGCTTTGTGTGATAGATGTCCTCTAAGGGACAGTGGCTCAGCCTCCCCAGTTACCTGAGGTGGATATGGGTTGCACAGCCTTGTTGAAGTTAAGCCTAGCTTATTGTTGCCAGCAATAGGAGGGTTTGACCTCCAGGCCAATTGGCTGTGAGGTTCAGCTATGCTCAGGTTGGATGGGCGGAGCCTCCAGGCTGAGCAGGCAGCGTCAGCTCTACCCTATGCAGTACCTGGGACTCTGTGCTGGGTAGCAATGGCTGCAAACACCTCTGAGAGAGATCTGCTGCCAAGCTCCACCTGCTGCTGGACAATTCAGCCTCTCCCCAAATGAATCTGCATACCCAACGTCTCACCCAGGGTCGTAAAACAATGCAGTCCTTTGGTTTCCCGAATGAGAGAGTAAGTCACGAGTCCTCTCTGCACGGTCACGCAGATCTGCTGTTCCCAAGTTTATGTGCACTCTGCACAACCTTGCCCTCTTCACAAGCTTGCAGACCCTTGCAGCGCCCGAGTTTCAGCGTGCCTCCCCACTGTCCAGTTTTACCCCGTATAATTGTGGGTTCCCCAGACTTTGCCCGGAGCTGGGGAAACGGTGCAGTGGGACGTCTTTGTCTCCCCCGTTCAAGAAAACCGGCAGGGTTTGCAGTTGCCCACCCTATCTGCTCTCGTGCGCACGGCTCCAAACCTCTGACACTGCGCATACCTTCAACGCTGTCCTCCGCCACTCCTCTGAGTCACAGTGTCCTATCTTCACTTTTATTTGTGGAATTTTCACTCAGCCAGCTTTCCAGTGATTCTGGATGATGTTTGTTCTTTCGTTAAGTTGTAGTTTTGAAATTGCTGTGTATGGCAGCAAGATAGGTGTTTACCTATGCCGCCATCTTGGTTCCTCTTCTCCAGACCATTTTGTAAAGGTCAGAAGAGCTCTGACTTAGCTCTCTTTCTAGGCCAGTGATTCTCAACCTTTCTAATGCCATGACCCTTTAATACAGTTCCTCATGTTGTGGTGACCCCTAACCATAAAACTTTTTGTTGTTACTTCATAATTGTAATTTCGCTACTGTTATGAATTGTAACGTAAATATCTGTGTTTTCTGATGGTCTTAGGTGACTCTGCTAGTGGTTCTCAACCTGTGGGTTATGACCCACAGGTTGAGAACTGCTGCTATAGTGCCTAAGACCATCGGAAAACACAGATATTTACATTGCGATTCATAACAGTAGCAAAATTACAGTTATGAATTAGCAACAAAAATAATTTTATGTTTGGGGGTCACCAAAACATGAGGAACTGTATTAAAGGGTCGCAGCATTGGAAAGGGTAAAAACCACTGTTCTAGGCTCATACTTTAAATCAGCAGGTTCTTCTTCCAAATCTGTTTTATAGAGAACAATAACAACCACATAACTAAATATGTTCAATATCTAAAGGCCATAGTATAGTAAAAGTACCAAACTCCCAAGAACCAGTAGTACAAATTTCATTTTTGCTTTGCATTTGTATAAGAAGTACTATTGCTAAGTCTTTCTTTTGATTAAAAAACAACAACCACTTTATTAAAATATGTTTTTATGAAGTGTTTATTTCAATTGGAAATGTCAGCTCTAACTATGAAGTTAGGAACACCTAGTTCAAATCCTGACTGCAACTCTCACTCGCTATAACAATAGACATACTACTTGCCCCTCCAGACTTCCTTATCTTCTTTCCCTAAATTAGAAATAATAAAAGTACCCAGAGTTACAGTAACCATTAGGAATAGATAAATAAGGTTTTATCTAACTTACTTATGTAGTAAGTACTTATGTTAATTTATTTAAAAAGTGATCTGTTGCCGAGACCGGTTTGGCTCAGTGGATAGAGCGTCGGACTGCGGACTGAAGGGTCCCGGGTTCGATTCTGGCAAGGGCATGTACCTTGGCTGCGGGCACATCCCCAGTAGGGGGCGTGCAAGAGGCAGCTGATCGATGTCTCTCTCTCATCGATGTTTCTGACTTTCTATCCCTCTCCCTTCTGCTCTGTAAAAAATCAATAAAATATATTTTAAAAAATAATAATAAAAAATAAAAAGTGATCTGGTAATGCTTCATTCACTAATTCAATTAACATTTATTGAGCATCTGTTTATTGCTAGACCTTGTGATGAATAAAATACAATCTTTCTCCTGCCCTCCAGGAGCTTACAGTTTATGAATAAGACAGATACACTTTTTTAAATGAATAATTAAAACATGTAAACTACATTATATCATATTCAATGTACTGTCATATATTAATACTAAATTGGATAGTTATCATGAAAGCTATATTTTCCTTGACTACAGCAATAGTAAAAAATGCTATTTAGAATTTCTATGCTTTATACACCACAGCAGTATTCAGCATCCACTTACTTTATATTTGGCAGATTAAACTGCATAACCTTGTAATTCTTAAGAACTATTTTCTTTCCATTACCAGGGTGTTAATATTTAGATGGCTGATACTTAAGAAAATGAGAATAAGTGCTGCTAAACCCTGGGTCATGGTAAATGTAAAGAGAAATTATAACCATGTAAGGCTTTGTTGTGGTCCAAGAGAAATGAATTGCTGGTCTGCCTAACTTATCATGTCAGGCCACTAAAATTACAATCAGTGTCATTAACTGATATCAATTGGCTAAGGGTTTAGGGGTCTGGGATGTTTAATATTCTCCTGCCAAAAATATCTAGTGATATGTTCTGTTGGTTGCTGGAGCAAAAGCTCACCCTGTTTCCTGTTCCACACATTTGTAGCATGTTTTATTCTTATCTAAGAAAGTATTTTGTGTATGTGCTGCATGCACTTGACCCAGCATGCTCCAAATTTGCTCATTTCCGTAGCTCATCCTCACATGCCATTCCTCACATGGGGAGCACACAGCATGGGGCCCTCCCAACCTCTCTCACACCTCTTGAGGATAAGCAAGGTGTCATTTGCTAGGATTACAAAGGAGAGGAAGTGCCTGTGATGAAGTGGCTCAAGATCTGCCAACAGGTTTAGTGAGGTGTTTAATTGAGACATAGAGAGCCCTCGCTGACACTCATAACTCAACCATCATACATTCATCTCGTAACACCTGTCACTCACACCTATTTTTTAAATTGTTTGTACCTACTGCCCTATAAGAATATCACCAATTTTCTTTTAAAAATGATACAGGGATATCTCTTAACACTTGGAAGATGGATCAAGCCTTCATCTTAAACTTGTCTCTCAGTTTTGCAAAAGTTAATGTCTAATTTTTTTTTACAAACCATTTGCTTATAAGGCATACATTTTAATACCTATTTCTACTTTGAAGACAATTGTAACCTCCCTAATCTTAGTTCTTGAACTCTCTTTTACAAACATTATATTTTTTAGAATGACAAACATAACTTTATTTCTGCTCTTTAAAATGCATTATATTTTCTTTTCATGAAGAAAGGATAAATTCTGCAATTAAACATAAAGCTAATCATCTTATTTTATTTCTTGAAGGAGCTTCTCTTGAATGATTTGAGAATTAAGCTCTTATGTTGGAAAGACCTTAGGAATTAACTTTTGCAGCAAATCTGACCTTTTCACACTACAAATTCAACCAATTATTTGTTGAGGTAGGGAAATACCGAAAGGAAAAGGAAGAGGTAGCAGGAAGCCAAGGAAAAAATACCAGTTTTTTTATTTTAAACCACAGGGGAGTCAGAGAAACAGAGGGCCAGGAGCAAGTAAGGGCTAGGAGATGCTAAAACTACCACTAAATCAGTGCAAATGCCCGAAGAAGAATCATTCTTATCTAATAAAAGAGTAATATGCAAATTGATTGTGCCTCCACTACACCCACAAGCCATGCCCACCAGCTAATCAGGAGAGAATATGCAAATAAAATCAACCAATATGGCTGCCAGCCACAGAGAGCAGGAGGGAGGCCTGGGTTTCCCCAGCAATGGAGGAAGCCAAGCTTTCCACCTGCCCTTGCCAAATCAGGCCTCCACTCAATACTACAAAGTTTCAATTATAGAAGATAATGATGGCAGCCACAGAGCTGGAGAGAGCAAGAAGCTTGAGTTGCACCCAGAGATGGAGGCAGCCAAGCTTTCCACCTGCCCCGGCCAGCCCAGGTCTCTGCTTAAGGCTACAATGTTTCAATTATAGTAGGTCAATAAACCCCAATAGAAATGGCTGCCACCATGGAGCGAGCAGAAGGTTTGGCTCTGCTCTAGGCTACAAAGTTTCAATTGTAGAAGAAAAATAAATCACAGCTACCAGGGCCTCCTCTTGGGTTGCCAGAGAGCGTGGTCAGCCTGCAAACCCCACAGGTCCTTTGCCCAGGCTGCCCCACACCCTAAGGGAACCCCTACCCTGATCCAGGATACCCTTCAGGGCAAACCATCTGGCCCCCACTCATGCACCAGGCCTTTATCCTATCCAATAAAAAAGTAATATGCAGATTTGACCATCACTGCAAAACACATGTGGTCAAAGATCCTGCCCTGATGTGGACACAAGATGGCCACCACAAGATGGCCAGCATGGGAAAGAAGTTGGGAGGAACCAGGTCTGCAAGGGAGGCAGTTGTAAGTGATTAGGCCAGCAGGGGAGGGCAGCTGGCAGGGACCAGGCCTGCAAGGGAGGGCAGTTGGGGGCGATCAAGCCTGCAGAGGAGGGAAGTTAGGGCTGGAAGTTAGGCTGGAAGAGGAAGGAAGTTGCGGGCAACTGGGCCTGTAAGGAAGGGCAGTTGTGGGGGACCCAGGCCTGCAGGAGAGTGCAGTTAGGGGCAAATAGGCTGGCAGGGGAGCAATTAGGCAACAATCAGGCTGGCAGAAGAGTGGTTAGGGGGTGATCAGGCTGGCAGGCAGAAGTGGTTAGGGGCAATGAGGAAGGCAGGCAAGCGAGCAATTGGGAGCCAGGAGTTCTGGATTGTGAGAGGGATGTCCAACTGCCTGTCAGACATCCCTCGAGGGGTCCCAGATTGGAGAGGGTGCAGGCTGGGCTGAGGGACACTCCCCTCCTCCTCGTGCATGAATTTTGTCCACCGGGCCTCTAGTGATGAATAAAAACTTGGTCAAGGATAGCACAGGAATGAAAGTTATGAAATAATTTCATTTATAATCATGGATATTAAAACATTAGCAAGTGACATAAAAAATACTGTGACTACATTAGATTTATTCCACAAATGTAAGAATGGCTTGAATTAGAAAGCCTAGCATTGCAATTGAACACATTAACAGATTAAAGAAGAGAAACCATATGTTCATCTTAATAGATGGAGGGGGGAATGTTCTGAAACTGAACACCTGATCATAATAAAATTTTGAGTAAATCTGAAATGGAACAGAGTTAATGGAAAAGGTTGAAATAAATTAGTAGTAACTAAATCATTAGGTAGAGGTTTGTAAGAAATTATACATTGAGTATTTTGTTAATGCTGTAAGTAGTCTATAAAACCACTTTTAAATATAGATTTTTTTAACTTAATCCTACAACTAGAGATTAAGGAGGTAAACGTTTTCTACATTCTCAACTCATCTTCCACATTCAACAAATTATTAAATACTGCCATGCAGTATTCATCATTCTGTGAAGTTACAAAGTCACGAGAGCTTTCTTGCCCACTGTAAGTCAGTTTTAAACCTCCAGGGCTCCAGTTCCACATGGATGGATATGAGGACCAAGTCAAAAGTTAAAGGGCTAAAGTTAACTTGCTAGATATATAAATACATATCATCATGTTGAATACTCTTAATGGGACATAGTCACATTTTATCACTTTCTATTCATTATTTCAATAATAACAACAAATCATATAGTTTAATCTTTACTTTTGCCTCTTAATAATAAATTCTAACATAAAGACCGCATCAAAATTTTCAGAAATGTAATCCTCTATAAGGAGAAAGGATCATAAACCTAATTGCTAAAAAAACTTAGGAAATCATTTGTTAGGGTTGATTTAAGTTTGTGGTTTTTTTTATTGCTTTCAGAGAGGATGGGAGAGGAACAGAAATATCAATGATGAAAGAGAATCACTGGTTGGCTGCCCACAACATGGGCATGTGCCCTGACTGGGAATCGAACTGTGACCTCCTGTTTCATAGGTTGATGCTCAACCACTGAGCCATACCAGCAAGCAGGGTTGATTTAATATGGGAGATGAAGCACTCATTCTATTTTTGTCATTTGGAGGAGTCTTATGTTGCTATGTTATATTACTTTAATGATGAATAGAGGCATTGTATTTATTCCTATATACTAGAGGCCTGGTGCATGAAATTTGTGCCCTTGAGGGGGTTGTCCTTCAGCCCAATCTGCACCCTTTCTAATCTGAGACCCCTGGGGGAATGTCCAACTGCTGTGTCTGACTGCCAGTTTAGGACGCCTCAACCAGCAGTCGAACATCCCTCTCACAATGCAGGTCCACTGTCTCCAAACCACTTACCTGGCTGCCTGCCTAATGCCCCCAAATGCCCTCCCCTGCCGGCCTGGTCACCTCCAACTGCCCACCCCTGTTGGCCTGATTGCCCCCATCTGCCCTCCCCTGACAGCCTAGTTTCTTCCAACTGCCTCTGCCTTGGCCCCTACCACCATGGCTTTATCTGGAAGGAAGTCAGACATCCAGAAGATGACTGATCGACCTGGTATAATTAGTGTATTATCCTTTTAATATATATATATATACAATGAAATAACTTCTTATATGGGAGAGGGTATTACATGCAGAGACTAGGTATATACAAAGTTAGAGGTATAAATCCAAGTAGCTTGCTTTCAGAATAATAAATAAAACATTTTGGCTGTAGCAAAAAGTTTGTGTACAGAATACTAAGGAAGTAAATAAATTCAGAGCACTGAATATTTGCACTGAATATTTGTGTCCCCTCACAATTTTTATGTTGAAGTCCTAACCCCTAAGTCATGAGAATGGAGTCCTCAAGAATAGGATTAGTGCCTTTATAAAAAATACAACAAGAGAGTCCTCTCTCTCTCTCATTCTCTTGCTCTCTCTTCCCATCTCCTACAAACCCCACCCTTAAGGATTCAAGGAGAGTAGGATGGTCATATTCAAACCAAGAAGAGGGCACTCACAAGATACAGAAATTATCAGGACCTTGACTTTGGAGTTCCCAGCCTGTAGAACTGAGAGGAATAATATTTGTTGTTTAAGTCACCAAGTTGATAGTATCTATTTATATATAAGCCTAATGTGCAAAGTATCCCCTTGGGAGTTTGATTGTTCACTATGACATGCACTGAACACCAGGGGGTGGCATGGAATGAAGGGAGGCCCTGGCTGGCAGCTGGCAGCCACTACCCATGCACAAATTTTGTGCATTGGGCCTCCAGTACTAATATATAAAAACCCAGGGTCCATAACAACTGACCAAAGGCTCAACCAAACACCAGAAGTCTGTATTGCGGTCAGTGCTGAGTTGCTGTGATGACCCAGCACTGACTGCCACCAATGAAAGTGTGGTGACACAGCACTGACTGCTGAGGAGGCTCAGATCAGGCCTGTAGAGAAGCCCAAACAGAGAGGCAGGGTCTGATCCACAGTCTCTGTGGCAGCTGTTGATCAGCCATTGCCTCTCTCTCTCCTGGCTTCGCCAGCAGCCATGCCTCTATTTCTCTCTGGGCCTCTGTAGGGGTTACTGATTAGCCCTGCCTCTCTGATCAGGCCTGGAGATAGGCCCAGAGACGCTGACTAGCACAGAAACCAACCAATCAGAACCAAATCTTGGTGAACTATGAGGAGCCAATGGCTGCCTAGGAGGTGGAGCTTTTGACACTGACTGGCATAGAAACTGACCAATCAGAACCAAATTGGCCAGCAAGGGAGGGCAGTTGACGATGATATCAGGCTGGCAAGAGAGGGCAGTTAGGGGTAATCAGACAGGCAGAGGCAGTTAGGGGAGATCAGGCTAGCAGGGGAGGGTAGTTGGGGGTGGGGAGGGGGGACCAGGACGGCAGAGGAGGGCAGTTGGGGGCAATCTGGCCAGCAGGAGAGCAGTCAGGTGTTAATCAGGCCAGCAGGGGAGCAGTTAGGGGGTGACCAGGCTGGCAGGAAGAAGTAGTTAGGGGCAATCAGGCAGGGAGGCAGGTGAGTGGGTAGGAGCCAGCAGTCCCTGATTGTGAGAGGGATCTCTGACTGCTGGTTTAGGCCTGATCCCTGCTGGCCTAAACTGAAATCCCCCAAAGGGTCCCAGATTGGAGAGGGAGCAAGCTAGGCTGACAGACACCTCCCAAGCACACAAATTTCATGAACCTGGCCTCTAGTAATGTTATAAGAAACCAGACATAAATGATGCGAGATTAGGCCAGCAGAGGAGAGCAGTTAGGGCGATCATGCAGGGAGAGGCAGTTAGGGATGATCATCCCGAAAGGGAAGAACAGTTAGGGGAGAGATCAGGCTAGCAGGAGAGGGCCATTGGGGGCAAAGTCAGGCCAGCAGGGGAGGGCAGTTAGGGGTGATCAGGCAGTAGGCAGAGGCAGTTAGGGGAGATCAGGCAGGCAGAAATAGAGGATAGGGGCAGTCAGGCAGGCAGGGAGAGACAGTTAGAGGTGAATAGCAGGCAGGCAGGTGAGCAGTTAGGAGCCAGCGGTCCCAGATTGAAAAAGGGATGTCTGACTGCTGGTTTAGGCCTGATCCCTGTGGGACATCCCCTGGCAGTCGGACATCCCCCAAGGGGTCCCCTATTGGAGAGGGTGCAGGCTGGGCTGAGGGAACCCTGCTCCATGCATGAATTTCATACACTGGGCAACTAGTTTGTTATAGTAACTCAAATTGACTGACAGGTTCAAGAAGTCCTCACAATGTGGAGCTAAAAGACTACACTTTGAAAAGTTTATAAAGAAAAATGTTACAATTGTTACTGGAAAAGGAACCTGACCCTTGGGGGCCTGCCTAGGACCAGCCAGTATAGTGTGTGAGTTCTTGACTTCCTGCAGGAAAAATTTTACAATACTCATCCAGATGATTATAAGGGTTATTTATTAAAGCTGGGGATGTAAAACAAGAAAGAGCTTAGTATAGAAGATGTAACAGGGGAGCCTACACTGGGCTGCCCTAGCTCTCTGGGAAGTGAAAGAAAAGGGTTCAAGGGTTAGCCTGGGACCAGCTGCCACTGCCCATTGCTTCCTTATTGCAAAACTCCTGGAGTCCTTTAGGGTGTAGGAGACACATGCCTCTGAGGGAAGCAGTGAGGAAAGAAGAGGGGAGAGGGACTTGTGAGGACTGCTCCCCATAAGGAAAACATGAGCTTGGTCCATTGTCTTGAGGCTTTATCCCTTTCTCTGAAGAGAATCTGAGGGGAGCTCTCAGGGAAGGGTTTCAACAGAATATTCATCAGTTTTCTAGGTGTGTTCCTTCAGGGTCTTGGTCTTCACTAATTGGTCAGTGTGAGCACAGAGGGTCATTATCATTGCAGCTGGTCCTGGTGTTGACCACCTGTTTTGCTGCTTTTCTGGATCTGGAGATGAAATACAACTGAGGCCTGGATGTTATTTCTACAGAGGTGACCTTCTGTATCTGCTATAAATTGTTTGGTCATTTTTGTTTAACTGTCTGTCTCAGTTTCCCTGTTCCATTTGTCCTGGCTCACTGGTTTGTCTCAATATGTAAAGGTAGCTGTTTTGTTATACCCTTTTCTAGAAAAGACACTCATTCTTATGCCTTATGAGGAAGTTTGCTTCTGCTTCCTCTCAAATGGTTCCATTCTGAGACTCCCTGAACCCAGACAAAATAAATATGTCCTTTAAAACCTGGAAGCTAATGGAAAGACCTGTAAGGGTGTGGGTGGGCAGAGCTTGGGGATAATCCCTGAAAGGAGGGTATCATTAGGGACCTACAACCAAGTTTATTTCTGTTGTGTTGGTTCTTTATTACTAACATTCCCTCTTTCTATCAGAAATGTCCCCATTTGGACAATAAATCACTGTCCTATTTATTGGCTGTCCACAGAGTACCTGTGGCTAAGCCCTCGGGCAAGGAGGCACTGCTACAGCTAATTCAGCCTGAATTGTCTTAAGTAGAAAGCTTTCCAGAATATCTTCCAAACTATTTTGTAGATATATTTTAAAAGATTAAAGATATCTATGAAGATAGGGCAGGAGCAATAATCTGTAAAAGTATTCATTAAGCTTAATGCAAAAATCAAGAAGAGCATCCCAGTAAACATATTCTTGGCATGATTAAAATTTTCCTATTTATGGCTTCCAAAAATACTGTACAGAAAATCTGGGAAGAATAAACTAAATAATAATATCATACATTATTGGCCATTTTTTTCCATGTGACAGGCAACATGCTAAAAAACAATAGTCTTGTCTGTATACCCACCACTTACCGAACACCATGCATTTCTAAGGAATTTATATATATATATATATATATATATATATATATATATATGATTTCATTTAATCCTTGTGCAAATCCTATGAAGTGGGTACTATTATTCTGCTCACCTTGCATGTGAGGAAACAGAGATACAAAAAGGTTAGTTCATCCAGGACTCATAGCTTGGGTATGCTGGAGTAAACCTCCAGGCAATTTAACCTCATAGTATATTTTTAAAACTACTTTTCTATAATGACTCATAATATGAAAAAAAGCCAAAAATTCTTCCATTTAAAGTCTATTAAGAAATAGTAACTTTTGATGTCAGGTTCAACCTAACAATTTCTGCCTCCAGAGTGGGTGCTAATTTGGTTCCCTAGGCAAACACTATCCCTTGCATCTCTGATACACATTCATACATAGCACATCTCTGATATATGTTCCTGAGATAGCAGTATATCCAAAAAAATAATTGCCATCACTCCCTAACAGGTCTTTAATTTGAAACTATAGATTTTGGTTCATATATTTCTTCTTGGGCCTATAAGAAACTTGATTCTAATCCATAAAGATATTGACACTGGGCTTCTATCCACCAGTATTACCCAAACAGATATTAGAAATGGCTTTGACATTGTGTCAATTAGTGATACTTTCAGCTACCGGAAACAAATCTCAATTGACAGTGGTTTAAACAAATGTAGGTTATTTTTCCACAACCGAAACACGAGAGTTATGTGGTTCTGTCATTGCCACTACTTCTCAAAAATGCTGTCAGGGTCCAGGCTCTTCCTGTCTTCTAGTTCTCTGTCAGGTTTCAGGATGGCTACAGTTTCATACCATGCTGTGTTTAAGGTAGGAAGAAGAGGAAAAGCATTTTGCATAAAGTTCATTTAACCCTTTCATCAGCAGACTTTAAAACACATCTTTTTGGTCACCTCTAGCCAAAGGAAGTATATGGGTTTCCAGACTCCAGAAGGTGACCAATAGAGATGAAGTTTGGGAACAAGCAAAATCTGCCACAGGAACCAACATATGACTTGGGATCTGCAGGTTGGTGCAAACTCAACCCTTTCACCCAACACTGAAGAATGGGAATATAGATAATGGGAAAGTGATCTCCATTCTCCATATTCTTAGAGGCATTTTCTTCCTCACAGTACCCCAAACAATATTTGGTCATAGAGAGAAATATTCATCAAAATTTTACTATTTTCTCCAGCTCTGGAGTGTTTGTAACAGCTCTTTTTTCTTCTTTCTTCTTTCCCCTTACAAATCTGAGAAATGTTGGACTTGAATATTACTATTAAAATGAAAAGTCTTATTAATATATTGATATGTGCATGGTGAAATGTGTGGATGAAAAAATATATAGTATATATAGGGTGTCCCCAAGTTCAAAAAATGTATATACACACTGAATAATTCTAAAGGCGGTGTTTATTAAAACACATTTCATTTTTAAAATTGAGCTACTAGCTGTTAAAGTATGTATACATTTCTGGGAGACACCCTGTATATAATTGCTGGGGAAATAACAGTGATTCTTCACTCTGTGCATACATATTTCTTATCACTTCAATTTTTTAAATATAAGCACATATTGCTCTTTTAACCAGTAAAAGCAATGAAGATAGAAACAGTTATTAAATTTCTCACTAGCTTTTATGCTTCAGGCAGAATAACCCCAGTTCGATTAATCTTCCTGAAGGTCTTATTTTATAACCAACTTTGTGGTTAGAAAAACTTGTTGAAGGATAACTCTGAACCCTCAACAAGTTTTTCAGCTATTCTCTAATAATTAGCAAATCTGCATGACTTAAACCACTCAAGTCAGATTATTGACGTGCTAAAACATTCATAAGCCATCCTCTCTCTTACAAATGAAAGTGAATGACTTACCTTCTGAAGTGCCCATGTATCCCCAGAACATGCTGACCTTGCACATTTTTTGCTTGCCTTTTAGCTGTCAGGTTACACCTGCTGGTTTGTGAGTAGTGACTTAATCAGGTTTGTGAATAATGCCTCTTTATCAATACAAAACAAGTGTCTTCTATAGGGAAATATCCTAAACTATTGCCTCAAGTGAGATATATTTATTTTGTGTTTTTTTAAAATATATTTTATTGATTTTTTTACAGAGCGGAAGGGAGAAGGATAGAAAGTCAGAAACATCGATGAGAGAGAGACATCGATCAGCTGCCTCTTGCACGCCCCCTACTGGGGATGTGCCCGCAGCCAAGGTACATGCCCTTGCCGGAATCGAACCCGGGACCCTTCAGTCTGCAGTCTGACGCTCTATCCACTGAGCCACACCGGTCTCGGTGAGATATATTTATTTTGATTGATAAGCCTAATGATTTGTCCAGAGCTTTTCTTTTCAGTGACTTATATAATAGTATGTCCACTAGCCTTTGTCTTAATATGATAGAAACAACTGCAAATTTTGCCTAATTTTCTTTTCAAGTGACACAATGTGACAGGCTTTCAAAGTCTCAGACTGACTAAAAGGTGAGGGTAGGGAAGAGGAATGCTGTCTACTTCAAAACTGAGTCATGGTTTATGTTTTCAGCCACAAATTCACAAGGTTCACATGAGTCATGACCAGAAATAATGCTATCATTTTGTTCAGAAGTCTGTTCTCAAATTCTTCAGAAGTTTCTTTTTCTTGGTAATCTGTACTAGGATGAGTCTAAGTTTCCTTGCTTGTATGCCTGAGAGAATGATGAATCAGTATTTGTTTATTAATATGCTAAATATAGAAAAAAGGAATATTGGTGGTAAGAAGGGGCATCTCCTAACTTGCCAAGAAAAGCAAGTCAAACAATGTCCATCTTGCACTTTCCTTTTTATTCTACATAGAAATAATAACTTATTGTCTTTGATAGAGATAATGCTTGTCCTATGACAGTCTGTAGTAAGTTACTTACCTTTTTGCCCAATATTTTACACACTATATTTATGACATCCATGTGAAAGTGTTGTAATAATATATTTCCAGTTATTTTAACTATCCTAAAGTAGTTGGAAAATAGTAATGATCAAAAAAACCTTTCTGAGTATACAAAAGATATACTTCAACATTAAAACACAAAACCCCACGAGTTTCTATTAGATAATATTTTTGTCTTCACTCAGAAGCTTTTGTCCTAGTTCTAGCAATTTTGTTTAGTAGTGACGATAATGATGAAGATGCTAATGATAGCTACATATCCTGGGCACTGGCATAGAAACATTTCATTATTTTAATTATCCTTATACCTGTTTTACCTCTCCTAAGGGTAGACATTACTTACCCTCATTTAATAGATGAGAAACCAAGACTGAATGGTTAAGAAATTCACCCAAACTAGTAGGGGAAAAGCTCAACTTCAACAGAGCTCTCTCTCTTCTATACCACATGGCCTTTTGAAAAAGATTATCATTTATGTTCCTCAGCATTGCATTATTGGCCTTCTGCTATTTGCATGCATACTCGTAAGAGAAAAGATTTCTTCCAAATTTATAGCTGTGACCACCACTAGATGCTAACAATTCCTAAAATTATCTTCTAGTTCAGCTTTATTTCCTTAGTTCTATATCTATATAGTATCTTACTGCTCCTAGGATATTCTTACTTCATTGTCCAACAGGGAACTCCAACTCAACATGTCCTGAATAATTATCTCATCTTCACTATCCCCTCCTAATATCGGTTTCTTCTCTTTCCATCCTTTTTTTCCTATTGGGCAATATTATATACCCAATATTATATAGTAGAGGCCCAGTGTATGAGATTTGTGCACTTGGGGGAGCTGGGTCCCTCAGCCCAGACTGCACCTTCTTGCAGTTCTGGAGCCGTTGGGAGATGTCCAACTGACGGCTTAGGCCGGCTTCTGGCTTAGGCTTATCTTTAGCGCTGCCACTGAGGCAGGAGAGGCTCCTGCCACCTCCTCTGCACTCGCCAGCCACGAGCTCAACTTCTAGCCCAGTGGTGCTCCTGCTGTGTGAGCACACTGACCACCAAGGGCAGCTCCTGAATTGAGCATCTACCTCCAGTGATAAGTGCATGTCATAGCAACTAGTCATTCTGCTTTTAGTCAATTTTCATAGTAGCCTTTTATTATATAGGACTAGTGGCCTGGTGCATGAAATTCATGCACGGAGGGGGGTTCCCTCAGCCCAGCTGGCACCCTCTTCAATCAGGGACCCCTTTGGGGATGTCTGACTATTGGCAATTGGACATCTCTCTCGCAATCTAGGAACACTGGCTCCTAACTGCTCACTGGCCTGCCTGACTGATTGTCCCTAACCCCTCTGCCTGCCTGATCACCCCTAACCACCACTGCCTGCCTGCCTGATAGCCCCTAAGTACTCCCTTGCTGGCCTGATTGCTCCTAACTGCTTCTGCCTGGTGAGTGGATGCTGCACTGGTGATCCCAGCCAGCCCATGGCGCCCATTCCATCTCTCTGTGGGGCTCCATGGAGAGGTGGTGGTGGCACAAGGGGTGGGGCCGCTGCTGCTCGCACCGTGGCAGCCTAGCTCCTCATGCCACTCAGCCCTCCCCCTACTCCTGATTGACTGGTAGCATAGCAAAAGTATAGTCAAATTTGCATATTACTCTTTTATTAGATAGGATTTTATTATATAGGATTTGCCTGAGCCAGGGGGTGTCCTTGACATTTTTCTGTCCTTCAACCCTCACATCCAATTGAAAACTGAATCCTAGTGATTCTGCCTCTCAAACCCCCAAATCCATTCTCTCCTTTCCACCTCCACTTCTCAATACCTTGGTAATCTTTCATATTTTGCCTGGTTTGCTTCAACAGAGTCCAAGATTCTAATGCCACTCATTCTGTGCTTCACAGAAATTTGTCTAACTTCTCATGTAAATGCCTTTATTTCTTAAAATCTGAAAGCAGCATAGGACAAGCACATTTTCTAACTTTATTATTTAAATTGGACACAATGAATATAACTACTATTACTAGATTGCTTCAAGTGTTTTATAATATTTGAATAAGTGGAATTTTTCAACTTTTTTTCTTTTACCTGTTATTTCTGAACTATATAGATTATATGCAGTGCAGACATGTATAAAATGTAGACTATTGTCGAAGTGTCTTAATGCTTTATTTCTTACAGTATTTAATCTCTTAACTCCTTAAAAGCCCATGCTCTAAATGGCTGCCCAGAAGACCTTTTCTAAAATATAAATATTATTATCTCATGGTTCTGCTTAAAATTTTTCAATGGCTCCTAACTTATTGCCTCAAAGACAAAAATTCAAAATCTTTAGTTGACATAAAAGAAGTGGTCCGAGGCTATTTTCTGTGAAGGCAACTGACAATCAGCCCAACATAACATCCCCTGAAGACATTACTACATTATATTAGAAATGGTGACCTAAATTTACACAGTATAGTTCTATCCACCACACTGATCTTAAGAAGTCAAAATTCCACTGAAAGGGATTTCTTAAATAAATCTTTCTATGTGAATGGCTAAATAAATAAATGCCAGTAAGTTAAAATTTTATGTCATTTTTACTTTCATATTTTACAAGAAGGGAAAACTTACATGAGAAATCAAATGAAATATTTAAAAATACAGAATTAGTCTGGAGTGGCATGAGGTGTTGAATCCAGATCATACGGGAAATTAAATATTATTAAATATTAGCAGTCTTAGGCCAGGCTTACACAGTGTAGGAAAAACTGACAAAATGATGAAATGTAAGACATTAAAAGTTCCCAGTCGTTACCAGAGAGATCAAAGAAGAAATAAAAAATATCATGGCAACAAATGACAATGAAAACACAACAATCCAAAATCTATGGGATACAGAGAAAGCAGTCTTGAGAGCGAAGTTCATAGCTCTACAAGCCTACTGCAAAAAATAAGAAACAATGGTAATAAATTACCTAACACTACAATTCAAAGAGTTAGAAAAAGAGAAACAAGAAAAGCCCAATGTAAACAGAAGAAAGGAAATAATAAAGATCAGAGAGGAGATAAACAACATAGAGACAAAAAAATACAAAAGATCAACAAAACCAAGAGCTGATTCTTTGAAAGAATAAACAAGATTGATGAACCTCTAGCCAAGCTCAATAAGAAGCAACGAGAGAGGACCCAAATAAACAAAATAAAAAATGAAAGAGGTGAAATAACAATAGACATCACCAAAATACACAGGATTGTTAAAAAGAAATACTTTGAATAACTCTATTCCAACAAACTGGACAATCTGGAGGAAACGGATATATTCCTAGAAAATAAAACCTTCCAAAACTCAATCAGGAAAAATCTAAACATCTCAATAGACCAATAACTGGAAGAAATTGAAGAAGTCATCAAAAAGCTTCCAGCGCAAACAAAAGCCCAGGGCCAGATGGCTTCACAGGGGAGTTTTACCAAACATTCAAGGAAGAACTAAAACCTCAAACTATTCCAAAAAATTCAAGAGAAAGAAAAACTTCCAAGCTCATTCTATGAAGTCCCAGCATTGCCCTAATAACAAAACCAGATAAGGACAACACAATGAAAGAGAATTACAGGCCAATATCCCTCATGAACATAGATGGCAAAATCCTCAAAAAAAAAATTCTAGCAAATAGGATCCAGCAGTATATCAGAAAGACCATACACCATGACCAAGTAGTATTTATCCCAGGGATGCAAATATGATACAATATCCACAAATCAATAAGCATGTTAACATCACATAAACAAATTGAGAAATAAAAACCATATAGTCATAACAATTGATGCAGAAAATGCATTTGACAAAATCCAACACACTTTCTTGATAAAAACTCTCAGCAAGGTGGGAATAGAAGGATAATACCTCAACATAATAAAAGCCATATATGATAAGCCCACAGCCAACATCATACTCAATGGAAAAAACTCTAAAACCATTTTCCTTAAGAACAGGAATAAGACAGTAATGCCCACTCTTACCACTCCTGTTCGACATAGTACTGGAAGTTATTAGCCATTGCAATTATACAAGAAGAAGAAATAAAAGGTATCCAAATTGGAGAAGAAGAAGTAAAGCTGTCCTTATTTGCAGATAACATGATATTGTACATAAAAAACCTGAAAAGCTCCATTAAAAACTATTAGACTTAATAAATGAATTCAGCAATGTAGCAGGATACAAAATTAACACCAAGAAATCTATAGCATTTCTATACACCAATAGTGAACTTACAAAAAGAGAGACCAAACAAAGTAATCCCATTTACCATCACACACACACACAAAAAAAGATACCTAGGAATAAACTTAACTAAAGAGGTAAAAGGCCTATATGTGGAAAACTACAGGACCCTGAAAAAAGAGATAGAGGAAGACACAAACAGATGGAATAACATACTATGTTCATGAAATGGTAGAATCAACATCATTAAAATATCCATTCTACCCAAAGAAAACTATAGACTCAATGTATTCCCCATTAAAGTACCAATGGCATATTTCACAGACCTAGAAAGAACTCTCCAAAAATTCATCTGGAATAAAAAAAGACCCCAAATAGCTATAGCAATCTTGAGAAAGAATAAAGTAGGTGGGATCTCAATACCAGATTTCAAGCTGTATTACAAAGCCACTGTTCTCAAAACAGCCTGATACTGGCACAAGAACAGAGATATAAATCAATGGAATAGAATAGAGAACCCAGATATAGACCCAAATCACGATGCTCAATTAATATTTGACAAAGGAGGCATGAAGATACAATGGAGTCAAGACAGTCTTTTCAATAAATGGTGTTGCAAAAATTGGACAGATACATGGACAAAAAAAATGAAACTAGGTCACCAACTTATACCATACACAAAAATAAACTAAAAATGGATAAAGGACTTTAACATAAGATGGGAAACCATAAAAATACTAGAGGAATCCACAGGCAGAAAAATCTCTGACATACGCCAAAGTAATTTCTTCACCAATACTGCTCCTAGGGCAATGGAAAATAAAAAGAAAATAAACAAATGGGACTATATCAAAATAAAAAGCTTTTGTACAGCAAAAGAAACCATCAACAAAACAAAAAAGTCCACTATATGGGAGAACACATTTGCAAACATTATTACTGATAAATGTTTAATCTCCTGTAGGAAACCAATCTTCTCTCACTAATAGAAAGATGTGGATAGGAAGTCCAGGAGGCTGGTAAACAATCTTAATTGCTCTGAAAGGTCAGAGCTAAAAACATTGTTAACTAAAACACCTCTGTTTGTTCTTTGTGTATTTCTGTTGTTGGAATTTCCTGCCTGGGGGCTATGGGTGGATCCCATAGCCTTAATAAAAGGGATGGCCAGGCCAGAGCAAGGTGCAGTCTTTCCACTAGAGATTGGCTACCGCCTGGCCCCCATTTCCCAAATTTATGCTTTTCTAAGTCTCTATTCATTGTGTGCGGCCTCCTCCAGACGCTGAATCCGACATTGGAAACCTGGACCCGCGGGACGTGAAAAGGATTTCCACAATCTCCAACATCTACAGGGAACTTACACAACTTAATATAAGGAAAATAACTGATCCAACAAAAAATGAGCAATGGACCTAAATAGAAATTTTTGACAGAAGACAAAAGGAAGGTCAAGAGACATATGAAAACATGCTCAAAGTCACTAATTATCTGAGACATGCAAATCAAAAGGACAATGTAGTACCATCTCACACCTGTCAGAATGGCAACCATCAACAAATCAATAAACAACAAGTGCTAGTGAGGATGCGGAGAAAAAGGAACCCTCGTGCACTGCTGGTGGGAATGCAGACTGGTACAGCCACTGTGGAGAACACTATGGAGTTTCCTCAAAAAACTAAAAATGGAACTCCCATTTGACCCAGTAATCCCACTTCTAGGAATATATACCAAAAAATTAGAAACACTAATCAGAAAGGATATATGCACCCCTATGTTCATAGCAGCACAATTCACCATAACTGAGATCTGGAAACACCTCAATGCCCATCATCAGATGAGTGGATTAAAAATGGAATACTACGCTGCTGTAAAAAAGAAGGAATTCTTAACATTTGCAACAGCATGGGTGAATCTGGAGAACATTATGTTAAGTGAAATAAGCCAGGCAATGAAAGAAAAATACCACATGATCTCACTTATTTATGAAAAATAAAGAAAATTATAGCCCGATGAATAAAAAGTAGATACAGAGGCAGTAAAGCACAGAACAGAATGGCAAATTACAGCAGAAAGTCTGAGAAGTGTTGGGGAAGGGGAGAAAGAGATCAACCAAAGGACTTGTATGCATGCATATAAGCATAACCAATGGACACAAGTCACTGGGGAGGGGGGATTGAGGGCATGTGGCAGAGGGTAGGTTTAAGGATATTAAATTTTAGAAGTTTTAAAAATATGTATTGACCAGAAAAAAGTCTACCTTTATGCAAAATATGACCTGGGGTTGTGACATCTAGATTAGATAATGACTGGAACTTTTCATTTATTTCTTTTTGTTGTTTAAAGTATTACATATAATAGTACATATATCTCCTTATTTTTCACCCTATTTACCTTCCCCCAGCCTCCCCTCCCCCGGTGTCTGTGTCTATTGGTTGTGCTTATATGCATGCATACAAGTCCTTTGTTGATATCTTCCCACCCCCTCCCCAACACTCCCCAGGCTTTCTGCTATAATTTGCCAGTCTGTTCAGTGCTTTACTGCCTCTATATCTATCCTTTTATTCATCAGATTATAATGTTATTTTTTTCCATAAATAAGTGAGATCATGTGGTGTTTTTCTGTCTCATCCACAAACCAATGTCAGTTCATGAAATGTTATTGGTCTGCAACAAGTTAACTATAAAAATTGAGCTTCAGCTTTAAGAAACTTTTATGCCATTTGGCAAGCTAATTGTATCTCTATTAAATCCAAACAGATAATTTGAGATACACTGTTCTGGTTTACCACAATCCCCTAAATCCCCTATTCGTATTTTAGGCAACTTTTACTCAAGTACTGGTCATTTTAATTGAAGCCTCCTCTACCATTCAATTAAATGCATTCACGCATGACGCTGGAGACCTTCAATAGTATGGTAAGTGTCTGGCTGAGGTCTCAAAGAATATCACATATCCTCCACATAGTGAATAAACTCCATCACATATACCTGGGGACTTAAATTGCTAAGCCCCTCAAAAGATCTACATCAAAACCAATGTATATTTGAAAGCTTTTATTAGTACATCATGGTACACTTATGTACACATCAATACTACCCTTTTTCCAGTAGACAGTGAGACTAGAATTTATGAATGGGTAAGGGCATGTGTTGGGGTAGAAACAAGATCAAACAGTTGGAAGATCTGCAAACAGCAAGTATACATTTTAAACCATTGTAATCATCCTTTTATTGACTTGTCCATTCTTCAAACCACTGTGATTATCTGATTCTAGATGCCACGATTTTGGATTCCTGTAACAGTTTTCTTACCAATTTCAGCTTACTAGGGCATATCATATCTCTGAATGCTACAATGCACAGAGCAATACCATGATCTTATAAAGTAACTAGAGACCCAGTGCATGAAATTTGTGCACAGAATGTGTGTTCCTCAGCCCAGCCTGCATGCTCTCTAATCAGGGACCTTTGAGGGATGTCTGACTGCCAGTTTAGGCCTGAACATCCCTCTCACCTGTACCCAAGACACATTTAATTTTTACCTAGCAGTAAAGCTGAGAGCAGAAATCTTCCCTAGCAATATCCAAGTCTTTTTAACTGTGTTAAATATAAACTTAATCATTTGAATTTTCTCCCATACCAGGCATCATCATAACCTTTAAACACATTTGTGAGCACACACACACACAACAAACACTGTCATCTATAGTTTATTGTAAGCAATGAGAATGTAGAGTTGAGATATACAATCATCCACATGTTAGTTGAAAGAAGAAAATCAAGACTAAGAAAGCATAGTCGAAAGGCTAATTTCTCGTGCTTAATTCCAGATTTAATTCCATGAGTGTTTTGGAAGTGGGTTATAAATTTTAATCCTGGACAATGTTATAGAAAAACTGGGTTCTCAATTCAGAATGAAGCCACAATAATGAGGGTTCATACATAACAAGAGACCCAGTGCACTGCTTCATGCACATTGAAAGGAAATTAATTAGAAGGTGGTTGGCAGGGCAGGACTGGGTGAGCTGGGCTGAACACATCCTAGAGCCAACCTCCTGCGCTCCCTCCCCTACTGGTTGTACCTGGGGTGGCACCATGGCTCAAAAGGCATTTGCCTCACTCCAGCATGTGGAGTTCTTTGGCCTGGCCTGCAAGATGAGGCCAAAACTTGCTCTCTGCTATCCCCCAAGGGGTTCCAGAATGCGAGAAGGCACTCTGCAAAGTTGTTGTCATACGAGGTGTGAAATGCAAATGCAAGTGTGCAAAAAAACAGATTTAGGGCCAACATTGCCCCAGCAACAACATGACCCACAGCTGAAGGTGGAATTGCATGGCCTCACAAGGAATCAGGCTCCCTTATCTCTGGTTTCAGGGTGCATCACCCAAGAACTGCCACTGCCAAGTCAATGCAGCTCGGCAGCTCCTGAATTGAGTGTCTGCCCCCTGGTGGCCAATTCATGTCATAGCAACCAGTTGGATGGTCGGACACTTAGCATATTAGCCTTTTATATATATACTAGGGGCCTGGTGCATGAAATTCGTGCACTGGGGGTGGGTGGTCCCTCAACCCAACCTGCCCCGTCACATACTGGGAGCCTTCAGGGGATGTCCAACTGATGGCTCACCCCCATCCAGAAGCTTTAGGCCTTGGGCACCCAGCCATCACCCTGCTCAGCTCAGCCCCGGCTGCCTTTGACCACCCAGCCCCAGGGGCTGGGCGCTCGCCACTACTTCCACTCACAGTGCCCAGGGCTGGGTGCTCACAGCCACCCCCAGGGCCCGGCGCTCGTGCCACTTGGCCCCACCCCTGCTCCTGATTGGCTGGTAGCATGGCCAATCAGGAGCAAAGGTATGGTCAAATTTGCATGTTTCTCTTTTATTATATAGGATACACACACACACACACACACACAGACACACACACACTGGGGTCCCAGTGCATGAAATTTGTGCACTGGGGGTGGTTGGTCCCTCAGCCCAACCTACCCCCTCTTACACACTGGAGCGAGCCCTCAGGGGATGTCTTACTGATGGCTCACCCCTGGCCTGCTCAAGGCTGAAAGTCTCTGGCCGAGGCTGTAGGCCTTGGGCATCAAGCAATTCATCACCTTGTGATGAGGCCGATTGCTGGCTTCTGGATCCACTCCAGCCCCACCCAGCTACCACCCTGAGATCGGGGCCTGATCGCTGGCCCCTGGCTCAGCCCCAGCCCCGACTCTGCTATCAGGCCTGATCGCTGGCTCCTGCTCTGGCCCAACCCCGGCCTAGGGCACCCAGGATTACCCTGAGATTGGGTCCTGATTGCTGGCTACTGGCTCCCTCCTCCCCCAGTCTCAGCCTTCCTATATGGCCTGATTGCTAGCTCCTGGCTCCACCCCAGCCCCAGCCCTGATGTCGGGCCTGATTGCTGGCTCCTGGCTCTGTCCCAGCCCCAGCCCTGCTGTTGGGCTGATCACTGGATCCTGGCTCCACCCCAGCCCTGGCCTTGGGCACCCAGCGGTTGCCATGCGATAGGGGCCAATGTTGGATGGCTCTGGCCCAGTCCCAGCCTGCCCAAGGCTGGAAAAGCCTCTTGTGAGGCCTCTTGCAGCCTTGAGCAGCAGCTACCTTGGTTGGCTGTTAATTTGCATATCACTCCTTATTGGCTGGTGGGCATGGCTGGTGGACGTGGTTTGTGGGTATAGAGAAGATACAGTCAATTTATATATTACTCTTTTATTAGATAGGACTAGAGGCCCAGTGTACAAAATTCGTGCACGGGAAGGGGATCGCCTCAGCTTGGCCTACACTCTCTCCAATCTGGGACCTCTGGCTCCTAACCACTCACCTGCCTGCCAGACTGATCCAACTAATGGTTCTCCCCTGACAACCTGTTTGCTCTAACTGCTCTCCCCTGCTGGCCTGGCCCCCTAACTGCTCTCACCTGCCTGCCTGATTGCCTCTAACCTCTTCTGCCTTGTCCCTGCCAACATGGCTTTGTCCAGAAGGATGTCCAGAAGGACATCTGAAAGGTCGTCTGGAAGATGTTCAGTCTAATTAGTATATTACACTTTTATTAGTATAGATGCCACCTTGTCCTAAAAATTCAGCTTGTTCCTAGGTTTTCCTATCATGGAAGGGGAGCCTGCAGTAGCATCCTGGGTTATGACCAGGGCTTATGCACTTATGCTTTATCTCAGCAGATGTGATTCCTAGAAGAAGACTCTTGGATATACCTTGAACATTTCTATTGAATTCGCCAAATCATCTTCCAAAAATGTTGAACCACTTTAAACTCCCACCAGCAACCATGGGTGTGTCCTCTATCCCACTTTGATGACAATATCATTGATTTTTTTCCCTAGAAGCTTCCCTCCCATCAGCTGGGACTGCTTGGTACTTGAGCCAACCTCATTGTTCAGCTGGGGACTTGATTTCCCGAGATAGAATTATGGCGGAGGAAAAATAGTTTTCCTCTACATTTCTGAGTTCTTAGTGGAGGCCCTTGTAATGAAAGACAAATCACCAAGAGAAAAACAAAATTTCATTAACATGTGTACCTTGTGTATATGTGGGAGATTCCAGGGAAAAATGAGTAACTCCCCAAGGTGGCTTAGAATGCAGATTTAAATACCTTCTTCCTAGGGAAAGGGGACGGGAGACAGAGGCCTCTTAGAGTAAATGATATTTAGGGAAGATGAATGGGATGGGGGGAAATAGTTTGTAACAAAGTTTGGGTGTGGTGTCAACTTCTACTCTCCTGTCCTATGACAGGAGTCAGTCTTCTCTGCCTGATGACACTTCTCCCATCAAGGGGACCTATGGCATTTAAGCTGATTTTAGGGAGATCAGGAGACTTCAGTGAAATCCTGTGCATGAATTTGCTGTTTTTCAAGCATCTGCAGCTCAAGATCATCAATATAACAACACAGCATATGTTAGGGTGGCATGTTCTCTGACCTTCAGAATAAACCCAACAAAAGCTTGTTTCCTCTCTTAGATGATTTGCCACAGGAGCATTATTCCCTGGAGACGGTATTCTGACCAGACCTTCCTGGGAGTAGTCATAACATTACCCTGTGTTTGTAGAAAGGTGTTGGCCACAGCACTAAGTAATCCAGGGACAGTTTTCTCATCTTTCTACAGGTTTCTTATGGGTTTGTATCTCTGTGGCCCAACCCACGCCCATCAGCAACCCAAGCTGTCTGGCCCTGCCTCCCCTGGGGTAGGGGGGCAGATCCCCTGCTGGGTCTGGGGCTGTGGTCTCGATCCTAACAGGGTCTGGGGCTGCTATCCAGACCCCGGCCACCCCTGCTGGGTCTGGGGCTGTGGTCTGGACCCTGTTGGGTATGAGGCTGCAATCTGGACCCCGGCTACCCCTGCTGGGTCAGGTGCTACGATCTGGACCCCCAGCTGGGTCTGCACTTCGGGCCCCTAGCCACTCCTGCTGGATCTGGTGCTGTGATCCGGACCCTGGCCACCTGGATCCCCTATTGGGTCTGGGGCTGTGATCCAGACTCTGGCTGCCCGAAGCACCACCATGGCTGCAGTTTGGGCGGATGGATCCCCTGCTGGGTCTGGGACTGCCAACTGGACCCTGGCTGCCCAAAGTGCCACAATGGCCGAGCTTGGGGCAGTAGTTGGTTGGCCGCCATCTTGGTTGGAATTTATTTGCTCCTGATTGGCTGGTGGGTGTGGCTTGTGGGTATAGCGAAGGTATGATCAATTTGCATATTACTATTTTATTAGATAGGATATATAGATACTTCTCAAGAGGCTAACACATAGGAGGCACATGAAAAATATTTATTTAGTGTCAGAATGGACGAATGAATGAATCAATTAATGAACTTGCTGTAAGACTCACTTAAAAAATTTCCCTTGAGGTATTTCTTATCCCACACTATCCATCTTCTCCAATCCCCAGATTCTGTAAGTGTGTGCCTCACTTCGACACTGCCAGACGTTTGCTGTTAGTTCTACCATCAATTACCAGAGTGCCCACAGTCAAACACCATAGCCCGGCTACACTGTGGATAAATGGGACTGTTGTACCTGACAGGGAGCCCTGCCTGGGAGCTGATAACTATATGGAGTTGACTGACAAGCTTCTGCAAATAGATGTAGAGCTAATGAGCCAACATTACCCAACCTTGCCAAGGCCATGTAGAGAAGGGATATGGCCCATTAAAACAACAACAAATAAATATCCACATCTGGGTTCATGTTCTTTATGTTATTTTCCACACAAAGGTCATCCTCCAATGAGCCATTATGTAGGGAAAATTAATTCCATTCACTGATCATGAAACCCACAACTTGAAATAATTCTAGGGTACATTTAGGAACAGTTACCGAAACTAAAATTGGTTAAATCAATCCTGGCCACCGAAGGAGTAACAGATGTTGTGGCCAGGCTGCCCTCACATTTTGGCAGAAAATTGTCCTGATTTTAGACAGATTGCAACATTTTAAATAATATTTCAAATAGAGTCAACAACTAATACTGCAGGCTGCTGGAGGGGAAAAAAGATAATTTTATAGAAAAAATAAAGGTTCTAACACAGCCTAGGTATCCTAAAAGATGAGGGATTTTCTGGTGAACCCAAAGAATGGGACCATAATGCCTTTAGAGCTTAAGTAATTTCCACAATATGAATAAGCTTCTGCAGTTTGTTACCAAACAACCACAGGGAGGAAGATAAAGTATTTGTTTCCAGCTTGCTGCAATGTGCTTTCATCACAAAGTCATTGGTAAGTGGTGAGAATTTTGCTCAGTAATATTGTTTGCAAGCAGCATGGAATGTCTGATGAAGGTAGGTGGCAGGTTCTCTAACTTCCTTCGAGCTTCATATAGCTTTATTAAATTCTCACCCACACAGGATACTGCCCTGAGCACGGAGCAACAAAGTGTTTCACATGGCCTGGGGTAACAGCAGGGCTGAGGAGACTTCTGTGAAGTAAGATGATACTCCAAAACTCCTCCTACACAATAGATGCAGATACATAAAATCCTAAAAGTTGTTATTTTGTGTATTACACATAAATTTCCAAAAATACTCAAGAATTTTAAGCCATGATCTATTGCAAAAACTTCTAAATGGGAATAAATGGCATTATCTATTAAAACTCAGTTTCTAAATTACCAGATTATAATCTAAAAAATGGTCTTAATGAACTGAGAAGAAGAGACCCTGAGAATATGGGTCACCAAAGTGGCTATTAGCCACAAAAAGAAGATGCCAAGGCTAACATAATATACCTGCCTTGGATTAGCTGGGTCTTTAATAAAGGGAGACATGTAGCCAGAATCCTCTTATCCCAAATCTAGCTGCCATGGATGGCTGAGAAATTTTGCATGCAAATGCTTGAAACAAATGAATTATTAATTACCAGCTAAGACTATAGCACCAAACCTCTGAGTTATCTTGTATCTTGGCAAGCCCAGGGGAACTTCAGGGCCTCTATTTGGTCTCCTTCCCTGTTTCTACTGAGGCCCCCATTGGGTGGTCTCCCAATGTGAGGCAAGGGGGGAGAGCTGGGGGAGAGGGAAGGTCCCAAGGCAGAGCAGCAATGTGCCATCTGACTGCACTTCATGGGAAGGAAGAGAGAGAAAAGATGCAAAATAAAAGATCATTCAAGAGATCCAGTGTAAAGGGGATTTGAAGAAAAGGGAGCTTTTAACCTCTTTCTTCCTCCTTAATAAATGAATGTGCTTGATTCACATCAGAATTCAAACTCCTTGGCGTTAGTGGGGAAAGTAGAGTAGGACACTTTTGGTGGGAGGTAGTGAAAGAGGAAGGAATGGAGCCTATAGCCTAGATCTCCTGCTAAATCTTTTTTAAAATATATTTTTGGAGAGCAAGAGAAACACTGATTTGTTGTTCCACTTATTTTTGCATTCTTTGCTTGATTCTTGTATGTGCCCTGACCAGGGAATGAACCCTCAACCTCAGTGTATCCGGACATGCTAACCAACTGAGCTACCTAGACAGATCCTACACTACCTACTCAGATCCTAAAGATCTGAGTGCAACAACACTTTGCATTTTAACTTGATTATGTATAAGCACACAGGGAATAGGAAACAGAACTCTGATTTACTCTTCTTTTTGCTATTCCACTTATACAGACTTGAGAGCAATCACTGCTCCCTTTGTTTTGCCATTGAACCAACTAGTGTATTTTGTTCAATAACTATAGTGGACAGAGAAGAATTGGTTTAAAACTGGATGATCTTAAAGTTTGCTGAATTAACCTATTAGTTAATTAATGAAGCAGTGCCCAAATACCTCTTGATCTGTAAAATGGGGTGAGTTGAATGTTTCTAAAAGCACATTTTCTCAATCCATAATTAATAAATTATTTTACTTTACATTAATAATTTTAAATTTTAATAATACATAAATTAATTTTAATAACAATTTTATATTTCATAAATTTCTTAAGTATATGATTCTGGAATATCATGCAACTATACTTCAGTTTTCTTTTACTTAACCTACACATAAAGGTTACAGGTAGTCCTGCTTTACCTACTTTTCAATCATAATCTAATATCTTCTCTGTGATTGTATTTTATTAGAAAAATACCTTCAATAAACCCAAGACTTTTTAAAAATCATGATATATTTGCAAAATATCTAATGAGTATTTGGACCATTATTTTACATTATTTAAAAATATATTTTTTATTAATTTCAGAGAGGAATAGAGAGGGAGATGGATGGAGGGAGGGAAGGATGGAGGGAGGGAGGGAGAAAGAGAGAGAGAGAGAGAGAGAGAGAGAGAGAGAGAGAGAGAGAGAGAGAGAGAGAGAGAGAGATGATCAGTTGTCTCCTGCATGCCCCACAATGGGGATTGAGTTTACAACCAGGGCATGTGCCCTGACGGGTAATCAAGCCATGACCTCCTGGTTCATAGATCAAACACTAAGCCACACCAACTGGGCTATTTTACATTTTAAAGTAAGGGGATTAGGTTACAAGGTTGAAAGAAGAAGATACTTTTTCCTACCACCTTCCTGATCTCTGAACAGCAGTAAATAAACAGTAAGTAAAGTCTTCCTGAATCAGCCATTGCTATACTAGTATGATCCTGCTATGAGACAGCTCTTCCTGTAACAGGGAGAATAAGAAGTTTTAACAGAATAATTTCAATACTGTTCTCTGAAAGGTTGTTTAAAAGAACCAGGAAGAAAAAGGACCTAACTTTTCTACCCTTACATTCTAGGTTTGCTTCTATAAGAATTGTTCTGCTATAATTTAAGTAATATGTGGATAGGGACAAAAATGGTAGAGTAAGTAGTAGTTATGTATATATTGGCCCTTTTCTGAGGCAATAGCTGCTCTATAATCATAGCAAAGTTATAGATTAACTGTGTAAAAACTCCCAAAACATGAACTTAGTTCAAATACTACTGATTGTTAACACCAGACACTCTGCAGATTCCAGTGGCATGCTCCCACCTAAATATGCTAGCTCCCCCTTATCCATGGGGCATACAGTCTAAGGGCCCATTGGATGCTTGAAAACATGAATAGATAATACTGAACCCTATACATACTATGTTTTCCTATACATACATACTTATGATAAAGTTTAATTTATAAATTAGGCACAGTAAGGATGAACAATAGTAACTACTAATAAAATAGAATAATTATAATAAAGCACTATAATAAAAGTTGTATGACTGTGGTTTCTCTTTCAAAATGACTTCTTGTACCCTACTCACATTTCACTTAAAGGAAGCACTTTGTGACTTCTCTTTGGCATATCCAAATTGCCAGCATTATTTTTACTCTTGTGCTTTGGGGCTGTTATTAAGTAAAATAAGGGTTACTTGAACACAAGCACTGCAATACCTCAGCAGTTGATCTGGTAATCAAGATTGATGCTAAGTGACTAACGGGCGGGTAGCCTATACAGTGTGGTACACTGAACAAAGGGATAATGCAGTACCAGGTGAGACAGAGCAAGATAGTGGAAGATTTCATCACACTAGTCAGGTAAGCCTACAATTGAAATCCAAAGGAGGGAAATTATTGCAATCTTTTCCTCAGCAGCAGCATTCTTCTATGTGTGCACAGTCACTCACTCTATTCCCACTAAGAGCTTCTGATAAGGTTTGGGCTCTAAAAATTGTGCAAGATTTTATTGAGCATATCATAAGCTTTTATTATTATGAATTAGAATCATGCGTTTGTTAAGGTAGTACTTTCATCAAAAGGTGGAAAATTTAGTCCAACATTAACTGGTAATAAGAACAAAAATGTGGCAATGTAAACAGGCCTTTCTCTTGAACTCTACCTTCAAGTATAGTTCGTTAGTACTTATTGGATGCCTAACAGGTGTCAGAGACGATGCTAAACATTTAACATACAACATATATTTTTTAAAATCCTTGCATCAACCCTATGAATTCAGTAGTGTTATCATATTTCACAGGTGAGGAAACTGAGATCCAAGGTTAAACAACAAGACAGGAGTGGTGTACATTCTGCCTCCACCACCATTCCTTTAATGTCATAATATGCTTCCCAATATTCCTTTTGTTTCCCAAAGGAGAGCTTGTGCAGTGTCTGGCAGTGGGCTTTGAATGGCCCCTTTAACCCATTTCAGCTCTAAATAGCTGTAAAAGGATTTATTCAAATCCAATTGTTTTCATTTCCCATGACCTGCGAAAACTGGGATGTTCAGGTACAACTGTAAACCTCACCAACTCCAGTAAGAGCCTAACCAGTCTATTTTTCCTACCATGGAATATGGGAAGAAGTTGTGAAGCTAGTAAAGCTTAACCTTCAGAATCCTTTACTTTTCATAAGCCTGACAGGTTTCAAAGAAGAATTCGTGTGACTCTCTGTATTTGAAAATTTGCAAAATATGTTTTTTTTTAAATGCAACCAATTAAGAACATTGCCCCTTCCCACTCCAACTTCCTTTCCATCATACGATCATATATGTTTGGTGGCACTGCAGTAGCCATGAATCCAGCCAAAATGAAAATTCATTTACTATAGTGTGGCTCACAATGACTTCTATATATACAAAGGTTTGTGCATTGCTAATTATCCTGATACAGAAATAGCTTCTAGGAATGTCCAAAGGATGACTTATCTGCAGAAAGGTATAGGTTTCATTGTGATATAAGTATATGAGTAATGAAGAAATAAGGTTTGGCAATCCAGAGCCATAAACTAGTCTATGAAAAATTCTTCCAATCATCAGACATATAAAATTGTAATAACAGGAACCAATTCTCATCAATGAGTGATCAAAACTGAAATTTTCTCCTCAATCATATAACAAATGCACATTCTTATGGACTGGTCCAAAAGAGAATTTATTGAGATTTCTTGTGGGGAATCACGGGACTTGGTTGGAAAGTCTTTTAAGAGGATTCTCCAAAAGAATGGGGGCTCCTGGGGGGCCTTGTTGAAGGTAGCAGCCCCTACCTTCACTTTACCAAACAAGTCCAAACCCCTGAGTGTTTTGCTAGAATCTCTATGTTTAGTCTTTAAGACCAGACCTTGTAGAAGCATGTGCTTTCTCAAGAATACTTACCCTGCTGATTGTATCCAGGTGTTAATTTTAGTTCAAGCTGTTCTATCTAATAAAAGAGTAACATGCAAATGTGACTGTACCTTGGCTCCTGATTAGCTATGCTACCAGCCAATCAGGAGCAGGGGGCGGGGCCAAGGGGTGCGAGGGCTGGGTCCCAGGGATGGAGATGAAGCAGTAGCGGCAGTGAGCACCACGGCACCCAGGCCACCCGAGCTTGGAGGCAGCCAGGATGCGGTTAACATGAGCGCGCCCAGGCCACCCAAGCTTGGGGCGGCTGGGGGAACGGGGCACAGTGAGCGCAGGAGGCGGCCAGGGGGCTGAGCAAGCGGCTGGGGCACAGGAGCGGAGATGAGCGGGGCCGGGTGGTCACAGGCAGCCAGGCCTGAGCTGAGCAGGGAGATGGCTGAGTGCCCAACGCCTAAAGCCTCGTCAGAGGCTTTAGGTCTTGGGCAGGCTGGGGATGAGCCATCAGTTGGACATCCCCTAAGGGCTCCCAGTATGTGAGAGGGGGCAGGTTGGGCTGAGGGACCACCCCTCTTCCGTGCACAAATTTCGTGCACCAGGCCACTAGTTGTTACAATAAAAGCCTAAGGAAGCAGGCAATTGAGGCTGCTTGCTCCTAAAGCAAAACAGCCCCTTAGCCTTCTCTTTCAGAAATGTGTATCAGAGTAATCTATTCATCTGTTGCTCAGGTATGCCTGTCAGTCCCAGCAAAGATTTCTGAGTTTGCAGGGTACAAACCTGAAACATTACTACAAAAAAAACCATGTATAGTTGTATGTAAAGTGCCATGTTTTATTAATGCAAATACACTAGATCACATCATAGTATATATAATGCACTATTCTGATGAAGACCAGAGGTTCCAGGTGAAAGGACATACAAAATACTATCAAGGCAACAAAATGCCCCCAAGGAAACAAGTGTTTCTATGACCAAACTCCTACATATATTTTTTCAATACATATTGTAGCCTATTACAACATAGTACTAGTTCTGAGTACATTTGACTTGCTCTTTTGTGTTTCCTAACTTCAGATTTCCTTTACTATTTTTTAAGAATTATTGAGAATACCAAAAACCAAATTTATCAAAAGGAAAGTATCCAAGTAGTAGCCAAAATTATAGACCAAAGAAAATATTTGTGATATTTGTTAGCGGGTTTTTTTTATTATAGTTTTCTGTGGTTTATCATTCTGAATAAATGTTCATTTTCATACTTAATTTTCTATTGGCTCTTCAGTTTGGAAAGATGAAAAAGTTCTTGAAAGGAAGGTGACAATGGTTTGCATTACAATGCAAATATATTTAACGCCACTTAACTATACAGTTAACAATGGTCAGTAGATTTTATATTATGTATTTTTACCATAAGAATAAAAAGAGAACCAAGTAAATGTGGCCTTGACTCTCTGCTCTACCTGTGAAGTCCTCTGATAAATCTACATGTCATTACTTCTGAGTCATGAGAAGTTGCTCATGTGTATTCAAGAGTAGGTGTATTGAGCTATAACAAAGTGTACATGATTTTTTTTTCTATTCTGAATCATCCATTATTCACTGAGAACCAGCATCTCCTATTGGAACCTAAAGTAATGGTTCCAAAATATCAAAACAAAACTGGGAATAAATAATCTTCTTTTCCCTATTATAAAGTATGTGTCAAAATCATAATTCTTTTACCTTAATGCCTCAGAGAGTTTTTAGTAAAATAGTAAAATATTTCTTTCTGTTTCTTATTATAATCCCTCGGTTTTTGCCCCAAACCTCTCTATCTCATATTCAGACACACTGACCTAATTACTATGCTACAACAAATATTGTTCTCCATTCATCCTCTGACTAGTCTTGTAACTGTGATTCTTTCTTCCCTTAGAATGAGATACAGCTGATATTCAGCTAGTATATACCATTATGATCATGCAGTTAATAAAATACAGAAACAGTCTTCATGGTTGCATACAACCTCTGTACTATATTCCTGAGTGCCTGCTCTCACTTCCCCATCCTAGGCCCTCCTCCAGGATCCCTCAAACCTGGCAATATTCCAGCAACTAGGAGTTAGCATATGGCATAGTCAGGGTTTGAAGGACCCTACTTCATCACTCTAGGCCACTGTTCTGATTGCATGTTATATCTTACTGGTTCTTAAATAGTTTAAGTTTACTTCTGGATGAAATATTCTCCCCACTGCCTCTTTGGTCTCTTAGAGATACCCCACTAATTCATCAAACATGCCGTACTTCATCAGTCATCAGGGAAAAGCAAATTAATGCTACAATGATATTAAAATTATATATCCTCCAGAATGGCTAAAACACAGAAAATAGCAAAAGTTGGCAAGAATGTAGAGCAACTGTAATTCTCATACGCTGCTAGTGGGAGTACAACTTCTTTTGGAAACTGTTTGGTGGTATTTACTCCAGATGGATAACTCAGAAATTCCACTCTAGGTATTAAACATATCTGTCATCCCATACTCCTCCTCACATTTTGAGAAAGAGACCTTTACCTAGGCTCACTATCTACTTGCTAGGAAACTACAGATGCTGGCTGCCTTCTAAGGTCTACAGTAGAAAAGCATTTTGATGTGCAATAGCTCAATCCCAGTGTCTCATGGGCATTTCTATAGTGCAGCTCTCCTATACTATAGGAATTTCCTATCATCTGCCTTGATTGGTTTTCTGATTTAATAAACTTAAACAACAACATCAGCCTGTCTGGTGTGGCTCAGTGGTTGAGCCTCAACCTATGAACCAGGAGATCATGATTCCCAGTCAGGGCACATGCCCAAGTTTCAAGCTCTATCCCCAACAGGGGGTATCCAGGAGGCAGCCAATCAATGATTCTCTCATCATTGATGTTTCTATCTCTTGTTCCTTTCCCTTCTCTTTGAAATCAATAAAAATATGTATATTTTTCAAAAGGCTGTGATAGCACTTGCCAAAAATCTCTCTAAAAATAAAAACTAAACACATCCAGTATGGATTAATGCCATAGTTTTTCCTTTCCATACTCCACTTTTCTTTATCAATCAGGATCCAATGTATAGTACTAGTTCCTCTGTCTCTTTCTGGAAAAAAAGACAAAGGAGGGACAAGCATTTGAGCTACCTTAACTCACATATATTTGAGGAATACCTGAACAATTTTTTTGAAGGATAAGAGGCAAAATAATTGTGTGACCTAGCTATATTTTTTCTCATTCCAGCTCTAGCTTTCTCACATTTGGTAAAAACACATCCCAGATTTTTACATTAGCTTTTCTGATAATCATAACTTTAAGTAGTAAATTCTACTTTTCTCTGGGTCTCTAATAATACTGAGTAGAAATATGGGGAAGCTGTTTCAAGTGCTCCAAGCCAGATACCATTTGAAATCTTTCCCTTTTTAAACTACCCTACCAAAGGTCACAAATTTCCATCTCAAAAATTTATATATTCCTTTTAACCTTCTTTCCCAAAACCTTTCTGGTAATATTTGATCTAGCTATTTAGTTTTTTGCTTCATCATATTTTGTATAGGTACTGCTGAAGATTCTTATAAAATCACTAATCTTTTCTAGAATCTGACTCACGTTTTTTCTAAAATAGAACTAATTTATTCCATCTGCCTACAAGATTACTAGCATATTTTATCCTTGCCCTTGCTCTTCACACAGCCTATATAATAAAACCCTAATATGCACTGACCACCAGAGGGCGGATGCTCAATGCAATGTTGAGTGTCTCCCCCCCCCCCCCCTAACCCAGGAGACCAGTGGTGGCAGTAGTGATCAGGGGATGGGGCCAGCCAATGGGCACCGCCAGGTCACCAGCCAAGGCAGGTGCCAGCGGGGACCTCCCGAAGGCCCCACCTGCTGGTCATCCTGCAGAGGGAAGCAACCACCAGCAGCAGTGGGGGGCAGGGCTGACCAGCAGTGGTACCAGGCTGCAAGTCAAGGCAGGTGCCAGTGGGGGACCCCCGATCGCCCCACCCCTGGTTGCCTCACAGATGTCCCTGATTGCGGGCCAAGCCTAGAGAGCCTACCCTATATATTGGGGACAATCTCTTAGATTTAAAAATTAAAACCTGGCAAGGCTACTCTAACACTGAAAAAACAGGATGATGCAGCAGTGATCTGCATGGACTCTGGATTGCATATTTTGTGGTCAGGCCTGATTCTAACACTTATAACTGTGACAAAGCCAATTACTTAACTTCCCTCTGCTTCAGTTTTTCCACCCATAAGATGGGAAAAATGGTACTACTGCCTCAGAAGGCTCATGTTATCTACTACTTTTATATATTCAGGGCAAAAAAATGTAGCTACCCATACAACAGCAAGATGCCTTTCACCTGTATGACAAGTATGGTCACTGGTGCATGCAGCATCCCGGATTGCAAGAGGGATATCGAACTGACGGTTTATGCCTGACATCCCCTGAGGGGTCCCAGATTGAGAGAGGATGAAGGCCAGGTTGAGTGACTTCTTCCCCCACTACTGCCTCTATGTACATGAATTTCATGTACCAGGCCTCTAGTTTGTAATAAAGCACTTTCCCAAATGAGACCCAAAGAGTTCTTCCCCTGCCAACTACCTGAAAACATACTTGCAAGCTGCTACTCACTAAAATTCAGGCTTCTAGTGTTGGATTTTTATTGGGAAATATTTTTCATTTCTTTTTGCATCTGATGAGGCTGTGTATCTACTTCCTGCCAATAGAACATAAACAGAAGATGACTTCTGGGCCAAAGAACAGAAAAAGTAAGTGTACTGTTTCCATTATATAAAAAATCTTTCACTAACTGAATCAGAAAATTTTGAAGTCCTTACTAGTGATAGAGTCATGAAATGAAAGAAGCTTGAGCCTTCAATTATTATATTTAGGAAACTCTTGCTTATTTGAAACACCTGCATTGGACTATTATGAGAAGGAGAAATAAACTTCTATTGTGTTAATCATTGAAATTTTGGACTTTTATTGTTATAGCTCCTTACTTTAACTAAATTAGTAGACTTATTCTACCTTTTACTTTTTTTCTAGCCAATATCTGGTGAGGTTTCATTAGGGTCCTTGTGTCATAGATCCCAGACACAAGTTATCTTAACAGTCTTACAACCAGCCCTGGAAATTTCTCTCTCTTCCTCTTTGGAAGCCAGTTCTCTGTTTGATCTCATTTCAAGTTCTATTTCCAATGTGAGGTTATTTTCAACATAGAAGGCACTGGCTTCCAAAGACCAAAGGTTGGACATGAGCAAAAGTTGGCCAAGTCCTTTTTGACTTCGAGTTTTTATTTCTCAAGGGATGCCTTGCCCCATCCATGCCAGGAGGATAATCTTTAAAATATTAAAACACCTTCAAACCACAGTAGCAACAACTGACTCAATTTTACTGAGAGTCAAAAAGAAATCTCACTCTTGCTTTTAGTACTTTGAATATTTGGCAGTAACTCAGCTGTTTAGATATTCAGGTTAGCCCCTCTGTCTTCTGATGGTTACAAGAAACTATAATAAATGCCCCAAAGGTCTTAATACCACACCTATCCCTTTCTGCAAATCAGACATGTTAGGAGAAGAAAACTGCCTGGACACGTTAATCATGACAAAAACTACTTTCATATACATAAGTTGCAGAGTGAAGTGTGATAATATTGGCTTCAAGTCGAAAGCATGACCATGTTCCAATACCTTTCTTTTAGAAATGTGATCTCACCATTTGATATCAGGGTTGGAATGCTGGCAATGATAATGGAATTTTCCCACCAGCCAACTGTGCCTGTAAAGGAGATAGGATTCAAATAAAAGCTTACAAGCTCTGATTATCATCCTGTGCTTGTGCCACATAGCTGCCCTCTTCCTTGTCAGCCCTCCAAGAGACACAATGGCTTCCATTAGGCAAAAGCGACACCTAAACAGTTATTACAGGAAGGAAGAAACATTCATCATTGGAATGATTTAGCAAATGATTTGCAACAGATTGATGGCATCACTCATATTCTAAGGCCAAGAACAAGAATTTCCTGGTTTATTTTAGGACAGAAAAGGAGTAAAAAACAGATTGAAAAACATATGATACCCCCTCCAGCTCAAAGCTCTGCGAACAACAGTAGCATTTGCAAAGTTCTGCGTGTCTTCTCAAATGTGGTTTCAGTTTTAATGTGTGCTGACATCTCTCTCTGTGTGCAGAATTAACTGGAAGAACACCAGTTTGTGCCTTTTCTTTTCCTTTGCTAGAGGATGAGAAGAATAGGGAAAGTACCCAGCAATCTGTATTCACATTGAGCAGCCATATACTGTGAAAGGACTCTCAGATGTAGTTTCTTTTGCTGATTCCAAATTACTGTAATAAAAACATGCTTATCCCTTGAGCCATTAAATCAGTATAATGCAGAAGAGATGCAGTAGCCATGGTGTCTCCTGATATTCTACTCTAAAGCACAGGCAAATGAAATAAACAAATGAGATGATTGGAAAATAATTTTCTTCTCCAAAACAAAGAAATGGTAAAGGACCTGATGGAGTGCTGAACTTCACAGAACCACACAAAGAAATGGAGCTTCAGACTGTAATTTAAAAAATATTGGAGTAAAACCTCAAGGGGCTCTAACATGAAACAAATTTAGAAAGCAGGAGAAAGAAAGGCATGCCAAGAACTGTACTGATTAGGGAGTGGGCAATTTAGTTTCTTCAGGAGAATAAATCTCCAACATGAATTAATTTGCTTCATGCTGAGTCCTGCTGGCTTTTCTTCTTTCTCAATCACTGTTTATTTCACAAAATCAGCACTCACCTATCTCCTTTGGTTATTTAATTTCAGGAGGATTCCCTTTCACAAAGCAGTTAGCACAGCTAAATTCTGCTTTGCATGTAATGTGTAAACGCATCATAATGGCCTGCTTAGGTGTGAGGATTATTTCATCTTGGAGACATTGTTTAGATGCTCTACTTCCCTTCAAGTGAAATCTCCCCATGACATTCTTGAATCTACTTCCCATGGTGTGCATCTTTCATTGACATTTACCAAATGCAGAGGTCCTGATACAAAATCAGGAAAGCATAATTCAAACCATGACATATATATTTTTCTAAAGGAAAAGTGAGTCATGAAATGTAGCTGATGGAACCAGTAAATAACACACAAAAATGTCATTCTAAAATGAAAACTGGCATTGATTACTTTGTTATTAATATCTCTGGGGATATCTTAACTTTAGTTCTCATTTTATTCATACAGCTCAGTATAACAGCAAGGTTTATTAGGATTCCAGGCTATGACATTTTTAGAAAACAAGGCTAGTATCTTAATGGATTTCTTTTGGTAGAATATTTAAATAATGATTATTTGAAAATGTGGTACAAATATTTAGAAATAAACAGCTAAAGATCCTCTAAAAAGTGCCACATAGTATGTTTTCCACTTTGCCTCAAGGACAAGCATGACGCATACAGCCATTTGCTTTTATCTTTTTTTAGGCTTTTTTACTGCTTCTGATTAGTGACCTCAAATGAGACTCATTGCTCATCATGAAGGCTACTAATGGAATATTTTTAGTCTGAATGTATTAGGATGGAATATTCCTTCTTCCAAGACCCAAGGCCAGAGTTTTTCCACCCCAGTCCATTCTACTCAGAGTCTAGGTAATGATGGACAGATTATTCCAAAGGGATAACAGTATTTTCCACCTTTAAAAATAAAATATCCCTTTATTCTGTTCTATGTAATAATATTGTAGTCTTTATATTCAATAGCAAGCTGTCAGACTGCCTCAATTTGAACCAAGTATTTTTTTTAAATCAAAACCCATCACAGGAGAGAATTATGAAACTGAAGATTCATATAGATCTTCACAGTGAGCTTAACCACAAGATAACCTCTTAGATTATTAGTCTATTGTGACTACATTTATATTTTGTACTCAGATGCTTTGTCACTTTAGAGACATGAAAATGCTGTTCCTTGTTGCTAGGAGATGGGTGACTATGGCAACAATGTGGGACAGAGCCAGATGGATTGCCTAAAGCATACTCGGGTTTAGGCTCTTTTTTGAACTCTAAATGACTCCATGGCAGTCCTAAGCAAGGAAGCTCCAAGTTGCTGCTTCTTCAGCTTGTTTCAAAAGATATGCTACATGGTTTCCCCTTGCATGTTGGTTCGCCCCATTTAACAAGTGTCTTTTGGTACTGAACTATACACTATGAGGTTGTCTAAAAAGAAAAAATCTGGATAACAAGGGGGATTATCACTATTTAACTGCATTTTCATACTGTTATTAATTTAGTTCAGATCTAGTGCCATATGCTCCCCATCATCATTCCACTGAACTCCTAGTGACTTTTGTGGAAGTTCCATGCAAAGAATGAGGGCACCATATGGTTTTAATAGTGGTTTGTTCATTCCTCAAAGATTTATGGGCATTTTAAAGTCGTTAATCATTATCCTTAAGACACCCTTCAATGTCTTCAGAAGGGAGTGCATTCACTGATTTAAAAAAGTTTTCAGCACACAGCCACATCTAATATGAAAAATAATGCCTAAAACATTTTTTTCTTTACAAACTTGGAATAAAGAGAAATATGTTGACTTGTTCCTCTTGTAATCAAGTAGGAAGGCATCAACTTACAGTCATTAACGATCACAGTGATATAACTATTATTCTAAAAATAATTTGCTTATTGGACCATGAAAGTCTTAATTGATTTACTCATCATTTTTATCATGTCACTCCTTCTCACAATACTATGACTCCCTATTACCCACATCAAATCTAAACTTCTGGGCTTGGCCCTCCTCTAATTGTGCCCCATCAATCCATCCAGCATAATTTATTGCCCTACTTAAATCTTACCTCTGATGAGATTAGAAGAATGATATCATTACTTCTCTCTTTCTTCTCCCATACCAATTATTATTCCCACATATTATCTCTATTTCTATTTCCATATCTTTGCTACTGCCATTTCCTAAAATGCCTTCCCCATCTTGAATGTTCATTTTCGTTCAAATTTTTATCAAGTGCCTCCTATGTGTCTAGCCCCACAATAGGTGCTAGTATGTAAAGAAAAGCATAATGAGAGATCTAGACCATGGAATGCAAGCAAAAGATGCTTACAAATTAAGGATGTTGTTTTTGAGGTGTTCATTATATGCAGGACTCATTGAAACACCATTCCTTATTTAGTGCTCAGAATATTTTTATTACTATTTCCAGCTAACAAAACCTCAGGCTTTGCTCAAATGGTAAAAGGTAAATGAGTTGCCCATAGTCAGAGAGACAGAGAGCAGTAACACAGACTAGAAAGTCTGTCTCTTCAAAAATAATACTCAGACTACTGTTTTGACACAATGAGATACTTAAAGAACATAAATGTGTATTTTCAAGGATAGGAACCACTAGGGGAAAGAAAGAGATCAGCGGCCTTAGGTAGAGTCAAAGAAGAGTTCCTAGGGTTTCGAAAGAGTTTAACATCAGACATTTGATAGTGAATATAGTAGGTGGAGAACATTTTTGGCAAGGGGTTAAATTTTGAATTTTAAATCCCTTCAGAGCTCCTTTTAACATCAGTCCGCTCAATTCCCCATTTCCCTTCTTCAAATTGCAACTCAATGCCTACCTCTTCCGTAATGTCAGTCTGTACATTAACCCTCACTCATCTCATTCTCCTCTAAATTTTGATGGTACTTTTACAGCAGCCCCCTTAGATCATGAATTAGCTGTCTTGTGCTGCTATCAATTTTCTGGACCATACAAAGTTGAGGGCAGGAGTCAGACCTTTTGTCTACTTTGCATCTTCCAAAGCAAATGAAGCTGTGTTAGGACCACAATATCTGATCTGTACGTACTATCTACTGGCGATGTCTTCACATCTGTATTAGTTTATAGTTTGTAAATTCTTTCATTTATGCAGTCTTCTTAGATCCATATGATAACCCAGTGAAGTATGCTGGGTTGTTGTTTTTAATTCCTATTTATTAAAGGGAACTATAATTCAGACTGGTTCATTGTAAAGCCCAGAATCATCCTGACAATAAATAAGTGATAGGTCCAGGAAAAGAATTTAAATACTCTCTCCACCATCCAATTATTACTTAATTTAGAGAATGATTGTTAGATGGATTAAGTTCCATGTTTTCACATATGTACCAAGTCTCATGTCCACATTATCACTACTAATCCTACAATATAATTATCTCTGGCTTTATATAAGTGTCCAGTTTTACCTCAGAGAGGGAAACTGCAAAATATCTCATTTAAGCAAATCAACCACTTGATAGCTGACCAAGAGCAAAGGGGTTTTGAAAATGCACACTCATCCACATGAGATTTCTGGAAGAAGCAGCCTAACGAGCCTCCTTCCAACTGCAAACAGCAGGTGGGTATTTCCAAGCCATCTGCTGACTTCTCCAGTTGAGAGCCCTGGAGAAAGTCACTAACATGGCCTTGAATAGGATGAATGGTCTTGCTCATTAAGCAAAGACTACGGAAAAGTAACTCAACTTGATTGACCCTGCTGAAGTCTGGGCACACTGTCAACGCCCAGAGGGAGGGTAAAATGTCTACAAAGCTTGCTTTCCCCAAAATGGACAGACCCCAAGCCAATGGCCCTAGGAGAATCCACTGTGAACACATATCCCAAATGAAGGCAGGTGCCCTAACTGAGCCCTTGACAGGGCCTCCTGAACAGAACACTACTTTATCTCATAAAAGTGTCTACTCATTTTTCACTCATGTACCAGCAGGTAAACACGTTAAAAATACATTTACTGAGTCTCAGAGGATTTCTTGGATAGTCCATTTGTTCTGCTCTTCTGTCCCCAGACTTATAGCTAATTCTCCAATGACCACTGGGCCAGAATTCAAAGGAGGTTTGTGAATTCGCCAGTGCCTCTGTTTAGAACCTTGAGGCTAGCTGCTTTGAGGTTTGCATTTAACAGCCCCCCATTATTTTCCTTCCATCCCACACCTGAGTTCATGGCTTTAAGAGAAGAGACTTGCCATTTTATTAAAAATTTCTCCAGAACATTGGCAACCTACTTTACATATAATACATGATCAGTAAAAATTAGGTAAATAATATGTACTATATTTAATTGAAAATAAAATTACTTTAAAAAGTATGAAAACTTCAATTTCATACGCAAACAACAAAAAAACTATACTCCACTCTCGCCACTTTCTCCTTTATACTTGACAAAGGTCTTTCACGTTTTCCTCTCTTCCCTTCTAAAAACTTTATAATGTATTTTGTAATAAGATGTCTCAGTGGTCCACACATGAGTATGGAGGCCCAGCACTGCAAGAGTCACTTTGTAAGTAAACTGCCAGAAATTATTCACGCACTACAGATTCTCTTTAAAGTGACCTGGGTACTTCCAATTAAGTCTAAGTCTGTTTCATAAATGGCAGAATATTTTGTCATAACATTTTATAACTACATTTTAATGAAAACAACTTTTTAGTGGCATAAATCAATTTTATAAATTATGTTATCAGAGCCTCAATTTTATTTATGCCAAATTGAAAATATAAATAGTATAAATAGATGAGCCCTTAAAATATCCAAGGCTACATTGTATACTTGTTTCAATTTGTTTCTCTACCATCATTATATGTAAAGATGGATCAAGCCCTGAGAAAATTATTATATATTTTTTCTTTTTCTTATCTAATCTCTGGTCATGATCATTATAAGCAGAGAGGATTATTCAGGGCAGATATCCAGAGAGAAAATAGGCAAAGCAAAGAGTCTATATTACCCTTATATTAGATGGAATCATTATAGTTAAAAATATACTTTTCATTGTTTTTGTAGATTCATATTTGAGAAATAAGTTAATCAATAATGTCCCCTATAACATAAACCTAAAGAAAATATTTTAAGTTGGTGAGCTTTATTATTATTATTCTCATTGACTTAATGTAACTTCTTAAAGAGTTTGGGAAACCAATGACATGTTATATTTCATGTCAGGGCCAGGGCTGTTTTTTAAAAATTGATATACAAAATGGGCTTTCTAGCACAAAAATGTGATTTCAAATAGGCCTTGTTTCATATAGATGACTTTGATTCAAAAAACGAGTCAGTGTATTTGTTGACCTCAGTGAGATTTGTTTTCTTGTGTGTGCTTGTTTGTTTTGTTAATCTTCACCAGAGGATATTTTTTAAATTTATTTTTAGAGAGAGTGGAAGGGAGGGAGTGGGAGACATACACACACATACACACACACACACACACACACACACACACACAGAGAGAGAGAGAGAGAGAGAGAGAGAGAGAGAGAGAGAGAGAGAGAGGTGTGTGAGTGAGAGAGACATATTGGTTGGTTGCCTCCCAAACTCACCTTGATCAGGTCGGCATTGAACCTGCAACCCACATATGTGCCCTGGATCAGTAATCAAACCCATGACCCTTCAGTGCACTTCAGGCTGATGCTCTAACCAGTGAGAACACGGGCCATGGCTATATTTTAATTCCCTTCATGATAGTGCTTAGGCATTCTTACTGTTGAGAGTTCCAAAATGGTCTATTGCCTAAGAAAACAAGCTTGGCAAATAAGTAAGTCAGTTTTTACTCTGCAAATTGACAATAAAGTAATTGTTTTTATTTACCACATAATTTTCTCTTTATTTTTCAATAAAACCTAAAAGTGGGCAGATGCGTTCAGTAAATTAAAACTATACTCTCAAGTGAATCTATAGTTACAGTTAATATCCTAACATAATGGGACAGTCATAATTTCAACTATTTGGTAAATAGATGAGCCCAAATTTTTGGCTCAAGATATATGATTATTCCACCTATGGGATTGTGTGGGTTGACTTTGGCTAGCTTACTTTCAATTAGTGCAGAAATACTTACATCCAGAAGTTAGTTGGAGAGTAACATATATCATTGTATATGAGGTAGTTCTTGAATAACCATGCAGTTTCTGTATTATAGCCTCACCCTTTGCTTACACTGACAGTTTCTAAACACAGGGAGTGAATTGAAAATTTTTTTCTGAAGCCAATTCCTTTAGGCTCCGCACACTGAAAATCAGCAAGGTTATATGGTGCAAAGTACATGTCCTTCTGTGATTAAAGGAGTTTAATTCAAAAACATTCAAAGCACAGTTTTAATAGAGAAAACTAAATCACATGTTCAAATGTCATGTACTCTGACAACTTTTATCTCCCCTGCACCAGGATAATGAACTCTCAAGCCAGAGAGGCATGACTCCATCATTTGCTAGCTGCAGGACACCTGTGACACTTAACCTCCAGAACTTTGTTTCCTCAATGGTAAAATGTGGTGAAGAGTTTACAGAATTGCCAGCAGCTTTAAATGAGCTAAAGAAATGTGAGGATACCTGGCAAGTAGTCTGGCTTGTTATAGATACCCAATAAATGTTAGTTTCATTTTCCCATCACTGAAATATTTAGTAATTTGTCCCTTAATTATAATTTTGACATTGCATTTTACACAAGTCACTAACTTATAGATACTCTAACAATTTAGATACCAACCTTCTCAATAATTTCATGTGACTATAACAGCAACAGTAAGTCCCCTGAACTTCAAAAACACTTCTCTTTGCTATGCTCATCCCTAAAGCTTCATTTACAGAGACAAAGGCATTTATTCTAGAATTATAGATAAATACAAAAATTTAATTCCCTGAGAGAAGGATAGCACCACAACTTAAATTCATACCAGGTTTTACATGACTAATAAGAGACACTCTCCTTTGATGATGGGGGAGAGTAGAAGTGGAACCACAAGGGAAATATAGGAACAGAGGCTGGGGAGAGAGTCCAAAAAGCAAAGAGAGAAAAGTGATTTTAAAATAAGAGACAAAGTCTCAGACAAATTTCAACTACCCAACTTTTTCTTCAGATCAGATCCTGCAAAAGGATATATGATTTAGTCACAATGACTTTTTCCTCTTGATTTTTTTTCCATGACCATTTATCCCTCCATAATCTTTCACCTTCACTCACTGCTCAATCCCTCCACATACCTACCCTCCAAGACTCTCCCCACCCCCAACCAGAGCTGTCTGTCTGCTCTCTATCTATGAGTCTCTATTTTGCTAGTTAGTCCAAAACAACTTTTTGCCTGATGGTGGTAAGTCAGTTTTGATTATAAACTTATGTTGATGATAGTGATATTTTCTATTACTTCTGGTCATCAGCCTAGGGCATTTATCTGATCAGAAATGGTATAATTAGGAGCATGTGTGATAGGCTCTGTCCACAGGTGGTGTTGGTAGGTAGCGCTGTGTCTTTTACATTCGTAAATCAGTGCTATAAATTAGTCTTTTCAGTCCTGTTTTCCCATGGTTGGGAGAATAAATGAACTACTGAGTGGAACTTACAGAGAAGTCACAAATAGTGTTAAACATCGAGGTTTTTAACCCAATCAGTGTTTCCAACCCCTTGCCCTCCGAAATAACTAGGGGCTCCACTGGTTTTCTGAAATTATTCTGGATACACCCAGCAGCCAACCAAAAACAGAAACAAACGGAGGAAGAGTTTTGTTTTGTTTTAAAGCCAAACATCAATGACTGTTTGTGACATGCTTCAGCCAAGACAATAAACCACTGCTTTAGTTAGGAGCAGTAGCCTGGTGGGAAAATAGCAGGTGATTTAAGCAAATTCTAAAAGCACCACGTTGTCAGGCTTGCGTATTTACAGTCTTTGATTGCAAACTTCCAAAGAACAAAGACTGTGCCATGTGCATTCTGAACCAGCACTCTATGGATACTCAGGGAATGTTAAACAGTAACATTTATTGTAGATGGTAAGTGTCCTCTCTGACTGTGGCCAGGCTCCTTAAATGGTATTGAACATGTCTTCCTTGATGTAAAATATTCTTCCTCTTACCACTCCCTTGAAGTTAATAAAACCGTAGTCATTATCATTCTAATACCAAATTCATTCCAGTTTATTCTTAACCAATTTGATTTCTTAATTGAAAATCAATTTTAAAATTCATACGTCAGCATTTGTCATTTCTGTGCCCACCCCCCACCCCCAAATCCACATTTATATGTTGAAGCCCTAACCCTCCATGGGACTACATTTGGAGATGGGGCATGTGAGGAGGTGATAGTGGTTAAAAGAGGTCATAACAGTGAAGTCCTAACCCAATAGAACTGGTACCCTTATTCAAAGAAGAAAAGACACCAGAGCGTCTTTATGTCTTTATTCTCTCTCTCTCTCTCTCTCTCTCTCTCTCTCTCTCTCTCTCTCTCTCTCCTCTCTCCTCTCTCTCTCTCTCCCTCCCTCCCTCCCTCCCTCCCTCCTTCCCTCCCTCCCTCCCTCCCAGTTAAGGAAGGCAGCCTCTGAAAGCCAGAAAACGAAGCCTCACCAGGAAACTACCATGCCAGACCTTGCTCTGGGACTTCCAAACTCTAGAAGTGAGATAACAAATTTCTGTGTTTAAGTAATCCATCCAGGATATTTTGTTAAAGCATTCCAAACAGACTAATACATCATTAAAACAAAAAAATAAATACATAAAAAATAAACCTGTTTAAAAGAAGGGATATTCATATCTAGTATGTATGTATTTAGAGAAAGAACTACATGCAAAGCCATAAGAAATAAATAATTTGGTTTCAGTGTTCAAAGAAAAAAATTTTGCAAAATTCTGGTAGAACACTTTGCTTTGAATTTTCAGTAATGTTATGCTAATTTTAGAAAAATATCATTGAAAGAACTTAAGAAATTCCTCATAAATTTATGAAGGAAAACAGTCAAAATAAGCAGTTAAAAAATAAAACCACTAATTTTACAGCAATAAAATTTACTTTTTTAAATTTGAAGTCTGTCTAGAATGCCCAATAGTCTTTGATCACCAGTAGGGGGCAGCAGGACACACCAGTTCCTTCACTGAACTTGCAGGAACTTGCCAGCTGATCTAGAAAAGTGTCTAGGGGAGCAACATGAGGCATGGCAGCATCAGGTAGGAAGAAAAATGGAACTCATCAGTCAGTATCAGGAACTAGAAGGAGGAGATGGTAGGAATACACAGGTCAAAATTTTATGCACACCAATGGAATTGAGGGTTCCTTTGAGGTTGAAACTGAGAAAGTTTATGCTTCTAGAAATCAGTAATCCAATTTCTTAATTCTCCTACCAAATTCACCAAAACAATACAAAATGGTTGGCATTATCCTCCCCTGATTTCTCACAGTTAAATCTGAGTGCTTTCCCCCCTCTCTTCTACTCATTGTCTTTTAAGCCTACAAAGGAAAGTAGTTCTACAACATTTAGAATAGTTCAGTGGTCTATGGTAAATGACAGGTTGACTGCTCCCCCTCCCTACCCAGGAAAAGAGAAGATGAACTTTCAGTAGTGTGTAACCACAGAAAAATTAGTTTGGTCCAAAAGTAGGCTAGCCCTTGCCTTTCAGAATATGCCCAGAGAGTTAGGCCCTGTAAGAAATTAAGCTAGATCTAAAAGATCTCAAGCAATGAGAAGATATAGAATTATTTAATTCCTTGCTAGTGTCACTGACTGTATTAATATGGCACTCCTTTATTGTTACTATGCATTTCATAAATATAGGGAAAGTTTATAAATATTTTGCTGGTTCATCAAAAAGTTGTGAGATGCTAAATCAGTTTCCTCACTTAGCCACAAGGTAAGAGCTTACAGCTTTCCTAAATTACCAAAGTGATTTTATAATGTTTCTGTTAGACATTTCAATGTTGAAAAGATTACAAGAAGTCAGAAGGGAAAGAAGCCCAGAGCTTATTTTCTGATGAATGTAAGTACAACTCTGAATTCCTTGCTGTTTTTCCACTGAGCAAAGTCTATATATTGATCATAGAAGGATCAACTTCCACAATACAGAAAAAGGGGTGGCGAAGAACAGGAGGAAAAGGAGGAGGAGAAGTAGAAGAGAAGGCAGAAAAAGAAAAGGCAAGGTAACAAGCTAATAAAACACCAGTGCATAGCACCACATCTGACCGCACCAGGATTGATGCTAAATTTTCAGGAATGAAAGCTTGTACATATTCTACCTTTTCTGGTCTCTATCTCAGTCTCAGAAACATGAGCAAACTCTTCTTTTGGGATTAAGGAAAAGATTTCCCTTCAACACTTGATTTCAGCCTGCAGTGAATTTTTATGACCAAGTGATTAACCCCTGAAAAATAAAATTTATAGTGGAAATACTGATAGATTCTTAATGGTAGCTGTGCCAGCAGGCATCTATAAATTAGCCTTAATATTGTCAAATTGTGAAACTAACATGATTGAAAACCTACTAATTTACACTAAGGAAATCTCTGCTTTAGTAATTTGGTATATCCCCAATTGGAATGATTTTTCAGGCCGTTCTAAACAACAGTGTCTTATATTTGTGAGAATGAGAATTACAATACAATAAGACTTGGTGAACATCATAAACTTAGACTGCCTATTTATTTCTGAATGGCTCAAGTCTCTGTGATCCTTTTTTATTTAAGAAATTTACCTACATACAATCTTGAGTTCTCCAGCCATAAATTCTATAGCCCAAGGACTTTCTCCTTTCCCTCCCATTTTTATGCATTTTATTCTTTTTATTGGCTCACTGAATTTCTGAAGGGGATAGCAATGTAATTTCATGAACAGTGACCAAAAAGACCAAAAGAAATCCTTGTCTTGGTTGGATAAGAAGACTCTCTACACTGTTAGGAAAGTTACATCTGGATGCCAGACTTTCATTGGCTTGATCTCATTACATAACCTATTCCCTGCAACTGTCTTCTATTATGGCTTGTTTTATGCGACCTGACAGCCTGTATACAGATGTAGCAGTAAACACATGCTGCCAATGCTTAAACAAAAAATTTCCCTATCATCATGTTTATCAGGATAAATGTGTTGCCAGATATATTCTTCTTCCTGAGTTGATATTAGCAGAGCATGGCAAATGTCATCTCTGCTTCCTCAAGGGGCTCTTCTGAAGCTCTCATTTGGCATTTAAAAACACTGAACATGGTTGAATGGATCCAGATGCATTATCTAACAGAAGCCATGGAAACATGGAGAACAGCTTCTTTCTACCAAGTATTATATTATTTCAGTGCTACTCAGACAAGGAAAAGGAAATTCCAAGTATTTTTTGTTCTGAACCAATTGTAGTATATAGCACAAGAAGGAAAATCAAATCAGTTACTAGAGAAATATTTGAAATCCCATGATACTTAAAAACTTTTGGGATGTGAGAAGCCATTTCCAACTGATGGTGTCTTTTTCAAAAACAATTAGAGCAAAATCATGTGAACTTTATAGATTGAGAAATATGATGCTGGTTCTGATTTTTCTGATTTCAGAGTTATGTGTTTGTATTTCAAACACACAGCACACATAGAAAATAGCAGTAATACCAGGATGCAAGCAGTACATTTATTCAGCTCCTTTACAAATATTATCCTAAACAGAACTTGCATAACTGAAATTTCCCCTGAGCCTTATAAGCCACTAAGAACAATGCAAGAATTTCAAGTAACCATCCAGCTTTCCATTTTCCATCACTGAAAGGCTTACCCTTTGCATGTAGACCTCTAGCTGTGGCTGACGGCTGTAAGCCCACTCTATTTCAACCGCCATCTGGCAGCAGAGATTCAATCCATTGCTTAAATCACAATGACCTGTCTTCTCTAGCTCTGGGAATTGCACTAAAGTGCATGATTTAAATGTTTTCACTGTCAAATTATTGTTGTTTACTTCATCAAGATAAAATTTTTAAAAAACATGGAGAAAAATATTCCCTATAGGGCATTATTTTTAGCTGGGAAGAAAAGTATTTGAAAATCAACAGCTGCTTTAGAGACCTCAAATTAGTTTTATTCATAATACTAGGTTTTCTAAGTGTGAGGTAGCAGAATAACAATTACCAAACAAGCCAAATGCTTAATGTATGAAAGGCCCGTTTTCAAATATTTTGGTAGGAAAATGCAGTGTTTAAAATAATTAGAAGTTTATAAAACCTTTGCTTGCTTTGCTTCCACCCTTCCAAGATCATTTCTCATTCATATTGCAGCACATTTGTTGGGCGATTGTTCTGTACCAGGCACTGTGCTAGTCAGTGGCATAAAAAAGATAAATAAAACATAGTCCTTGCCTTTTAGACACTAGTTGAAATAACAGAGCAGTGTTTGATTTATGACATACTGTAAGTTACTACTTCTTTGCCACAAACACAACTGTCAGTGGGGAACTGGGGAAATAATGGCTGCCATCTTTGCAAAATCATGCCCAGTTTCTGGTGTTTTCCTGCACAATACTGCACACATATTAGAGGATGTCCATAGTAATTCTCATCCTTTTATTTAGCAGATGCACCTAAAGGATGTGACACAACTATTAGCAACTGTATGTAACTCACTTTGGCAGTAACATTCAATGGGGACAAGGGGGACAGTGGGAGAGTGTCAACAAAACTCTGTTTGAAAAGGCCCAGAATTGATCTTGATGGTGTCCTTTATGCCCCTTGAGAATCCCTGCTCCACCATGCAGAACTTAACTGTGCAAGGGGAATGGGTTTTCAATGTGTGCTTCTAGTGTAATTAAGAAAGACAACCCAGAAGCTAACTCTGAGCTTTACACACTGGGAGCTTTATGTATAAATCTGCCCACTTCACTCTCTCCACTCCAGGGAATACAAGCTTTCTGTTTATGAAGAGCAGATGCTCTTTCTTATCTCCTTACATTACTCTCCTAAGTTCTTTGGCTCCAATATTTTTCTTGTCTTTGCTGCAAACAATAAAGACAATTTTTCAGATTTGGGATTTGGGGATTCTTATTCCACTTCTGGGAGAATTCCAACAGAATATCTGGTAGAGCCCAGGACCCCTGTTTACATAAGCCAGGTCTCCAGGGCTAGTCAGAGAATGAAACTCACTCAGACATAGCTATGAAATGGAAGTTTGACTAAATCAGATTAAACATACAGAAGATTGAAAAAAGAATAAAAGAGGCAGAAGCTATCATAAATTACTGCACTCAGTTATTAAATTCTGATGTTCCCATTGAATTATAGGAACAAAAGTCAAGGAAAGACAAGAAAGGAAGAAATAGTAAGTTAATGAAAAGCTTATGCAAAGGATATTGGTTGATAAAAGGGTATCTGGGTGATAAATCTAGTCCCTGTCTCTACATTCTCCACAATGGAGCTTGAGGGAGATTTTGACCATTTCATTCCTTAACCCTTCTATAGCTCCTATCATTTACATAATGCTAGCCAATGACTCAGACTTCCAATGCTGAAGTGTGAGAGAATCCGTGCCCTGAGCCCTACCTGCCTGCCCACCTCAGCTCTGCCCAACATTCAAGTTTGGCAAAGCCCAAATGCTAGAAATTCTGTGCATCAACTCCTTGCCTCTCATTCCCAGCGGTAGGTTTTAGCTCAAGGATCCCTGGTTGGGGGGCCAATGAATCTAACACAGAAATTTTGCAGTAGTCTCTACTACAAAATGGAAAAAAAAATGGAAGGATTAAAAAAATGTTAAGGAGGCCACTTCAGGATGTTTTTATTGCTCACAGACTTACATCCACGGATATAGACTACTAACTTTGAGATGTCCCATACTTTCTCATGTTATCTTTAGGTTAACTAATGACTTGAGGCCCTGGACGGGTACCTCAGTTGATTAGAGTGTCATCCCGATATGCCAAGGTTGGGGGTTTGATACAATGAATGCAAAAATAAGTGGAACAAAATCAATGTGTGTGTGTGTGTGTGTGTCTTCCCCTCTCTAAAATAAAATGAAAAAGAATTATCTACTTGAAACAGTACACACCTCCCACAAATCAACATTCATTTCATTATGCTCCAATTTGTGGTTTAAAATTTGTTCTAAACAAGGCTTTCTTGATCACATATAACACATTTCAACAAAGCTAAATAATCCTGTGGTACCTAACAAGATTTCCTCTGTTAAGTACAATAAAGCCCATTTCTTCTCACCATGAGTCCTTTTACCCTTTTTCTTCCACTCCAGCCCAGACTCATTCTGCACCTGCTATAGTACTGCCATCCATGAGGGACCAGTGACTCACTCTTTCACACTGTGTGCACTGTGAATTCTGAGAAAAATCTCCATGTATCTATTTATCTCATTGGACAAATGGAGCTCATATACTCACTAGAAGTTGCTGCTAACTTCTATTCATATGATGTCCTTTAGAAATTTCAAAACAGAATAGACTGAGAAACTATTCAACCTCTGCGGGTCAGGTCATGGTGCTTGCCTAGGGAGCAGCGCTGGGACCATGATGAAGCCACTGATTCAAAATATATTATTTTTCCTAAGACTCTCATATAAAGCTTTAACTAGCCAGCAAGAACTATGTCACAGGCTGCCCCAGCAATGATTGTGACAAGCCAGGCAATAGGAAAGGAGTGCCCACTACATGGTGACTCTGGTTGCAGGGCAACTTTGCAATCTTGAAATCACAATAAGTAGGGTTGTTCCAGTTTTATTAAGCATATGTGACTTTGCTCTGAACCCAAGGACAGATGGGCAAGAATGTAAGGAACAATGTAGCCATTTAGCAAGTGAATTGGGATCAAAACATGATAGAATTTTTTGCTGTGAATGACGTTTAGATGAAGTACTTCTTAGAATGCCACAAAAATAAGGCCCCCAATTTTTAAAAATCAGTTCAAAAAGATATAGCAGTCTGTAAATGAAAGAAATATCAAGCATATGTTTCCCTTATTTCTAAATATATTTAGAATTCTGAGGGAAAACCACAAAGGGTGTTTTATTATGCACCTGTTGTGGTCAACATCTGGCACCAGCTCTCACCAGTCCAATAATCCCAGGACATTCTGTCTTCTTCCAGCTGACAGAGACTGTAAATAACCAACAGTGCAGAGCACAGATTTTCTTTTCCTTTATCTTCTTTCTTTTTCTCTCCTTGCTTTTCTGCTTTTAGTTTTGTTTGTTTTTATAGCAAGGAGGAAGCAGCACAGAAAATGTCTATTTGTACCATCTATAAACTATGTAGTAAATGTGTCTCCTAACGAAAGAATTACAAATGCAGTTAAAGGCAGTAGGATGAGAGAATTTAAAATATATTTTTTAAAATATTTTTTATTAATTTTTACAGACAGGAAGGGAGAGGGTTAGAGAGTTAGCAGCATCGATGAGAAAAAAACATCGATCAGCTGCCTCCTGCACACCCCTTACTGGGCATGTGCCTACAACCAAGGTACATGCCCTTGATCGAAATCGAACCTGGAACCCTTCAGTCTGCAGACCAATGCTCTATCCACTGAGCCAAACCAGTTAGAGTTTAAAATATTTTTAAAGAGAAAATTAGTATCTGGCATCTGCCAATCTTCCATTCATATTCATTTAACAAGTATGTTTCACTATTTACTAGTACACAGTACATAGACATAGCCCAGTGTGTTAGGGTCTATGGCCACACAAATTAAAAATACACAGACAGTCTTTACTCTCCTGTGCAAAAGGGCATGCAGTCAAAGAGCTAATATAAAGATGGGCAAGTGGGGGGTCAACACCTGCTTCAAATCTTATCTATGAGACTTTCATTTATGTAAACTGGAAGGAACATTTTCAGGATAGCAGCAGGGGAAATAGGAAAAAACTTTCTATCAATTATTCCATAAAAATAGAGATAAATAAAATTCCATTATAAAGAACATAGTTATCATCCAAGTTATGATGTTATTTTGTGATTATGGATAAGTGGGTCATTGACTAAAGATTGGAATTCGCTTTTAGAAAAAAAAATATTTTGTTATCACACATCTTATACTGGACTTCTTTATACAACAGATTTTTTTTTATATGTACCACCACTTTTTAATTTTAAGTACTAGAGGCACAGTGCACAAAATTCATACATGGGGGGTTTCCTCAACCCAGCCTGCACCCTCTCCAATCCAGGACTCCTTGGGGGATGTCTGACTGCCTGTTTAGGCCCAATTCCTGGGATCAGGACTAAACGGGCAGTCGGACATCTCCCACACAATCCTGGACTGCTGGCTCCTAATCACTCACCTGCCTGCCTACCTGGTCACCCTTAACTACCTTCTCCTGCTGGCCTGATGGCACCTCACTGCCTCTGGGTGCTTGACTGATTGCCCCCAACGGACCCCCCTGCTGGCCTGGTTGCCCCCAACTGCTCCCCTGCCAGCCTAGTCACCCCTCACTGCCCCTCCACTTAATCCCCCCCACCTAATTGCCCCCAACTGACCCTCTGCCACCCTGGTCACCCCCAAACGCATCCCCCCTGCCAGCCTGGTCGCCCCTCACAGCTTCCCTGCTGGCCTGGTTGCCCCATGCAGCCTACTGTTTAGTTATTTGGTCATCCCTCACTAACCCCCCTGCTGGCCTGGTCACCCCCAAATGCATCCCCCTGCCAGCCTGGTCACCCCCAACTGACCCCCCTGCTGGCCTGGTCACTCCTCACAGCTTCCCTGCTGGCCTGGTTGCCCCATGCAGCCTACTGCTCAGTCATTTGGCTGTCCCTCACTAACCCCCTGCTGACCTGGTCAGCCCATGAAACCTACTTGTTCAGTTGTTCAGTTGTCCCTCACTAACCCCCCTGCTGGTCTGGTGAGGCTGGGAGCCATCTTTTTAGGGTTTCAGGGCTAATTTGCATATTATCTCTATTATATAGAATGGATAATGTTATATGCAATAAACACCAATTATTCAAGATAAATGATCTTACATATAATATTACATGCAATAAACATTAATATTTTAATAAAAGGATTTTAAGTATAATAGTATTACCAAACCTGTACTAACATAGTATGATATCACAAAAGTTGTAGGAAATGTTAAAAATCTGCAAATAACAGGATTGCTTTTATTATATTTTTGTTCATCAGTTTATGTTGCTCATTATATTCCACAAATGAGTGAGATCATATGATATTTATCTTTCTCTGACTTGCTTATTTCACTTAGCACAATGCTTTTGTCTGATATGGGTATTGCTACTTCAGTTTTTTTTCTTTTCTATTTGCATAGAAATTTTTTTTCCATCCCTTCACTTTCATCCTGTGTATTTTGTTTTGAGGTGGGTCTTTTGTAGATAGCATATAGTTGGGACATTTTGTTTATCCATTCAGCTACCCTACACCTTTTGATTGGAACATTTAATCCATTTACATTTAGGGTTATTATTGAGAAGTACTTATTAATAGCCATTTTAATTCTGTATGGCTAGGTTTCTCTGCTTCTTCTTCTCAGCAATCCCTTGATTGTTTAAAATTTTATTAAAAATGTCAAGGAAGTAAAGAGACTAGACTTACATTAATCAATAATTCTCCCATTTGGGAGAATTTAATTGTACACACACACACACACACACACACACACACACACACACACACACACATGCACATGCACTCATACCATTTCTAGATCAAAGTTCAGGATGTGTATTGGGACTCTTTATTTCAAGTGAAGAAACTCATTTTGCATTAACTTGGCAGAAACAGAGACATCATAACAAAGGAAAAGGCAAGGGCAGCTAGAACACAGAATACATATTTTGGGGACTCCTTTGCTCTCTCTTCTGATCTCTGTTTGGTTTGTTTGCTCCTGTAGGTTAGCCACTGCTTAATTTCTTCTAAGGCATTGAGGTCTTTCCATAATGAGACTTAATTTTGGCTGCAAGTTCTGGGTTCAAATCATCCCAGATTCATCATTTTAAAAAAAAAGAAAATTTCACAATTCTTGACTCTTGCTCATATTGATCTTAGTATGAAACCTCTCTAAGATGGACAACTGAAGTACTGGTCTCACACTCATCACTAAAGCCAGAGAGGCAATGTCAGGTAGGGAGAGAGAAAGTTCCAATTCAGACTATGGAGTCAGAGTTGGAATGGCAGTCTGGGAAAGAATGGAAGAAGTTTTACAAAGGTGGGAAGAGCTGGTCCTCCAAAGAGAAGTACCATGTGTACTGGTTAAAAATATAGATTTGGTAATAAAGTAAACACAATAATTTCAAGAGAAACATCCAAAGCGCTTTATACAAAATAATGTCCATCGCTAGCTACATATTTTCCCCATCTTTCAGGTAATTTGTGGATACCATTCCAATAGAACTTTTCTTTTTTTTTTCTTTTTTTTTTAAATCTTTATTGTTCAGTTTATTAATTACATTATTCCCTTTTTTCCCCCCTATAGTTCCCCTCCACCTGGTACCCATCCCACCCTCCACCCTCACCCCCCTCCACTGTCCTCTCCCATAGTTGCATGATTTTTGTCCAGTCTCTTGCTGCATTTCCCACACCCCCTTTCTCCCCAAGAGTTGTCAGTCCATTCCCTCTTTATGTCCGTGATTCTGTTACATTCACCAGTTTATCCTGTTCATCAGCTTATTAATTCACTTGATTTTTAGATTCATTTGTTGATAGATGTGTATTTGTTGTTCCTAATTTATACTTTTATCTCTTTCTTGTTCCTTTTCTTAAAGAATATCTTTCAGCATTTCATATAATATTGGTTTGGTGGTGATGAACTCCTTTAGCTTTTTCTTATCTGAGAAGCACTTTCTCTGGCCTTCAATTCTGAATGATAGCTTTGCTGGATAGAGTAATCTTGGTTGCAGATTCTTGCTATTCATCACTTTGAATATTTCTTGCCACTCCCATCTGGCCTGCATCGTTTCTGTTGAGAAATCCACTGACAATTGTATGGGTGCTCCCATATAGGTAACCAACTGGTTCTCTCTTGCTGCTTTTAATACTCTCTCTTTGTCTTTGGCTCTTGGCATTTTAATTATGATGTGCCTTGGTGTGGTCCTCTTAGGGTTCCTATATATTGGGGTTCTGTGCACTTCTTGGACTCCTAAGTCAATTTCTTTCACCAGGTGTGGGAAGTTTTCGGTCACTATCTCTTGAAATAGGTTTTCATTGTCTTGCTTTCTCTCTTTTTCTGGCACTCCTATAATTCGGATGTTGGTATACTTGAGGTTGTCCCAGAGGCCCCTTACACTCTCTTCAATTTTTTGGATTCTTTTGGTTTCTTGCTTTTTCAGCTGAGTGGATTTTCCCTCTTTGTATTTCAAATCTTTAACTTGGTTCTTGGGGTGCTCCAGAGCACTTTTAGGTCTTTGTATAATATTTTTTATTTCAGTCAGTGTATGCTTAATTTCTGGTTGGTCCTTTTTCATATCCTTGAGAGTCTCCTTTATATCCTTGAGGGTCTCCTTCATTTCCATGTTGGTCTTGATCATTTCCTTGCAGGTCTTGTTCATATCCTTGAGGGTCTTGTTCATATCCTTGTAGGACTCATTCATTTCCTTTGTGGTCTCCCTTATTTCCTTATAGGCCTCGACCTTTTGTTGGAGCCTCTTGAAAAACCCTATAACCGTGGTTTTGAATTCCATGTCCAGTCGTTTTTTTTCCTCCATTTCTTTCACATTTGATTTCTTTCCATGTGTCTGCATGGTGGCTGCTTCCCTGAGTTGGTCAATTAGCTTTGTGTGGTAGACTTCCTACTAGGGACAGTGGCTCAACCTCCCCAGTTACCTGAGGTGGATATGGGTTGCACAGTCTTGCTGAAGTTAAGCTCAGGTTAATCGTTGTTAGCACTTGGAGGGGCTGACCTCCAGACCAATTGTCTGTGAAGCTCAGCTGTGTTCAGGTTGGATGGGCGGAGTCTCCGGGCCAAGCAGACAGCGTCAGCTCCGCCCTATGCGGCCCCAGGGACTCTGTGCCGGCGGCAATGGCTGCCAGCACCTCTGAGAGAGAGCCGCTGTGGAGCTCCACTGGCTGCCGGGGAATTCAGACTCTGCCCAAATGAGACTGCATGCCCAATGTCTCACCCAGGGTCATAAAACAAAGCAGACTGACGGTTTTCCGAATGAGATTGCGAGTCGCAGAGCGCTCTCTGCGCGGTCACGCAGCTGAGCTGTTCGCACAAGCTGCCTTCTCCACAAGCCAGCAGACCTGGCAGCACCCGAGCTTCAGCGTGCCCTCCCACTGTCCAGTTTTCACCCTGTATGATAGTGGGTTCCCTGGACTTCGCCCAGAGCTGGAGAATCAGTCCAGTGGGACGACTTTGTCTCCCCGTTCAAGAAAATTGGCCGGTTTTCAGCCGCCCACCCTCTCCGCTGGCGCGCGCTCCAAACCTCTCTCCACACGAATCTTTCAATGCTGTTCGCCGCCGCTCCTCCGAGTCACAGTGTTTTATCTTCACTTTTATTTGTGGAATTTTCACTCGGCCAGCTTTCTGGTGATTCTGGAAGGTGTTTGTTCTTTCGTTAAGTTGTAGTATTAAAATTGTTGAGTATGATGGCAAGATAGGTGTTTTACCTATGCCGCCATCTTGGTTCTCTCTCTAGAACTTTTCTTATTTTGAGGCAAATTATTCATAAACCCAATTTTCTACTTATTCATACATTTTGAAGTGCTGCTCAGAAAGTATGTGTGCCATCAATCAGAACAAGTGATAAGGAGCAATGTCTGGTGAATATAGTAGGTGGGTTAATACTTCCAGGCAAGATCATGTACTGCGTGTTTAACTGGTTTTGAAGTGTGTGATGGTGCATTATCATGGAGCAAAATTACTTTGCCATGTCTTCTGGCACATTCTGGTCATTTCATGATCAAAGCATGGTTCAAATTGATTATTTGTTGTGTAGCAATCAATATTAATGGTTTCATCTGGTTTTAGAAGCTCATAATACACCACACCTTCCTGATCCCATCAAATGCAGAGCATTGCCTTCTTTTCTGAAGCGATTTGGCCTTGCAGTCGATGTTGATGGTTGCCCTGGATCAACCCATGATTTTGTGCATTTGGAATTCTCAAAACAAATCCACTTTTCATCGCCAGTCAAAATTTGACACAAAAAATAATTTCTTTCATGCCTTTGAAGCAACATTTTACTAATAACTTTTCAGTTTTCCATTTATCTTTCCTTCATTTGATGTGGCACCCATTTTCCTTCCTTTAAAATATTTCCCATTGCTTGTAAATGTTCAGAAATTGTTTGCTGAGCAATGTTTAATCTTTCTGCAAGTTATTTATTAGTTTGACATGCATCTTCATTCAATAATGCTTGTATTTGTTGGTCTTCTAACTTTTTCAGTTGACCTGGATATTTTTGTCTTTTACATCAAAATCATAACTTTTAAGCATTAAACCAGTGTTCACAAATATCTTTAGATGGAGCATGTTCACTATAAGCTCCCCAAAATATATAACTTTCAGCAGCACTTTTCTTTAAAGTAATGAATTAAAACTTCCCACTCTTGCACCTCAGCCACCGACATGCAATCCAGACTCAGGAAGACCCGAAAACTTTGCGGACATGTGAGCCACCATCCTGGCCACCTCGGCAAGCACAGGAAGCCCCCCGGGGGCCACGGTAATGCTGGTGGCTTGCATCATCACAGGATCAACTTGGACAAATATCACCCAGGTTACTTTGGGAAAGTTAGTATGAGGCACTACCACTTTAAAGAGGAACCAGAGCTTCTGCCCAACTGTCAACCTTGATAAACTGTGGAACCTGGTCAGGGAGCAGACATGGGTAAATGCTGCCAAAAGCAAGACTGGAGTTGCTCCTATCATTGATATGATGAGATCGGGCTACTCCAAAGTTCTGGGAAAGGAAAAGTTCCCAAAGCAGCCTGTCATCGTGAAGACCAAGTTCTTCAGCAGAAGAGCCGAGGAGATGATTAAAAGTGTTGGTGGGGCCTGTGTCCTGTTAGCTTGAAGTTACATGGAGGGAAGTTCATTAAAATGTCCAAGTACTTAAAAAAAAATCCAAAACAACAACAACAAAAAAAACAACTTCCCGCAAGTGCTCTTTTTCTGGCATGAAATTCAACATTTTTAAGCATAAAAATATCTACGATGTTAACACCTTCAGAAAATTTGACATATGATGTTTTGAAGCTTGCTGTCAATACAACAAAATAACATACATAACAAATCGCATATATATCAACATATGTGTAACTCCATATATATATATAGAAAAAAATCTGCATTATTAACCAGTAAACCCGGTAATAACCTCACATCTCACATGTAGTTTAGCTATATTAAAATATTCTATGCTATTATGATTGTTTTCATCAGAGCTTTATAGTTTCTATGTAGAGTATATGTTCATTGTGATTGTAAGGAGTTCTCATTTTCTTTTGTTTAGTTGTTTTAGCACAGAGTACATTACTTGTGATTGGAAATAATGAAATCTGATCTGGAGTTATTTGATTTTTTTGTGTTTTATACATTTCATTTATACTTATTTAACTTCACTAACAATATTAAAATACTTCTCAAGTATTTAGCTATTGCAGCGATCATTGTGTAATCACTCAAAAATATGTGCTTATAATGCCGCTGAGTAAAAGCAACGTATTAGAGATTTAGCCATTTCTGTTATAACCTGTATCTTATAATATTTACAGTGAACCTATATATTTTTTTAAAAACTGCTTCTAATAAATTTAGATAGATCTCTTCTTATAATACAATTTCTTTCTATATTGATACAATCAAAATGCCTTGCTCAAACTGCACTACCATGACTTATGGGAGGGAAAATGTACTTACAGATAATTTTAGCTTTCTAAATGGCAACTTCGGTTTAAATTAATATTGGAATTGACTCAAATGAGTGAAAATCAGTTCCATTATTCCCTTTTTCTATAATGCCCTTCATTCTCATTTTTTTTTCATACTATGAACTATTTATTCTCTATTTGTACACTTTTATTCCAAGTGGGTTCATCTACATTGCTTCTAATTTCCCAGATTTGCTATTTTTTATTTCTTAGGGTCTATTTAGATTTCTAATTTTAGACCTTGTTACATAAAAACCTAGAAGGAGCCAGGCAGCTGAATGTAATTAAGACTGATTGGCCAATTCAACAATAAAAACAAGTCAGATAAAGAACTAGTTGTTGTTCCAAGCAAATAAGAGAGTCAAATTACCTAGTGGTTGGAATGAAACCCTTGGATTTTGAAAGACTGAAGACTGGTGATATAACAAACTTGAAGTGGGGTGTCAACGTCTATTAAAATGTACTACAATGTGCTCTCTTTTGGCCCGAGATATAACGGGCCTGCTAGAAAAATCTGGGGAGATGTGTTCAACTAAAAACAATGAACTTGCCGAAACCGGTTTGGCTCAGTGGATAGAGTGTTGGTCTGTGGACAGAAAGGTTCCGGGTTTGATTCCAGTTAAGGGCATGTGCCTTGGCTGCGGGCACATCCTCTGTAGGAGGTGTGCAAGAGGCGGCTGATTGATGTTTCTCTCTCATTGATGTTTCTGACTTTCTATCCCTCTCCCTTCCTCTCTGTAAAAAAATCAATAAAATTTATTTTAAGAAAAAACAATGAACTGACAGTAGATGAATAATCAGGTGACATAAGCACATGCCTAATCTAGAAATCACTGTCTAGCACATGTGGCACTCACTGATAATCCTCTTGATCCAGGACAATTCTGTTGGCTCCCTGGAATAGGTAATGCCAGAACAAGCCTAAACAGTTTGTTCCACATCCAAAAGATTACTACTACCTTCTAAAGCATTGGGCTAGGTAGTAGACATATAAAAATTGAAACTATAAACCTAAACTCAAGAAATTTTATTTGGGACAGTGGTCGGCAAACCTCGGCTCACAAGCCACATGCGGCTCTTTGGCTCTTGAGTGTGACTCTTCCACAAAATACCACATGTGGGCACACACGTACAGTGCAATTGAAACTGCGTGGCCCATGTGCAGAAATTGGTTTTTTGGCCTGGGGGAGTCTATTTTGAAGAAATGAAGTTAGAAGAAGTGGGGGGGCAATGCACTAGCTGAGTGAGCCAGTCAGCAGTCTCCTTGTGCAGTGGCTAGTGCTAGTTGCGTCCGCAAATCATGTGCGGGTGACAAAAGTACCTACTCAAAGCATAAAGTTACCTGTATTTTTCCAACCAGCTGCAAATCCTATAGGTATTTTTGTCATCAATTTAAGAATTGTAATTATTTTGTGTTGGTGGCTTTATTTTAGGTGCCCTGTTTGACATGGCTACAAAGAAGCAAAGGAAAACAGAAGGCGAAAACCATGAAATTAAAGTTGAATGGACCAACATTTTCTCATTTATTCAAAACTTAAATGGCCTTCTGACCTCTCTTATTTGTCAGGAAAAAATGGTGCATAACAATAAATCAAATTTGGAGAGACACTTTACAACTAAACATGTGTCAGTTAGTACTAAATATCCTGTTGGTGATGCAAGGAAGAAAACAGAAGAGTCAAGAAAAATCAATTTCTGTATTTAATTACTGGGTGCAATCTTCCAACAATGTTAATATTGCAAGTTTTGTGGTTAGTCAAGAGATTGCTAAGAGACGAAAACCATACAGACAGCAAATACATAAAAAGTTGTTTTATAAATACATCCAAAGGGCTATTTCAGGATTTTAAGAACAAAGCAGATATTCTAAAAAAAAAAAAAAAAAAATTAAAGAGTTACCATTGTCTGCTAAAACAGTTAAATATAGAACAGTCAAAAAGTCTTCAAATATAATGACAAGCAAGTCGAAGATCTTAAATTGGTTTCAGCTTTATCAATAGCAGTTGACTATTCTTGTGACATAAATGATACAGCCCAAATTTCACTTTGTGTAGGATTTATTTCATTTACAGGTCCTAAAAAAGAACTTTTAGGATTGTTGCCACTCAAAGGTCAAACATGTGGAGAGGATATAGCAAATGGTATAATTGAGTGCATTGAAAAATATCATATTCCACTCGATAAAATTGTCTCAATTTCAACAGACAGGGCAAAAAGTATGACCGGAGTAAGAAACAGGTTTGTTGCTGTTTTGAAAGAAAAAAATTAATCATGAGATACTTACTTACCATTGCATCATACATCAAGAAGTGCTTTGTGCGCAGACATTTCCAGAAGAAATTTGCAAAGTTATGGAATTGGTGATTAATATTATCAACTCGTTATAGCTAAAGCTCTTAATCATCTCCAATTTAAAGAATTTCCAGTTAAAATGGTGAGTGAGTATGCAGATCTGCTGCTGCATAACAGGGTACATTGGTTATCAAGAGGAAACGTTTTGAAATGTTTTTCTTCCTTATTAACAGAAATTAAAGCATTTCTCCTTGAGAAGGGTGTTCACTAGACAGAACTAATGATCAGTGGATCCAAAAATTTTATTCCTTGGTAGTCGTTAGGTCTCATCTAAATCAGCTTAATTGTAAACTACAGGGAAAAGGAAACACAATTTTTTTCGATGTTAGAAGAAGTTATTTCATTTGAAAACAAATTATCTCTTTTTGCTCAAGATTTTGAAAGAGAAATTTTGATTCACTTTCCAAGCCTTTTGAAACATCACCAAGAAAATAATTCTGATATTGACATTTGCTATTTCAAAACAACACTTAAATATGAGGGAAACTTTTCTCAACTGGTTTCAGGAATTCAGAAACAGCAAAGTGACATTAGCCTTTGTAAAAAACCTCTTAATGCTACCGTAACAGAATTAAATTTTTCTCCCTTTAATATTGACATTGGCAACTTTGAAATGCAATTGCTGGATTTAAAAAAAAACAAAGAATTGTGGAGCCTTAAATTTGAATGTCTTTATGCTAATATAGATATATTGGAGAAAAACAAATGTGAACTTTATTCACAGTACAATTGGTCTGCTTTGAAAGACCTGGAGAAGGAAGATATGTTGATTTTTAACACCTGGAGTAGTATTCCTGACTCATATAATCAACTGAAAAAGCTAGCGTTTGCTGTTCTTTCCTTATTTGGGTCTACATATTTATGCAAACAATCATTTTCAAGCATGAACCTTATCAAGAGTAAATTGAGAAGTAGTCTTATTGATGAGAACCTGGAACTGTGCCTAAAATTAAAATAATAACATACAAACCTGACCTACCCAAACTTTCCATGAGATGCAAGGCCATTGTTCATATTAGTGTTTGTCAGTCATTGATATTAATTTTATGGAGATTGTAAGGTAAATTATAAGGAATTTAATTTTATCAATAAATAATATCATTATTAAGTATGATATTAAGTTTTATTCAACGTACCTATAGTTTAAGACTTAAAACTTTAACTAAAGTTTATTAAGTTAATTTTAGGGAACGTTGTGGAATGAAAGAAGATGTAGTGTCGAGGACTGAGAAAGGTATGTTGAGTTGGTTTGACATATAGAGAGGATGAACGCAAGGAGACAGACAAAACAAGTATACAAGACAAGTGTGGATGGGAGAGTTGGAAGAGGTCAACCTCAGCAAACATACCTCAATCAGACTGAGGACATTGTTAGCAAAGGCCAGTTTAGGAGTACCCTAATTAAGTTAATAACAATGTATCTACCTATATAGTTTAAGTTTAAAAAATTGTACTGTTGATATTTGGCTCTGTTGACTAATGAGTTTGCCAACCACTGATTTGAGAGATAGGACATATATTTAATGGACACATAATAAACTCTCACAGATTATGATATAGGAGTTCTAACAACCTGGTAAGTTACTCTTCTGGAATTAGAGGAGAAAGGAGAAAGGGCATCCTGGGCTCACACTAGCAGGTGAATTATTTCAAACAAGTCATATCCCATTTCTCTTCTGAAGTTTCTGATAAAACCTCAAAGAGAGTGTGTTGTTTTAAAGCTTGAAAAACTTCTTGGGTGACTCTAATATTAGCCCTTAAGTTTAGAACTACTCACCATAGTGACAGCACATTGAATCATAGAATACTCTTTTGGGACCTGTGTTCCCCATTTCAGAATTAAAAATTAGTGTACAGTTACAACCCACTGTGAGGTTATAAATATAGAAAAACTGGGAAGAGAATAGGCAAAGAAAATGGGTTGAGTAAAGCTTTCAATTATATAAAAAATGTAGCTAGACAGCTACATGGATAGATAATTAGTCCTCTTGGGCTGCCATAATAAGATACCATAATAGACTGGATGACTTAAACAACATTTATTTTCTTACAGTTCTGGAGGCTAGAAATCCAAGATCAAGGTGCCTTCATGGCTGGATTCTGATGAGAGCTCTCCTCCTGGCTTACCTACAGCTGCCTTCTAATTGTGTCCTCATGTGGCATCTTATCAATATGTGTATTGAGAGAGAGATCTCTGGTGTCTCATCTTCTTCTTACAAGGATGCCAGTCTTTCAGATTACAGCGCCATCCTTATGGCTTCATTTTATCTTAATTACACCTTTCCTCCAAGTTCCTATATCCTAACAGTCATAAATGGGGGTTAGAACCTCAACATATGAATTTTGAGGGGACACAATTCAGCACATAGAAATATATATGTATAAATGTCTATACATTTATCACTGTCTATAGCTATTTACATAAATATAAATCTATCTATCTATCCCATCTAGTAAACTGCTGGCTACCTGTAGCCCAGTAGGGGGAAAAATTCTTTGGATTAATTGTTGTAGCTCTTTTGACAGGCAGCAAGCTTGTCACTTTGAGAGGGAATTTATTTCACTTTGACTGCATTCAATTAACATGGACCCCAAAGAAATTAATCTCTTATGTGTTTATCCAAGTGTTCATTTGGGGAAAAGAACTGTGAATGGCTGCCCAGTTACTATATATGGCCTGGGTACACCTCAAAAGGGAGAGTCAAGCAAAACCTCTCATCTATCTGTCTTGAAGCACTTACCAATTCTGGACAAGTGTGTGGTGCTTAATCAATGAAAGCAGTAATTCTTGGTAGAAGTAAATGTGCCTCCTTCACCTTCCTCTAGCACAGAATGATAATTTCAGTGACCTCTGTCCTACTCACCAAACCCTTTTCCTAATTGCTGTGCTGTAGGATTGTATAGTTCATCACCCTTTTTTCCCCTCAATTTGGTCTTAGCTCTCACTTTAATTAGCACTGTTTTTACTAGGTTGAACTGAACTTGCCACTTTTAAGTTCTCACTTTAAATTGATCCAAGTTCTTTTGCATTGTATCCACTATTCCACTTTATTTCTTCCAATTAATTGATTATCATCTGCATACTTGAAGGAAGAATTTTAGTGCTTTCCTCTGCCATCCTTTTTCTCGTGGATAATAGTGCTTCTGAAAATGTGTTCATGATAAACTTTCACTTGAAAGGAATTTACAGAATTTTCAAGTTGAAATGCACATGGAATGTAGAGTATAAACTTCATTTTACAGATGAGGAGGAAAGTGGTCAATAGAGATTCCATAGCTGTTTAGAATTACTTAGTTAATTAATGTCAGAGAAAAAACTAAAACACAAAACTAATTCCAAATCAAAACAAAGCTGTACTACAATAAAGATAATACTGAAATGTCTTAAGAGATAATTACTCATTTCTTGGATTAAAAATCTAGAGGACAATAGTCTTCCCTATTAATAGAGTATCAAAAAAATGAAAGAAATAGTCTTTTTGGCTACATTAAAGTGATATATTACTTCACAGTACAAATATTATGGGTCAATGATAGTCACAAATGGAATTTTGTTGTATGATCATTTTTGGCATGTATCTCTCAAGAACAGAGCTGATAGGCACAATCCTTATTTTTTTTTTAATAAGATGCTCTGCCAAACATACAGAGAGTTGTTTAGAAAAAGAATAATGTAGAAAATGCCAAAAGATAATATCCTGGACAAATAAATGTTTCTAAAAATTGAAGTTTCAGTGGATTTAAGACTCCAGTTATGTGATCTAATCATTATGACAAAAATGATGATGATGATGATGATGATGATGATAGCATTTAACATTAACATGGAATAATATACTAGATACCAGCTGAACCGGTTTGGCTCAGTGGATAGAGTGTCAGCCTGCGGACTGAAAGGTCCCAGGTTCAATTCCGGTCAAGGGCATGTACCTTGGCTGCAGGCACATTCCCAGTTGGAGGTGTGCAAGAGGCAACTGATCGATGTTTCTCTCCCATTGATGTTTCTGACTTTCTATCCCTCTCCCTTCCTCTCTATGAAAAATCAATAAAATATTATACACACACACACACACACACACACACACACACACTAGATACCAGTTCAAGCATTTTACATTTGCTTGCCACTCGGAAAAACCATATAAAAAAAACCAAAAAAATCCTATTTTTACATATTTCAAAAGAGGCTTGGGGATTTTACAAGACTAATGGAAAAGAGAAAGACTAAGAGGAGTGGCCCTGGAGAGGAACCCTTTCTTTGGTATCTGTATGAGTAGGGACTATTATCTACTCAGGAAGAAAAGCAAACTCCAACAAGCTTAATCAAATAGAAATTTGTCTTGTATAAACTGAAATCAAGATCCTAGGACTCATATGGTGCCCTCAGTATTTCATCTCTCTCCATTTTTTGGGTCTGCTTTCTTCTGTGATGGTTTCATTCAGGTCAGCTCTTCCAGGGAAACCAGAGAAAATCAACCACAGCTCCAGACTTAGTTCCCATCACTTTATCATTCCCATCAGAAAGAGAACTTTTCTATTACAATAATCAAAGTCATATTACCATGTTAGAGTTTCATTGGACCTTGTCCCATAAAATTATGCCCAAGACTTTCATTGTAGCCATGGAGCTAGAATATGATTCTAGGTTATGTGCTTATTCCCAATGTTAATCATCTCCTAGAAAAACTAGTTTCCATTAGCAGATGAAGGGAGAATGATACTGGGAAGGCAAAACTCAAAGTTGTTCACCCCAGCATTGAAATAGGTACACAAATAAGCATAGGGACATAGAAATCATAAAATATTGATGAAGGGAACTCAGGTAAGAGAGTTAGCTTAGGAAGTGCAGAAAGCATATTGGAGGGAAAAGAGAAAATTAGAATAGGGCAGTGATTGGCAAACCACAGCTTGCAAGCCACATGCAGCTCTTTGGCCCCTTGAGTGTGCCTCTTCCACAAAATACTATGGCCTGGGCGAGTCTATTTTGAAGAAGTGGCATTAGAAGAAGTTTAAGTTTAAAAAATATGGCTCTCAAAAGAAATTTCAAACGTTTTACTGTTGATATTTGGCTCTGTTGACTAATGAGTTTGCCAACCACTGGGATAGAGTATAAATGGTGTTCTTGTCATTATGCAAGAAAATCACAGCAGGGTTTAGGAAAAATGTTATGGCTTTTATTCTGCATTAAGCTTTCCCCTAATCCTGGGGCTCTATGGAAATTAACAGACTACATTCTATTGGGTTCTGCATTAAATAAGCTAATAATAGAATGTAGTATTAGCTCCTGAATTCAACCCAATGCAACAACCAAGCTATTTGTGAAACACTGTTAGGCACAGTGTTTGACTGATTTAAAAAACACCCATAGTCCAACTGGGGTGCTCAGTGGTTGAGCATCTATCTATGAACCAGGAAGGCACATGCCTGGGTTGTGGGCTCGACCCCCACTTGGAGAAATGCAGGAGACAGCCAATCAATGATTCTCTTTCTGCATTCATGTTTCTATCTCTCTTCCTCTCTAAAATCAATATATATTTTTAAAAAGAAATAAAAAATTCATAACCAACTACAACTCAAAAGAGAGAATGATAAGCACTATGAAAATACTGATAAAGTTATTGGAGGGGAGGGGATCTATAGAAGTTATTAAGGAGTGTGAGGAAGCACGGGACTTGGTTGGAAAGTCGGTAAGGAGCATTCTCCAAAAGGACAGAGGCCTTGCCAAAGGCAGCAGAACCTGTCTTGACTTTTCCAAACAAGTCTGAGCCCCTGAGTATTTTGTTGGAATCCATGTTTATTCTTTAGACATTCTTGCTTAAAGGACACTGCAGGCGCATGTGTCTTCACAAAGGTGCTTACCCTGATGATAGTATCTAATAGTTAATTTTAGTTCAAGCTGTTGTTACAATAAAAGCCTAAAGAGGCAGGCAATGGGACTGTCTGGTTCCTTTAGCCAGGCAGTCCCTTAGCCCATCTCTTTCACAGAAACATGTGTCAGAGTAAACATTCATCCATTGCTCATGGTCTGCTGGTCAGCTCTGGCAAAAGAGGAAGAAGCAACACCTGAACTACACATTGAAAGACGGGAAGCACCTTGACATGAGAAATCATGGGGACAAGTGTTTACAGTAAGCGAAGGAAGGCAAAGCAAAGAGGGTAAAAGTACTACTAGTGGCTTGAGACTAGAATATTTGAAGGAATTACAAAAGGAGATTAGTTTGTAAATGTAGTTGATAAATAGAGTGTGTATGCCAAAGAGGGGGGTTAAAATTCTTCAGTCAAAGAGGGGCAACTGAAGAAATCTTCAAGCATAAAGTTGCATTGTAGGAAGTATGTCTGGTAGTAGTTGTGAAAGACAGATTGGAGAAAACAAGCCAGAGGCAAGGAATCTGACTGGGAGTTTATGGAAAAATTCTGAGTGTAATAGTAGTGGAAATGAAGGAAGTAATAAAAGAAAAAGATGAGAAATTAAAGCAAGAAATGTTTTGGAGCAGAATCCATAATTGGGTATGATAATCCAGAATTGTCATAATTGGGTATGAAAACTAAAAGAAAAAGAGATAAAAAGCATTTTCAAGTCTAGGAACTTAGAAGAATGGGGGTAACATTATGAAGCTAGATAACACAGAAGGGGATCAGGTTTGTATTTGTGTATCTGCTTTTTGTGTTTAAGTGGGTGGGGTGGAAGCTTGGACAATGGGTAAAGAATGATCTCATAATGAAAGAAAATAAATGCATCATGAAAAAGTATTATTGTATGATGAAGTTAAAATTCACAAGCTATAAATGTTAAGATATAATTTATAATATATTTTGACTTAAAATGTTATTTTTGTTTTCTACTCACAAACTTCGAATCAAAAAATGAAAGGAATAAAAAGACATCAACAATATCTACCTTTATTTCCCTGACTGTATCTTACAAGTAATTCTTAATATTGAACCCTTGCCAACTAGAACTGTTATTTTTTGCATTAAATAATCCTAAACTTTTAAAGACCAATTATATAATCTGTACAAGGTTCATTTGCTGTTATTTCTAGAAAACCTATTTTTAACTTGTACCCTGTCCACCTTCTTTTCTCTAAAGACATTGGAAGAGTAAATATTTAGAGAATGTGCCCTTATGCTCTGACACAAGCTCTCTAGTCTGATTTTAAAACACACTGCAATTTCTTTCATCTTAAGACTAGCCAGGGGGAGAAGTAGTTGGAGGTGATTGAAACATCAAACATCACTTTTTGAAAAGATGTCAAAGCATTTGTTTTGAGATTCTGGCTGGACATGGAAGGGAAGCAAATGACCTTCCAACAGCATTCTTAAAAGATGGTTTAGGGATTATAATGCCATGGCAAGTCTTTTTTTCTTCAGCCTCTATGTTCTCAAATCAGGAACATTCCCTAAAGAATGCATATCAGATTTAACATGATAAACAGTATGCACCAGGAGGAAAATTCATGAGGGATCCTGCAATGTCTAGGTTAACTATCAAAGCTAGAAATGCTCTTTAAAACTGTAACTTTCTTCTCCCAATTCAAAACGTTTTGGATATTAACAAAAGACTCGGTGAATGAAACTATAGCAATAGCAAAGATAAATCACCAACAAAGGAACAAAAAGAGCTGGACTAGGGGAGAAGACAGGATGAAGGGTCAAATAAAGACGAACATTGCTCTTAAATATTCGAATAAAAGATTCCCTGTTCAGGAGTGGTCAATGAGCATGGCAATTAAGAATTAGGGAATGATCTGCTGGTATTCTCATCCGGATGTCTATACTCCAGAAGGGCTTATTACAAGCACTTCTGTTACCTATGTCTTACTTAATAACCTACACTTTGCAAATTAGCATACTAAATATCAGAAAAGGGCTGTTAGTGATAAAAATAGTAGCCAGTTGACAAGTGTGATGAATGTTAAAACTAGCTTCTGGTGAAATTAAAGGTATTGAAGTTGTGTGGATTAGCTAAAATTATTTTATAGACAATTTCTATTCTGGCATGAATAGAGAATAGGTATCTAGTGAGGTCAGAGCCAGTATTCCTTGGAATTTTGCCACAGGCTAAATTCCTAAACAAGATAGTTGCTAGCTATGGAATCTAGAATTCTGGTTTCTTACAACCAGCTATAAAGACGGCAGAATCTTAAATCAGGAATCCTGGTGACTGCCTTCAGTGACAATGTGCTCTGAGGTGCTAAAAGGTGGGGAACTGGGACTACCTGAAGCCTGGACAACAGATTATGTGAACTCTTTTTGTTGACTTGCTTACTAATAAATGTTTAATACAGTAAATTAAGAGTGTCGGTGAACTCAGATTATTTTGCAACACCACCCAAACTTGGGGCTGCTTGCTTTGAGAATAATATATTTTATTTATTGTTTAAGCCACCTAGTTCAGAATTTCTAATTACTTGCTGCTGACAACACCCTAACTTATGCATCACAATACTACCACCAGTTCACCAGTTATCTCCCTAATTTTGGTTGTGGTTGTGTTAAGAGACAAAGCATTGGGATAGGAAATCAGGAGACAAAGTTTGAGACCCATCCTGGGCCAGCCTTGGGTCTGTCATTGAACCTCTTTGAGATTGAGTAACAGCTAAAGTAGTACATGAGGAAGATTGAGTCGAAAGACCTGGGTTTAATCCTGGCTTCCTCATTTCCTAGTTGAATGACCTTTCTATGCCTCAATTTCTTTATCTATAAAATGGACTAGCACCTATTTATAGTAGCTGAGAGGGTTAAATGAGACAAGCCCTAAACACAATGCCTAGCATGATAAATATCATCATTATAATCCCTAAAATAAGAGAATCAGTCTGAATGGTCATTACATTCATCCTCATTCTAAAAGTTTGCAATTTTACTTTCACAGATGTACACTCAAAGAGAATATTGGCAAAGAAAGGTAAAATTCATATTTTCTAAATTCAGTGTCAAACCCTGTGCTAGATGATGCCATTCCCTTCCTTATTTATGCAGTCAAACATTTATTGTGTACCTACTATAAATGAGGCACTGTGCTAGACACAAGGAAGATATCTGAGGAGCTTTCCTTACAGAGAAACCAGGAATATGTGTTTGTCCTCCAACCTTAAATTTTTGCTCCCCTAATCATCCCCAGAATTCAACATAGTTCTTTCTCAAAACAAGTCTTTGATACAAATTGTGGTCCATGTTATATAAATCTGTGTTCTAACTTTTAGTCCCTCACTCAACATGGAAGTTAACATATATCCCTTGCAGGGTGATGAGGGAACAATAGTTGTGACTAATGAGAAGCCTGCTGAGAGTTAAAGCCTGCAGGAACCATTGCAATTACAAAGGCCTTTGTTGCCATTGTCCACAATCACAGTTACTTGGGACCTGACACAGCCACACCACCAAGACTGCCTGAAATCAAGTGCCTAAAAGGAGGATCTAGGACAAGCAGCTTCTTTAAAATTAGGAACTCTTTCTTCTCCTTCTCCATAGGACTTAGTTTAAATTTGCTCCTTAGCCAATATTTTCCCCTCTAATCATAAAACACTGTTTATAAATTGGTCTCTTTTTGTCAGAAGCATTCTACTATGTATGAGAGCACAGTGAGTTTTGGCAACCCAAACAGAGCCTCCATGTGTTTGGAACCCATTGCACTGTACACACTTGAAACACCATCTGCAGGCAGCCTTTTCTTCTCCAACTTGTCAGTGTGAGTGGTAGGAGCGATTCATGAGCTAAGACACTTTGTTAACTGATGGTGACGCTGCCAGTACAAGCGAAACATCTGTACCAGCCAAACCTGGTGAAAATTAAACAGTTAACTTAGTCAGAACACATATGCAACAGAGAATCCTAATGTCCTTAAAACAAAACCGTATCTCTAAAAGTCCTAACTGATGTCTTTGTGGCTTAGAGTTCCCGCAAGCACTGGAGTCACTTCAGAGCAGTAGTTTACATCTGTGGCTGCATGATGGAGATGATGCTTAGGTCTTTAGATTGTGTCTTAAGGGAAGTGTGGGAGGAAGCTGAGAATCACGAGCCTTGTCCTTGTCCTGATCTTTCTTTACCTTTCTCTATGGCGAGAAAACAATGAATTATCTCAGCATGGAGTATTTTAAAATCTCCCCCTCAAATAATCTTTTTTTAAAAGTATTTATGATGGAAGCTTTTGTGAACAGCAAATACTAATTTTTCATTGAAACTCTCTACTTTTGTACAAATTGAAACAGGTTGATCCTGTTGATGTGATTCCTGAATTTAGGTTTGTTTAGTGGACTGGCTGAAGAATTCTGAAGAAAATTTGTATATGCACCTGGGACAAATTGTACAGGTAGGATGGTAAGTAGCCAGTGAATCATCAAGACATGGCCCTTTTTTCATTTTTTTATTAAGGTATTACATGTGTACATATCTTCCCATTGCCCCCCTCCCGTCATACTTGCCCTCAGCCTCCAGTGTCTTGTGTCCATTGGTTATCCTTATATGCATCATACAAGTCCTTCAGTTGATCTCTTATATCCCCCACCTCTCCTTAACCTTCCCGCTATAATTTGACAGTCTGTTTGATGCTTTACTGGAGACATGGTCTTTATGGGCTTAGCCACGAGGCATTCTAGGACTTCAGTTAATAATGGCTTCTGGGGAAAGGAGTCAAGATGTGGGTGCAGGGAAGATCAGGGTTCATGATTTCAAAGAGAGACCAGTGCTCTGAATCATGGTTTCCAAAGTATCAGAGCGAACTTTGGCTCCAACCAGACCAGAACTAACACCAAACAGGCAGGTGACATAGAAGACAGGAGTTTCTAGGCTGTGGGTGGCAATTCTGGTTGAGAGAAAGCTCTGAACCAGTAACCAAATGTTCAGGAAGCAAGAGTATTAAAAGACTGCCAAGACATTCAGGCCTCAAATAAGTGAGCTGGTGTTAGGGCTCTGTTCCAGTTGGGTATTTGTAATGCAAGTAGGGTATCTGATGAGCTAAGTATATCACAGTGCAGGCTGAAAAGAAAACTGCAATATGGTGATCAGGCAAACACCTAGAGGCTCATCTCAGGCACCTCCAGCTTACAGAAGCAAGATATATTCCAAACCCCCAATTGTGGGAAGCAGAAGCACCCTGTTAAATGTTGAATATATTTAACAGGGTGAGTTAGCAGAAGTATACAGTAACAGGCTTAGCCAGTATTATCCCAGGAACTAAGTGGTTTGAAACTGTCTGTAGCCCTCATTGAAAGCTGCTGAGCAACATCTAGAAAGGCTAGCCTGGCATCTGGCAGGAATTCGTTCCTAAACCTCTCCACACCAACAAATATATTGTTTTTGGCCTCGGTCTTTTTTTGTCTCCTCATTCTTGGTTCTTGGCCACCACTCTATAAGTTGAAATGTATACATATTTTAATTTGAGAGCCCTGACTGTATCTATACACACACTTGAGTAGGCTGTCCTTATACAGTTATCCATCATCTCACTCCCAGCTATTATCCCATAATTATATTAACCCAACTCTCAGCATGAATATAACTAAATAGTGTAACCACTAAACTGATAAAAATTAGCAAATAAGAATAAATTAGGACAAGGCCTTGCTTTAAAATGTTATAATAGATATTTTCTTATTAAGTAGTAGGAGAAGAGTGGAAAATCTGGAGATAAAAACAGTGGACTAAATATTTCCATGAGTCATTGGCATACCTCTAAAAATGACATCATAATGAGTTTTGGGCTCTAGAAATGCGCATCTATTTAGCAAATGCTGGAAAACATCAGGAGCTCTAAGGATGAGGTCAGCTCAGTAAGTATGTCATTCTTGCTCCATGTCATCTGTTGATGATTGAATATGTTTAACAGGGTGAGTTAGCAAGAAGAATACTTACTAGTTTTAGCTTGTAGTTCATTAACAGCTATTCCTAAAAGGAGAGCAAGGTGTTCCTAAATTCCTATTCAGGAGCAATTGTGTTGATTAACTCATGAAGAGAGGGAAGTGGGGAGGAACTTGCAAAAGAAAAAGATGTGAAGGGGGATGTTTTGGCGGGCTTAGGGAAATAGCAGAGATTGCATCCAGGTAGTTGGCAGAGCCCTGAAGAATGGTTGAATATCAACCTTAATCCATCAGAGAAGCTTCAAACTACACTGAAACTGACACCCTCATGTGCAAGTAGGGTAGGTCAAGATGCAAACACTGGCCATGGAGACTTAGGTAGTGAGGGTATCCACACAGATCAGTGGAGAGCAAAGTTGAGAATATCCTCTGTCCTCTTTGGGATTGATTCAAACTCTCATATTATAACATGACCCTGAAGGAAAGGGAGGCACATGAATGACCAGATTGACTTTCTAGATATAACTGAAGAATGGGGCCTTTCTAGTCAGGTATAATTTGTTTTTGAAAAATGAAATACTATGAAATTTTTTCCATCCAAATTTTGAGGATAGTAAAATTTATACCGACAGCTCACTTTACAGACTAAGAATACTGTTCAACTGTGTGTAGGTATAAAGAAAGAAGGATTCTAAAAAACCTTTTAACAGATAGTGGGAAACAGTTTGGAACAAAAGAATAGGAAATGTAGGGGAATGGCTCCTCCATGGGGTCAGCAACTATCCACAGGAGCAAAAGCTTGACCCTTGGCTCCTCTAAGTCATGACCTGGTGATCCTCCCAGAAAATAGGCAAATAGAAGATTGTTAAGGTACAACCTTGGGGCCATTTCCCACTATCCTTTCATCTTCCCTAGGCAGCTGTCATGAGACAGCTTCTCATCACCTATGATGAAGTATTAGGATTTCTGCTATGCCCTTCAGGGTACAGTGGTGACAGATTGGGAAACTACTTAGGTGTAACATACCATGGCTGTTCAGCAATAGGGTTTCCCACCACGAACACTGCAGTTATTCAATCCCTTTGGTTTTGGTAGCAACCTTTTGGGTGAGTTGGAATAAGACCTGGCAGCTGGTATCTTTAGTTGCTTTTCCTTTGGCAGTCTATGTAAGTAATAAACTCTGTAAATCTTTTCTTGACTTTTGTTATTGATCCTTACCCGATGATATTTTTCCATTGGCTTTTTAGAGAGAATGAAAGGAATTGGGGGACGGGGTGGGTGAGGGAGGGAGGGAGAGAGAGAGAGAAAGAGAGAGAGAGAGAGAGAGAGAGAGAGAGAGAGAGAGAGAGAGAGAGAGAGAGAAACATCAATGTGAGAGAGACAAATGGATTGGTTGCTCCTGTACCCACCTCAACCAGGGTTGGGGATCGAACCTGCAACTCAGGTACATCCCCTTGACTGGGAATCGAACCCTTGACCATTTGGTGCATAGGCCGATGCAATAACCACTGGGAAACACTAGCTAGGATAAGTCTCTAAATCTAAATGTGGCTTATTGACTCTTTGCCTGACAAAATCAGTCAGGGTTTGGTTATTGGCCTTTCCTGTCTTCTGTGCTTGACAGAAGGGGGGTGGGGAGAGGTAGAAAGAACTATCAAAGTCCAGGGGGAAAAAAAAAGGTATCTATGAAAATTCATTTTAAAATAAACTTATCGGCAGTTAGAAAAAGTGCAGTAAAATAGTACTTGTTTTTAACTCCCACTGTGTCTACACTTCTAATATGAGAGCTATCCTTCACTAAGTGAACACTACAGTGTGATCCTCTCAAGTTGGCTGGTGTGGACAGCTAGCTGTACCTGAGCACAGGAGTGGCTGCAGCACCTGGGACGGAATGCCTGCTCACATGGAGGCACACTGAGTAATCTCCCTACTCTTAATTTTTGAAATTATTGTGGTTTTTTCCTGCTTCAGTGTTCGATGTAATGAGATAACAGTAAATTTTATTTAAAGTAGAATTCCTTTTGTTTTCTTATTCCTATATTCTAATTGACACAGTGAAGGTTGGGATAAGGAAGACTTGAAGCTAAGACAGAGTTTCTAAAACTGTGCTTCCTCCTTGCACACATAATCAGAACAAAATTTCAAAAAAAAATTCCTTGGATTTGTTTTTACTCTTTTCTTTGAAGAAAAACCTAAACCATATAGAAGACACAATCACCATGAAAGGATAGGGCTACAACCGGCATGCTATTAGTATTTACTAAACACGTATTATGTGCCAGACTTGTGCTATGTGCTTTGCCAAACTGAAAAACAGACATTTTATTTCATCCTTCTAACTATCTTATGAGATAGTTGTTAGTGAGAGTCTCCCAACATGTTCTTCATCCCCTGCCAGCCTGGTCACCCCTAACTGCCCTCCCCTGCCAGCACCTAATAGCCCTTAACTACCCTCCCCTGCTGGCCTGGTTTCCCCAAACTGCCCTCCCTTGCAGATGCCCCCCAACTTCCCTTCCCTGCAGGCCTGAGTCCCTCCCCCAAACTGTCCTCCCCTGTAACCCTGGTCACTCCCAACTGCCCTCCCCTGCTGGCCTGGTTCCCCACAACTGCCCTCTCCTACAGGCCTGGGTCCTCCAACTGCCCTCCCCTGCTGACCTGGTTCCCCCCAACTGTCCTCCCCTACAGCCCTGATTTCCCCCAAATGTCCTTCTCTGCAGTCCTGATTCCCCCCTTGTAGGCCTGGGTCCTCCTCAACTGCCCTCTCTTACAGGCCTGATCACCCACAACTACCCTCTCCTACAGGCCATCTTGTAGCAGTCATCTTGTGTCCACATGGGGGAAGCCATCTTTGACCAAAAGTGGCAGCCATCTTGTATGTTGGAATAACAGTCAAATTGCATATTACTCTTCTATTGCATAGGATAAATAAATCCCAACAGAAATGGCTGCCACCAGAGAGCAAGCAGGAGGCTTGGCTCTGCTCCAGGCTACAAAGTTTCAATTATAAAAGATAAATAAATCCCAGATACCAGGGCCTCTGCTTGGGTCACTGGGGGGAATTTCTGGCATGCAAACCACCACAGGCCCCTCGCTCAAGCCATCCCACGCTCCAAGAGAACCCCCACCTTGATCCGGGACATCCTTCAGGGCAAACCAGCTGTCTCACATCCACGCACCAAACCTCTATTCCTCTTCCTTCCTATATGATAAAAGAGTAATATGCAGATTGATCATCACTCCAACACACAAGATGGCTGTCCCATGTGGTCAAAGATCCTGCCACCATGTGGACACAAGATGGCCAGCAGGGAAGGGCAGTTTGGAGGGACCAGGCCTGCAAGGGAGGGCAGTTGTGAGCAATCAAGCCTGCAGGGGAGGGCAGTTAGGGGCAAAGAGGCTGGCAGGGTAGCAGTTAAACATCAATCAGGCTGGCAGGGGAGTGGTTAGGGATAATCAGGCTGGCAGGCAGAAGCACTTAGGGGCAATCAGAAAGGAATGCAGGCAAGCAGTGGGAGCCAGCAATCCTGGATTGTGAGAGGAATATCTGACTGCCCGTTTAGGCCTGATCCTACTGGGATAGGGCCTAAATGGACAGTTGGACATCCCTTGAGGGGTCTCAGATTGGAAAGGGTGCAGGCTGGGCTGAGGGACACACCCCTATGCATGAATTTCGTGCACCAGACCTCTAGATATTTAATGTTTCTGCTACTGAACATGTAAGTATAGCTTTAGTGATCACAAATAGAAATTTGTAAAAAAATCCTTAAAAAAAAGAGCAGAAAAAATAGTTTTTTAACCAGACAGAGAAAGCTAAATATCACATGATCTCACTCATTTGTGGAATATAATGAACGGCATAAACTGATGAACAAGAATGGTTTCAGAGATTGAGAAACGTCCATCAGAATGTCAAACCTTAGGGTAGTTGGGGGGTGGCGGAAGTAAGGGGGAAAGTCAATATATTTGACCTCTTGAACTAAGGTAAGTAATTTGTGTTTTCACCTCCCTGACAAAGATTATATAAAGTTATAAAAAAAACTGGCAGCTAGTTTGAGATTGAATTGACATGGCCTAGAGCATGTCATCGCCTATGGACACCAGTCCTTAGGCTAGGCCCCCATTAACCCCGTGTGACACCATAATATCCTTGCATGATATTATTCTACAATGTCATTATATTTTTTTATATTTGACAATAGCATATTGTACAATTATCCCAAAGAAACTTACAAACTAATTCTTTGAATGTTTGGCAGCAATTTAAAGAAGGACAGGAAAGGAATTAATCCTGTTTAGAAGGAATTAAGGTACTAGGAAGGCACTTGAGCATTCTATATTGGCCCCTCTTGTCCTTTTTGCAAGAGGGACTCTCTTCTCACAATCCAATTGCCCTCAGCTGTTGCCTGAGCTTTCTGTTCATGCTGAGGTTGAAGTCTAGTGGTGGCTGGTACCATGGATCTGTCCCTGGCTTAATGGTGTGAGCTGGACCCTGTCTGGAGAAAAACCTGAGTCCCCCAATATAAGTGACCAGTGCCGGGACCCCACCAGCAAGCGAGGGGATTCCAAGGCAGGTGCTGGGCATGGAGGCCATGGGGGCATAGACTATCAAGGAGGCAGAACTTAACCTCACATCACCCTGCTTGGACCCGGAGGATGGATGGTTAGCCAGAAATGGGTAGGATTCCTCAGGGAAGGAACAACCTAAGACAGGTGCAGTTACAGAGGGGCTATGAGGAGTGAAATTGGGAACCAACAGAGGTGGGGCCCAGACCCTCATCCCCAACATTGCAGGGGTTTGAACCCTCACTCCTGCTGAGGGAGGTCTCCTCCCCCATGGCTGCTTCGCTTCCCATGCCCAGCTCAGATCAGGACCCAGGTTACAGACAGAGACTTGGCCAGCATCAGCTGCCCTATATCTAAAGCCAGCCTAGCACCAGAAATGCTCAGGGCCTACTCAAAACTGCAAATAATCCTTTCCACTAATATTTACAGCATAAACTAAGATTATTGTTTGAGTATTAAATTTGACAGTAAAATAGTAATCAAGTTTTCAGATTAATTTAAATTGGCCATTTGAAATAAATGAACACTCAAGAAAATTTAAGTGTAATGGACAGAAGGCTGTTCTTAAAATATAACCAAAATTTCTATTAGTAGTTCATCTCATCGTAAAATTGCCTAACATGGAAAGAACCTAAAGCAGTCATATTTTTATGCAAAAATTAAAATTTAAAGTTAGCAAGACTGCAATATAAAATTTCCAAAAGCCTCCATTAATTGAAAAAGGAGAGACAGTGAGGTAATATCATGTAAGGAAAAATATTCTGTAAGTAAATTACATCTAGAAAATTATTACTTCAGAAAATTAATTCCCATTTATGATGCTAACAGCAGGACATCCATGAAAAACACACATGGTATCAAAATAAGCCAAAGGAAAAACATTTGGGCAAAAATAAAAAGAATCGCAAGTCTAATTTACAGAAAAGATTCCTTTATTAACTTTTGGTTGAGAATATGTTTGTATATTTTCAGCAAACACCTCCAAGACCATATGGATTCCTGCAACAAAGAGAAACTGACAGGTCTGTTCCAACCAGGAAGACAGTCCAGAGATGGAAGACACTGACAACACCTTGCCATGCTAGCAGTCAGCAGCTGTGTGTCGCTACAGGCAGCCCAGGACCAAACCAGAGAGGGTAGAACCTGCATTGCCACCATTTGTCCACCATCCAGATACCATTGCTGACATGTACACATAAGGGACTATTTGACATTGAAACTGGGACTCAAACATTTTTTGTTCTTATATATTTATTTCCAGTATGCAGATGCAAGATTTTTTTTTAAAGAAAAGAAATGGGGGGGAAAGATAGATACAGAAGCAAAGAATAATTGAACAGACTGTCAAACTACAGTGAGAAGGCATGGGAGGGTGGGAGGTGGGGGCTGTAAGAGACCAACCGAAGGACTTGTATGCATGCATATAAGCATAACCAATGGATACAAGACACTGGGGTGGAGGGGGCAGGTGAGAACATGTGCTGGGGGTAGGGGAGACTCGGGGGAGGAAATGGGGTGAAAAGGGATTACTGTTATTAGTAAATCTGTTAAACAATCCAGCTACTTTATATATATACATATATAAAGTATAACTATTTGTAATACTTTAAAGAATAAAAAAATTCAAAAAAAAAGAATATCCGAATTATCTCCCATGTTTAGAGCAAGAACTGATTATAGGAAATAGATTCTATAAATTTTATCTCCTGTGCTCAGATCAACTACATGCAAGTTATTTATTGAATGTACATGATGTACAAAGCCCTGAAGAAATCTGGCTGAAACCATGAAACATTTTAACTTTCAAAAGAAAAGGAAAATATGTCCCTGCCACCAAGAAGCTGATTGCCTCACCTGTGCTATACAGTATTCTCTCTTTTGATGTACTCCTGTGAGAAAAAAAAGGTAAATTTCTGCCAAATGACATTCACTGAAAGGTGTTCTCTGGGCTCTCAATTAGTTGATGATTATTATAAACTCTAAAGCAACATGACTATATCATAAACTTTGGAATTACTAAAGTTTTGACTTAAGACACCACATAACTCCATTTTGTCTCTAATTTTGAATATTTCTTAACAATATAAAAATAATTTGTCCAGGTTACTTGAAAAGAAGTTAACAAAGAGAGCTCACTTTTCCTGGCATATTGGTCTCCTCAATTTAGACAGATTATATGATTCATCATGTTAAGTCTCCGAAAGAAAGGTTTGTTTCTGAACTGCAGTCTAGCATTAAAAATTATATAGCACTAGGCATCATGTTTGATTTTAATTCTGGGCCAAGATATTTAGTGAAATCTTGAGATGAAGAAGATAGAAATTGCTTCATGCATACCAGAAACTAGAGATGTAATAACTTATTACAGAAATATTATTGGTTTAATTTTTCTTTCAGATAGATACCACTATACACAAATTACACACACATTTAACAAATATTTAGCCATTATTAACAAATATTTGCTAAAAGGATTACCGTTATTGCTAAATCTGTTAAACAATCTAGCTAACTAAATGAATAATTTTTCAGAATAATTAAAGATGTCTAGCTAGTATATGACACATGCAGTACAGTACATTAATTTTCTGAAGGGTCTCCATAGGTCAATGGAATAATAAACCCCAGTTGTTCATTATAAAGATGAAATGCTGATGTGATTTTGTTACTCTAAACTATATGACTCCTACCATGAAAATATTGTGTGATTTATACTTCAAAGGTAAATTATCATACATAGATTATGCTTCCTAGTGTTGGTAAATGTAAAACAACAATAAGGCAGTAGTCAGAAAACTTTATTTTTCTATTCATGCTATTTCATGGACATGAACATAAACTTAGGGCTTAAAGACAAATTTAGACTGCTTTAGAGCATTTATATCTCTGCCCCTTTTTTCCTGTTCCAGTTTATTTGGTTTTCCTAAGAGGCTCTTGATGAGCTATTCTGACAGCCTTGGCTGTAGAGATCCCTTTGTGTTCTTGATCTAGTTACATGGAAAGTAGATGAATATAAAGGATATGGTAAGGGGGAGAAGAAATGTCATTCACTCGAGAAAATATAAAACTTATTGTCTAACAAATTACACAATTAATGAATTTTGACACTAATGCCTGAGCTAAAGAAATTCTTTAAGAACTGATATTTAAAAAGTTCCTGTCATCATCCTATTTAATAAAAGAGTAATATGCAAATTTGACCATACCTTTGCTATACCCACAAGCCATGCCCACAGCCATGCCCACCAGCCAAACAGGAGCAGATTATGCAAATAAACCCCAACCAAGATGGCTGCCACCACTGAGAGCAGGAGGAAGGATTGGGTTTCCCTGACAACAGAGGAAGCCAAGCTTTCTGCCTGCCATTCAATGCTACAAAGTTTTAATTATAAAAGATACAGAAATGACAGCAGCCACTGAGCTGGAGAGAACAGAGACTTGGGTTTCCTAGCAACAGAGGAAGCCAAGCTTTACACCTGCCACTGCAAAAGTTTCAAACAGAAATGGCTGCCGCCAGGGAGCGAGCGGAAGGCTTAGCTCCACTCCAGGCTATAAAGTTTCAATCATAGACATAAAGTAATCCCAGATCGCAGGGCCTCCCCTTGGGTTACTGGGGGGCGTGGCCAGCATGCAAACCTCCACAGGCAGCCCCTGACCGCAAAGGAACACCTACCCTGATCTAGGACATTCTTCAGGGCAAACCAGCTGGCCCCCACCCATGTACCAGGCCTCTCTCCTATCTAATAAAAGAGTAATCTGTAGATTGGCCATCACTCCAACACACAAGAAGGCTTCCCCCATGTGGTCAAAGATCCTGCCTCCATGTGGACACAAGATGGCCAGCAGGGGAGGGAAGTTGGGAGGGACCAGCCTGCAAGGGAGGGCAGTTGGGGGTGATCAAGCCTGCAGGGGAGGGCAGTTAGAGGTGACCAGGCCGGCAGAAGAGGGAAGTTGGAGGCAAACAGGCTGGCAGGGGAGCAGATAGACATCAGTTAGGCTGGCAGGGTAGTGGTTAGTGGGTGATCAGGCTGGCAGGCAGAAGCGGTTAGGGGCAATCAGGGAGGCAGGCAGGTGAGCAGTTTGGAGCCAGCAGTCCTGGATTGTGAGAAGGATGTCCGACTGCCCGGGATCAGGCCTAAATGGGCAGTCGGACATCCCTCGAAGAGTCCCAGATTGGAGAGGGTGCAGGCTGGGCTAAGGGACATCCCCCACCCCCAATGCACAAATTTCATGCACTGGGCCTCTAGTTTATTATAAACTCAAATGTTCTCATTCCAGTGAATTAATGCCTGGGCTAAAGAAATTGTTTAAGAATTGATATTTAAAAAGTTCCTGTCATCATCCTATCTAATAAAAGAGTATTATGCAAATTAACCATACCCTCAAGCCAATCAGGAGCAAATATGCAAATAAACCCAACCAAGATGGCTGCGGCCACAAAGAGCAAGAGGGAGGCTTGGATTTCCCTGGCAATGGAGGAAGCCAAGCTTTCCACCTGCCCTTGCCTCTCAGGCCCCACACCAGGCTACAAACTTTCAATTATAGAATCCCAACAAAAATTATGGCAGCCATGGAGCTGGAGAGAGGCAGGAGGCTAGGGTTGACCCTGGTGATGGAGAAAGCCAAGCTTCTGCAACCCTGGCCAGCTAAAGTCCCCACTTAAGGCTACAAGGTTTCAATGATAGAAGATACATAAAACACAACAAAAATGACTGCTGCCACAGAGGGAGCAGAAGGCTTGGCTCCGCTCCAGGTTACAAAGTTTCAATTGTTGAGGATAAATACCAGGGCCTCTGCTTGAGTTGCTGGGGGTCCTGCAAACCACCACAGGCCTCTCACCCAGACCACCCCACCCCCCAACGGAACCCCCTCCCTGATCCAGGACACCCTTCAACACAAACCAGCTGGCCCCCACCCATGCACCAGCCCTCTATCCTATGTAATAAAAGAGTAATATGCAGATTGACCATCACTCCAATACACAAGATGGCTGCTCCCATGTGGTCAAATGTCCTTTCTCATTTGGACATAAGATGGCCACCACAAGATGGCCAGCAGGGGAGGGCAGTTGGGGGGTATCAGGCCTGCGGGGGAGGGCAGTTAGGGGCAAACAGGCTGGCAGGGCAGCAGTTAGACATCAATCAGGCTGGCAGCAAAATGGTTGGGCAATGGTCAGGCTGGCAGGCAGAAGCAGTTAGGGGCAATCAGGAAGGCAGGCATGTGAGCAGTTGGATTGTGAGAGGGATCCCAGATTTGAGAGGGTGCAGCCTGGGCTGAGGGACACCCCCCTCCCCCATGCACGAATTTCGTGCACCAGGATCTAGTTTATTATAAACTCAAATGTTCTAATTCCAGTGAATAGAATGTTTTTAATTCTAATGAGAGAAAATAACAGTTTAAACTGTCTCTAACATATCCCCCAGAAACACTAGAATGAAACAAAGTATTAAAGCCCAATACTAGTACATCTTATTCTCATGGAATTAAATAGAAATATAATTCAATGCATGTAATTTTAAGTATACTATACTCGTTTGATTTGTATTATTGTAGTACTCAATTTGTGAACACTCCTTCCACAGATATTTCTTGAACAATTACAATGTGCCAGACATACTGCTAGCCTTAGCAATGCATGGCTTATGTATAAGCTAGTATTTTTCACATATTAAAAGAATGATTCATTCTCTTATCTGTTTCTTCAATTAGACTTGGATTCCAGAAAGCAAAGTCAATAGAGGCTTCTGAGTCACAACTTCCCAGAGAAGAAAATTCTTGAACAAAGTTTTGAAAAGCACTATCATTAGTTATAATAATAATTACAATATTGAGGAGGAGAAACACCTACATGGTGAGATAAAAGTAGGTTTACAGTTGTTTGTTTGAGAAATATTATAATAATTAAGAAATAATACAATAATAACCTGTTTCAGTTATATCTATAAACTTACTTTTGTCCCACTCTGTATATTCCGTGTAGTGATATATTACCACAGTATATGATACAGAGTTCATGAGGATTGCTAAATTTAAAATAAACTTGTGTAGAACAATAAATATAGTAGCTTTCATTTGTGAAAAGTATAAAGTAAGAATATATATTTGTGTATGTTTGTATTTATATGAAGAAATACAAGTAAGAATCTACCAAGGGGAAGGGTTAATGAGAACAGTTGCAAGATTGAGACTTATCAGTGTATATCCTTTTATATAATTTTGACTGTATTATTTACTTATTTTTTATTTTTTTAAATATATTTTATTGATTTTTCACAGAGAGGAAGAGAGAGGGATAGAAAGTCAGAAACATCAATCAGCTGCCTCTTGCACACCCCCTGATGGGGGTGTGCCCGCAGCCACAGTACATGCCCTTGATCAGAATCGAACCTGGGACCTTTCAGTCCGCAGGCCAACGCTCTATCCACTGAGCCAAACTGGCTTTGGCTATTTACTTATTTTTTTAAATATATGTTTATTGATTTCAGAGAGGAAAGGAGAGGAAGATAGAAACATCAATGATAAGAGAGAATCACTGATCAGCTGCCCCCTGCATGCCCCCTACTGGAGGTCGATCTTGCAACCCCGTGCATATGCCTATGCCTTTGATCAGAATCGAACCTGGAACCCTTCAGTCTGCAGGCTAATACTCTACCCACTGAGAAAACTGGCGAGGGCTATAATTTTTACTTTAAGTAATATAACCATGCTGGTTATTGTAAAAATAAGATCAATAAAGGAAAAATGAAATCTGTTGTTTGCACTCCTAACCTGTTTCATGACCAAATTCAGGAATACTGCCCCAAAGCTCTTCTCAGCCATAATACTCTGAAACCTTTTGGTCTATCAGATACAAACCATCTCTATAATAAAATATTAAAACTTATGAATGGTATTTACAAATAAATTATAGCAGAGCCAATGTTTTCCCACAACATTCTCATGCACTTAATATCCAGTGTGGTTTCTTGAGTGGAAGAGAAAGATACAGAATTAAACTTGTTTGCTTGCTAGGAATTTGAAGGTGCAATACTTTGGCCTCTATTGGCTACAGGGTAGCCTGTATGCTAGATGCACTCTGGGAATGTGACTCACATGAAAATATTATGGTCCCATTTATTGCAGAGAGGCAACAGTTTTAGTAGATACTTCTTTTGGGTTTGAAAAAAAAGATGCTCAATCTACTATCTCAAGTTGTTTATGTCATACCTTTACAATGTGAGAGAAAATTCCTAGGAATTTCTACCATCCAAAGAGAAAGTACAAAGGGTCACCAACACATTATCCTGAACGCAAGAAAGACTTCATCTGCCCAAGCACCTTTTGCTTAGATTCTGAACTTCTAGGACCCAAAAGTCGAAGCCCTTGGAAATATATTTTGATTTTTAGTAAGAAGAAGGATATTTACTTTTGAAACCATAAAGATCCACAGGCCAAATGTATTTTTTAGTCTCATGCCTAAATAAACAGAGGGAGAAAGAAAAAATTTTTTTTCATCAGAGTTATTTGTATATCAACTCCAAAGAATAAGTGCTTTCAACTCTGCTGCATATAGCTCTCAGCACACCCTGTCCTCTTAAAAGTGCAAACTAAATAAGCCACTCTACCCTGTCTCAGTATGTTTGGTATCATGAATTCCAGTTAGTAGTCTTAATTTAGAGATACAGATTAGTTTAGTTCTGCATATTCAAAACCTAAAAGAAATTATACAGTAAATATGTGAGAATTCACACACACACACACACACACACACACACACACACACACACACACACACGGAATTACCTATAGCACCAGTTCTGATGCAACTTCTTAATCTGTAAAATTCAGAATTTGGCACTAATCAAGTCTACAGCTCTTGCTAGCTTAAACATTCCATGAATCTTCTTCCTCTTGGTCAGGCTACCTTTTCAGATAGTTTTTCCTCATGAGAGCATCCTTTCAATTCCACTGCAATAGGCAGGGAAGTTTAAGGCTTAAACTGTACTCTCTGACAAGAAGAATTTGAAGAAACATATTCCTGAACACAGGGGAGCCCTCCACAGTGCAGAGCTCTGAGAAATGAATCTTTTTGTTGCTGTTGTTCCAAGTTTTTCTGTAATTCAGAAGCATATTATTATTTAATAGCCTCATTGGGCAATATAAAATTTCAAAATGCAAGTTGAAAAATATCATTATGGGAGGGAGGGGTCAGAAACAATGCTCCTGAAGGAGGTCTGCAACATTTGCCCTTTTCTAATTGAATATTGAAAAATCTGAAAAAAAAACCACAGCTGGAAGAATAGAGGTTTTTATCTCTTTATTAACTTTAGATGTTTCTCCCAGGAAAGAGAGAGAGATTGCTGGCAGAAAATAATGAAAACACAAGGCTTGGGCTGCATGCTGAAGAATTGCTCCTAAGACGATAAACATGGAATGTAGATAAGGACAGTCAAGATGCAGCCAGTTTGCCTTTTTTTAAATTTAATTTTAAGAAAATTGTGTTTCTGTTCCATTTCTATCCATCCTGTCTATGAAGTAACTGTTAACTCAGAGATCTGGAAGCTCCAGTTAAATAATGTAACTTAATTACTTCAGTGCCCTTTAGGTATCTAATTCATGCTATAGATGATTGCACCATCATTTTATCACTGGAAGGTACAAAATAATAGGTTCATCTTCAAAAGATGCAATCTTAGCAGGACTAGTATTTTTATTTTTAGAATCCAGAGTACTGGAATAAAGAAAAAAGCTAAATATAACTTAAAGTGGAAATGTGCATACATGTAGTTGTTGCAAGCACTAAATCACTTGGGGTATTTCTTGCAATGCTGCATTTTAACAGAGCCAGATTTTTCCACCTCCAGGTGGAACTTTGTAATAATCACACTGTTAATGGAAAAGAAAAGAACTTCTTGGGCCATTTCTGTGCCAGGTAATCCATTGAAACCACTATTTTGAGTATTTTATTTGTTTTAAGACACATTTTATCACATTTTAATATATATCAAATCAGAAATCATTTTTTTAAATTTCCTTATTCATTAACATATGTGTCCTTATCCTCCCAATATCTCCCAACCCCCCGCCCCCATTCATGTCCTCATCTCCCTCTTGTCTGGTCCATTGGTTAGGCTTATATGCATCTTATATTAGGTGGTGAATCAGCTTAATTGGCTGTGTTTTCTTATTTTGTTGAGCATAAAATAACAGTGCATGTTTGTGGTCAAGAAGAATGATAGACTACTGATGCTTTCATTGTCTCATATGGTAAGAGCTCTTCATAAAGGAGCCTTACTTATTTCAAGGAATGTGCCAAACAGGCAAACAATTAAACTCAGCATACATTTTTCTCCCTAGTATTAAGGGATGCTAATAGCAAAACACACAGTAAAGACCATAACCCAATATCTTTTGATGAACTGAATGGCTTCTTAAATATGCAAATTTTCTTATATGTAGAATCTGTGATTATGTTAGTTTACATGACAAAAGGGATTCTGCAGGTGGGATTAAATTAAGAATCTTGAAATAGGGAGATTATCCTGGATTATCTTGGAGGAGCCAATGTAACCAATCACAAGGGTCTTTATAAGAGGGAGGTAGGAGGGTTAGAAGTAGAAAAAATTTAATGAGAGACTAAAAGGTTGCAGTGATGTACTTCAAAGGTGAAGGAAGGGGCCATGGACTAAGGAATGAAGGTGTCCTTTAGATGATAGGGAAACAAGGGAACCAATTTTCTTGTAAAGTTTTCAGAAGGAATGTAGCTCTGCTGACACCTTGATTTTAGCCTATAAAACCCATTTCAAACAAGATCAGACTCATTCAGGGTAGTATGGCTGTAGACTACAAGACCCATTTCAGATTTCTGAACTCCAGAACTATAAGATGAATAAATTTGTGTTTTAAGCCTGTAAGGTTTGTGTCATTTTTTTATAGCAACAATAGGAAATGAACACAATCCTCTCTAAGAAACAACCTCTGAAAAATACAAAATATTTTTTCAATCATTCTAGTTGGACTCAAAATACATGCACATATTAGTAATTCTATGCTCTTTTTAAAAAGATGTAGCCCTCACTGAGCCAGGGCAATTCAGTGGTTGAACATCAATCTATGAACAAGGAGATCATAGTTTGATTCCTAGACAAGGAACATGCCTGGGTTGCAGGCCTGATCTCCAGTGTAGGGCATGTAGGAGGCAGATGATCAATGATTCTCTCTTATCATTTTTTTAAACTAAATCTTTATTGTTCAGATTATTATAGGTATTCCTCTTCCCCCCCCCCCCATAACTCCCCTCCACAAGATCCCCCTCCCTACCCCATGCCCTTACCCTCCGCCATTGTCTTCATCCATAGGTGTAAGATTTTTATCCAATCTCTTCCTGCACCCTTCACACCCTCTTCCCCCTGAGAGTTATCAGTCCACTCCCTTTCTATGTCCCTTATTCTATTCTCTAAGTCCCCGTGAAGTGAGCACCGATTGCTGTGGGTGCTTCTGCAAGGGCACCTCCTTCACTTTCATCAGATTTTTCATTCACTTGATTTTTAGATTTATTTGTTGGTAGGTAGGTATTTGTTGTCATTTTTCTGTTTATAGTTTTTATCTTCACTTTCTTCTTCTTCTTTCTCTTCTTAAAGAATACTCAGCATTTCATATAATCCTGGTTTGGTGGTGATGAACTCCTTTAGTTTTTTTTTTTTTTTTTTTTTTTGTCTGTGAAGCTCTTTGTCTGACCTTCAATTCTAAATGATAGTCTTGCTGGGTAGCATAATCTTGGTTGTAAGTTCTTGCTGTTAGTCACTTTGAATATTTCTTGCCACTCCCTTTGGGCCTGCATAGTTTCTGTTGAGAAATCAGCTGACAGTCATATGGGTACTCCCTTGTAGGTAACCAACTGTTTTTCTCTTGCTGCTTTCAAGATTCTCTCTTTGTCTTTTGCCCTTGGCATTTTTATTATGATGTGTCTTGGTGTGGTCCTCTTTGGATTCTTCTTGTTTGGGGTTCTCTGTGCTTCCTGGACTTGTAAGTCTATTTCTTTCACCAAGTAGGGAAAGTTTTCGGTCATTATTTCTTCTAACAGGTTTTCAATATTTTGCTCTCTCTTTTCTTCTGATACCCCAATAATTCTGATGTTGGTACGCTTAAAGTTGTCCCAGAGGCTCCTTTCATTCTCTTCATATTTTGGACTCTTTTTTCTTTCTCTGGTTGGGTATTTTTTTTCCTCCTTACATTTCAGATCTTTGGTTTGATTCTTGGAGCCCTTTGATCTACCATTGAATTTCTGTATATTCTTTATTTCAGGCAGTGTATGCTTAACTTCTGTCTGGTCCTTTTCCATTTTCTTGGCATTCTCATTAAGGTTCTTAAAGGTCTCACTAAGCTTCTCAGAGGTCTCATCAAGTTTCTCAGCAGTTTTTAGAAGATTATTGAGTAACCTTATAAATGTGGTCTTGAACTCTATATCCAATAGTCTGCTTTCCTCCATTTCTTTCATGCGTGCATGCCTGCCTGTCTCCCCATTTTGTCCCTTCCCTGTGTTGATGGAGTTGAAGAGCTGCTGTGTGGAGATACTCCTATGGGGGTGGATTTGCTTCAGGGGGGCTTTGGTGCTCACTGAGTCTTCCTCTTGAATGTGTCACTTATGGATGTGAATAGTTGAATTCTGATGTCATCTCACACTAACCTCTAGATACGCCAGCTTCTGGATCTCCACTGGGTGCAGTTCAGCTACTGTCAGAGTCAATCCAGCAGGAGCTACAGCAAGGTCTGCAGATTTCTCCTGTTCTGACCAGAGCTGCCTTTTAGGTTAAGCTGGAAAAGCTCAGGCCATTTATATGCAAATGACACTGTGCGCAGCAGCTCGGTGGGTTTAAAGATTGGGTGTGGTGGGATTTCAGGGCATCACTAGGTTAGGGCATGACAAACAGCAATGGCCACTACTCTGCCTCTTTGCATCCCCATATCTCCAAGTCCCTGTGCAGTGAGCACCGATTGCTGTGGGTGCTTCTGCAAGGGCGCCTCCTTCACTTTCCAACCCGATGACAGACCTTCCAGCTTCTTCCCATAGGAGTCTGGGTCACCAGCATCTCCCCAGAAACTCGGGTTCTGAGTAATCAGGAGCCCGCTTCCCTTTGGGTTGAAAAAAGCAGCCCCAAAGTTGCCCACCGTCAGCCCAGCTCCTGCGCCTTCGCACCTCAAGTTTTCAGTGCTTGTGCATGTCCCAATGCTCCCCTCTTTCCTTCTGGCTGAAGAACTTCCACTCAGCCAGCTTTCCCATGGTTCTGGGTGACAGACGCCTTGTCTTTTAGATGCAGTTTTGGAAATTCCTGCGCAAGGCTGCAGTTCAGGTGTTAACCTATGCTGCCATCTTGGCTTCTCCCTTTTTCTATCATTGATGTTTATATCTCTCTCCCTCTTCATTCCTCTCTGAAATCAATAAAATATATTAAAAATAAAAAGTATAAGATGTAGACCTAAAATATAAAAATAAAGTGACAGATGGATAGAAAATTGGGCAGACGTGTAGGTATATAATAAAGCAGCAATAGTAACATGTCAATTATAGAATACAGAAAGTAGGTCTGAATGTTCGCTATACACTTTTTCTTTCAACTTTCCTATTTAAAAAAAAAAACATTTTATAATAAAATATTGGGAGGAGGAAATGATGCATATTTGACAGCATTAAAATAGAGACGATGCCATTCTTTGAAAAAATCAGCTTTAGCCACTGACTCTCTAAAAGCATAAGACTCTGCATGAATATTACTATGCAATTAGGTTAAATTATACCTTTTGTATTAGTCCTAATTTTCAGTTATGTTGTTTCTTTATATATAAAGTAGAAGCACTGTGTTCTTTTCCTTTCTTAAGAATATTTTTCTACAAAGAATGACTTTTAAGATACAAAAATAAATCAAATTGAGCATTTAATAATGTGTACTGACAGATATGCTTGTTGACTTTTTTATGTTAGCAAAATAATTTTAAGACAACCTTAGTATTTCTCAATCTTAAGAAAAAATGTAAAGAAAATTCACCTTTGATTCTACTCTTTTCACCAGCACCCACCTTTCTCCTCCTCTGCCTCCTCTTCCTCCTTTTCCCCCCTCCCTTTTTTCCTCCCTCCCTCCCTCTCTGTACAAAGGGATTGGCTCTATAATAGAGTTGGAAAATAAACATGTAGTTTTTCCTCATACCCAGGTTGTTCATAATCAAGATGGTCTCATTTTAACAGGCTTTCCTTCAAAATGTTTGTGCCTTCAGAACCTATAGTAAATGAATAAATAATGGCAGATTTTCAAGTCCTCCAAAGTGCTATAGACAGCTCTGGATCTCTGAAAAATGAAGTCCGGCTTGCTTCCAAAATCTGCTCCTATGGTTAGTACTATAGCCTATAATGGTCAACAAACTCCTGCTATCTGATTAGTAAGAAAAATCACATAGGAATTGTAAATCAGGCTATTGTTTCCTGATTTTTTTCTATATATTTTTATTCCCAGTTATGCTCACCCACAGCACTTCCTCAGAAATTTTATGAAAAGTAAAATGCATAATAGAAATGATAAGATATAAAACTTTTATCCCACCTTTAAATTCAGTGATTTTTTTTATCACACTTATATCTCAATTGGTTAATTGACACAGACAGTAAGGATGGAGGCAGGCTTTAGGTGTAGGCATCTAACTTCAGTGCTCATGCCCTTTCCCCCTATGCAAGCCCCACAGCAATCCTTTTTACTTATAAGCACTACATAAATGTTGGTTGCCATTGGAATTGAGTTGAATCTTCCATTTAAAGCAAGATAAAGTTTTATCTTTCAATATATCCCCAAGGAAAGAAAAAATTGGACTTTAAAAACAAAGTATATCAAGGGAACCAAGATGGCAGCATAGGTATACACCTATTGTTCTGCCCCACGCAACAATTAAAAAACTACAACATAACAACAAAACAAACATCATCCAGAATCACCGGACAGCTGGCTGAGTGAAAACTCCACAAATAAAAGTAAAGGTGGGACACTGAGACTCAGAAGAGCGGCGGAGCGCAGCCTTGAAGATACGCACAGAATCAGAGGTCAGGAGCCGTGGCCACACACGCACAGGCTGTAGGCTGGCAGCAGCAATCCCGGCTGGATATCGGCAACGGGAGGGCGGAGATGTCCCACTGCACAGATTCCCCAGTGCCAGGCGAGGTCCGAGGTCCGGGGTACGCACCCTGAAAGCCAGGCGTGGCAGAGGTCTCCTAGTCTGAGAATCCAGGTTGCTCAGAACAGTAGTTTGCATGTGTAAACTGCTCCCTGGTGACTTGCTCCCTTGCAACAGCACAGACGCGCAACTTGCTCCCTGGCGACTTGCTCCCTGGTCCCGGAGACCACCGAACTACTTTGTTTTACAACCCTGGGCGAGACTTTGGGTGTGCAGACTCATTTGGGGAGAGGCAGAGTTGTCTGGCAAGGGGAAGAGACTAGCGGCTTTCTCTTGGAGGTGCCTGCAACCATTCCCATCCAACAGAGACCCGCCCGCAAGCGCCACATAGGAGGCTGCCTGCTCAGCTAAGAGACTCCGCCCATCCAACCTGAACACAGTCTCCCTTCACAGCCAACTGGCCTGGAGGTCAAACTCTCCTAGGGCTAACAACAACAATCTGGGCTTAAATTCAAAAATACTGTACAACCCATAAAAGATTGCAGTAAGAGTACCCACCTCAGGTAACTGGGGAGGCTGAGCTATTTTCCCGTAGAGGACATCTACCACATAAAGCAGCCACCATGCAGAGACATGGGAAGAAATCAGGTGTGAAAGAAATGGAGGAAAAAAGATGACTAGACATAGAGTTCAAAACCACAGTTATAAGGATTTTCAAGAGGCTCCTAGAAAAGGCTGATGAACTTAATGAGAACTATGAGGAAATAAACAAGACCAATGAGGAAATGAACAAGACCAATGAGGAAATGAATGAGACCTACAAGGAAATGAATGAGACCTACATGGAAATGAACAAGACCTCTGAGGATATGAACGAGACCCTCACAGATATGATAAAGGACCAACTAGAAATCAAGCATACACTGACTGAAATATTACACAAAGTTCTAAAAGCAGTCCAGAGGGCCACAAGAACCAAATCAAAGATTTGAAATACAAAGAAGCAAAATCCACTCAGCTGGAAAAGCAAGAAACAAAAAGAATTCAGATAATTGAAGATAGTGTAAGGGGCCTCTGGGACAACCCCAAGCATGCTAACATCCGAATTATTGGGGTGCCAGAAAAAGAGAGAGAGCAAGATAATGAAAACCTACTTGAAGAAATAGTGACTGAAAACTTCCCCCACCTGATGAAAGAAACTGACTTAAAAACCCAAGAAGTACACAGAACCCCAAAATATAGGAATCTAAAGAGAACCACACCAAGACACATCATAATTAAAATGCCAAGAGCAAAAGATGAAGAGAGAATATTAAAAGCAGCAAGAGAAAAACAGTTAGTAGTTACCTTTAAGGGAGCACCCATACGATTGTCAGCAGATTTCTCAACAGAAATGAAGCAGGCCAGACGGGAGTGGCAAGAAATATTCAAAGTAATGAATAGCAAGAATCTACAACCAAGATTACTGTATCCAGCAAAGCTATCATTCAGAATTGAAGATCAGATAAAGTGCTTCGCAGATTAAAAAAAAAAGAAAAAGGAGTTCATCACCACCAAACCAATGTTTTATGAAATGCTGAAAGATATTATTTAAGAAGAGGAAGAAGAAAAAGGTAAAAATATAAATTATGAACAACTAATACACATCTATCAACAAATGAACATATAAATCAAGTGAATTGATAGGCTGATGAACAGGATAAACTGGTGAATATAACAGAATCATGGACATAGAGAGGGAATGGACTGACAATTCTTGGGGAGAAAATGGGTGTGGGAGGTACAGCAAGAGACTGAACAAAAATCTTGCAACAATGGGAGAGGACAGTGGGGAGGGGGATGTGAGGGTGGAAGGTGGGATGGGTACAGGGTGAAGGGGACCTATAGGGAGATAAAAAAGGGGAACAATGTAATTAATAAACTAAACAATAAAGATTTTTAAAAAACTGGCATGCATAAAAAAAAAGTATATCAAAAAGCCCACTTAAAATGTAAGATCTCAACCAATACAATTTGCAGGAAAGGGCATAGTGGAGAGTTTGTTTAACCCTCACCCAAGGATATGTTTCCATTGATTTTTAAAAAAGAAATAAAGAGAGAGAGGGAAAGACATATATGTGAGAGAGACACATAGATTGGTTGCCTCCTGTTCGTACCCCGACCAAGGCAGGAGTCAAGCCTGCAACTGAGGAATGTGCTTTTGGCTGGGATCAAACCCAGACTTTTCAGTCTGTGGGCTGACATTCTATCACTGAGCCAAACTGGGTAGGGAAAAAGTTAATTTTGATTTATTTAATATCAGGATATGGTAAATTACTTTTGTAAAAAAATAATTAATGAATATAAACTTAGAGACCATGAAAGGCCACTTACATTTTCATCACACATACACAGTTGTCCAAAACTAAGTTATTGCTAACATGTCTCTGGTTCAGCAGAATATAACAAGTCACCATTATATTTAACATTACCAGTAAACAGTAGTGCTATCCATGGTACTTTGCTTTACAAGCTCTTATGTTAGTTTAGAGCTATGTCTTTGAAATGAACCATCTCTTATGTGGCATTCTTGCTTAATGCCTCACAATGTTGACCAATCCCATCTAATAAAAGAGTAATATGCAAATTGACCACACCTCTGCTATACTCACAGGCTACGCCCACCAGCCAATCAGGAGCAAATATGCAAATAAACCCAACCAAGATGGCTGCAGCCACAGAGAGTAGGGGGGAGGCTTGGATTTTCCTGGCAATGGAGGGAGCCAAGCTTTCCGCCTGCCCTTGCCTGCTCAGACCTCCACTTAAGGCTACAAAGTATCAATTATAGAATCCCAACAGAAATGACAGCAGCCACAGAGCAGCAGAAGGCTTGGCTCTGCTCCAGGCTACAAAGTTCCAATTGTAGAAGATACATAAATCCCAGATACCAGGGCCTCTGCTTGGGTTGCCAGGGGGCGTGACTGGCCTGAAAACCACCACAAGCCCCTTGCCCAGGCCGCCCCACGCCCCAAGGGAACCCTCACTGTGACCTAGGACACCTTTCAGGACAAACCAGCTAACACCCACCCATGCAACAGGCCTCTATTCTATCTAATGAAAGAGTAATATGCAGATTCACCATCACTCCAGCACACAAAATGGCTGCCCCCATGTGGACACAAGATGGCCAGCAGGGGAGGGTAGTTGGGTTGGGAGGGACCAGGCCTGCAAGGGAAGGCAGTTGTGGGTGATCAAGCCTGCAGGGGAGGGCAGTTAGGGGTGATCAGACCGGTAGAGGAGGGAAGTTGGGGGTGACCAGGCCTGTAGGGAAGGACAGTTGTGGGGGACCCAGGCCTGCAGGGAAGGGCAGTAAGTGGCAAACAGGCTGGCAGGGGAGCAGTTAGGCATGAATCAGGCTGGCAGGGGGGTGGTTAGGGGGTGATCAGGCTGGCAGGCAGAAGCTGTTAGGGGCAATCAGGAAGGCAGGCAGGTGAGCAGTTGGGAGCCAGCAGTCCTGGATTGTGAGAGGGATGTCCTGCATGATCGGGCCTAAACAGGCAGTTAGACATCCCTCGAGGGGTCACAGATTGGAGAGGGTGCAGGCTGGGCTGAGGGACCCTCCCACCCCCAATGCATGAATTTCATGCACTGGGCCTCTATAAACTTGAATTTTTTTTTAATAAAAGTAAAAGATAATCCACATTTTCGATGAACAATACGTGAAAACATTGGATCAGGCAGGAATAAGTTGTTGATGAAGCTCTCAGTAATCCTTGAAAATAAAGATTCCAAGACCTATTGAACTTTCTGTCTAAATGAAAGCATTTTTCTTTTCTCAAATAATTAGGGAAGAGAATAATATCAAGACAATAGTTATCAAGACAATCTACTTAAATTGAGGTTATGAAACTAGATTATCAAAATATATATATGAGCAAGAAGCAGAAAGTAAAGCACTTTATTGGGTGAGCAATTATAATTCAATATTAACTGTTTTTTAAATACCTTCCCATTTCCCAAATTGTTTCCATATAATTGTTTTTTTGCTTTTCCTTTGAGTGCATTATAAAGAAAAACTGGAATTGTGAATTCTACCTTATTAGCTACTGCACAGAAGAAAATAATTGTTCCAATTGCTTATGAAACAAGAGATGAGAAATACTGCATCCTCTAACTCATTCTAACACCACCCAGTTTTTTCTGCAGTGCCTTACTTGTGCAGAAACAAAAATGCAATAGGCTACAGAAAGCCCAAACACTCACTACTTTTGAATTTATATTGTTTGTGCTCTATTAACTTTTAAAAAATTTGCTCCTCTTCTTAATACTAATGGCTTAGCACATCAATTTAAGAGAACTCTGCCCTGATGGATAGAGCGTCTGGATATCAACAGGATTCTCTTTCTATCAGAAGCAATGAGAATTTAGGAGTGGGTTGGGAGGGAGAAGGGGGATGGTAAGGGCGAGGGATTGCAAGAGAAAATACAATTAAGTGTTTTTAAGCCTGCAGGAATTTATGGGATACTTTCCATCATCAAAAGAGATTTTTGAATGGTTTTTTGTTGCCAGTGGTATTTTCTGTTGAAATGAGATAATTTCAGTAATCGCATACCTCAGAAGAGCAAGAGAAAAAGATCAACATTGGCACATTCCTTCTAAGATACCAAACTAAACAGATTGACAACCTCAGTTAAGGACTGAGAAAAGTTCAAGCTTTGCACATGCCATGCCCCAGATATCCTCCAATTATATAGTTGGTGTTTTTGTGCTTAAAACAAATATCCGTGTGATACAGCTACTGAAAAGATGATAAAGGTGACTGGAGTTTATTGGCAAAGGACCTTAGGGAGCAGAATTTCTTTTCAAAATGTCTGAGTTAGAAGTAATTTGTCAGTTACATGAAGAATGGTGCATGGGTGTAAAAATACTCCAAGTCTTCATAAAATGAATGGTGTCTATCTTTTCTGAGGATATAAAGTTGAGAAACCAAGAAGCTGAGCATGGAATGATGAAGTTGCTAAGTAGTGTCATGAAATAAAAAGCTTTCAGGTTTCATTATCCAATTTTCCACACATGGTACACATTTCTTTTTAATGTGTCTCTTGTTGAGTTTATTCTTCATATACATGTCTCCATGGCATTTAAGAAAAGGATGAAAAACTTATTAACATCTAAAATATGGCTCATCTTACTGAAATGACATGTACTGCCCCCATCAAAAATAAACAAATAAACAAACCAATAAACAAACCAACAAAACCAAGAAGCAGACATAGTATTTTTTATCATATATTGAAACTGGGATTAACTAGTAAAGTTAAAAAGGTAGTTTTTGTAGGAGCCTATGGGAAGTGATTTTTATGTATCTGGGCATCCTTGTGTTACGTGTGTGTGTACACTTTCACATATTTTAAACAAAAATGCCAGCAAACTGACCAGAGCCTCTCCACCAGACACCACTAAACAGGTCAGGTCAGGCCATGTAAAACCTGCTGACTTGCCTAGTGGAGGGCAGAGAGGCTCACTACCACATCCTCTTGTTTTCCCCTCACCTGATATCTTTGGTGTTCTTTTATGTCATTCATGTGATGATTATGAGGTCTTTATTACAAAAGTTCCACAGATTTTAACATATCTCTATCCAATAGTGTATATCTGCTCACCTACTTCTCTCAATCAAGAGTCTGCCTCAGAGTCTTCTCATGAGCTTGTCACCTTGAAAACCTTCTGTGCTTACTCTACTCCCCCTGGTTATGTATAATTTCACAGCTGCTCATTATAGTGAGACATGACAGTAGTTCATATCTTATGAATTTCAGTATAGTCCTAGTAAGAATATAGAAATAAGAGAAGATATATTTAAGCAGCAGTTCTCAACAGTTTTGGGTAGCTCTGTATCCTTTAATAATCTTAAAAATTATTGAGGACCCCAAAGAGCTCTTGTTTATGTGAATAATGCCTATGGATATTTATTGTATTAAAACTGAGAGAGTTAAAAATACTTATTCTATTTGTTCACAAAAAAATCACAAACTCATTACATATGTCAAATTAATAATGCATTTATGAAAAAATATCCTATGTTAACCACAGTGAAAAATATAATGAGAAGAATGTCATTATTTACATGTTGGCAAATCTAATGTCTGACTTAATTAGCCAGAATTAAATATAGATTCTGACCTCTCTTATCTTCTTCTACAGTTATTCTCTTGTGAAAACACACATCATATAGTTTTTGGAAAATTCTACTATACACTTATGAGGGAGAGTAATGAAGGCAAATAGTGTTGTTTTAATGTTTAACCTCAAAGATTGTGGAGTCTTTTACTCTTTGTGTGGGATAGCCCTAAAAGCATCTCAGCATCCCTAAAACATCCTTGGATTTCATTTCGAGCATCTCTGAAATAAAGGAATGTAAGAAAGGGACCAATGAGATTACAGTGCAGTGTTTCCTAAAGAACAGAATCCTTTTGAAGTAAAAATAATTTCTTGGACTCTCCAATGATCACTTAAATTATCTCCAAAACAATATATGTGTAAACTAAAAACAAGGTGGAAATTCCATTGTATAAGTACTTACACAACTATTAAATTGAAATTTAAAATTAAAAAGTAAATATGAACTAAAAATTCTTAACATTGACTTAATGTAACTGATGATTTCTGCTGAAACAAAATGCCCCTTATAACATGAATATCATACTCACTGCTCTAGAAGCAGGTTTGTCAACATGTTTGTGCCATCATGTGCCACGAATAACCTTCTGCCTCCCCCTCTTGCTGGAATTCAGGTGCACAAAATTGAATAAATCATTAATCTTTGGCTTGTCACACATTGTAATTATTAATATATTCATGGTCCTCTTTTATTAAGTTATCTAGTTAACATTCACAATGTTGTAAATGACAGTAAACCCACCATTCAAAATAAAATTTAGGATAAATAAATTTAGGATAAATAATAATAAAATTTATTATTCACAATAATATACTCTAACAATACAGCCCTCCTATTCCCACCAATGGCAACTATCATTCTAAAGTTTGTACTTACCATCTCTTTTGCTTTTAAAAAAGGTATGTTTCATATGCATAGTTTTATATATGTCTTAATAGGTTTACATATTTCTAAAAAGTGTATTATTTATTTTTATTGTTTTTAACTTCATAAATGAAGACATATGATATAAAATATTTGGAGAATTACTTATTATTATTATTATACTATAGGCCCAATGAATGAATTCATGCAAGGGGCTTGGCCCTCGCAGCCCCAGCTTCATCTGGAATGTTGTCTGGATGGTCGTTCTGCTGTTTGGTCTAATTAGCATATTAGATCTTTATTATATAGGATAGGACTGCTAATATCCATCCATATTCTACTGTGGCATGATGTAGCACTTCATTCATTTTATCTACTGTATAATATTATGTTGTGTTAATATATGACAAATAGTGCTGCTTTGAACATTCTTATTCACATGTCATATTGTACATGTGTAAAATAACTCATCTCTTCTACCATATTCCTCTATTCAAACCACAGCAAAAGTAAAACCTATAGTATATCTAACATTAGATGCCCTTTTGTCTCAAAAACATTATTTATGTAATAAAAAGAGAGCTTTATTGAGCATTTACTATATGGCAGACAATTTTCAAAGATCTCAACACACCAACTCTTTTAATATTCATACCAAACTTATGAGATTGGTACTATCATTTTCTAATTTTACAGACAAGAACACTGGCAAGCAAAGACTGGAGTAAGTTACAAAATATACTGCCAGCTCAGCTGCATGGCTCAGCTCTTGAGCATCAACCTATGGACCAGGAGGTCACAGTTTGATTCTTGGTCAGGGCATATGCCCAGGTTGCAGGTTCAGTCCTCAGTGTGGAATGTGCAGAAGGCAGCCGATCATTGATTCTCTCATCATTGATGTTTTTATCTTTCCCTCTCCCTCTCCCTTCCTCTCTGAATTAAAGATAGATATAGATATAGATATAGATATAGATATAGATATAGACATAGATATATAGATATATAGATATACTGCCAGGATTCAAACCCAGGCAGTAAGGTTCCAGAGCTTGATTTCTAATTACAAACACCATTATTCAACCAGACTATAATTACATTAATTATTTTAAGTTAGAATTGAAATAAAAACAAACATTTTAAAATCTGTATATATTTTCTGAACATGCTAAAATATATCTGTAGACTCTAGTTTGGGAAATAACATTATCATGGAATGACAGATTGGACCTTCTCCACAATCTAGGACTTAAATCAAATTTATTGTTCAGTAGTAGGAATGCAACTAACACTGGCATAAAATAAAATAATTTATGGGCTTACAAATGTGGGAAGGATGTAGAGCAGACAGAAAAAAAGAAATGTTGCTAGAGAAATAGATACAATGATACTTGGAAACTTTGACATACCTCTTTCAACAATTAATAAAACAACTAGATAAAAATAATCAATGTGAATAGGGAAAAAATCAACAGCACAATTAGTTAACAGGATTTAATCAACATTTATAAGGCATCCCACACAACAACCCTTCACATTAAAATTATCTGATCTGTCTTTACACTATAAATGATAGAATTACCTACTATCATCAGGGGCAGTCATTTGAAAAATGTTGGTTCTCTGAGTTATATCAATCTCCCAAATGTTGGCACATTTCATTACACAGTATGAAAATTAGATTTGTTAATACCATCAATTATCTTTAAGAAAAATCTTTAAGCATTGGCAAATATAAGTTTTCCAAAACTAATTTTTGTTTCAAATTTTGGTATTTATCTTGGCAACGGATACAGTTATTTTCCTTGAAATCACAGGCTCACATTGTTCCATTTTCTAGAAAATATCTCCAGAGAGGAGAACCAAGATGGCGGCATAGGTAAACACCTATTGTTCTGCCCCACGCAACAATTCAAAAACTACAACATAACAACAAAACAAACATCACCCAGAATCACCAGAAAGCTGGCTGAGTGAAAACTCCACAAATAAAAGTAAAGGTGGGACACTGAGACTCAGAAGAGCGGCGGGAGCGCAGCCTTGAAGACGCAAATAGGTTAGGAGCCGTCCTGGTCACGCGCGTTGGCTGTAGGGCTGGAGCAGCAACCCCGGCTGGATTTCTCCAACAAGGAGGGCGGAGATGTCCCACTACATGGATTCCCCAGCGCCAGGTGAGGTCTGAGGTCTGGGGGACGCACCTTGGAAGCCGGGCGTGGCAGAGGTCTCCTAGTCTGCGGAGAAACCGGGTAGAAGGGAAAAGAAGTTTGTGCGCAAGTAAACTGTGCAACAGCACAGACGCATGACTTGCTCCCTGGAAACTTGTCTCCTGGTCCTGGAAACCACCTGTTTTACAACCCTGGGCGAGACTTTGCATGTGCAGACTGATTTGGGGAGAGGCAGAGTTGTCTGGCAAGGGGAAGAGACTAGCAGCTTTCTCTTGGAGGTGCCTGCAGCCATCCCCATCCAACAGAGACCCCCGCGCGCGCAAGCTCCACATAGGACATAGCTGACACTGAGGCTGCCTGCGCAGCTCAGAGACTCTGCCCATCCAACCTGAACACAGTCTCCCTTCACAGCCAATTGGCCTGGAGGTCAAACCCTCCTAGGGCTAACAACAACAAGCTGGGTTTAAATTCAAAAATACTGTACAACCCATAAAGGATTGCAGTAAGAGTACCCACCTCAAGTAACTGGGGAGGCTGTGCCACTGACCCTTAGAGGACATCTAACACATAAAGCAGCCACCATGCAGAGATATGGAGGAAAAAAGACAATTAGACATAGAATTCAAAACTACAGTTATAAGGCTTTTCAAGAGGCTCCTAGAAAAGGCCGATGAACTTAATGAGAACTATGAGGAAATAAACAAGACCAACCAGGAAATGAATGAGACTTACAAGGAAATGAATGAGACCCTCAAGGAAATGAACAAGACCTCTGAGGATATGAACCAGACCCTCACGGATATGAAAAAGAACCAACTAGAAATCAAGCATACACAGACTGAAATAAAAAATATTACACAAAGTCCTAAAAGCAGTCCAGAGGGCCACAAGAACCAAATCAAATATTTGAAATACAAAGACGCAAAACCCACTCGGCTGGAAAAACAAGAAACAAAAAGAATTCAGATAATTGAAGATAGTGTAAGGGGCCTCTGGGACAACCTCAAGCATGCCAACATCCGAATTATTGGGGTGCCAGAAAAAGAGAGATAGCAAGGGTAATGAAAACCTACTTGAGGAAATAGTGACTGAAACTTCCCCCACCTGGTGAAAGAAAGTGACTTAAAAGCCCAAGAAGTACACAGAACCACAAAATATAGGAATCTAAAGAGGACCACACTAAGACATATCATAATTAAAATGCCAAGAGCAAAAGATAAAGAGAGAATATTAAAAGCAGTAAGAGAAAAACAGTTGGTTACCTATAGGGGAGCACCCATACAATTGTTAGCGGATTTCTCAACAGAAATGATGCAGGCCAGACAGGAGTGGCAAGAAATATTCAAAATAATGAATAGCAAGAATCTACAACCAAGATTAATCTATCCAGCAAAGCTATCATTCAGAATCGAAGATCAGATAAAGTGCTTCGCAGATAAGAAAAAGCTAAAGGAGTTCATCACCACCAAACCAATATTATATGAAATGCTGAAAGATATTCTTTAAGAAGAGGAAGAAGAAAAAGGTAAAAATATAAATTATGAACAACAAATACACATCTATCAACAAATGAACATAAAAATCAAGTGAATTGATAGGCTGATGAACAGGATAAACTGGTGAATATAACAGAAACATGGACATAGAGAGGGAATGGGCTGACAATTCTTGGGAAGAAAAGGGTTGTGGGAAGTACAGCAAGAGACTGGACAAAAATCTTGCAACAATGGGAGAGGACAGTGGGGAGGGGGAGGTGAGGGTGGAGGTGGGGTAGGTACAGGGTGGAGGGGAGATATAGGGGGATAAAAAAGGGGAAACAATGTAATTAATAAACTGAACAATAAAGATAAAAAGTTAAAAAAAATAAAATATCTCCAAATACTAAGTCTACATAACTACACTTTTGTCTGCCAGTAGTTTTTTTCAAGTAAAAATGGTATCGCATGGAAAAAGCAGCTATTTTAGTGCGCAACTCCAACAATTACATAAATGTTATTCCTCATGATAATATTGAGTATGCAGAAGTACTTCATTTGGTAGAAGTACATTTTATTTGGTCACAAAAAACATTAAAAAAGATTTTCAAGTATCAAGTGTAGTAAAGTTATTTTTACTGATAATTATTTTTAAACTAGAGGCTCAGTGCATGAAATTCATCATGGGTAGGGGGTGGGTCCCTCAGCCCAACCTGCACCCTCTCCAATCTGGGAGCCCTTCGGGGGATGTCCTACTGGCAGCTTAGACCTGGTCCCTGTGGTTCTCTGTTCTCTGTGAGGTTCTGCTTGCCCTTAGCAACCAGGGTGAATCTATGGGGGACTGCTTGTCCCTTGCTGCCACGCCCAAAGGCATGCAGGGCCCTGCTGTCTGGTCCCTCACTGCATGGGACTGCAGTGAGGGACAAGCAGTCCCCCGCCGTCTGCTGTCTGCTTGCTCAATGCGGGGAAAGTTCCTGCCCCACCCCTGGCCACTTGCATGCATGCTGGCTCAGAGCTTCTGGGTCCTGGGGATGTTCTTGCCCCACCCTCGGCTGCTCTGCGCCTGCATGCATAGGCCCAGCGTGGCGGGGAGTTATTCCGGACCCTAGCTACTCTGGGCCTACATGTGGGCCTACAGGCTCAGAGTGGCCTGGGTCCCGAGGACACCTGTCCTCAGGACGCAGGCTGCTTGGTGCCAGCGTGCACGCAAGTGGCTACCCTGCCTTGTGTATACAAATTAACCTGCCATCTTTGTTGGGTTAATTTGCAAACTCACTTCTGAATGGCTGGTGAGCATTGCAGAGGTTCAGTCAATTTGCATATTTCTCTTTTATTAGTGTAGATATATTTTTATTGATTTCAGAGAAGAGGCACAGAGAATAAAAAATCAATGATGAGAATCATTGATTGGCTGCCTCCTGCACGCCCCCTATTGGGGATTGTGCCTGAAACGCTGGCATGTGCCCTGACCAGGAATTGAACTGTGACCTTCTAATTCATAGACTGACACTCAATTACTGAGCCACACTGGCCAGGCTATTATTTTCTTTTTTTTAAATCCTCATCCAAGAATATGCTTTCACTTATTTTTAGAGAAAGAGGAAGAGAAAAGAGAGAGGGGAAAAAATCAATATGAGAGAGAAAAACCAATCCGCTGCCTCATGTACTTGCCCAAATCAGAGATGGAACTGGAAACTATGGTATGTGTTGTGACAGGGAATTGACACTCCAATCAATCAACCCACCCAGCCAGGGCAAGACAATGATAGTTAATATAATTTCATGCCAGCAAATTTACCCATCATTTCTTTTGCACCAGTACTACAGATAACAACACATTGAAATGGGCAAATAATGTCTTAATATTATTATTAAAACAGTAATCATAACTTCATGGACTTCTGAAATGGTAAGAGAAGCAAGCCCAGGTTTCAAGAGACCACATTTTTAACAGTAACTGTTCTGTTAGAATAAATAATTTGCTTCTTCATTAAACTAGTGTTTCAAGCTATTAGAACAATAACTAGCATATAGTGGGTTTTCAACTGATAATTGTTGGATAAGTAATGAATGGATGAATGGAAATAATTAGTAATTTAGATTAAAAAAATCCAAAACACTAATTCAAAAAGATATATTCAACCCTATGTTCATTGCGATATTATTTACAAAGATAAATGACTCACCCACATATTAGTTAATGCACCTTATTTCATATTGACTAAACTATGAAAAACAATAGTTCTAGTCTAAGGTCTAATATATAAAGTCAGATGCAAATAAAGAAATACACCTAGTATGGAACAAAACAGAGATATTCAGGCATCCAAATTGAAAAAGAAGTAAAACTGTCATTATTTGCAGATGACATGATACTATAGAGAACCCTAAAAATTACACTGAAAAGCTTTTAGAACTGTTACATGAATTCAATAAAGTAGCAGGATTCAAAATTAATATTCAGAAATTGACTATTTTCATACACCCATCAGGAAAAGAAATTTTTTAAAATCATATTTACAATTTAATCAAAATGAATAAAATGCTTAGAAGTAAATTTAACCAAGGAGATAAAGACCTGTACTCAGAAAAGTATAAGACATTGAAGAAAGAAACAATAGATACAAATAAATGGAAGGATATACTGTGATTATGGATAGGAAGAATTAGCATTATTAAATGTTAATACTATCTAAAGCAATCTATAGATTCACTGCAATCCCTATCGAAATGCCAATGGCATTTTTCATAGAACTGGAATAAATGATCCTAAAATTTACATAAAAGCACAAAAGATCAAGATTAGTCAAAATAATCTTGAGAAAAAACAAAGTTTTAGTATACGAGCTATACTACAAGGCTATAATAATTAAAACAGTTTGGTACTGGCATAAAAACAGATGCATAAATCAATGGAACAAAATAGAGAACCCAGAAATAAATCCATGCCTATAGAGTCAATTAATCTACGAAAAGGAGGCAAGAATATATACTGTGGTAAAGACAGTTTTTTTCAATAAATGGTTTTGAAAAACCTGGAAAGACACATGCAAAAAAATAAAAAAATAAAGCAAAGAAGCCCTATACTGATTTGGCTTTTGGATAGAGTGTTGTCCCACAGACTGAAGGGTCCTGGGTTCAAGTCTGGTCAAGAGCATGTATCTTGGTTGTGGGTTCAATCCCTAGTGGAGGGCATGCAGGAGGCAGTTGATCAATAATTTCCTTCTCATCAGTATTTCTAAGTCTCTATCCTCTCCCTTCCTCTCTGTAAAATCAATAAAAACATATTTTTTTAAAAAAAGAAACAGAGAGAGAAACTAGACCATATTCTTACATCATATACAAAAATAAAATAAAAATGGATTAAAGACTTAAATGTAAGACCAAAACTATAACATTCCTACAAGAAAACACAGGCAATAAACTGACACTGGTCTTACTAATGTGTTTCCCCCCGCCCCCAATATATCCCCTTAGACAAGAAAAACAAAAGAAAAATAAACAAATGGGACTACATCAAACCAAAAAGTTTTTGTATGGCAAAGGAAACCATCAACAGAAGAAAATGACAGTGTAGCAACTGGGAGAGAATATTTGCTACTAACATCTGGTAAGGAGTTAGTATTCAAAATATATAGAAACCTCGTATAACTTTAAGCCAAAAGACAAGCAGTTCAATTAAAAAATGACAGAGAACATGAATAAACACTTCTCTAAAGAGGAGAGAAGGCTAATTCTATATAATAAAAGCCTAATATGCAAATTTCCTTGACTGAGAGTTCAACCGGTAGTTTGACCACTTGCTATGATGCGCGCTGACCACCAGGTGGCAGCATAGAACATGGTGGGTGTCGGTGACGCAGGGCTGGCAGTAGGCAGCAGTGGAGGTGCTGCTGGCCCCAATGGGCCCGATGAGAGCAGGACCCCGGCAGGATGGTGGAGCAGGTGAGCAGGTGGCACCAAGTCAAGCGGATGGGAGCAGGGCCACTGCCTGGCTCCTAGGCACTGAGGGATCCAGGCAGGGGCCCGATGACTCAGGCAGAGAGGGCCACGCGGGGGCCCAGAGACCCAGGTGCTGCCCAGGGCCCAGAAGTCAGACAGATACTCCTATTTCAATCACCGGCCAGGCCTAGGGACCATACCCATGCATGAATTTCATGCACCAGGTCGTTAGTAAACATATAAAGAGATGGCTAACATCACTGATCACCACAAAAGTGAAAATTAAAACTACAATGAGATATCACCTCACACCTGTCAGAATGGCTATCATTAATAAGTCAACAAACAACAAATGTTGGTGAGAATGTGAAGAAAAAGGGAACATTTGAGCACTGTTGGTATAAATGCAGTTTGGTGTAGCTACAATGGAAAACAGTATGGAGGGTCATCAAGAAAATAAAAGTATTACTAGTATATGACCATTTCTGGGTATGTATCTGAAGAAATCCTAAATACTAATTAAAAATAGATATATGCACCCCTATGTTCATTGCAGCATTATTTACAATGACCACAGTATGGAAGCAACTGGTGTCCATGGATAAATGATTGAATAAAGAAGTAGTACATACAATGGAATATTACTCAGTCATTTATAAAGATAAAATCTTACCATTTGAGACAATATGAATGGATCTAGAGGGCATTGTGCTAAGTGAAATAGACAGAGAAAGAAAATACCATATAATTTCATTTATATGTGGAATCTAAAAATCAAAATGAATGAAGACACAAAACAGAAACAAACTTATAGAGAACAAACTGATCGTTGCCAGATGGAAGGGTCTGGGAACTGAGTGAAAAAGGTAAAGGAATTAAGAAATACAAAATGCCTGTCTAGTGTGGCTCAGCAGGTGAGCATCGAACCAGAAACCCAAGAGGTCACCCGTCCAATTACCAGTCAGGGCAAAAGCCTGGGTTGCAGGTTATGGGCTCGATCCTCAGAAGGGGACCTGCAGAAGGCAGCTGATCAATGATGTTATCGCTAATCAATATCTCTATCTCTTTATCCCTCTTCCTTCCTCTCTCTCTAAATAGCAATGAAAACATATTCAAAAATGAAAAATACAAAATGGCAAGTTACAAAATAATCTCTGGAATACAAGGTACTGTGTAGGAAATATAGTCAATAATATTGTAATAACTATGTATGGTGTCTGGGGTGTTCTAGATTTATTGAAGAGGATTATTTCATAAATTATATAACTGTTTAACCATGATGCTGCACACCTGAAAATAATAAAATATTGACTATCAACTGTAATCTACCCTAATAAAAGAAATAGATGCAAATTGACCATACCTTCACAATGCCCACCAGCCAATCAGGAGTGAGTATGCAAATTAACCCAACAAAGATGCAGGTTGTTTGCATATGTAGGCACTGAGCAGCCAGGGGCAAGACACTTGCTTTGTCACCATGGCGATGATGCAGGCATTTTGCACCACCCCAGCTGCTCCTGGAATCTGGGCAGTGTGGGAAGGTGGAAAGGCGGCTCTGAGCTGAAGTGAAGGTGGTGCCAGCAGCCAGGGGAAGGAAGGCCCAATCTTGCATGAATTCTCATGCATCCAGCCTCTAGTTTAAAAAATAATATTTATAAGTCATCATGAAAATCCTGAGTTCTTTTTTATTTCAAACTTCCATATAAGTCCATAGGGGATGGTAATAACCCTTTTTTATTATTCAGATGAATCAGATGACAAATTCATTATAAAAATGTGGGCTTTACTTTATAATTACTTTATAAGAATCAGTTAAACCAGATTATCCCATGAGAGAAGAGAAAAAAAGCTATGACAATATCCCTTTGGAATTATTGCCCAAACATCTAATATAGCTATTATGATTATCTATATTTTGTTATAGATCAACTGGCAGTAGACAATACTCTATATATTAGATTTTGTTCTTTAATAAAATCTTTATTTTAGTCTTTATATAGTCTTTATATAGTCTCTATATATATTTTATAAAACATGCCATTTAACCTAAAACACAGGGAGAGTCTTTTAATTACAGAAGAAGCTATTAGAATAAACAGCAAGATTTGAAACCTCCCTTGAATGGCCCATCAACTATTCTTACGCAGCAGCATATAGTTAAGAGTTTGGGGTTAGAAGGAACAAAATCATGTTTGGAATTCCAGCTTCAGTCCTTTCCAGCTCTGTAAGTCCCTAGGTGAGATTTTGACTTATCTAGTCCTAAGTTCCCTCATGTATAAAGGGAAATCATAAAATTAATTTTATTATTAAATTTTTTGTGAGTTTCCAATGAAGTAATGGATGTGAAAGTAGCTTATAAATTTTAAGGAAAAGATTAAGATAGTAATATTAATTATTATTTTTCCAATTCAAATTAGTTATACCTGAACAATCTTAAGTTATCCATATTGGGAAAAAGGTTCTTAATTATGAATATTAAACTAACAAAAAAGCCTCTTAATTTTGAGTATCAAGAGTATTGAAAATTTAAATGATAATTTCCTATCTTCAACTTGATGAGCTCTAGATCATCCATGTTGTAAGGCTCCCCCCTCAAAACACACACACACACACACACACACACACACACACACACACAAAAGAAAATAAAAAAGGAATTTAAGATCTAAGAATCTAAGGATATGAAAAAAGGATTAATTTAAATATACAAACCATAGAAAGAACATCTATTAGACATTTAATAGCTAGTTACTCTATATTACCACATTAAGGTAATAATATTTTTGCATGTAAAGTATGTCTATCTATAATGTAGTCAATTATCTCCCACAGCATAAGACCATTTCCAACATATGCACATGAGAGTAATAACATAGTATATTATTTGTTTGAAAGTAATAGGTACACGAATGTATTCTACTATATTGACATACCTTTATTGTCCCAGTGTTTCTGAAAAGGATCATTAGGACTGTCAACTAGCAATAGTGTAGGAATGCTTCAGTACGCAGTACTGATTCGTTTCTTAGAATAAATGCATTGGGAAATCTTTCTTTTTATTTTATTTTCCTTACAAATGCAGGGGTGGGCGGGGGATGGGGAATAGCTAAAGAGACTTTTCTTGTGTTAGTCTGAGCACCCCTGTGGAGAGGATCCAAGCATAAAGTTTCCTTTGAAGTGAATGGAATCTCCACACTAAGGTCAGCTCTGAGGATATATAGAGTTGAACAAGAAACTGGCCACATGAAGGAGAAATTAGCATTTAAATGAGGCTAGGCTTAAAAGAAAATTTGTATAAAAAAATACTAAGATTTGAAAACTAAGATACAATCTTTTCTGTAATCCTAGGTCAAACTGCCTTGAATCAAAAGCAGGTCTTTCTTCAATCTAACACAAAGAAAACAACAATAGAAAATGTTCAAAAAGCTTAAAGATTGGGTAAAAAATAGGGGTTCTATATCATATTGAAATATCACAGATGCCAAGTATCCCTACTGAGGCTACACAGACAAATCTTGCAACATCCTCGGATTATATGTGTCCCAAATCCTAATTTTCATTCTGTATTTCTGGAAAGTAAAAAAATAAAATAAAAAATAGCCATCACAAAACAGTATTCCAGTTAAGAATTCAAGCATAAATCTTGCTGATGTAAGTAAACCCAGCACAGGAAATATAATCTTTGAATGCAAACTGTATCATCCATCTATAAAACCAAAATAGAAACCAGAATCAGAGTTATTTCTGCAGTATCCATCATTTGTCAATCAAGAGCTAGCCTTTGAATAATATCCCTGTTCAAGACACTGTGCTCACTTAAGTTTAAGGTACGGTTCCTGATTTCGATGTTTACACATAAAAAGATAGTTAGAAGGCAGTAACAGTTGAGCACCAAAAATTCTTTGAGAGAAGAGAGTCATGCAAGCTAAAATAGCCTGAAAAGGCTTTCTAACCAGTTCTAGAAAGATAGAGAGCATTTAGCTCAGTGGGATGGAGTGTTGAGGTCCAAAGAAAAGTACCCAAAGCAGAGATTTGGCAACAGTTAGGAGGACAGAGTTTGGGAAGATAAAAAGAAGACCAAATAGACCAACAAAGGGTCTTATTAATGCCTGATAAGAGATAAAATAAGAAAGGAAGGTTGAGGCCAGACTATAGAGATCTCTCCATATCAGATCTCTCATAGCAAAACTCAGATGTATAAAATCATATGTTGAAAGGGACAATGGTGATGATCAGATCCAACTCGGCAGTTAACCCTTGATTCCCTCCAGCACTCATGATAAATTGTGGTCCACCCGCTCTGCTTGATGAATAATGCATAACTGGTGGGCATATTGTTCTGAAAGCAACTCCTTAAACCCTGGCCTTTTCTCCTTGCATACATAACAATTCATAATATCAACCTCCAAGTTGTGTTTTAATAAATGACTGAATAACATACTCCTACTGCTAGGAGACTTCAGAAAATGCAAATGGAAAATAGCCAAGGGAGGAATCATAGAAAAGGAAGTCATCAACAACAGACTTGGAAGAATAGGTAGCTCTCAGAAAGCAGAGAAGAAAGGGATGGATTCTGGGCAGGGAAGTTTTATGTGCAAAAGCTCAGAGGCAAAGAAAACATGCATTCAGAGGGTAAAGACTACAAAATCCAACCTATTTAGGACAAATGGTTTACTGAGAAGGCTAAATATGAAAACCCTCTAAAAGATGTCAAAAGAGTTTGGATTTGTTGATGTAGGTAAGTTGCTATTGTGGGGGAAGAAAAATAATTTTAATTCTATCCTTCTAAGTTCTTCTGATTGATCTAATAATCAAATTGATGAGACAGATTGATTTATTATGAATGTACATATGGAAGCTCTGTAAGAATATGTGACCTGACACCCTGGCCAGGTGACTCGGTTGTTTGGAGCATTGTCTCATACCCCAAAATATTGTAGGTTCCATTACCAGTAAGGGCACATACCTAGTCTGCAGGTTCAAGCTCCAGTTGTGGTGCATACAGGAGGCAACTGATTGATGTTTCTCTCTCTCTCTCTCTCTCTCTCTCTCTCTCTCTCTCTCTCTCAAAAAATCAATAAAAACATATCCATATATATAAAAAAGAAAGAATATGGGAGTGAGGAAAAATCAGGTAGGTGAGTTCCAAATGCCATTCTGGATTAAGGAGAGGAAAGAAAGGATATGAGGTTTCAAAGGGAATGTAGATATGTATATATCTACACAAGTATATAAAAGAGTAAACATTTGGTAAACAAATTCTTGCCAGGCCACTCAGAAACAATGGGACAGAAAGCGAAGTCTAACAAATACACTTTGCTAGGTTACTCCCCTGTCTGCCATACTTAGTTCATTTTATGCTAAGATGATAGCTCCATTTCAGCAGTTTTTTCTATCTGAGTTCTTTTAGGCAATAAAGGGGGAAGTAGAAGGTTCTTCTTGAATCTTTTCTTTTCTGAAAAATAACCAGCTTAAAATAATCAATAGCCTCCAAAATGCATATTTTGGGTCGCAAAACTCTGTTTCTCCACACTATAGTAGGTTCTTGTGTAAAATTAGCACTCAGGATATGAGGAAAACATATACTGAAAGTGGCATTTTAGGAAGACCAGACTAATGATAGTGGACAGGACAGATTAATTTAGAGGAAAACACCACTAGAGGCAGAAACACCACTTAAGAGTATTTTTCATTAGAAAAAATAATAAGGATGAAATTATTGCAACCACCTTAGGAAACAATGGCATCAATTCATAAAGCTCCACAGGCACATACTTCATGGCCCAGCAATTCTGCTCCTTCACATAGTCCCCAAAGAAACTCTCAAATACTACCAGGAAACATGTGTATGAATGTTTGCTCAGTATTATTCATATCAGTAAAATCCCAGAAAGCTTTAAATATTCATTAAGAATATAATACATTGTAGCATGTTCATATAGAGTAATGAAATGAGTGAACTACAGCATGTGAGAACCACCAAAACATAACTTAATTAGGAAAATTACACATACGCACACACTGAGACTGGAATCCAGGCATCTAAAATTCTCCCTCTTTTCCCTCTTCCTTTATCTTCCTTTCTTCATCATATAGTATATTCAAACTGGATCAACTGGAAGGGCTGCCTTTTATGCTTGCTTTGATTGTATCCTCCTTACTCGGCTTCTCCCACTCTGCTGGCATTCAAGGCCAATTACAGGTCCCACAAATCAATCCTGCTGCTGCCCCCTTGCCTCACTCTCAGCACTGCTACCTGGGCTGCTCTGTACTTCACAGCATCATTCCCCAACTGCTGCAGATCTCTCTCACAGCTCTTCTCTAAGCATTGACACCCACCCTTTCCTTATTCTTTGAAACTCAGCAAAGCCAGCATGGGGTTGAGAAAACGAACACAATGCAGACAGGGAACTTTAAACTTGGATGACTGCTGCACAGAGAGTCCATTACTCATACCCCTACACACAATCTTCCTACTGATCATCTTTCTCTGCTTGCTCTGCTGCTGGTACCAAAACTCTGCCAATGACCAGAGTATACGTTGACCAATTCCTTCTTACCTGCTCTAGATATTCAGGCATTCAGTGTCTCAGGTGCTGTTTCCTGATAAGGTTCAGCCCTTTATTTCAGGAGAGTAAAAATGTCCACTTGTGCATGCACCTCGCACAAAACCCTCTTACAAAAGGTCACAGCAGAGTGCCTGGTGCTCAAGCATCAAGAAATTGCTGGCATTTTAAAATAGTTTTTCCTTTGAGCCATCAATATTCAGAAACACAGGGGTCTAATCTCAAAGCACTTCCTTATATTAATTTTTGCATTTTTTCCATAGAATAATCTCATAATTTTTAAAAGGAACTCGCAGTCCTCTAGGCCAACCCCTCACTGTGTATTGGAAAAAACTAAAACTAAGAAAAGAGAAATGATATGTATGTCACACAACTCATTAGCCATAAATGCATATAATAAGAATCAGGTATTCTGACTTCCTATATGCTACTTTGAAAAGACTATTTTCTATTCACGATAAAAACAAAAATATTCCACACCCTTATGTGGTTTTTCTTTGCTGCTAAATATAACTGGAAAATCTATGTCATTCTTTATTCATCTGGGGATTTTTCTTGTTGAAACCAAATCTCCAATGCCATCCCACTAATAACCTAAAATAGAGACTCAAATCTACAGCTGAAAAGTGAAAAGAAATTACAAATATGACAAGAAAGAAAACTATTTGTGAGGAAATACACTTCATTTTCCATTTTCAAGTCACTGAAAAGAAACAGAATGCTATGGCAAAGGTTGTTGTAGACTATGCCTTTTGAAAATAACACTAATCATTTTTTCCAACAATAATGATTACATGCTTATTTGGGAAAATCCATAGTAGTACAGTAGTCCTCCCCTTATCCAAGGGGGATATGTTCTAAGACCCCCAGTGGATGCCTTAAACCATAGATAGAACTGAAATGTGCTATATATATATATATATATATATATATATATATATATGATAAATTTTACTTTATAAATTAGGCACAGTAAGAGATTAACAACAATAGCTAATAACAGAATGTTTGTAGCAATATGCTGTGATAAAAGTTATGTGAATGTAGCCTCTCTCTCCCTCTCTTTCAAAATATCTTATGGTACTGTACTCACCTTTCCTCTTCTTGTGCTGCATAGCTGGAACCATTCCATAAACATGATGGCTGTCATCCAGGCTTTCTGATTATGTTGCCAGAACATGGGCAGATAAATTTTGTTTTTGAGTGCCTCTGGGTTCTTTGCCCTGTACACTGCCCTGGCTTTATCATATCCCCTGTAGCATTGTCACAAAGTTCCGGAGTCAATCTGTCCTTCCGTGTCTGATGCCCTGGTGCCTCCTTTGCATTTTGTGAAGTACATTCTGTTGGGCATCTTACTCCAGCAGAGCCAAGTTTCGTGGCCCCTGAAGACTTGCTTTGGGCGTATCCTCCTTACTCGGCTTCTCCCACTCCGCTGGGAACGTGCCAGTGGCGTCATCGGTGGACGCAGGCATTCTGGTAATTATTGTATTTTTCAGTTCAAACCTACCCCCGAATCTCTGTAACCACCCGTTAGTTGCAGTTGCCTCTTCTTTCGGGATCCCTTTCAGAAGCCTTCGTAGCGCCTCAGGGTTTTCCAGCATAAAACATTGGCCGTAATGGAAGCACCTTCTCTGTTCATGCCTCCCGCCCATAAATATAACACCTTTTCCATCTTAACTGGGGCACTTACTGCGTCTGAGGTGCAACAGCAAAACTAGCATGATGTCTTTTTTTTTCCCGCCCTTCACACGTTCATGAAGAGAAGATTCGTTCTTACTATAGATTTTAACAACCTCAGCGTTCGATTTTATTATTATTATTTTTATTATTATTAAGTGGAAAACTTTCACCTTTTCACCAAAGGGAAGGAAAACGTTAGTTTCTCTTTGGCAATGTGAACGGCCAGCACCACTACCCCCGTGTTTTAGAGACACAATTAAATATAATGAGGGCCACGTGAGCACAAGCAGCGCGGATACCCACAGTGGGTCTGATAACCCGGATGGACGGTTGCTAAGTGACTATCAGCCGTGAAGCCCTGGCTGCCCGGATGGGCTGGATTCCCATCAACTGCCCCGCCAGACACCGCGCCAGGTCCCGCGAGACTTCATTCCCCTTCTCAGAACAGCGGGCAGTAGAAAACTTATGAATTGTTATTCCTGGAATTTTCCCTTTAATACCTTCAGACTGCAGCAGGACGAAGGTAACTAATACCACAGAAAGCAAAACCCACAGAGGAGGTACTGCGGTGTAAGGTATCTTTTTAAAGTATAATTGAGATCATACACTCAAGACTTTTCAAAGAACGCATCAGTCCTAATATTTACATGTATTAATAAGTCCTTGCACATTTTTCACTGGAAAAAATGTGGGGCTCCCACTATTTGTTAGGAAGTTAGTCTATCAGGAAAGAGATTAACTGAATTTATTCTGATTTTTATGAGAGAGAGAGAGAGAGAGAGAGAGAGAGAGAGAGAGAAACCCAACACATTGATGTGAAAGAGAAGCATTCATCGGCTGCCTCCCATACATCCCCCAATGAGGAAACGAACCGCGAGTTTCTTCTTTTTTAAGAAATTAAAGCTTGTGCCCTGGCTGCATGGCTCAGTTGGTTGGAGCATCATCCCTTACATCCAAAGGTTGTGGGTTCCATTCCAGGTGAAGGCACATACCTACATTTAAGGTTTGATGCCTGGTCGGGGCAGCAGCTGATAGATATTACTCTCACTCATTCTCTCTGTCCCTCCCTCCCTCCCTTCCTTCCTGTTTCTCTTAAAAAAAAAAAAAGCCAATTAAAACATATCCTCAGGTGAAGATTTTTTAAAAAGCTTGTGAAGCAATGTTGGAGACATTGATTTCCACACTCAGGAGCTATGCTAGCCTTCACCTTTGCCATACCAACAACTTTTTTTTTAAGGTTTAGCCACTAATAATTTATTTTTCTTTTAGATAACATTTTTAGTGCTTCTACTTAATAGGTCTTTGCTGTGATTTCTTCCCCTTTAGTGCCATACCAGCTTCTTACACTGCTAGTAACCTCTTCAATAAGGCAGTGAAGAAATGCAGTGTTTACTTAGGCTTTACTTGGCCTTGTAATCTCTACTGTCCAGTCAAATACTATTAGTTTATTCAGGTCCTCCAATATGCCCATTTTCTATCAATGGATTTCCTTCTTATATCCCTCGATTTCACCTCACTCTTTGTCCCATCATATTAAATTTTGCATGGGGAAAGTTTTATGGCTTATATATATCATTATATATATGATATATTATATATATATATATATAATCATATATTTTGGGGGGGGGCATTAAATTATTTTCATTCCACAAGCATATTCAAAGTATAACTATTTATGTGAAATTGCCAGCAGTATTTAAAACTCCTTTTTTTCAGAGTCAAATATTTGGTTTTTCATTAGCACTGAAACCACATGAAATTGATCATCCTGGTTGTCCTTGAAATTATTTTGTTTCTAGACCTTGGACTTTATAGAATGAATTAATTATAGCATGTACCTCTTTTTTAACTGCTGAATTGGATAATGGCTTAATAGCTCCAGGGGATTCCTTTTTCGATTTTAAGATTTATAAGATTCACTCTTTCCCAAGTCCATTTTCTTGCATGGATCTATGGCTTTGATTCCAGTAACAAATCCCTCCAGAATAAGAGTAGGCCATGCATCCTCATTGTGAGCCAGCTTTGTTGTCTTAGCCAGAAAGCTAGGTAGAGAAAACTTACCTTGTTAAACCAAATGAACAACTTTCTTGATTAAAAATAAAGGTAAAACAAACTTCACCTAATAAGAGTATCAGTTCACATTAAAGAGGAGTGTATTCTATATAATAAAAGGCTAATATGCAAATAGTCCCCTCAACAGGGAGTTCAACTGGGAGTTCAACCAGGGGGCAGGGCCAGCTTGCCAACTGCTTTGTGGCCCCTACCCCTGGCCAGCCCCGCCCCCCATCAGCCATCCACCCTGATCCGGGCGGGCTGGCCAGACTCCACCAGTGCATAAATTCATGCATCGGGCCTCTAATTAAAAAATAATGCTTTTTCTAAATTTGATGTTTATTCTCTACCAAAGGCTACCCTGATTGTACATAGAAAAACACTGATAGAATTAAATGAACACCTATTCTCAGGCCCTACCCCCAGGGAGTCTTGATTGTTTGGTCTAAGGCAGGGTTCGAGGTGCAGGATTGTAAAACTGCCCAGGTAATTTTAATCCTGCAGTCAGGATTAAGAATCACTGTCTAGTCACTAGATTGAAATGTATTTCTCTCTTCTGAATAAAGGGAGAATGTGAAACTAGAAGGAACAATTCCTAGGTGATGTGGGATGTATGTATCATAATTAGGCACTCTAAGTGTCAACCACAGTCTGGGCAGGAACACCTGTGGAGCCAAGAATTAAAAATGAATGATGCCCTTTGTTCCATAATGATAATGCATTCTACTCTCTGGGAAGCTATTAAAATATTCCTCTTAAGAGTTTTTTTTTTAAGCCTATTTTAGTGTCACAAGAGAAAGTAATATGAGGTTTTTCAAGAAGGCTCTGTATACTTAATCTGGCAGAGCTCTCTGCAAAATATTTTGGTATTTTATTTATGTGTGCATCATGCAGTGAAAGGGGAGAATGGTCGCTTGCCTGAAAAGAGACAGAAAGACGTTTCACATTTGCATTACATCAAGGAAGTTTGACTTGGCTTAACTACCTCTTATTGCACTTTTCAATTCTTGAGGTCTATTTGGTGCATACATTTTCTTAGAGTCTAGCCTCATTTAAATGATAATTTATGTCTTTGGAATGCCATTTCTAGCCTTGTTCTTCTGCACACCCGTGGAGCTGATCAGAGTGTAGTGATCCGTTTGTTTTCAAAGGAAATTTCATGTTCACATTTTCTCTACAGGGGTTAGTAGAGGAAGACTAGAAAATAGTCCCATAGTGTTTCAGCCAGTTATTGAGGAAACTTTTTCTTTCCACATCTTACCTAATAATAGACAAACATGTAAATTGACCATACCTCTGCTATGCCCATAGCCAATCAGAGTGAGTATGCAAATCAACCCAACAAAGATTGTGGTTAATTTGCATACATAGGCCCCCAGTGCCTGTGTACCGGGAATATCCAGGCACGTGGGTCACTGTGAGGTAAGCCATCAGAGCTGAAGGGGCAGGGGCGGAGCCAGCGATCTGAGGGGGCTGAGCGTCCCCTGCCCAGGCTGAAAGCCTCGGACTGGGCTAGAGGCTTTCAGTCTGGGCAGGCCAGGGCTGGGGCAGAGCCTGCAATTGATGGATCGCAGGGCACTGGGGGTCCCCTGGCTGAGGTCCCCTGCCCAAGGCCTAGCCTCTGTAAGCCATCAATAGGACATCCCCCAAGGGCTCCCAGTATGTGAGAGGAGGCAGGTTGGGCTGAGGGACCACCCACCCCCAGTGCACCCCTAGTATATCATAAAAGGCAATTGAATTAGTACTCCAGTAGCAAAGGGTTTGCTATTTCATACTCCTATAGTTTTTTCTTAATACCATGAAATTAAAGACATGACAGTGTGGAGCTGAGTATTTTTTATTACTTTCAAATAAGCAATGTGGTATATTATTTCTTTTATGTGCCTTTATAACATGCTGTGCAAGATAATTGACTCCAGGACAGATGCCTATATTTCAGAGAAAAATGTATTTGTGGAAGAACAAACATATATTAGAACATAGATATGATTATTGATTATGTTGCCCATAGGTACTTTTTGATGACTTATAAACTGAAATTAATATTTTCTTATTTTTCTGAATATTCATAAGCAAATTGGACTGTTGGATATGACCAATTTGAAACATTTTCTACTACTTATAACTTTATGTTCTCAATCAATGTTGGGTACTCTTAGGTCTTATATGAAATGCTGAAGAATGAGAAAGGATGTACTTTTCTTTCTTTCTAGAGAAGCCTGTAGGCCTGTGCATTCTGCAGGACAAGTTATGTCCATTAGACCCATCTTTATAATAAAACTAGAGGCCTGCTGCACAAAATTTATGCACGGGGGTTGGGGATGCAAAGGGGGGTGGTGTCCCTCAGCCCGGCCTGCAAAGATGCCAGCATCCTTCACCCCAGCCTCTAGCCAAAGGTTCCTCTCCTCCTTCCGCACAGCCTCTGGGGAGATGCTTGTCCTGGGCCTCCTCAGGGCTCTGGCACATGACACCCTGTGGGGTACTTGGGCTTTCAGGTCTGGCTTCCCCCCTGGCATGGTGCACATTTGCTGCCATGAGAGCGGTGCCTCAGGAGTCACTCCCTTGGACCATACTACTTGCAAGTGTGTGTGTGTTTTTTTTTTTGGGGGGGGGCGCGGCTTCGGCAGCAATGATTTGATACCTGTAGTGTGCCTGCCGGACACCCCCCTGCTGCAGGCCATGCTGGTCGTGTCTGGACTGTGAGCAGGGGTCTGCTGGGCTGCAACTGGGGCTGCAGGTGGAAGAGCTCAGCAGCCATAGGGCTCCATCAACATTAGGAACTGAAAAGACTCATTTTTCTGGTTCTTCCCCTCCCTCCGCACAGCCGGCCCGTTCCCTCTCTTCACACCCATGCGGCTGGGCTGGGGGGGCACAGATGCTGTGCTTGCAGCCCCGGGCGGTCCCTTTCCTCCCTCCCTGCAGATGGGCCAGTGGGGTGTGGACACTGAGCTCGCTGTCCCAGACGGCCCGTTCTCTCAGTGGCCACAGCCATCTCGGTTAGGGTTTATTTGCTTCTGATTGGCTGGTGAGTGTAGCTTGATCGGAAGTATGGTCAATTTGCATATTACTCTTTTCTTAGATAGGATAGTGACTAAAAACGTCTAAAAATAAGTTTAGAAAAGATTCTTCATGGATCATCCTTTACTTCTCAAAATGTCACTCTTTTCCAAGACAAACACTAGCAACAGCATCTGCAGACCCTAACACTTTTTGTGTGAGGTAAATTGGCTTGGAGAACTTGCAATATTAGGTGTACAAGGTTGCTATAAAGGTAAATTGAGAAAAGGGTAGGACTACTGGCCTGGTGTGGCTCAGTGGTTGAGCATTGACCTATGAACCAGGAAGTATTGGTTTCATTCTAGGTCAGGGCACATGCCTCGAGGTTGCAGGCTCAATCCCCAGTGGGGGATGTGCAGGAGGCAGCTGATCAATGATTCTCTCTCATCATCGATGTTTCTATCTCTTGCTCCCTCTCCCTTCTTTTCTGAAATCAATAAAACTATGTTAAAAAATAAAATAAAAAGGAAGGATATGGAGGCATGTCCATCTCCATCTACTCTGTAACACTGCCTGAGACCAATTCTGCTGCCTGTAAATAAATTCTATTCTTTTTGGCTCCAATAATGATTCCCTATCAGCTGACTGGACACTTTTTGCAATATGATTGTACCATTGAACTAACCTATAGAGGGATTGCCATATCCAGAAAGAATTTAAGTTTAATAAGATTCCATTTTAGAGATGATTTTTCTTTTAATGAGAAAAGGAGACACTAGGCAGGTCTCTTCCAGCCTCTTGAAGTTGCAATGGCTTAGCTTTTTGTGCACTAGAGGAAAGATAGGAACAAAAGGAGACTTTACAATGAAATTGGAGGTAGTGTGTACAAAAGGAAAACTGGGACACTGAGGACTGGTTTTATAATGACAGTGCTAGAGTGCAGAGCCAATCTCAGATGAAGCAGAGCCCTGAGGCCAGGAGAAAGCAGTCTTCTCAGCGACAGAGTGGGCGTGGTTGGCTCCACTCCAGGAGTCCATGTTGTGCTTGTGTGCTCAGTAGCTGGACTACACACAGCCTGGACTGCCCTGGGGCTGTGAAGTCAGATCTGGGCTTGGTGGTGGCTTCCTCAAACACACTTGCTCTCTGTCGGTGCAGATGAAGCTGTGGCTGTGCCCATCAGGACCCTGAAGGTAGGAGAGAAGGCTGCCATCAGGTGACACTGAAGTGTTCTCCCAGACATTCTTACACATTTTAAGGCAAACATGTGGTCACCCACAGAAGAGGAAAATTATCTTGACATAAAATGCACGGAATATTGCTAAAAAATAACAGTCACCACAGCCTTCATACTCCTGTCCCTCCCCATCTCCTTCTCCTCTCACCAAAAGTGAATTCTTATTTACGGGAGGGTCCCAAGTGTTTGCCTCCGTTAACCCAGGTCAGGAGAGAGAAATCAAGGCCTTCAGGGATGACTAAAGCAGAGCAGCCTGAGATGAAAAATGACCCAGCTGTTGCCTTGCATCCTGTCTGTGACCATCACTTCCCAGGATGAATTTCTCATCAGTGGCCAAGAGCTTGGAGGTCATCAGCCTTCCTTGGAATTGAGTTTGGGAAGTGGGGCAGGTGAAGGCATGCTCTAGGTCCTGAAGTTTATCCACGACTCTCCATTGCTTGCTGGGAATTCTGTTGGGAGGCCATCCAGTTTTCCAGCCTACTCACTGCAAGCAAGAGTGGTTTCCCTGCAGAGAAATTTTTCTTTCTAAGAGTTCGCTTAAGACTGGTGGGCTTTGTCGCCTTTCTCCAGAGTACTCATTAGGTTCCACTTTCCTTCCTTGCCCTCAGTTCAATGGCTTCTTCTTCCTCATCTTCTTCAGCGTCCCTCCTTCCAGCCTGCTCCCCGCCCCCACCCCCACTGAAGACTCCAGGAGGAGGAGGCGCCTAGGCACTGTGCTAGGGATTCCTGCTAGGCGCTGGGATGGGAGAGGTTGGGAGGAAGAAGGATGAGACTAGGGGACTAGAGAGGCAGCTGGAGTTGGAGAGGAAAAGGCGCTCACGGTGAGCACACTCAAGCAGGGGGTTAAAGACAGTGTCAAACACCAACCCTCGAATTAACTGTATATCAATTTGGGTGTAACACAGGGGTCAGTAACACAGCTTTAAGCCATTTGGGTATAAAACCTCAGGGTTGGAACTTCCCAGATCCTGGTTTTCTCCTGTTTTGGGATGAGGCGGGGAGGGAGTTGGCTCCTGGGTGGTTTCTTGTGGTCGAGTGCAAACTTAAAATAAAAAGGTTTTAGGAAAAAAGGGATGGTGCAGCAGAAGTGGGAATACAAGCAAGGTCAGGAGTCAGGAAGGGTCCCCCAAGCCAGGGGTGCCAGCAAGGAAGCACTGGGAACACCTGAGCCAAGTGCCCTAAATCCAGGAGCCCGGCGGGATGAGTATGTGGATGGACGTGTCACCTTTGCACAGTTTCAACCCCGGTGCCCCGCCTGCCATTCTGCACACTCTCTTTGCTGGAGTCCCCAACCCGGGACGGGGAATGTCCTCCTCCCCGCGCTGGGCAGAGGGAGAGTCGGACGTTCTTTTCGGCCTCTCCCCGGGCAACCGGCGCGGCCACCTCGCAGGGCTACATTTCGGGACGTGGGACCGGGGCGGAGCAAAGGGAGCCAGACTTTCAGGCCCGGCCTTCACCCCCTTCCCTGGGGCTCCCAGGCGAGGGGTCCAGCTCCTGGCCACCTCCCGCGCACACGTGAGTCCAAACCCCGCGAAGCTGCAAGCGACTAGGAGGCGGCTGCGGGGACCTGGTTCCTAGCCCCGCGGCCCCCGTGCCGGGTGGCAGGGGCGGAGCGGTGGCGCCGAGCGCGGGGCGGGCCGGGGCGCCGCGGAGCCTCCCGGGGGCGGGACTGGGAGCTGTCCCGGGGAGTCCGGGGCGAGAGGCGGACGGGGTTGGGCCGCGCGCGCCGGGAGGAGGGAGCGCCGCGTGCTCAGCCTGTCCCCGCCCCGGAGCCTGAGCCTCCAACTAACTCCGCCCGCCGCGCCGCCCGCCGCCCGCAGGCTCGGGCTTCCGTCCCTGCTGTGCCACTGCCCGCGGCCGCGCAGGTTGGTGTCGCCGCCGCGGGGCGGCAGGGCTCGGGTGAGGGTGGGAACGCGGAAGGGGGCTCAGCAAGTTGGGCAGATGCGGGGCCGGGACGGGGATCCTGCCACCTCCGCTCCCACGGTGCCCGGCGCCAGAGGCGGTTGTGGATTGCCTCCCGGGCTGCTCGGGTCCGGGGCAATCCAGCGCCGCGGCCAGGGAGGGGCGTGGGGACCGAGCCTTCCTCGCGCTCCACAAACCTCTCTCTCATCCCTGTCACCACCAGCTCGGCCTTGACCAGTTCGCGAGGGGTGACTCACCCCACCACCCCCCCCCCCCCCCCCCCGCCCTCCTCACCTCCGGTCTTGCCAGCTCTGCTCTTTTTCCTGCCCTTTTGCCAGCCTTGGAGTGGAATGCGCCGGCCAAGGGTGGTAGCAGAGGCAGGATGGAAAGTATCCACCACTTGGAGTTAAACACGGATTTCTGCCCTGTATGAGTCTCCTTTCCATTAATATGGTCTTTTGGCCCCTCTGTGTTCTGGGCTGCAAAACGCGCGCCTGCTCTGCCCGTGCTGCGGGTGGTTGTAACCAACCATCCCAGTGGAATGACTTAAGAATCTTACTATTTGATTTTGGTTTGAACACCGTCTCTGGTCTTCCCAAGTTGCCTGATGGCCGGTCCCGTGCTCGAATCCTATGAAGTCAGATCCTTCTGCTTAGATGCCTCTACCTGATTGGGTCAGTAGCCTTATCGGGATAAAAAGACTCCTGCTTCTGGATCTGGTCATTAGCATTGAAATAATCTGTTCCCCACCTAATTCTGTGTTCAAAGCTGGAGCTTGCATCTTTCCATGGTTACAGGAATTTCAAATAGCAGAAGATCAAGATTGGCTCCAGTCTTTGGAAATAAACTTATTATTAGGTGTTTACTTTAATCTTTACTATCTCTTTTCCATCTTTTTTTTTTAAGTGATGATAGCATTCTTTATTTTTTTTAAGTTTTTAATAGTAGTACATATGTTTTCCTCCCCCTCCCCCCAATGTTCTCCCCCCAGCCTCCCTTACCCCCCAGCACATGTCCCCACCTGCCCCCCTCCCCGCCCCAATGTCTTTCATTCATTAGTTATGCCCATATGTATGCATACAAGTCCTTCGGTTGATCTCCCCCAACATCTGCCTCCCCTCCCTCCAGCCTTCCCCCTGTAGCTTGACAGCCTGTTCGAGGCCACCCTGCCTCTATATCAATCACTTCCCCCTGTTTCTTTTCTTCAAAAATATCTTGCTCTTTTCCATCTTAATTGCAAATTTGTATTTGCTTTTAACTTTTAAACAATTCAGGAAGCAGACCTTCATGTTTGTAGGCCTCAGCTATTTAGCTCGGACAACTAACAAGTGCCTTATCACTTGTAAAACTTTCAAAATCACAGGCACAAGTGTTCTTAACACTCTTCTAATTATTTTATGAAGAAAGTGTACTTATGAAGTCAGCTTTAGACTTGACATTAAATAGTTAAGTCCTTTCATGAACTCCTGATTTAATGGACAGTTCATGAGTTCCTGCGTTGTGCAGTATTGCACTTTTAAAGACAAATCTAGAAAACTGTTATCTTCCTTACTCAAAGTCTAAAGGGACTTCCAATCTGACTTAAAGACTAATATTTTTATTACATATTTTTATGACATTAAGTGTATTCTAATGACTATATGTGGTAAGTAGAATGATGGGAAGAATATATTATTGAAGGCCCTGTCAGATCATTATTTAGTGAATCTAATAGAGTGAATAAATAATAAGTTGAGCTAAGTTCGTGTTTTCTGAAATAAAATTTCAAGTGCTTCTACTTAAAATGGGAGACATACTTGGAAATAAAATCTTTAAAAAGCTCAGAAGAACATTTATCCATGTATGAATTGGGAGCAAATGTTGAAAGCTGTAGAAATTGCAATTCTAACTTAAGTTAATAAGTCAATTTATTGGTGCGATTTTTTCTCCACTCCTTGAAAAATTAAATTATGTTATAATGCATAGAAAAAAAATACAGATTGAATGTAATATATTCAGTAAGTTGAAACTTGAACCCTAATGGGCTAATGGGCCCTCGATTGACTCTGGAAATTTGACTTAAAAGATTCTTACTGAGAGTTTTTTGTTTTGTTTTTAGCCATTAAAAATAAAATCTGTCTTTGCGTGAGGGGTGAGCATGAATCCCACCTGGAAAAGGTTAACCAGATTAGATTGTATATGTTGTAACTCAATGACATCTATGATTTTTTTCCTGCTTATTTGAAGAATCCCTCCATCTGTTGGATATGTGTAGAATTGCTTAGTCTTTATTATATACAGTACTGGGCTTTGAGAACTTTGATTCAGCTCACACAGTGAAACAAGGCACTTTGAGGGACAGCGTGAGGAATGTGAAGTTAACATTGCACTTGGCCTATTGCTCTGAATCTTTGTTCTCCTCTTTGTGAAATGAGTTAAAGATCCTGTCACTGCCTTGAAAACCGTGTGGTTTGGTATAATAAGAACATTAAGTCAGAAAGCTTCTTTCATGTATAAGAACTTTCTTCACCCTTTAACACCTTTAGCCAGTAAAACTTAATTGTTAAAAGCACATACAAATAGCTTTAGAAAAGGACTCTAAATAAAGTAGGTGGCGGTGTCATGTACTCTGAAGTCTCTTGAGAGACGTTTCGGTCATCTTTATCTTCTACAAGTTACTGTACTGATTTGAGAATAAGACCATCTTATCTAAGGTTGAACAGCTAGCTGGTTAGTGGCAGGAGTGGAACTATAATTTCGATTGCCTAGTAAATAGTTCTGTAGCTTCTCCTTTTATGTGTGGTCTTTTATCCAGGCCACATTTAAAATCTCACATTTATAAATGTATATGGCTAAAAATTTTGGCTTCAGGTTCTGATGGGCTAGGTTGGAGTTCTGCCCAGGCATTTTCTTGTCATGTAACCCCGGATAAGTTACTTAACCTCCCAAGTCCTCAGTTTCCTCATATCAAAAATGGAAATAATAGACGTTCTTAGCTCAAAACACTGTTGTAATGATTAAATGAACTAGTTGATATGAAGTGCTTACATATTGCTGCTTGTTTATTGTGTTTACTACTCAAGTAGTTATTGGATGACATTTTAAATGGCCAAATTAAAGAAAAATACATAAAAACGTAAACACACACATCCGAAATATTTTGAATTATCGATTCCTCAGCTAACTTTTAATATGTTTATTCAACAAGTGTTTATTGCTTATTTTCGTGTTGTTGGGCCTCTTTCTATGCACTGGTATAAATGGTGTTGTTGGGCCTCTTTCTATGCACAAGACAGTCACTCTATGATCTAGAAGTCTGAGGAAACGTCAGAAAATTGCAATCTTATGTGCTTTGTGCCATGAAGGGGTAAAGCAGAGAATCACAAGAAGACAGGTGGGATGGAATGATAGGCCCCTGGATGGATGGCTGTCATGAGGTGCATCATGTCATTCTAACTAGAGTTGGTGGTAGAGAAAACTTCCCATGAATACATTCAGACTTGAAGAAGTGATAGCAGGTGAAGAAGGTGAAGAAGGAAGAGTTTTCCAGACCAAGGGGAACAGAACATGATACATTAGGATGGGAGTCAGATAAATAATGTAAAAGAATAAATAAATGGTCATAGGAGAGAGCAATGTGGCAACCTGGAGAACCCAGGCTTTGTAAGGAACAGTAGCTACTCGGTTCCAGTAGATACTCAGTTGTCAGGTTCGATTGCAGGCCAGGTATCACCAGATGCCATGATTTTTAAAGAAGAGCTAAAAATTCATTTTTTATAAAAGTGAAATCTCCTAAAGTGTGAAATGGCCCAAATGCTTTTTAAATGATTGTCTGAGCCAGTTTGTAGTTGGGATTCAATCCAGGGCCACCACTTTCCGAACTCTGCATGTAAGGAAATGAAAAAGGTTTCATGTGGCCAAAAGGATGCATCTTAGAAGGAGAGGCATGGGAAGTGCCCACAGAAATGGGCAGAGCTCTGTCATGCAGGGCCTGAGGAGCTGGCTGAGGAGGGTTGGGTTAGTTCTGAAAGCAACAGGTGACATCGAAGACTGACATGATGAGCTTTGTGTTTACAAGGTACATTATGGCCGTTGTATGGAGAAAAGAACACCTGGGAACAGATTGTGGTGATAACCATTTAAGAAACTATTGTAATGGTCTGAGCAAGAAATAAATATGGCTAAAAGCCAGGTATTTGAGCAGGATAGGGAGAGATGGGTGGGTTTCGGAGATAGGTATGATGCCTCCACTGTTGGAGGTAATTCTCCATTAATCACTCAGATGTCTATGAGCAGAGGCATTGCAGAGGCACTGACTACTTTCATTCTAAACTGTCTATTCAAGGACACTTACTGGTACATAGCAGACAACCTTAGAAAATAGAGGTAGTTTTTCCTCTGGAGCAAAGGGGAAGTAGGCTTCCTCCGGTCTAGTGTAAAAGATTTGGGTACTCTAAGTTAGATTCCCCTTCTGTAATGCAAATCATTTAGTGTGTAGGTGTCAACTACCCTTCTTCACATTATACTATGGGAATTAGGCTTCAGAGAATTGTTACAACTATGCTAATACTCCTGCTACTATTTCTGGGAGTAATGTAGTCCTTTGTCTCTGCCCCAGGAATTACATGCCTTCTCCCAGCATCTATGAAGCTGTGACATGCTTATTTGTTCACTTGCAAGTAGGGTAAACTTTAATATCCTTTAGAGCCACTAGCCACAATGTCTAAGTGTAAATTAATTAAAATAGAAAAATATTCATTCCTCAGTCACCTTAGCCGCATTGCATGTACTTAATAGCCATATGTTGCTAGTGGCTACTGTCATGGCAAAGCAGCTATAGAACATTTCCATCATTGCAGAAAGTTCAATCAGATGTTGCTGGACAAAAGTTTACATTTTCTTGAGTGTTCTTGGGTGAGTAGAGGTGGTTGATTTTGACACCATAAAAGGATGCTTATTTTCGTGTTAGTTTCACAGGAGTTTTTATGTAAAGGAAATATTTCAGTTTGGATAACAAGTACAGTATTCAAGCCTGTTGCGGGGCTGGGGGGAGTAAAAAAACATCTACAGTGTCAATTTGGAGACTAAGCAGATTGGGGCCATGTGGAAACAGAAGTTCTACATATATATGGCTTTTCTCAAAATCATGTGTGACTGAGATTAGGATCTGTGCCCAAAGGAGCTTGAACTTCTGAACACTGTCTTCAGCTCATCTACCAGCCATGCTTAACATGAAAGGACAAGAGCGACACACTCACAGCGTGATCCTGGAGCGGGACCAGTCCAGCAGCACCCACGCAGGGCCTGCTGCAGCCCAGCTGTGCCGCCTGAACTCACAGAAAGGAGAGAGGGCAATAACACGATTTCCATATGGCTCCTGTTCAGGGAGTATAAGAGGTCAGCCTCAAGACGAGAAGGAACTGGGCTCAAAAAGAAAAAAAAGAAAAAGGCGTATACTGGAAAGCACAATTTTAAATGATACAGTAGAGGTGCAGGACAGTGCCAAGAAACAATAACAGCAGCAGGTCCATTTCCCTGCCACAAGGAGGAAGCTCATTTTGGGGAGGACATAGACCACAAGTACTGGGAAGCGAAAGCACAACATTGTTTCTAAAATTATTTCTGTCATTTTATAAGCCCAGCCAATAGCAGCTACAGCCACAGAGGGCAGTTTATTTTTTATTTTTTTACTAGAGGCCTAGTGCATGAAATTCATGCATGTGTGTGGGGAAGGGATCCCCCTCAGCCCAGCCTGCACCCTCTCCAATCCAGGACCCCAGCAGTTGGACATCCCTTAGTTGGACATCCCTTTTACAATCCAGGACTGCTGGCTCCTAACTGCTCACCTGCCTGCCTGCCTGATCACCCCTAACTGCCCCTCCCCCTTGCTGGCCTGGTCACCCCCAACTGCCCCTTCCTGTTGGCCTGGTCACCCCTAACTGCCCCCGCCGGCCTGGTTACCTCCAACTGCCCTCCCCCCCAGCCTGGTTGCTCCTTCTGCCCCCCTCTGCCAGCCTGGTCACCCCTCACCCCTCATTGCCTCATTCTGCCAGCCTGGTTGCCCTCTCCCACCGCCCCCGGCCTGGTCACCCTGTGCAGCCGGCTGTTCAATAGTTTAGTCATCCCTCACTAACCTCTCTGCTGGCCTGGTTGCCCCACACAGCCTGCTGCTCAGTTGTTTGGACGAACCTCCCTAACCCCCCTACCAGCCTGGTCATCTCACGCAGCCTGCTTGTTCAGTTATTTGGTCGTCCCTCACTAACCCCCCTGCTGGCCTGGTTGCCCCATGCAGCCTGTTTGATCGACCGTTTGGTTGTTTCGGTTGCGACAATCGCTTCGGCTTTTATATAGAGAGAGGCTTTTTTATATATAGATTTTTTACCTGCATTGAATGTGAGGTTGACTGCTTAGTCGGTAATTTTAATATAAGTAAAATAAAAGATGGAGATAGAGATTTTTTAAAATGAAGGCAGAGGCCCTTATTGAAGAATTGTACTACAGCCATCTATTTCCCTGGCTAAAAGAGCTTTAATAAAAACTTCAGATATTAGGAATTTTATTTACTTGTGCCAAAGAAATTTGCTTTTAAATAGTACTTATTTCTAGTGCAGTAAAAGTTTATTTACATGAAGACTAATTAGAGGTTTTTAAAAATCTGAATTTTAGGATAGTTTGAAAGTTGAACTTATGATTTTTGAGTGCTGACATACATAACCCAGACCCTGCTAAGGATGCTACCTTTTAGAAGTCTTTGAGGGGAACCTTTGTAAAGAGATATGTTAATTTCCAAGTAGCAGGATGATTGTCTGCATGTAACTAGTGGATTCTGTGGTGTTTAAAGAAAACTTGTGTAAGTTAAACATATACTTCTTGTTTGCACTACTAATTGCATCAAGAAACATCTATTTACACAGATGCTTCTTCAATTTCAGTAAATTCTGAGAGAGCTAGCCTCCTGTGCTGTTAGTGTTTGGATCATTGTAAGAATCTCTTGCATACATTTCTCATTAGTGAGGTTTCACTCCATTTAGTGCTTTAGTGATGCTTTGGTAAATGTCTTTTTTTTTTTAATTGTGAATTTCAGTATTTTATTTCTGTAGGGGTGAAAAGGTTGGTCATCCCCCCTACGTCTCCCCTCTCCTGTTCCCCCAACCAAATCTGGTAACTTCAATTGTTCAGCCTGCTTTCAGTGTTTCCTTTCAATTTTGTTTGGTGCAGTTCTTTCCTCGTGCCTCCATTCTTTTCATATAAACAGCATGAAATGGGAAATAATAATTGTCTGTTGTATTTCTGAAGATCAGAATTTTCACCGGTTTCATGCAGTCCTTCCTCAGGCAGGGTGTAGTTAATCGGCTTTGGAAAACTGGCTCCAGTAAAACTGGGGTATGCCGAGGAAATTGTTGGTGTGACCTCAGAAACAAACGCAGAGTTTATTGCTTGAGTCACTGATGGGTTCAGATGAAAGCAAATGATACTAGGTTGCTTTTCATGCATGTCAGCGTTAGATCTTATTTTAAAAGAAGCCTGAGAGAAAGAAAAAAAAAACCTAGTAAGCTCTTTCCCCCAGACAACTTAGAATGAGCCCCCACTAGAGCATAGATGCCAGTGTTAGGTTATTAAAACAGTAACAATGAAGGTTACAGATTCGGCCTCAGCCTTTAACCCGTGGTTTCCTGTGGTGCTCAGAACGTTTCAGGGTGTAGATTTCCTCAGGTTGCACACCAGTGACTTTAATCAGGAGCAAAGTGAGTTCCTTCTATAATATGCCCTTTCCTCCATGGCCCTTGCCTCACTTAGCTATTACTGTATGCCTAATCAACCAAAGCGAAATGTCTTTAAAACATTTTCCAGGCGAGGAAGGGCTTTTTGGAGAATTTTTATAAAGTGAAGTGTCAAGTAGGAAAGTTTGAATGGTTTCTTTGCATAGATAGATGTTCCCAGGAAGACTGATGAGTCAAGGAGTTGTTAATAGGATATGTAAATGTAACCTTTCACCTAGTTGCTGTCATTACCTAACTCATAACTATATAGTCTAGCACATTGTTTGAACTGGTGCTTGTCTAGTTCTTTAATGAAACAGACTCTTTTTGTTCTACTCTTTTCCAGTTTAGATAAAAGTAAAGTACTATAAAGAAAACAAAGCCATAGGAGGGAATGCAGAACGACAGAGGAGTGTCCTCTTCTACAGGATAGTTAAGAAAGACCTTTCTGAAGAAGTGGTATTTCAGCAAAGAGCCAAATGAAGGAGGGGGAGAGGGGACAAGGTCTTGAGGCTGGAAAAGGACACCTCACCCTCAAAGAATACCAAGAAGGCCACTCACTATACCTGCAAATATGGAAAGGAGGGAAGAAGAAGAAAGGTGTCAAGGATGCCAGTAGTTGAAGCTTAAAGCATCTAAAGAGATTCATGATATTCTCTTCAGACCTAACCACATACTGCACCAACCGCAGTCTCGGGTTGCTTCTGCCACTACACTATTTTTAATGCTGCAGCTGGAACAGCTTCTTTCATCACATGGCACCCTGCTGAAGAACTGACAGTGATAACTCCCAGTCCAGCAGGTCTGTGATGACCTTTTGATCATCACAGATGGAAGGGCCCCTTCCTTATATTAACTGTGTTTCCCAATGCAAACCTCACTGACCTTCTCCAATCAGTCAGTTGAAGGCCTTCCTCCAATTCTGTGTAGGCCTTCTAGATAATTTATTGTTTTTCTCCTTGGTGTTACATTCATCACCTAGGTGTTACATTTATCACCTTGGTGCTTCTCTCCTGCCTGTTATTCTACTTCTATCTCTTTCTTCAAGGCCAGGTTCACAAGCTATGAGTTACCTTGTCTACCAGTTTTTTTACCCCCCAATTCCATCCTACCTTGATCACTGGATCAGTTTATGGGCTATAATTTTTTTTCTGAGTCATTTGAAAAGGCATTACTTTAAAGGGCCACTGTTGTTCCAAGTTAAAATATTTATGATTGCATTCTTTCTTCCTAGAAGAAATTTGGCACCAATACTAGCTCTTCCAGGTGTATATGTATGCATTGGCCAAAATATTCAACTCTCTGTCCTTGTCATTAAGATGATATAAGTATCCCCTATTTCATTTATGGTATAGTTGAGAAATAAGTGAAGTAAAACACAGAGAACATGTTTTCAACACATGCAAGACATTGTATTTAATATTTTAGGTCCTCCTCTAAACTGCAGGTTTTTTACACTAATTGATGTGCTGCAGGAATTCTGCGAGGCTTCTTGAGCGTTTAGCCATGCCATGAGAGCTTGAGACAACTCAATCCACAGCATGTGTATTAGTTTCCTGGGCCACAGTAAAAAGACCACAATCTGGATGGCTTAAACAACAGAAATTTTCTTCTTGTCACAGTTCCCTCTTAGGGCTGTGAGGGCAAGTTTGTGCCATTCCTCTGCTTAGCTCCAGGCGTGCCCTGGCCTGTGGGTGACATTCTTTCTGGGTCTTCACACTGCCTCTCCGTGTCTCTGTGGCCAGCTTCCTCCTTTTTATGAGAAAAGAGTCATTGGATTGCAGCCCATCATAATGGCCTAATCTTAATTTGTTTATATGCAGAAATCCTATTTCCAAGTAAGGTTATATTCACAGGTACTAGAAGTTAAGACTCTGATGTCTTTTTAAGATACAGAGTTCAACCTGTTATCATCCTGATTCCATACAAACACAAGGAAGAATAATCACAAACACTGTGCTACTAGAATGGTTTGTAGGATAAATTGGTGAGATTTTTTTACCAAATATTTCATTTATGTTGCCCTATGTCATACAGAAAACTTGCTCTTAAATATCTAATTGGTAAAATGAATTCCTTATATTTTTCCTGAGATAGAAAAAAATTTGTATGAAATTGTGAATGTTCATACATATTTATTTTGGAGTTTTGCAAGTCCTGTTAATTTAAAATTGATTTAAATTAGAACAGAGAGGGCCAATTAAGGGAAGCAATAACACCCAATAATTTTTCTTCCAAACTTTAATAGCATGTTCAGTTATTATACTGATGTGAATGGGAAAATATGCAACCCATGTGCTTATTCATATAACCTTTATGTGGACTTTTTTTGTGTGTGAAAAATTTACTGCTTGACATTTACCCCTTTACCTAGTAAAGTGGCCAGGGGCCAGGGGTAAGCTGCAAGAGAGAGAGAGAGCCAAGAGAGTGTTCCTTTGTCCAGGAGTTTAAATATTCACTCTTCACTGGCCACTGACATGTTCGCAGGTGTGACTGACAAATAAGCACCTACCACATCACCTAGACCTTACTCAGCATGTGTCTATTGTCCAGTTCTTTCCCCCAGTGATCTGTGGGGAACAGACTTGAAGAATGTTAACTGCAGGTTCCTGGCAAAGCTGTGTAAATGGCATGTCTACTTTAGTCTCCTCTTTAGTCCATTCTCTTATGAGAACAGTACCACTTATAGTAGCCTAACCCTTTGTCACAATGCTTATGTCACTCACTTCACTTAATCTCATCAGGCACTGTATCTCACATCACAGGAAGGGTGAGTACTGTCCAATAAGGTATTTTGAGAGAGAGACCATATCTATCTATCTATCTATCTATCTATCTATCTATCTATCTACCTACCTATCTACCTACCTACCTACCTACCGTCTATCTACCATCTATATTATATAACTTTTATTACAAGTATATTGCTATAATTGTCCCATTTTACTTTTAATTATTATTAAACTCTTATTGTGTCTATCTGGTAACTTAAACTTTATCATAGGAATGTATGAATAGGAAAAAGCATAGGGTTAAAGGCATTCGTTATTATCCTCAGTTTTAGGCATCTTCTGGGGCTTTGGAATGTATCCCCCACAGATAAGAGGGAGCTACTGGTGCTCAATTTGAGGGGGATAAGTTCTAAGGGTGGTTGGGAACTATATCACCCTTTTTTTTCATTTCTAAATATTCGAGTTCTATTTTAATTACCATTTCAGATGCCATTTAAAAATGAAAATAAACCCATTTGCTAGGTCAGAATGAAATTAAAAATATTTGTTAGTGCTACACTCTTAATAGGGGAAACAGAAGATGGGAAGAAAATAGTTTTACTTTTTTAAAGCATAACCCTTCTGGGATTTAAACTCATCAACTTTGTAATGTTAACGAAGCATTTTTAAATCTAAGCAACAAACTTGGTGGTGACCATATTTTTGGCTCCTTCTCATAAGCACTGTGTACCTATGCCTCCAGTGGCTTCTTTCAGAGTTTTCAACTCAGAAACACAAAGGGAGGAAAGACTGGGGCGGGGAGTGACCCTTTAGCATCCTGAGAAGAGGAAATTGATGTTTACACTGCTGTCAGAATTTTGAAGCCTTTCAAAAACAAAGTTACACTGTATGCCCCAGATTTTATAGAGAAGCCTAATGCCAATTGAAAAATAGGAATTCTGGAAAAATTTATGACCCTCGTGGCTCAGAGGCCCCTTTGCAGGCTGTGGTTCACTTGAAGGTCTGTGACCGGCTTTAAAAGAAATGTTTGTGTTCTCATTCTGTAAAACGTGGACATCAGTATCATAATAACCGCTTCCATTTATTGAGGTAGTTTTATGTAGAGAAAACTAGCTTCCTGGCATTAGACAGTTGAGTCAGTTTTTGGCTCGGCCTCTTACCAGACCTGAACCTCTCAGTGCCTTAACTTGATCATCTTTCAAGCAGAGTATGCTGGCACCTGTTTCATATACTGTGGTGGTTGTCATTATTCTTTGAGGTGATGCATATAAAATGTTAATGCGTATAAAATGCATACCAAATGCCTGGCCACATGGTTAAATGCTTAGTAACTAAACATAAGGTTTATTATTATTAAATCTTGGATACCTTAACTAGAATATTTCTAATGCTCTCCATAACTCTTCAGTATAAACCAGTAGCCCCATTTTACCAAAACTTGAAAACGACAAAATTCACTTTTTTTTGGAATGTGAAGGTATGGGAAAATGGTCTTTCTTTTGCCATTGTGCTCAGCACGATGGTTGTACACTGGTATTGTCTATCAGTAAGCAAGATTGTGAGATAGAGCAAAAGGAAATTGCAACCGTTTATTTTTCTTAAATTTATGTGCTAGGATGCTTATGTAGTTCATGAGATACACACAGTGTTCTCAAACTTGTGAAATATGTATCGGCCCCTTTCAAAGAAAAACATCCTCACTTCTACTTGGACTTAATATGTTTGTCATGTTGTTACATATATACAAATACACATATAGATATGCCCAGTTATTTTAAATATATATTCATTCTAATGTGGAGTAAATATCTTCGTTCATACCATTTATCTATATGTATAAAAAGCTAAGCAACCAGGCAACCAGCCAACCTGCCAGTAGGTATGTCACGAACTAATGACCAGGGGGCAGATGCTCAATGCAGGAGCTGCAGTGACTTGGCAGCGGCAGTTCTCGGGTGATGCACCCTGGAACCAAAGAAGGGGGAGCCCAATTCCGGGGTGCATCACCTGAGAACCGCCCCCTTGAAATCTGGGACCCCTTGAGGATGTCAGAGAGCTGGTTTTGGTCAGATCCCCACAGGCCAGGCTGAGAGAGCCCACCTGCCAGAGGGACTCTGCTCACTCCACAGGTGCCTTTTGAGTTGTGGCGTCATCCCAGGTGGCTGGCTGCGGGAGGGATTGAGGGAGGTTGGCTTCAGGGCATGTCCAGCCAGTCTCATCTTAATCCTAACCCCACCGCTACCTTCTAATTAATTTCAGTGTGTACGAATCTGTGCACCGGGGCACTTGTATAGTTATAAGACAAATTTACAAATGAAATTCCAACAAGACTTTAAAACCAATAAAATTTAAGTAATTACATTATGTGATTGATGTGTTATTTTGCTGAAAGGAAACTTTAAATTTTGGCTTTATTCATACTCAAGATGGAGTTTGTTTAATCTTTGTCTACATTTTGATTTCATGATATTAACATAACCTGAACGTTTGAATATCAGTGGTTTAATATGGTTTAACCAAAAAGAGGTCTTCTTCAATGAATATATCAAATAACTCAGTAGTAATAACTTAAAGTTGTTATTTGATAGTTCAGAATAATAGGACTTGGAATACCAATTTTAATGGTTGTTACATGATAAATTTGAAAAGCTGTTCTTTGCCTTTGGAATCAGTATTTAAGTGTAGACGTCATCCCTAGTCCTGTCCCTGAGCATTGAACCTGGAGTCAGATTTCCTGGGTTCACACTGCTGCAAAAATATGTTTTACATAAAAATTTTGTGAATTTTACTTTTCTTTACAATAAGCTAAAATTTACTGGGTTAACAAGTATCTATAATAATAAAAGCATAATATGCTAATTAGACCAGATAGCAGAACAGTCTTCCAGATGTCGTTGTGGATATCCTTCCGGACAAAGCTGGAGGTGAGGCAGGGGGTGAGGCAGGGGCAGTTGGGGCGATCAGGCAGGCAGGTGAATGGTTAGGGGTGATCAGGCAGGTAGGTGAATGGTTAGGGGCAATCAGGCAGGCAGGCAGGTGAGTGGTTAGGAGCCAGCAGTCCCAGATTGTGAGAGGGTGCAGGCCAGGCTGAGGGACACCCCCTGTTCTCCCCTTCCCATGCACGAATTTTATGCACCAGGCCTCTATTGTAGATATAAAGTTCTTTATGTTGTATTTGCTATTTGCAGTCCCAGTATAGGAAGAGAGTCCAGCCTATCATATCCCCTTTCAGAAGTCAGCAAATATTTTCTGTGAGGGGCTGAATAGGGTAAATATTTTAGGCTCTGCAGGCCTCATTCAATCTCTATTGCAACTACTTAGCTCTGCTGTTACAACATGAAAACAGCCCTAGATAGTACTGAAAACTTAATTTAAATTTATATACTTTTCATATGACAAAATATTTTATTTTTTTCTAACAATTAAAAACTGTAAAAACCATTTATTGTTAGTATGCAGGCCATGCAAAAACTGGATGGTGGGGCTTTGTCTTGAGTGCCTTGTTTGAGGCCTGCCCTAAATGACATTGGGTGGAGTTAACAGGGACCCTTTTTGGCTATTTGTGGAGGCAGCATAGGTCAGTGATTAAGACAGTGGCTCTGAAGTAAGACTATCTCCCATTGGAATATGACTTGTTTGTGACCTCTGGAAAATAGGGAAAGATTTTTCTTTGTATCTCATATAGTTGTAGGAGATAAAATAAGAGACTGGATGTATAACATATAACATTGAGAAGTAGTTTGTAGATTTAACTCTTGTTATTGCTTTAATTACTACTGAGGTTGTACAGTTTGTCATGTTGTTTATTTGCCATTATTTTTAGTTGTTCTTTTGAGCTATTATTTGTTCTTTACAATACCTATTTATGTATTAACTCATTCTCAGATATTTTCCAAGTCACTTTTCTGGATTTTTTGCCTTCTGTTTTTATAGGTGGTTATTTTTGTTTTTTCAAAAAGCAGATATTATCTTTTTTTTATTTTGGTACTTCACTTATTGAAGGTAATTTTTTATTTGTTTTTATTTTTAAAAAATATTCTCAATCTGAGGTGAGATATTTACCTACATTTTTATTCTTTTTTAACTTTTATAATTAACTAATTCTGGGCTTAATTTTATATATGTCATCAATATCTAAATGTATATTATATATAGATTATACAAATTAATTCAGTATCATTAATTGAATAATTATTTCTTGCCTACTGATTTAAAATGCCACTTTATCAGACTAAATAATTTGGTTGAATGGAATTTGGCCTGAAGAAAAAATTTTAAAACAAGGCTGTTAATATGACATTATTTTCTGGTCTTCACTATTGATCATTTGGTATAATATGAAGCCTTTTCATTACTTTAAAAATTTTATTTATCTTTTAATTGTGGTAAAACATCACATAATTTATCATCTTAACTCTTCTTTAGTGTATAGTTCAGTAATGTTAACGTTTTTACATTGTTGTGCAGAGCTCCAGAACTTTCCCCATTAGATAACAACTTCCCACTTCCTCCTCCCCGAGCCCTGGTAACCCAGTTCTATGTTAGAGGCTACTAAAGTGCCCCCAGTGCATGAAATTCATGCACGGGGGGCGGGAGATGTCTCTTAGCCCAGCCTGCACCCTCTCCAATCTGGGACCTCTGATAGGATTGGGCCTAAATGGGCAGTCAGACATTCTCACAATCCAGGACTGCTGGCTCCAAACTGCTCACCTGCCTGCCTCCCTGATTGCCCCTAACCACTTCTGCCTGCCAGCATGATCACCCATTAACCACTACCCTGCCAACCTAATTGATGTCTAACTGCTCCACTGCCAGCCTGTTTGCCCTCAACTTCTCTCCTCTGCCAGCCTGGTCACCACTAACTGCTGGCCTGATGGCCCACAACTGCCATCCCTTGCAGGGCCTGGAACCTCCCAATGGCCCTCCCCTGCTGGCCATATTGTGTCCACATGGGGGCAGGATCTTTGACCACATGGGGGCAGCCCTCTTATGTGGTAGAGTGATGGTCAATCTGCGTATTTCTCTTTTTATTGGCTAGGATAGAGGCCTGGTGCATAGGTGGGGGCCAGCTGGTTTACCCTGAAGACTGTCCCAGATCAGGGTGGAGGTTCCCTTGGGGTTAAGGGCGGCCTTGGGAAGGGGCCTGTGGAGGTTTGCAGGCCAACCACACCCTCCAGTGACCCAAGAAGAGGCTCTGGTATCTGGAATTAATCTGTGTCTAAAACTTTTTAGCCTGGAGCAGAGCCAAGCCTTCTGCTCACTCCATGGCGGCAGCCATTTCTGTTTGAAACTTTGTAGCCTAGAGTGGAGGCCTAGGCCAGCAATGGCAGGCTGAAAGCTTGGCTTCCTCCGTTGCCAGGGAAACCCAAGCCTCTGTTCTCTCCAGCTCAGTGGCTGCTGCCATTTCTGTATCTTTTACAACTGAAACTTTGTAACATTGAGTGGAGGCCTAGGCAGGTGGAAAGCTTGGCTTCCTCTGTTGCTGGGGAAACCCAAGCCTTCCTCCTGCTCTCAGTGGTGGCAGCCATCTTGGTTGGTTTAATTTGCATAATCTGCTCCTGATTGGATGGTGGGTGTGGCAAAGTTACGGTCAAATTTGCGTATTACTCTTTTATTAGATAGGATGAATTTCACTTCTTTAGATAACTCATATAATTGAAATAATACAGTATTTGTCTTTTTGTAACTAGCTTATTTCACTTAGCATAAGGACTTTTTAAAAACCTTTTTTTTGTTTTGTTTTTTTGTTGTTTTTTAAAAATCTTGATAATTCTGGGTGAAATAGAAATGCTTTATATCTAGTGTCTCTGATCAGATGAGATATGGATGTCTTTTATGTGCTTCAGCTTTCAGATTTATCTTAGAGACTATGCATATCTTTTGCATGGGGAAATGCTTCAAGGAATCTGTTTTGGACATTCAGATTGTTTTAGCTGATCTTTAATGGTAGGCTGGTCGGCAACTCTACTCTGGCTCATTTATTGAACAGTTACCTACCGAGTGCCCTCTGTGTATCAGTCAGAGTTCCAAATACGCTCATCCCTTTCTGGCAAATTTGGTTTGCTCTAATATATCTCTTTTACTGAACACTTAATTGTTACGCTTATTGCCATGATGGGAAATTTATCATTGAACATAGCTATTCCAGCTTTAAAATAATTATAGCTCTGGCCAGTGTGGCTCAGTTGGTTGAGCATTGGCCAGTGCACGGAAAGGTTGCCGGTTCAATTTGTGGTCAGGACACATGCCCAGGTTGTGGGCTCTATCCCAGTCAGGGTGGGTGCAGGAGGCAGGGTGGGTATGAGAGTCTTCTATGAATTGAAGACTTTTAAGCCACTTTCTTACTGATATTTACTTTGACTTCTCTAATGAAAATCGCATTTGTAAAAACATTGATGTTTTTCTCTCTCCATCCCTCTCTCTGTAAAATCAATAAAAACATATTAAAAAATAATTATGATCTGCCAGAGTAGCAGTTTTCAGGCAGCTGAAAATTAATAAGAAACAACATTAATGGAAAACCTTTTTAAAGATGAACAAAGTACTATAACACATGAAGAATTTTAAACCTGTCCCATTATGTGCCCAAATTGCCATCATATGAAAAAAAAATCAGTAGAACAAATTAACTAAATAGCTTTGAAAAATAGATAATTAAAAATTAAAATGTGGTACAAATTCATTACATAACAGCAAGGAACAAAACACAAACTAAGAGAAAAAAAACCAGCCATAGTCAACTGTAAACTAAGAGAAAAAAATATCAGCCATAGTCTATGATAATTATTTTAATATATATATATAACAACCAGCTGGCAGGCTGTTAGGTATGATGCTCATTGACTACCTGAGGCAGAGGCTCAGTGCAGGAGCTGCCAAGGGAAAGCAAGTTTGCAGAGTGCCTTCTTGCTCTCTGAAACCCCTCAGGGGATGTTGGACTGCAGATTTCGGCCCTGTCCCTGCAGGCCAGGCTGAGGGACCCCACCTGCTGGAGGGACCTGCTCATTCTGCAGACACCCTTAGAGCCCAGGTGCTGCCCCAGGTCAGCCAGCCAGGGAGGGACAGCAGGAGGTTGGCTCCAGGGCGTGTCTTCCCATCTCACCCAGTCCCACCCTGCTGGCCATCTTCTAATTAATTTCCTTTCAATGTGCACAAATGCATGCAACAGACCTCTAGTTTTCTTATGAATATAAACATATTGATAAACATGGAATTAAGTTGTACTGTGCATACTGTATTAAAACCTCTCTGTTTACTCACCATTCGTATTCTAATTTAACTTGTGGAGTCATGTCTGTTTTTCCTTTTTATTTCTTTCAAGTGATCTAGTAAAAATGACCTAAATTTTCTTTTTCAATCACTTTTTCACTTTATTTCACTCTTCTCCTTTCCTCTTTAGTTTTTTTAATCCACCTGGTTTTGTGTGTGTGTGTGTGTGTGTGTGTGTGTGTGTGTGCGCGCGTTTGTGTAAAGTGTAAGGCATAATTAAAACTCGATCCCCTCCTCACTTGAAACAAGTTAAAGAACAGTCTATTTTTCCATTGGTTTGTGAATTTTCTTTATCATATATGAATCAAAGCATCGGTTCCTGGGAAGTTTCTCCGTTGATGTGTCTATTCTTCAAGTATCACATTGATCTCAATTTTTTGAGCTTGAAAATAGCAATAATGACTTGTAACTTGTACATTCTAATCATTTTTTAATCAGTTAGCTTTTCTCTCACTTGTTACTTCAGATCATTGATTTTTAACTAGTGTTATGCATCAGCGTTGTGCATCTGGGGAGCTTTGTAAAAATATACATAAACTATGTGAATTATAATTTAGTAAATTGAGATGGGACACAACCATATGTATCCTGAGAAAACTCCCTAATGGAGTCTGATATGCATCATGTTTAAGAATCACTGTTAAAATACTTTTAGCATTATTCTACTCAGTTCTAAGGTACCTTGAGGTTATTAATGGAATTGCATTAAACTTATCAATTAATTTTGGGAGCAAAAGTATCTTTAGAGTATTTAGTTTTCTCATACTAGAGACTATATGTGTTTTCCATTGTTGCATAAGTGCATTACTAGCTCTCAGCAAAATTTTGTTGTTTTTCTTTGTATCCCATACATATCTTATTAAGGAAACTCCTACATATTTAGTGGTGTGTGTTTTGGGCATTTTTTCTTTCTTGCTCTATTTATATGAAACTTTATCTTAGTTGAAATGATTTTTTTCAAATCACCATGCAGCAATTGAAATAGCAATATGGAAATGGAAAAAGTGAAGCAACATAGAAATTGAAATGGTCTAGAGTCTCTAAGCCACTTTCTTATTGAGACCTACTTTGACTTCTCCATTTAAAATTGCAAAGCTTCACCTCTAATTCTTGATCCCTGTACCCCTATCCACTTTCCCCCATATCACTTACTATTATCTAACATATAATTTATTTAAAATTCCCCCCCTTATTGTCTATCTCCATTAGAGTTTGAAACTTCATTGGGCTGGGATTTTTAGAACATAAACAGCAGGGGAACATAGCAAGAGTCTATAAATTTTAATGAAATGAATAAAATTTAAAGTGGGGAAAATCAAGTATATAAGTGAAGGCTTCTGAAATAGTGACCTAATTCAGTTAAGGATGAGAAATCTGATTCTACTATAAAATTTAAAAACTAGCTCAAATGAGACTTTTTCTTCCTGGAAGGAATCTGTGGGTAAAATGCACATTCTGAAAATTGCCTTTCATCTAAGAGGTAATTTATATTTGCATATGTGTGGAACAGGGAATGTTGCTGTTCATTCCCAGGGCTCTGTTTACTATGTGGAGGTCTTTTTTTTATTGTCCCTTGGAAATAGAAAGTGTATTGGTTAACATTTTTAAAATTTGCCCTACAGAATAGAGGTCATTAGAGTTATCTCTCCAGTTTTATAGGTGAAAATTGGAGAAAAGTTGTTTTGCTAGATTAGAGATTAATATGAGATTGTTCCGTTTATTTCTTCTGTGGTGCAGAAAATGAAAGGTCATCTGCCACATTTCTGTTTGTCCTTGAAAGACTTGTGGTTATTTCTTCTGCAGATAAAAATGTGTTAATTGTGACTTAACACTTGAATGGCATTGTGCTGTTTTGGGTTAAGCACCTCTTGGATCCCCACTGACAACCCCCTCCACTTCTCCAGCCACTAAATAGAAATAATTCAAAGGAGAAAGCATGTGTCACAGAAAATTTAAAAAGGAGACACAGGCGGATTAACCTTCAGCTCCCCACAAGTTTTTTTTTAAGACTTTATTTGTCTTCCCCTTTAATACTTACATATTGCTCTTTTGCAGTCTCCTTGATTTTGCCCTGTACTTGTTGTGTTTATGTGTTTATATTCTGTCTCCTCTTTTAGGTGGCAACATTGTCAATGGCAGACGGTTTGTCCTCTATGTCACAATTCTGCAGAGCATTGTGTGTACCATGTTTTAAACAAGAAGCACTCAATTAATGTTTGCTTTATAGGTACACAAGAGGGAAAATTAAGGTTTCAGGAAGGAGATTGTAATATTACCCGAAACCATATTAAGGAGTCACAGTAATCAAAACAGTCATTTGGTCTCCCTGGCATTTAGAGAGAAATGAAAACTGGACCCCATATGAATGGGTAAAATGAGTTGTGGGACTGCTCAAGTAGATGATTGTTATTGTTTCCTCCCAAAGCCCGGCCTGTGACATTTTGTTCCAGAGGAAATTCTAGACCTCTGGTGATTTAATCTTGCCAAATTAGAAACCTCTGAAATGAGTCATTCTCGTTTTCATCCACTTTGTTTTTACACGGAAGATTGCATAGACAAACAAATGAATGAAGCTTAGTTTTCCGATAGGTTGCTGATGACAGTTTTCTCAGTTTGTCCTTGTCATGGTTCCCATGATAATATTTTATATGTTGATGCTGTACAGCTTACATTGTGTGTTTGAAGGGAATTTTTTGTGTGAATATGAATCAAGCAGCCCCTTATACTCAGAGATCTGTTGATAGCATGGATGTAAGATCAGAATAGAAAAGAAGGACCTTTTGTGGAAACCAAGTAGGCTTGCCATCTAAGACCTTGGCTTCCGTAAAAGGAAGGGGTTAAATGAACTAATCTGTAAAGTACAGATTCTCAACCCTATTGGACCCAATGCCTCTTTTTTATAGCATATGATCTGTAGTGCGTATTTTACTACCATGAAATGAAATTCATATATAACCTGTATAATTAAAAATATATAATTCGTAAGTATAATATAAAAGAACAGAGTGCCAAATTAAGTAGTTTAGAATAAAACTGGAGGGCCGGTGCATGAAAATTTATTTATGCACTGGAGGAGGGGTAGTCCCTCAGCCTGGTCTGCCCCCTCTCACAGTCCAGGAGCCCTCAGGGACAGGAGGTGACCCGGTGATCAGGGGAAAGCGATGGCCCATCACACCTCTGCTGCTTCCTCTGCTGGCAGTGCAAACCTCAGCCAGCCCCGGTTACCTGAGTCTTGGGTGGCCCTGGGCAACTGGGCAGCTGCCATCCGAAGCTTGCCTGCACCTAGTGCCGGCCCTGGGGGGATGTGGGGCTGAGGGGGCTGGGGGACTCCGGGAGCAGGAGCGGAGTGACCAGACCTGCCTGGAGGTGAGCCTGGTTGTACCGCATACCTGCTGCCCCAGCGGGCCTGAGGGGACTGGGTGCTGCCATCTTGTGTCTGTGGGCACCACCATCTTTGAGGGTATGGCAGTCAATTAGCATATTCCCCTTTATTAGATAGGATAAATTTTATTATGTAAATGCTTACTTATGATCATATAGGAAAGTAATGAAGTATATTCAGAAGCCAAACACTGAATGTAATGGCTACAATTGCAGGTGGATATCTGTGGTCCACGAATGGCATTGTTATTGGGTTTTTTTGCAGAATCATGAGCAATTCTTAACAGGTTTCAAATCAAACAAAACTTCATGTTACTTTGTTTACACAATTTGATTTTCTAAATTTAGAAATTTCTAAAGCATTCAAGAAGTAAAATGTAATTGGGTTCTAGGCTTAGATAATCATGAACAGGTTTATGACCTATGTAGTCCATGGTACATTTGAAAGTTGAGTAGGATGTGGTCCAATATTTCATTAAGAAGGACTGATTGTATTCCATGTTATATTTCGCAGCTGGAAATTTTGTGGAAAGTTGTACATCAGGGTATCTCTGAAACCCTGTCTGCTCACGCCAATCTAGAATTCCTCTCCCCACACCAACCCCAATTACCAGATTTCCTCTAGCGGGCAGTACTGCCTTCATGGAAAACCTCAGCACTTGAAACATTTAGGGTCAGGGAATTCTTTGTTGTGCAGGGCTGTCCTGTGTATTGGAGAATGATTAACAGCATCTCTGGCTTCTACCCACTCAATACAAGTGCACTCCCTTGGTTGGGATCATCCAAAATGACTCCAGACATTGCCAGATGTCTCCTGGGGAGTAAGTAAAATTGCCCAGGTTGAGAAGCACTTCTCTGAGAAGCACTAATCTGTCATTAGTATAATATAATATTTGTTAATATGGATAAAAGCATTGCATACAGCACTAATAGGTATTATTAATTTTTCTGCCAGGCTCAGCTGGTAATGGAAGCTTTTACTGTTGGCATTATTTAATTGTCTGGCTCTGAGGGGTGGGAAGTAGGTGTAGTACAGGATGATGAATTTTTTGATATGAGAACTTCAAGAAAAACTGCCACAAGAAAGCCCTTTGATAAGTAGGAGTTTACCAGATTTCTTTTTGACAAGTTCAACATTAATGGCAAAGGTTACAAAATCAGAATTTTAGCTCTGCAAAAAATATTAGAAATTCAATGGGTACCTTTGTATTTTACAGATGAGAAAAGTGCAGTCACAGCTTAACTGTGAACCAAGACGTTAATCCTGTCTCGGGTGTCTCCCACACTGTTCTTTGTACATTACAGTGCCTGTCAACCAGGCTCTATTTTAAAACAGCTTTAGCTCTCTGCAAGCTCTGACTCTTGATAAGAAATAAAAGACAAAAATAACACTTTCCTTTAATAAAACCTTGATCTCCATTATGCATGCCAGGAAAAATAAGTGAGAAGGTTAGGTATTATATACAGGAACCTGCTTTCATAGATTCAAACCCAGAAATATTTTTATGCAGTGTAATAACAGCATTTTCATGGTGCTTTTGTGGACTAGGCATTGTTCTTAGAACTGCACCTTTTAAGGCTTAGAACAGCCCTAAAGAATGCCACTGTTGCCCGGCGAGTGTGGCTCAATTGTTGAGTGTCCACCCAAGAACCAAGAGGTCACAGTTCCATTCCTGGTCAGGGCACATGTCCAGGTGGCAGGCTCGACTCCCAGCGGGAGGCAGCTGATCAAATGATTCTCTCTCTTCATTGATGTTTCTCTCTCTCTCTCTCTCTCTCTCTCTCTCTCTCTCTCTCTCTCTCTCTCTCTCTCTCTCTCTCCTTCTCTGAAATCAATAACAATGTTGAAAAAAAAAAAAGAATCGGCACTGTTATTATCATTCATCCCCCAAATGTAGATGAGATACCAAGAGCCTAAGAAATCTTGTGTGTGGGGGTGGGTGGGGACCTGTGCTGGGGTAGGGGAGGCTGTGGGGAGGATAAAGGGGAGAGGGGAAAGGAAAACATGTACTACTATGGGATCAAGCCTTCTGCTGCCCATGTTCATCCTCTTGTCAGCCACCTACTCCAGTAGAACTGCTTCAAGCCTTAAGGATAGCTTGCTGTTATATCCTGCTTGTGAAATTGATATTCATAGGAGCTAAACGCTTGGAGAACTTCAAATCTGAAGAATATTTTCAGGGCATATTATATTTTCTTCAAAGGTGAAACCAGTGTTCCCCAACATTTACACCAAAGGTGAACTTGCTCTTTATAGGATGTAAGTGCTTCTTTCATTTTGTCTGTATCTGAAGCAGTACTGTGGCATGAAGTTCATAGCAGGAAGGAACCAGGATCTGAAATGAAAGGATTATATAAAGCCATCTTCCTTGTTTGTTTCACCCTTTGTTATTAACCCAGAAGAAAGACGACTTTGAAATCCTTTATTGCGAAATGAGTTTGAAGTAGACACAAACAATATATTTGATTGACAACAAAAAAAAAAAAAAAAAGGAAAAAAAACCCCACCCTTATTTTAAAAAGATACTTGAAGGGAAAACATCTATATTTATTGAGAAGTGGATGCAAAACTTTCAAATATAATATTTCAAGATTAAAATAGCATCACAGGGTTTAGAAATATTTCCAAAATCAATATTATGTTTATAAGTTCCAGGTAGTAGAAAAGGTAGCATCAATTAAGTTCTGTGTTCCCAGTATTCTCTCTCTCTCACTTTCTCATTTTATTTGTTACCGATGCTATTGGTACAGGCAACATGTACCATGGCTTATTTTTTTCACTTAGCTTTTTATTTTTTAAAGAAGTTGTGCTTTTGTGAAAAATCTTCTTAAAGTTTTCTTTCTTTCCGTTATATTCTTCATATTGTTGATCGTAGCAGAATCTCTCATGAACGTCAATTTACACATTTTTATTTCCTAGTTGGCAGCACCACTTTTACACCTTCTCGCAGCTGGAAACTTGGTAGGAAAGTTGTACATCGGGGTGTATTTATGAGGAGTGGAGGTGCAAGGGCAGGAAAGAAAGATGCTCAAATAAAAAGAAAGTTTGCATTCCTATGAGCTCAGCTGATGTCATATATTACTCAGTTTACTCATTTCTTTAGAAAATGAATATTTAAATTTGTTTTCATGGTCAAGATCAGCTATATAATTTGTAGAGCCCAGTTTGAAATGAAAATGTTGGTAGGTTTGTCAGATTTTGCAAATAAAAATGAAGGACACTAAGCTAAATTTGTGTGGCATTTTTTCCAGCTTTATTGAAGTACTAGAGATGTCTGAAACTCATGCACTGGGGTGGGGGTTCCTCAGCCCGCCCTGCACCCTCTCACTGTCCAGGACCCTTTGCTCCTTACTGCCCACCTGCTCTCTGCTTGCCAGCTGTGAGTCTGGCTTCTGGCTAAGCGGCGCTCCCCCTGTGGAATGCTCTGACCACCAGAGCATTGAAGCTCCTGCATTGAGCGTCTTTCCCCTGGTGGTCAGTGTGCATCATAGCGACCAGTTGTTCTGGTCATTCTGCTGTAATGGTTGCTTAGGCTTTTATTTTATAGACTAGAGGCCCAGTGCATGAAATTCATGCACAGGAAGAGAGGGGTGTCCCTCAGCCCAACCTGCACCCTCTCCAATCTGGGACCTCTCCAGGGTTGTCCAACTGCCCGGTTAGGTCTGATCCAGGCAGGATTGGGACCAAACGGGCAGTTGGACATCCCTTTCCCAATCTAGGGACTGCTGCTCCCAACTGCTTGCCTGCCGGCCTTCCTGATTGCCCCTAACCACTTCTTCCTGCCAACCTGATCACCCCCTAACTACTCCCTTGCCAGCCTGATTGATGTCTAACTGTTCCCCTGACAGCCTGTTTGCCCCCAACTTCCCTCCTTTGCTTGCCTGGTCATCCCTAACTGCCCTCTCCTGCAGGCTTGATCACCTCAAATTGCCCTCCCTTGAAGGCCTGGTCACCTCCAATTTCCCTCCTCTGCTGGCCTGGTCACTCCTAACTACCCTTCCCTGCAGGCCTAGTTCCCCCCAACTGCTCTCCCCTGGAGGCCTGGGTCCCTCCCAACTTCTCTCCCCTGCTGGCCATCTTGTGGTGGCCATCTTGTGTCCACATGGGAGCAGGATCTTTGACCACATGGGCATTTGTGTGTTGGAGTGATGGTCAATCGTATTACTCTTTTATTAGATAGGATAGAGGCCTGGTGCATTGGTCGGGGCCAGCTGGTTTGCCCTGAAAGGTGCCTCAGATCAGGGTTGGGGTTCCCTTGGGGCATGGGACAGCCTGGGTGAGAGGCCTGTGGTGGTTTGCAAGCCAGCCACACCCCCCAGCAACCCAAGCGGAGGCCCTGGGATCTGGGATTTATTTTATGTTCTACAATTGAAACTTAGTAGCCTGGAGCGGAGCCAAGCCTTCTGCTGGTTCCATGGTGACAGCCATTTCTGTTTGGGTTATTTAAATTCTATAATTGAAACATTGTAACCTGGAGTGGAGGCCTACGCTGGCCAGAGCTACAGAAGCTCCATCGCCTGGGCAACCCTAGCCTCTGTTCTCTCCAGCTCCGTGGCTGCCACCATTTCTGTTAGGGTTATGTATCTTCTATAATTGAAACTTTGTAGCATTGAGTGGAGGCCTAGGCTGGCAAGAGCAGGTGGAAAGCTTGGCTTCCTCCATTGCTGGTTGAAATCCAAGCCTCCCTCCTGCTCTCAGTGGCCGCAGCCATCTTGGTTGGGGTTTTTTTTTGCATAATTTGCCCCTGATTAGCTGATGGGCATGGCTATGAGTATGGCTTGATCAGAAGTACAATTTGCATATTACTCTTTTATTAGATAGGATAGTTGACAAATAAAAAATGTATATATTGAATATGTACAATGTGAAGTTTTGCTACCTATGTGTTGTACGCTGATCATCACAATCAAGCTAATTAACATATCAATCCCCTCAAATTGTTACCTTTTGTATTTGTGTGTGGTGAGAAACTTAAACCCCACTCTCTTAGCAGTTTTCAAGTATATAATCCTGCCCACAAATCAGAACCACGTATAAGATTAAAAAAAAAAAAAGCAATCAGTGCCTGCATGTAATTGGTTTAGGGTTCAGCAGGGCATTTTATAAAACTGTCCCAAGTAGTTTTAGTACACAGCACTGATTGAGAAACCAAAGTGTGGTCATGGACCCAGCAGTAATTAGCATCATCTAAGAATGGGCTGGACATTCAGATCCTTAGGCCCCATTCCAAACCTGTTGTATCAGAATGTTGGGGACATCCCCCCAGAAATCAGTGTTTGTTTTAACAAGCCCTCCATGTGAATCTAATACACTTTAAGGTTTGAAACTTCTGCTATAAACAATTGGATACTGCTGAAAGTTTTAAAAACTTTGTGTTCTAGAATAGAACTCTGGTAGATATGTGGGGGGCTGCTTGAATAAGGACAGACAGAGGATAAGGTAGCCTGTTAGAGCTGTTACCTTTACAGGCTCATGGGGGTAAGAAGACGGGTCGAAGAAGTAGAGCAGTATATAGAAGTGAAAGGAGATGGGTTCAGGAGACATTTCAGAAACAGAATTGGTGGGGTTTTGTGGCTGGTTGATTGGGCTGAAGGAGAGAAAGAAAATGTGTGAAGTTTCTTTCAGGGTGATTAAAGGATGTTGTTATTAAACAAGCTGGAAATGTCCTTAGAAAGTATGAGCTTGGGAAGATGGTAAAGATATTGAATCTGAGGTCCTTAAGCATCCAAGAGATGTTTTGTCTACTTAAGAATTTGTTTCTAGAACTTTGAAAGCAAAAGATGACTGGGGTGTAGCACTGGGAGTTCTCACCATGAAATTCACATTTTTTTAAGTCACTCAAACGATTACATACATGCACTAAATATTTTAAGACATGTTCTTTTCATTTCACATTGAGATAAAGATGATATGCTTTAAACAAATCTGTAATCTTTTCTATTTGGATCATTTATATGAAGTTAATTAATGAATCTCTGCTAGCAAAATTTAATGTAAATAGTTTTTGCAAATTTAATATTCCATTCTTGTCTCAAATGTACACCAAACACATTCATTTTCAGAGAAAAAAAAAACTGAGATGGAGAAACAAGAATAAATTTCTCATTGTGGCTGATAGAGGAGTCAGTTTTGTGTCAGATCAATTCTATAGGTTTCTGGAACTAGACAGAGTACCACCTACTTACAGCAAACATGGCACTGGACATTTTACTTACACTCTCTTTGATTTGAGTTCTTTAATGGCAAAATGGCTAAATTAATGTTATTCATTTTATAGGGTTTTTATAAGAATTGAATGAGTTAATATTCACCAAAGTACTTTGAAAAATGTTCGCATTTAATTAGCAGTCATAAAAAGTAAGCTTGTTGGGAGAACTAAGATGCCATCATAATCAACAATTTTAATACTACAACTTAACGAAAGAACAAACACCTTCCAGAATCACCAGAAAGCTCGCTGAGTGAAAATTCCACAAATAAAAGTGAAGATAAGACACTGTGACTCGGAGGAGCGGTGGCGAACAGGGTTGAAAGATTCGCACAGAGAGAGGTTTGGAGTGCACGCCGCGGAGAGGGTGGGCGGCTGAAAACCGGCCAGTTTTCTCGAACGGGGAGACAAAGGCGTCCCACTGGACTGATTCTCCAGCTCTGGGCGAAGTCCAGAGAACCCACTATCACACGGGGTGAAAACTGGACAGTGGGAGGGCACGCTGAAGCTCCGCTGCTGCCGGGTCTGCTGGCTTGTGGAGAAGGCAGCTTGCACAAACAGCTCGGCTGCGTGACGGCGCAGAGAGCGCACCGCGACTTGCCTCTCATTCAGAAAACCGTCAGACTGCTTTGTTTTACGATCCTGGGTGAGACATTGCGCATGCAGACTCATTTTGGGAAAGTCTGAATTCCCCGGCAACCGGCAGTCAGTGGAGCTCCGCATCGGCTCTCTCTCAGAGGTGCTGGCGGCCATTGCCCCCGGCACAGAGTCCCTGGGGCCACATAGGGCGGAGCTAACGCTGTCTGCTTGGCCTGGAGACTCCACCCACCCAACCTGAGCACAGCTGAGCTTCACAGACAATTGGCCTGGAGGTCAACCCTCCAAGTGCTAACAACGATTAACTGAGCTTAACTTCAGCAAGACTGTGCAGCCCATATCCACCTCAGGTAACCAGGAAGGCTGAGCCACTATCCCTAGTAGGAAGTCTACCACACAAAGCTAATTGACCAACTCAGGGAAGCAGCCACCATGCAGCAACATGGAAAGAAATCAGATGTGAAAGAAATGGAGGAAAAAAAACGACTGGACATGGAATTCAGAACCACGGTTATAGGGTTTTTTAAGAGGCTCCAACAAAAGATCGAGGCCTATAAGGAAATAAGCAAGACCACAAAGGAAATGAATGAGTCCTACAAGAAAATGAACAACACCCTCAAGGATATAAACGAGAGCTGCAAAGAAATAATCAAGACCAACATGGAAATGATCAAGACCAACGTGGAAATTAATGAGTCCTACAAGGAAATGAAAGAAACTCTCAAGGATATAAAGCAGACTCTCAAGGATATGAAAAAGGACCAACCAGAAATTAAGCATACACTGACTGAAACAAAAAATATTATACAAAGACCTAAAAGTGCCCTGGAGCACCCCAAGAACCAAGTTAAAGATTTGAAATACAAAGAGGTAAAATCTACTCAGCTGAAAAAGCAAGAAACCAAAAGAATCCAAAAAATTGAAGATAGTGTAAGGGGCCTCTGGGACAACCTCAAGCATACCAACATCCGAATTATAGGGGTGTCAGAAAAAGAGAGAGAGCAAGACAATGAAAACCTATTTGAAGAAATAGTGACCAAAAACTTCCCATACCTGGTGAAAGAAATTGACTTAGGAGTCCAAGAAGCACACCGAACCCCAATATATCGGAACCCTCAGAGGACCACACCAAGGCACATCATAATTAAAATGCCAAGAGCAAAAGACAAAGAATATTAAAAGCAGCAAGAGAAAAACAGATGCTTACCTATAAGGGAGCACCCATACGATTGTCAGCGGATTTCTCAACAGAAATGATGCAGGCCAGACGGGAGTGGCAAGAAATATTCAAAGTGATGAACAGCAAGAATCTACAACCAAGATTACTCTATCCAGCAAAGATATCATTCAGAATTGAAGGTCAGATGAAGTGCTTCGCAGATAAGAAAAAGCTAAAGGAGTTCATCACCACCAAACCAACATTATATGAAATGCTGAAAGATATTCTTTAAGAAGAGGAAGAAGAAAAAGGTAAAGATGAAAATTATGAACAACAAATACACATCTATCAACAAATGAACATAAAAATCAAGTGAATTGATAGGCTGTTGAACCGGATAGACTGGTGAATATAACAGAGACATGGAAATAGAGAGGGAATGGACTGACAATTCTAGGGGAGAAAAGGGTTGTGGGAAGTGCAGCAAGAGACTGGACAAAAATCTAGCAACAATGGGAGAGGACAGTGGGGAGGGGGAGGTGAGGGTGGAGGGTGGGATAGGTACAGGGTGGAGGGGAGCTATAGGGGGATAAAAAGGGGAAACAATGTAATTAATAAACTGAACAATAAAGATTAAAAAAAAAGTAAGCTTGTTTTTAATACAGAAATCCAGTTTTCTCACTATTTTAGTCTTACTTTCTGAATTGTTGCTATGAACAGTTTGAGTTTTTATGTTATTTATGTCTGTTTATGAACTCTGAACATAAATGATTATACACCAGAGAATTGCTAGGAATTAAATTCCAACTCATTCATGAAGAAAATATAGAAATGTATCAAATACATAATATAATTTCTAAATACATCGAACTTAAAACTTACCTTTAAGTTTACACACATGCAAATTTTTTAGCTCAAATAGGAACTAGGATTTAAATTCTTTATCATTTTAAATCTTATTTATTAATCTTCATTCTGAGCATTGTCAGTAGCAAATCATAATTTACTCTGAACACAGGAATAAATAAATTACTATACTTTTGAGCCATAGCATAAAGGTCAAGAATATATCATAACAATTTCTACATCAAAAGTTATATTAAAGAAAGCTACCAGGCAAAGTGTGATTGTAATTAGTAATAACAATGATAATTCACCACTGTTCGATTTGACCCTTAAAGGGCAAGGAGAAGGAGGTAGCACCTCTGAAAGCAGAAAATGATATTATTCTTCCATCTGAGATTTATAAATTAAGGCCATTCATCACCACTCCTCAATTATTATGATCTGAACTTCACTTCAGATCTTCCTTTAGTTTAGAAATCATTATGCTGGTGTAAAGGTCAGGGAAAAATGCTTCATCTTTAACATTCTGCTTATCTTCCTCAAAATAGTTTTATAACAAATATTTTTCATTCTATTTCAGTAGTGGTGGGGAGCTGGAAATTAAGGAATAGATGTAGTTCTGGGTATTTGTATGTGTAGGATCTGCCAGACTTACAGAGCTCCTGTAATTTGGGCATATGTCCAGGGAGGTTCTAAATATAGCTAACACTATCCTGTCCTACTTGGAATTCTTGTGTTCTGAGAATGATCCATGGTTGGGACAAACTTCTTGGGCCCAGAAAAAGGTATTGAAAGCATGCCACTGTATATTCTAAGTGCCTAAACTCAGCCTGGACAAGACCCTAGTCAGCTTTACTCCTAGAAGGGAGCTATTGTGCAACGCTCAGCAGGGATATCCATATTTCATGATACTTGCGGAGCCAGTAACTCTTTTAGAGGTGTATTCCTTAGTGAATGAATAGAAATACATTGGGCTTTACAGAAGTAAAAATGAATGTTGGATATTCTCAAGCAATATTGGGTATTTCCAGTATTTAATTATAGCCCCCATCTAAGGAATTGGGAGTTCTCTAAGTCATGATTTAGTTTGGATTGTGGGTGCATGAGTTGGGATTTATTAAATGGTACATATAATACAGATATTTAAGGGTTCTGTCATTTTTTGACAGATTTGGCAAAATAGATTAATTAGCTTTAGATTTAAGAAATAAAATCGTATCATATCTAAGAAACATCTTTTGCTCTTCCTCATTGTAAAAAATACTTGAGGGAAGTCCAATTTCAGTTAACTTGTACTGCCACAACTCCCATTGACTTCAGTACCAATTACTGGGCCCTAGTAACAGAAATTCTATATTTGATGTCTTGGCTGAGAAATGAACAGTTTTGAAGTAATTTTCTTTTATACTTTAATCACACCTGCTTTAAATTGTTTGTTAACAAAGTGTGACAATTTATGTAGTAAAGATAAAAATTTATCATAAGAAACTGCCCACATTCTCTATTGAAGGGTAATTATTCTGAATATACTCCATAACTCACTAACTTTGATGAAGGTGGCAGTGAATTATTATGGTCTTTACTTTGTCAGAAAGACTTTAATAACTTCATCATGTCACTGGTGTCTTAAAGTTATGGATTGTATTCAAGGCATAATAACTATTTCTTTTTTATAGAAACTAGATTTCTCAAGTAGTCAGCAATTCAGTTAGGACTTCAAAATGATGATATTTGTCTCTCTAGATTATATTTCCACTAACAACAGCAATGAAATACCTTACTTACATTTATATAGTTTAAAAAACTACTCATATGTTAATATGAGTAGAATCCTCACATTATTTAAAAAAAATATAGTGGAATCCTTTTGTAACACCACTGAGCAAAGATAATGGTAATATCTGTATTAGTGGTCAATTGTGTTACATCTGATTTTTATGATAGTATGAAATTAAATAGTGTGTTGAGGGAGGGTTATAATTTTATTTGAAGCATTCTGTTTTATTCTTTTGCCTGGAATTCTTTATCTTTTACTACCTCTACCCCCACGATCTGGTAACTACCATACTATTGTCTATGTCTATGAGTTTTGTTTATTTTTATTGTTTGCTCATTTCTTACTTTCAATTTCATATTCCATAAATGAGAGAAGTCATACAGTTCTTAACTTTCTCAGTCTGATTTATTTCACTTAGCATGATATTCTCAAAGTACATCCATGTTGTATTTCATCTTTTCTTATGACTAATATTCAATTGTATATATGTAACGTAACTTTTTTCTTCAGTCACCTATTAAAGGACACTATGGTTGCTTCGATGTCTTGGCTACCATGAATAATGCTACAATGAACATAGGGGTGCATATCTTTGTGAATAAATGCTTTCAATTTTTTTGGTAGATCCCCACAAGAAGGGTTGTTGAATCATTCTTAATTTTTGAGGAATCTTCATACTTTTCTCCATAGTGGACAGAGGATCTGAACAGATACTTTTCCCAAGAAGACATACAAACAGCCAACAGATACATGTAAAGATGCTCAACTTGACTAGCTATTAGGGAAATGAAAATGAAAGTTGGAATTTTCAAAAGAAAAACTTATCCATCAATTTCATTTCTGTGTATATTCTCAAAAGATTTGAAAACAGTGATTTGAAGAGATATTTGTACACCAGTGTTGATAGTAGTGTTTTTCATAGTAGCCAAAAAATGGAAATAACCACATGTCCATTAATGGATGAATGGATAAACAAAATGTGCTATACACGTATAATGGAATATCACTTGGTATTAAAAAGGATTGAAATTCTGACATATGCTACAACATGGATGAATTGTGAAAACATTATGCTAAGTGAAATAAGCCAGACACCAAGGACTTGAAATATTGCATGATTTCATTTACATGAGATACCTAAAAGTGATCAAATTCATAGATATAGAAAATACAATAGTGGTTGCCAAGGGTTGAGTTGGTAGGGGTAGAGAATGGGAAATGATTGCTTAATGGTTACTTTCAGTTTGGGAAGATGAAAAGTTCTGGAGATGGATGGTGGTGTTGGTTGCACATTAATGCGAAGGTACTTAATGCAAGAATTGTATACCTAAAAATGGCTAAAATAAAATATTTGTATAACACATTTGTTTATTTTACTACAATAAAAAGCAAAATGTACTAAATGGTATTATAAAGTAATAAAATGCTTCCAGTTAGAAAACAGATAAATGTAAGGGTTAGCCAATTATTCATATTCATAAATATTCAGTAGCCTAAATTTTGTGAAAATACAATTTTATTTCCTTGTATATGATCTTAGGAATGATTTGTCCATATTTAAAAAATATTTTTCAGTGCTTGATATAATTCTTGGAGCATGGAAGATGCTCATTAAATATTTGTTGATTGATATTTGTTTATTCAGGAAATTATAATCATAGCTTCATGTGTAGAATAATAACTTTAACTGTAACTCATTAAGCCTACTTAAAGCTCACAGAACAGATAGAAAATGAAGCCTTTAAAATACAAACAATGAAAACTTAGTGTATGCCCTAACCAGGTGACTCAGTTGATCCCATACATCAAAAAGGTTGTGGTTTGATTTCCAAGCAGGGCACATACCAGTGTTGCTGGTTTGGACCCCAATCAGGATGGGTATAGGAGGCAGCTGATCCATGTTTCTCTCATCTCCCTTTCTCCCTCTCTCTCTCCCTTTCTCTTTCCCTCTCTCTCTCCCTCTCCCTCTTCTTTTCTCTCTCCCTCTCCTTCTTCCTCTCCTTCTCCCTCTCCCTCTCCCTCCCTCCAAATCAATAAACATATCCTTGGTTGAGGATTTAAAAATATATAGTGTAAAATATACTAGATTATTCCCATAGTGTATCTTAGTTATAATAAAACATACCATAAATTTTCATTGCTAATGTAAAACAACAATAATATTTTAAGAAATGGACAGTTATTTGCCTGAAAGATTGCCTCTAGCATCAATAGTGCTATTATCCCCATTTTATAGAGGTAGAAAGATCATAGTGGGTCTCGTGGCCATCATGGTGCATATTTTACTATTAGAGACCCAGTGCACGAATTCGTGCACAGATGGGGCCCCTTGGCCTAGCTGCCAATCGGGGCCATGGGAGGTTGGCCAGGTGGGGAAAGGGGTGGCAGGAGGTTGGCCACCCTGACTGGGGCAATTGGAGCAGTTGGCTAGAAGGGAAGGGCTGTGGGAGCGCAGTGGTCACCAGGGGGCAGCTCCTGCATTGAGCATCAGCTCCCGTGATCAGTGCATATCGTAGCAACTGGTCAACTGGTCATTGGGTCATTCAGTCATTTGGTCACATATATATATATATATATATATATATAACATATATATATATATACATACACATACACACACATACATACATACATACACATACACTAGAGGCCCAGTGCATGAAATTCTTGTATGGAGCGATGCATGTGTGCATGTGTGTGTGTGTCCCTCAGCCCAGCCTGCACCCTCTGCAATCTGGAACCCCTCTCACAATCCAGGACTGCTGGCTCCCAACCACTTGCCTGCCTGCTTGCCCCTAACCACTTCTGCCTGCCAGCCTGATCACCCCGTAACCACTCCCCTGCCAGCCTGATCTATGCCTAACTGCTTGCCTGCTGGCCTGATCGCCCTCAACTGCCCTCCCTTGCCAGCTTGATTGCCCCCAGCTGCCTTCCCCTGTAGGCCTGGACCCCCTATCCCCCAACTGCCTTCTCCTGCAGGCCTGATTGCCTACAACTACCATCCCTTGCAGGCCTAGTCCCTCCTAGCTGGCCTGGTCACCCACAACTTCCCTCCCCTGCCGGCCTGATTGCCCACAATTGCCCTCCCCTGCTGACCATCTTGTGGCAGCCATCTTTTAACACATGGGGGCGGCCATTGTATGTTGGAATGATGGTCAATTTACATGTTACCTTTTTATTATATAGGATGTGTTGGAGTTATGCTCAATTTGCATATTACCTTTTTATTATATAGGATAGATAATACTAGCTTCATTGAAGTCTCTGATTCTTTTTTAAATATTAAAAATTTTTCATTAAAGTAACATATTAGTTTTAGGTGTACACATAGTGATTAAATATTTAATAACTTACAAAGTGACCACTTCTATAATTCTGGTACCATCTTAATCCCTTCCATTTTTTCACTTACTCTCTCATCTGGCAACCATCAAAATGTTCTCTGTAACTATGAATTTTTTTCTGTTATTTTATTTTGTTTTTAAGATTCGAAATGTAAATGAAATACGATTTTGTCTTTTTATGTCTGTCTTACTTTACCTAGCACACTACCCTCTATGTCCATTTATGTTGTTGCAAATGGCAAGATTTCATTCTTTATTATGGCTGAGTAATATTCAGTTGTATATGTGTATCACATCTTTATTCATCAATCAATGGACACTTAATTTTTTTTAGGAACTTCCATAGTATTTTCCATGTGGCTGCACCAATTTACAATATTGTACATGGATTCCCTTTTCTTTACATTCTCCCCAGCACTTGTTTATTGACTTAGTGATAATAGCCATTCTGACAGATGTGAGATAATATCTTGTGGTTTTAATTTGCATTAGTGATGTTGAGCATATTTTCATGTCTACAGACCATATGTATGTCTCTTCAGTTCCTCTGCCCATCTTTTAACTGGATTTTTGTTGTTGTTGTTTTTGGTGTTAAGTTGTATGAGTCCCTTTTATATTTGGATATTAACCGTTACCTGATATATTATTGGCCAATATATTCTCCTACTTAGTAGGTTGCCTTTTCATTTTGTTGATGGTTTCCTTGGCTTTGCAAAATCTTTTTGGTTTGACGTAGTCTAATTTGTTTATTTTGTTTCCCTTTCACAAGGAAATATTGCCCAAAAAATTACTAACAGTGATATAAAAAAGTTTACTGCCTATGTTTTTTAATAGGAGTCTCATGATTTTAGGTCTTACATTTAAGTCTTTAATCCAATTTGACTTTATTCTTGTCTGTTAGGTAAGAAAGTGATCCCATTTCATTCCTTTGCATGTGTATGTCCAGTTTTCCCAACACCATTTATATTTTATTTTATTTTATTTTATTTTATTTTATTTTATTTTGCAGTATAACTTATATTTAATAGTAGTACATATGTTTTCCTTTTTCTCCCCCATTGTCCTCCCCCAGCCTCCCCCAGCACATGTCCCCACCTGCCCCCCTCCCCGCCCCAGTGTCTTTCATTCATTGGTTATGCTCATATGCGTGCATATAAGTCCTTCAGTTGATCTCCCCCAGCATCTGCCTCCCATCCACCCCAGCCTTCCCCCTGTAGCTTGACAGCCTGTTCAATGCCTCCCTGCCTCTATATCAATCACTCTCCGCTGTTTCTTTTCTTCAAAAATATTTTGCCTCTGTATACTAGAAATAAATGTATAAGAACAAAAAATGTTTGAGTCTCAGTCTCAATGTCCAACTGAGTCCCAGTTTCAATGTCAAATAGTTCTTCATGTGTACATGTCAGCAATGGTATCCAGATGGTGGACACATCGTGGCAATGCAAGTTCCTCTCTGGTTTGGTCCTGGGCCGCCCGCAGCTATGCACAGCTGCCGACTGCTAGCATGGCAAGGTGTCATCAGCGTCTGCCATCTCTGGACCATCCTTGTGGCTGGAACAGACCCATCAGTTCCTCACTGCCACAGGAACCCACATGGTCTTGGAGTTGTTCTCTGAAAACACACAAGCACATTCTCGACCAAAAATTAACAAAGGGATCCTCTCTGCAGATTAGACTTGGGATTCTTTTTATTTTTGCCCAAATGATTTTCCTTTGGCTTATTTTGACACCATGTGTGTTTTTTCATGGGTGTCCTGCTGTTGGCTTTACAAATGGAAGTTACTTTTCTGGAGTAAGAATTTTCTAAATGTATTTTACTTACAGGATATTTTTCCTTACATGATATTACCCCACTATCCCCCCCTTCTTTGATTAATGGGGGCTTTTGGAAATTTTATCTTTCAGTCTCGGTAATTTTAAATTTTAGTTTTTGCACACAAATATGACTGCTTTAGGTTCTTTGGATGTTAGGCAATTTTACAGTGAGGTGCACTACTAATAGATATTTTAGTTATTGTTTTAGGAACAGCTTTTTGTTCAGTACACTTAAATTTTCTTGAGTATTCACTTATTTCACGTGGCCAATTTAAATTAATCTGAAAACTTGATTACTATTTTCCTGTCAATTTTAATACTCCAGCAAAAATCTTAGTTTACCCTGTAAATATTAGTGGAAAGGATTATTTGCATTCTTGAGTAGGTCCTGAGCATTCCTGGTACTAGACTGAATTTAGATATAGAGCAGCTATTGCTGGCCCAGTCTCTGTCTGCAACCTGGGTCCCGATCTGAGCCGTGTGTGGGAGGCGAAGCAGCCATGGGGGCAGGAGACCTCCCTCAGAAGGGGTGAGAGTTCAGGTCCCTGTAAGGTTTGTGGGTGGGGGTCTGTGCCCCACCTCTGTTGACCTTTTAGTTCTCTCCTGTTGGCCCCTCTGCGACTGTGCCTGTCTTAGGTTGTTCCTTCCCTGAGCAATCTTACCTGTCTCTGGCTAACCAGCCATCCTCTGGGGCCAAACAGGGTGATGTGAGGTTCAATTCTATCTCTTTTATAGTCTATGCCCCCATGGCCTCCACGTCCAGCACCTGCCTTGGGGTCCCCTTGCCTGTTGGCGGGGTCCTGGTACTGATCACATATCTCGGGGGACCCAGGTTTCTTCTCCAGAGAGGGCCCAGCTCACGCCATTGGGTGAGAGACAGCTCTATGGTGCCAGCGACCCAGAGACTTCAGCCACAGCTTGAACTGAAAGCTCAAGCAACAGCTATGTGTATTTGGATAGTAAGAAGAGGGTCCCTCTTGGCAGAAAGGGCAAGAGGGGCCAATATAGAATGCTCGGGTGCCTTCCCAGTGCCTTAATTCCTTCTGAAAAGGATTAATTCCTTTCCTATCCTATTTTAAATTGCTGCCCAACACCAACACCATTTATTGAAGAAACCGTCTTTACCACATTCTGTATTTTTGCCTCCTTCTAGTTCCTTTAGGTTTGAGATTTAAATTGCTTATTTCATATTTTTCTTATTTCTTTGGGTAGGCCTCTATTGCTATACATTTCCCTCTTAGAACTGCTTTGACCAGATCTCATAGATTTGGGGTTATTGAGTTTTCATTTTTATTTAAGATATTTTTTTATTTCTTCCTTGACCTTGTTTTTAACCCATTTATTGTTTAGTAGTGTGTTATTTAACTTGTGTTTGTGTATTTTTTTTTGTTTTCCCCTTGATTTCTGGTTTCATACCATTGTGATCAGAGAAGTTGCTTAAAATACATTCAGTCTTCTTAAATTTGTTGGGAAAAAAAATTTGTTGAAACTTGTTTTGTGGTCTAACATGTGGTCTAGCCCAGAAAATGTTCTATCCTTTAATTCTCAATCCTCTAATTCTCATTAGGGTGATTTGACTGTTATGCTGGGAACAGATCTAAGAGGTAGGGTGAGAGACCCTTTAAGCATATGCATATCAAGGTTAATCTGAGTGTTCCTCTTTTCTATTGGAAGACTGATTTATGCGTTAAAGATATTAACCTGATTGTTGTTTCTTTTGCAACTGCTGTAAGTCCTTATGTCAATAGTCCTTGGAAACTGCAGCTTTAAGTGAAATAACATTTAACAAAATAAATTTTGACGTAAGCTAATTGATATAAACAAGAGTAAGTTCACATAGCATATTGCTGGTCACAAAAGCACCACCAAACTTCCATATAAAGACCCAAACCTTTCTAATATTAAACATTGAAATAAATTAGTATATATATGTTTAAAAAGATGAGTAAAAATAAGTAAGAGAATTCTTTATCAACCTGCTTATTTCAGTTCAGGGTCACAGTGTAGCCAGAGCCTATCCCAGCAGCTCAGAGCACAAGGTGAGCACCCACCCAGGACAGGATGCCTTCCCATCACAGGGTACACTTAGAGGCATGCCATGCTCACTCAGAATGGGTCAGCGTTGACACGATGGTTTCCCTGAGGTTCATGGCTTTGATATGGGAGGAAACCAGATGACCTAGATAAAATCCATGCAGACATAGGGAGAACATGTATTTAACACTGAGACAGTTGCCCCAGCCTGGAACCATTTTTTTTTTTTTTTTTTTTTGCTTATCAACATTTGAACAAAAAGACTTCATTCAAGGGCCTACTGTACTTTTTCTCCAATGGATTTTTCTGTTGTCATAGTTTTGCCAAATGTTGCCAAGGAAAATAATAAAGAGAATTTAAAAAACAAACAAAAAAAGCCCCTTTTAAATAAATTACAACTTTATATGAGGTTTGTTTCTGAATACAAGGTAGATATGGTAAATTCTTTTCCTTCAACATCAGGTGAGAAAAAACTCACCCTGTTATTTAACTGTAAAGCATTCAGTTTTATGATATACTAGATAACTTCAGAAAGCTTGTTTCTAGGGCTTTGTTTATGACACTAGGGGCCCATTGCACGAATTTGTGCACCTTGAAAGGAACTGTGGGCCGAAAGGCTGTGTGCCATGGGAACATGGGTAGGTCTCAGCCCATCCTCCGCACCCCCGCCTGACTCCTCCCACTTCAGCCCTCCCCATCCAGTCCCCTGTCTGTGACAGCCCTGCTCCCACTACTGCCGCTCCCACACACTGATGGCAATGGTCCTGCTTGCACCTGCTGACTGCGCGGAATAATTGGGACTGGCGCCAGCAGCAGGTAAGAGTGGGGCTGAGGCTGTCAGCAGGTGCGAGTAGCAGCTGCTGCCCTGATCACCCCTCAGAGTAGAGGAAGGTGGAGAAGCGCTCAGGAAGGTGGGGCCGGCAGCTGCCGTTCGCACCCTCTGATAGCGCTGAGCAATTGAAGCTTGCACTGGGTGGCAGCGGTGGAAGCGAGCAGCAACTCTGGCTCTGGCATAGGTGCCCAGTGGCACTGTGGCACATGGGAGCAAAGAATTTTCAGTAACCACCACAGGCTTGCCCCGATGACAGCAACCAGCACCCCACCTTGGTCTGGTGCCCCTGTTCACCTGCTCCACAATCCTGCCATGGCCTGTGCCTCCCATGTTCTGTGCTCTGTCGCCTGCTGCCAATGCCCACCATTATCTGAGCATGCCCCCGATGGTCAGCACATATCATAGCGACTGGTTGTTTGGTTGTTCGGTTCTGCCATTCAGTCTATTTACATATTATGATTTTATATATGTGTATGGAATAAAGGCCTAGTGCATGAAAATTTGTGCACTTGGTGGGGGGGCGGTTCCCACAGCCTGGCCTGCACCCTGTTGCAGTCTGGCACCCCTCAGGGGATGACCTGCTGGCTTAGTCCCACTTCCCAGGGATCAGGCCTAAGCTGGCAGTCAGACATCCCTCTGGCATCCTGGGAGCCCTCAGGGGATGTCCAGCTGCTGGCTTAGGCCCACTCCCTGCATAAGCCATCAGTCAGACATCCTTAGTGCTGCTGAGGAGGTGGGAAAGACTCCTGCCACCACTGCTGTGCTCACAGCTGTCAACCTGGCTTGTGGCTGAGTGGAGCTCCCCCTGTGGGAGCACACTTACCACCAGGGGGAAGCTCCTGCATTGAGTGCCTGCCCCCTAATGGTTAGTGTGTGTATGGTGACCAGTCATTCCTGGTTGTTCCACCATTAGGATCAATTTGCATATTACCCTATTATTATATAGGATTATAGGAGTTTCTTGAAGAGTAGTATAATTATAATGAGCATTTTTATTTGAGTCTGTGTCAAGTATTTTTGAAACACAACAGTAATTGATATTTTTACTAAGGCAATATGCAAACATTGAGATAAATTGTACTTATGCTAATAAGAAAGATAATAATAAATTGATTATTAAGTAGAATTATGTTTCTCACAGGCAGAGTATTTGAGCAGCTCTCTAGTTATTTTCTCCATGAGTGAAAAATACAGCCATTTTGCCTTGAGGTTATCATTTATATTTGAACATGATATGAATGGAATTTAGGAAACTCACTTCAGATATCTGAAGTTTAATATTGATGTATGTGTATATGTGATGAATCTCAGAAGGAAACGGGAAGTGGGGAGGGTGGGAAGAGATTAACCAAAGATCTTATATGCATACTAGAGGCCTGGTGCATGAAATTCATGTACAGGGGAAGGCGACAATAGGACATCCCTCTCAAAATCCAGGACTGCTGGCTCTCAACTGCCCTCCCCTGCTGGTCTGGTCCCTCTCAACTGCCCTCCCCTGCAGGCTTGGTCCCCCCAACTTCCCTTCCCTGCTGGCCTGGTCCCTCCCAACTGTCCTCCCCTGCAGGGCTGGGTCCTCTCCTGCAGGTCTTGTCTCCTCATCCCAGCTGCTCTTCCCTGCAGGCCTGTTTCCCTCCAACTTCCCTTCCTTACAGTCCTGGTTCCCACCCACTGCCATCTCCTGCTGACCTGGTCTTCCCCAACTGCCCTCCTCTGCCAGCCCAGTCACCCCTAACTTCTCTCCTGGATTGCCTGATAACCCAGAATGCCCTCCCCTGCAGGCCTAGTCCCCCCCAACTCCCCTCCCCTGCAAACCTGGTCCCTCACAACTGCCCTTCTCTGCCTGCCTGGTCATCCTAACTTATCACAACTGCCCTCCCCTGCAGCCATCTTGTGGTGGCCATCTTGTGGTGGCCATTTTGTGTCCACATGGGGGAAGCATCTTTGATCACATGGGGGTGGCCATCTTGTGTCTTGATGTGATGGTCAATTTGCATATTACTCTTTTATTAGATAGGACTAGAGGTGTGCACTGGCCTTGCCTGCTGGGATCAAGCCTCTGACATCCCCCAAGGGGTCCTGGATTGCAAGAGAGCTCAGGCTAGGCCTAGGGACTCCACCAGTGCATGAATCCATGTACCGGACCTCTAGTTAATAAATAAAAATGTAAGAATAAACTCTCAGTTACTCACACTGTGAACCTACTTTCCCCCATCCCTTTTATTAGAGGTGCTTAAAGGAACCCTACAAACCATAATTTTGCCAAGAATTTGTACATATAATTGCCAATGCTTTATTCTTCACTAATACAGCTTCACAGTTTTTGAAGTTTATGATAATCTCACCCTGACTAACAATTTGGTCATGAGCAGGATATGTGCTTTCTGTAGGCATCTTAGAAAAAAGTAACACACAGGTCTTGGGTAGCAAATAAGGTAAGAGTGCTGCCAACTGGAGTTTAGTATTAATCAAACCTGGGAGTAACTTTTTTCTCTTTCTAAAAATCTCCCCTTTGGCCTCAAGGTCAGAAATCTTGATCTTCATAGGAATAGAATATGTTCTTTTCTTTCCACAATAAAATATTAGTCCTACTTTGAAAATTACATAAGAGACCTTTTATAAATTTATGAATTTTTGTCAAGATCAGATATATATTTAAATATCCATATAAATTAAGTCATAATTATCTAGGAATACTTCAAGTAAAATAAAAACTTATAAATGGAAATTTTTGAAACTATTGGAAAATCTTTAATTAGAACAGCCGTTGGTTAAATTCAGTATTTTAAGTATATTATGTATGGAAAGTACTGGCTTTATTTTAAAGCTTAGCAGTGTTATAGTAATATCCTTTCTCATTTAAAAATCTGAACTAGTAAAAAATTTTTTTAAAAAATTTATTTTATTGATTTTTTACAGAGTGGAAGGAGAGGGATAGAAAGTCAGAAACATCGATGAGAGAGAAACATCGATCAGCTGCCTCTTGCACGCCCCCTACTGGGGATGTGCCCGCAGCCAAGGTACATGCCCTTGACCGGAATCGAACCCGGGACCCTTCAGTCCACAGTCCAACGCTCTATCTACTGAGCCAAACCGGTGTTGACTAAAAGATTTTTTTAAAATTTTAAAACATTAAATCCATTAAGTAATTAGACCAATACTTTAATCCTAAATTTATGTACAGAATTAATTTATCAGTTTTGTGAAGTGATTAAAGTTAAAGCAGATTATTCTTGCGTTTAAAAGTTAAATCAGCAAAATGTGAAACGTATTGAATATATTGTTTTATATTTACCTAAGAATTTCTGGTTTAACAAATGGACATTTTTTAATTTTTTAAAAAATTCATTGAACATATCCATGTACCTAATATTATAAAATTAGCAGATTCCTACTAATCTGTGTGATTTTTAAATATAGTCTTTTAAGAAAAAATAAATTTTTGTAGAAAACTAAAGACTTTGATTAAATATGAAATTTACAATTTGGATAGTTATTTTCTATAAAAAATTATGTCAATAAATTAAAGGTTACCATCTGTAAAAATATCTATTGAGCATGTAACATGTAACTATGAAAATTCGCATATGAAATTTTTGCTTGAAGCACTCTAACCAGGTGCTTCAAAATCTGACATCTTCTGCCCTGACTGGATAGCTCCATTGGTTGGAGTGTCGTCCCAATAAATCAAGGATGCAGTTTTGATCTCTGGTCAAGGCACTTAAAAGAATCATCCAGTGAATGCATAAATTAGTGGAACAGCAAATCCATGTTTATCCTTCTCCCCACTCCTCTTGCCTCTTCCCCTCTCACTCCTCTCTCGCATCATCTTTAATGAGATTCAAAAGTCTTATTTCCATTGTATTGTTTACTTAGGTTATGAGACTTTTCTCAAAATTAAACAAGTGTTAGTTCTTCCAAACATAGCCAAATGAAAGAAGAAAGAGAAAATTGGTTGGAAAGGAAGATGAGTTACTCTGGCCTTATACTTTTTCTTATTTCTCTTTCTGTTGTTCTTTCTCTTCACATCCTTAGATAAAACTCAAAAACTATTATTGAGATTTTTATGGGAACCAAGTGAGACAAGAAGAAAAATGTAAAATTCTTGTCTGACCCCTAAAAGTAGTGATACTGAGATTTTGATTTCCAGGAACAGTTTCAAAGTACTTATCAGACAACTCTTTACTGCCTTAATTTGTGTGTACAGATTGCTGTTAGTGTTGTTACTGTCTGTTTTGTATCAGACTTGCTAGCTAATTTCCTTGCTTATTAACTAAGTGATTTTCTTAATGGGTACCTTTTTGACAAAGGAATTTTAGCTGCTCTGAGAGGAAAAACCAATTTTTAAAAATCACAGTGAAAAGATAAGGAGCATCTGTATTCATGCTGTTGGTGTGGGAGAATATCTGGTGATTGACCTTGATTCTTTACTGAAGTCATAAAAATATGCATAATTTGGCCTTTATCCACTAACAAATAGCAACAGTCTCCAGTTAAAGCAGGGATCCAATTTCCTTTGTTTTGGGTGCGGAAAAGGGGATGTTTTTCAACCTTATTATCAGAGGGGATTTTGTGAAATTTTTCCTGAAATATTTCAGATTCTCCACTTTGACAGGAGCATTTTGCTTGCATTCATATTTTATTAACCAAGAGTTATTTTGTTTAATTTATACTTGAAGATTTAGAACCCTGCAATACTGTGCTTAAAGGAGAAATGTCTTTTTATTAAATAATCAAAGAAAACCCCAAAACCCAATGGCATCAACATTCCCCTTGCACCCCATGATCAGCTAATAGATTTTAGATTAGGGCCCCTGTGAGGCACAGTGGACATTTATATTGGGGAGACAGTTTAAGATTATTTTACAAGCAAGTTTAGGTTGTATCAAGTCAATGAAGGCAATACCAGGAGAGATGAAACTTATGGAGCGAACAACCTGGGACCCTCATCCTCTTCATGAGGTGAGTTTCCAGGTGTCCTTCATCCATGCTGGAGCCAGGTTTATGGGGGAATAGACTAGGACTCTCATACACCCACCCACCTGTGCCTACATAGCTCACGAATCTGACATGGTACCAAAATGTGTATTTATTCATCAGATTTCATCTCAGAGCCTGGGCATTAAGATTAGGTATTTGCAGGTCCACATAATAGAATCAATCTGTTAGGTAAGGCAAAAAATTTGTGGCTTCCTGGTGTCTAAGGTAGGAGTCATCATTGTTCTCAAAACCTGGTTACAGTTATTTTCATTTATTAAGCACACCACAATCAGCCAGATAAGATTAGAGACAATAGTGAAAGAGAAAGCATTTTTCTCTATTTCATTCTTTCATTTGACTCTCTTTGTACTTCTGCCTCCATTTTCTTTCCCTTGCTTGCCCATCACATTAGAGGACCTCACATTCTATCAACTCTGCTTCCCTCATTGAAATGTAGCTACCTGCTATTTGTTTAACTATGAACAAATTATTTAACCTCTCTGTGCCTTGATTTCCTTACTTGTAAAATGACAGTAGGCTATTGCCTACACCATAAAGTTGTTGTGCATTAAGATGTATCAAGCCATGCCTGCCAGCCACACCCAACAGCCAATCAGAAGTGAATATGCAAATAAACCCAACCAAGATGGCTGCTGGCCAGAGAGAGCAGGAAGGACGCTTGGGTTTCCCCGGTGATGGAGGAAGCCAAGCTTTCCACAAACCATGGCTAGCTTAGGCCTCCACTCAATGCTACAAAGTTTTAATTTTAGAAGATAATGACAGCAGCCACAGAGATGGAGAAAGCAGGAGGCTTGAGTTGTGTACCCAGAGATGGAGAAAGCCAAGCTTTTCACCTACTCTGGCCAGCCCAGGCCTCTGTTTAAGGCTACAAATTTTCCGTTATAGAAGCTAAGTAAATACAACAGAAATGGCTGCTGCCATGGAGAGAGCAGAAGGCTTGGCTCCACTCAAGGCTATAAAGTTTCAATTGGAGAAGATAAGTAAATCCCAGATACCAGGGCCTCTGCTTGGGTCACCGGAGGGGCGTGGCCAGGCTGCAAACCACCATAGGCCCCTGGCCCAGGCTGCCTCATGCCCCAAGGGAACCCCCACTCTGATCCGGGACACTTTCAGGGCAAACCAGCCAGACCCCAACCATGCACCAGGCCTCTATCCTATCTAATAAGAGAGTAATATGCAAACTGACCATCACCACAACACACAGATGGCTGCCCCCCTGTGGTCAAAGATCCTGCCTCCATGTGGACACAAAATAGCCAGCACAAGATGGCCAGTCAGAGCGGGTAGTTTGGAGGGACCAGGCCTGCAAGGGAGGACAGTTGTGGGTGATCAGGCCAGCAAGGGAGGTCAGTTAGGAGTGACCAGGCTGACAGAGGACGGAAGTTGGGGATGACTGGGCCTGGAGGGAAGGGCAGTTTGGGGGACCCAAGCCTGCCAGAGAGGGCAGTTAGGGGTAGACAGGCTGTCAGGGGAGCAATTAGTCATCAATCAAGCTGGCAGGGGAGTGGATAGGGGGTGATTAGGCTGGCAGGCAGGTGAGCAGTTGGGAGCCAGCAGGCCTACTGCGATTGGGCCTAAATGGGCAGTCGGACATCCCTCAAGGGGTGCCAGATTGGAGAGGGTGCAGGCCCAGCTGAGGGACACTCCCCCAACCCCATGCATGAATTTCGTGCACTAGGCCTCTAGTTATCTAATAATTACTGATAGAACCTATTAATATAGTAATGATTGAGAGCCATATGTTTCATTGCCAAATGTCAAAGTGTTAAACAGGAGAGATTTGTGGATTCTTTGGCGGCTGGTATTTTGCTTTTTTAAATGAAAATACACTTATAGAATGTTTTAAAGATACAAAAGCACTATTCCGTCAGTTCCCAGACTTCTGAATGGTAAGAGAGAATGTCCTAAGAATCATAGGAATCCTATTGAATTTGTTACTTTTATTGGAAAAGGAGACAACAATATACATATAGTGTTGAGCTGGTTGATTCTTTTGTGTATTAATTTCTGTCATAGTAGACATGGTGCTTTCTTTATCCAATATGAATGTTCTAAGTTATATGACCATCATTAAATCTTATTTATAAATTAATGGCTTGATGAGTGTATTTCCTTTTTGAGGTATCATGTTTTTAACCATTTAAAAGGTAACCTCACTCATTTTGAGAGTACTTATATACAAAATAATTTTGAGGGACATTTTATTTTCTTGTATGTATTTTCAGCAGGTGGTTAATAGTTTTTGACTTGAAGCACCAGCATATAGACCTGAATGTCAGACAAAATATTTTTAATTGCATTTTCATCTTGCATAATGAAGGACAGTAATTCTTTTTGAGATTGCCTTGCATATATTTCCAAGTAGTTATTGAGATGTGTCAGATTGGTAAAAGAAGAGAAAATCATAATGTTATGCATTTAGGTCTTAATAATATTTAAATATATTCAGATTGGAAAATACAAGTCTTTTATCAAATAATGGATCTGATATATTTTTATGTTAAAAGACATCTTAGGTACATGATATTAACCTTCCATCTCTCCCATGTCTTTGGGCCATTGCCCTGAAAAATGACATATTTTAATCTACACACTGTTTTTCTTAAGAATTTATATTTTCTCTTGAAATTTATACCATATATTTCATGGCCTATTTTCAAACAACCTTTAAGAGTTATACATACTCAATAATAATTCTCAATTTTTTGTGTGTAAAAATAGATCAGGACATATAAATGATAGAGGTTATTTAGGTCTATAAGATTAACAATTTTATTTTATTTTATTTTAAAATTTCTTTATTGATTACGGTATTACATATGTGCCCTTATTCTCCCATTACCCTCTCCCCCATCTTCTCCTCCTCATGCCCTCACCCCCCTGTTATCTGTGTCCATTGGTTAGGCTAATATGCATGCATACAAGCAATTTTAGATCATTGTCAACATTTATTTCAAATTAAGTATTGGCACAGTGTTTATATAGCTGTAGTCTTTGCAATAATGTGTTGCATAGTTTGTGTACTGAATAACACTTCGATTTAAGCGTAGTTGAATTTTTGAGATGAAGATGTGTATGTAGCTTGATCGAGCCCAAAGTACTCTGAAAAAAATTACAATGGAAAGAATTATATTTTCTGTACTGAATATTTTAGAGCTGGCATTTTGCCACTGAACTATATATAAGGGAGGAATATTGTATGTGTGTTTTGCATTTAAGGCTTAATTTCTGAGGCTGAATTCCAATTTTGTTTATTCCCTCAGGTAATTACTGATTTTCTAGATGCAAAAGAAGTATATCATTGGATTTTTTAAAATGGTTAAGCTTGTATTGTAGATATCCTTTAAATTTAGGCACTAAAAATTCTCACACATCAAAGGAATTTGTGACTTTCATTTGGGGCTAAAGAGTTAAATCATCTCTCAGCAATGCTTTGAAGTTAGTTTTTTTTGTCATTTTTCTTTTTTTTTAACTCAGCATGGGTTCATGAATAAAACTAAGCACTCTGATAAGTATAGTGTATTATTGCTTTTGCATATGGCTCTTCCTAATAAAAATTCAAATTCTGGCTAGTTTGCTGGAATCAAATCAATGTATTATATGGCATGCTCCCCTCCCCCCACCACCCTGTTATGAAGCCCTCTCACAGAAAATAGGTGGGAAAAAACAACATGGGGTAGAGAGAAAGGACAAGGCAATTCAGGGTTAAATATAGTTTACCCTTGATGCGCATGTTGTGGTTACTCTAAAATCTGTACAGGAGTTTTACTTCTTATTGCCCTATAATCCTAAGAATTCTTATTCCTTAGGACTAAATTCCTATTCTTTAGTCAAAGTGTATGAATCTGCTATTTTGTGGGTAAGGTAACAATAATAGTAGTGGCACTAACTTAATTTAATAAAGTGTGTATGTTTGTGTTTTTAAATGCAGCTCTATGATAATCTATCTGTTGAAGAATAAGGTAGGATGAAGAATATGTAGGTGATTGCTAAAACAATTCTGACAGTTGCTAAAATTAAGTCCCCCTGCTTAAAGATTACCTAATCTGTACATCAAGTAGGATTTGGCATCTTAATAATTAGGATGTTTTCTATCATCACCACAGAAAATAATTGTGCCTGGGTGCTTTCTTCTGAAGGTAACATGTGATTTTAGAAATCAGAGAATTTGCCAGAACGAGACTGATGATTGTATAAGACATCCATACTGGAACCAGATACTAGGCTCCAACTAGACTCAGCTGGAAAGACTCTTAAAGTACAGTTAGAGGAATTCAAATAAGGGGCCAATTTAGCAAATGTGCATGTACAAATCACAGTGGGTAAAATCATTATCTCAAGAGTTAGAGATACCAGCCCTGGCCGGTTTGCCTCAGTGTATAGATCATTGGGCTGCAGACTGAAAGGTCCAGGGTTTGTTTCCAGTCAAGGGCAAATACCTTGCTTGAGGGCACATTTACAGTAGGAGGTGTGCAGGAGGCAACTGATCAATGTTTCTTTCTCATCAATGTTTCTAACTCTATCTTCCCTTCCTCTCTGTAAAAAATCAATAAAATATATTTTAAAATAAGAGAGAGACCGTATTTTAACTGTTTGAAGGCTGGTCACTTTGGGCATATAAATTGTTTTCTCTGAGCCTCACATTTCTTAATTAGAAAATAGGGATAGTGGGGGAGAAACCAAGATGGCGGCATAGGTAAACACCTAAACTGCTGCCTCACACAATAATTTCAAAACTACAACTAAAAGACAAAATGGACATCATCCAGAACCACAAGCAGGCTGGCTAGGTGGAAATTCTACAAATAGAAGGAAAGAGAAAAGCATACTGAGACTCAGAGGAACTGTGGAAGTACAGAAGTATGGAGGCACATGCACGTGTAAAGGGCTGGTAACTGAGTATGCAAGTGGCTTTCTCAATCAGGAGGGAGACAAAAGCTCCCAACTGCTCTGAATTCCAGCTCTGGGTGAGACTGGGGACCCAGACTTATACAGGGAGAAACTGCACTGTCTGGCATGGGTGAAACTCTCAGAGGTGGTTGCAGCAATTACTGTGGGACACGAGACTCAGGGGCCTCTTAGGGCAGGGCTGACAGTAAGCGATTGCTGTTTTCTCTGCCCTGAGATCCTGTCTCATGAAGCCATTGCGGTTTGTTCTGCCCTGAGACTCTGCCTTATCCAAGCTCAGCACAAAGGCTTTTGCTTATGAATGTCCTGGTCCTTTGAATTCTCAACTTACCTAACAAACTGCATATGAGTCAGTGAGACCCAGAACATCTAAAAGAAGGCCCAAGGCCCCACAGCAGCTTGCATTGTTTCATAGCTGAGCCTCATATGCACACCTCCAAAACCCAAACAAAGAAGAGGAATCTGCAGATCTCTCTAAAGTTCCTGCTGGGTGGCCTCAGGCAGAGGCTAAATTAGCACCTCCTTGGAAATCCAAGAGTCAGTGTACTCAGGGGTCAGAGTAGGATCATCCAAATTATAACTCCTCAGATCCATAAGGGATACACTCAGGGGCCAGACTCAGTGAGCACCAAAGCCCCACTGAAGCAAGTATTGCCTCATAATGGTGTCTCCAGCACAGAAGTTCTCCCAGGATAGACACAGCTGATCCTCACAGTGAGTTAGCCTGGAGGTCAATTCATCCTAATGATACCAACAACAATCAAGGCTTAACTACAACAAGACAATGCACACAGCCAACGAAGGGATGCACCAAGAGTGTCCACCTCAGGTAATTAGGGAGGCTGAGCCATTGGGCCGTATAGGACACCTAGCACACAAAGTCACTCTATCAACTCAGGGAAGCAGCCAAAATGGGGAGACAAAGAAACAGGTCACAAATGAAAGAAATGGAGGAAAGCAAATGACTGGATATAGAGTTCAAAACCACGGTTATAGGGTTTTTCAAGAATTTTCTAGAAAATTTAGTGATACCCTCGGGGATACGAAAAAGGACCAACTAGAAATTAAGCATACACTGACTGAAATAAAAAATATTATACAGAGATCTAACAGCAGACTAGAGGATCGCAAGAATCAAGTCAAAGATTTGAAATACGAAGAAGCAAGAAACACCCAACTGGAAAAGCAAAAAGAAAAAAGAATCTAAAAATATGAAGATAGTATAAAGAGCCTCTGGGACAACTTTAAGCATACCAACATCAGAATTATGGGGTGCCAGAAGAAGAGAGAGAGCAAGACAATGAAAATCTATTTGAAGAATGGTTGCCCGAAAACTTGCCCCATCTGGTGAAAGAAATAGACTTACAAGTCAGGAAGCACAGAGAACTCCAAACAAAAGGAATCCAAAGAGAACCCACTAACACACATCATAATTAAAATGCCAAGAGCAAAAGACAGAGAATATTAAAAGCAGCAAGAGAAAAACAGTTACTTACAAGGGAGCACCCATACGATTGTCAGCTGATTTCTCAACAGAAACTATGCAGGCTAGAAGGGAGTGGCAAGAAATATTCAAAGTGACTAATAGCAAGAATCTACAACCAAGATTATCCAGCAAAGCTATCATTCAGAATTGAAGAACAAATAAAGAGCTTCACAGGTAAGAAAAAGCTAATGGAGTTCATCACCACCAGACCAGTATTATATGAAATGCTAAAAGGTATTCTTTAAGAAGAGGAAGAAGAAGAAAAAGGTAAAGATAAAAATTAATGGACAACAAATACATACCTATCAACAAGTGAATCTAAAAATCAAGTGAATAAAAAATCTGATCAGAATAAACTGGTGAATATAATAGAATCAGGGGCAAGGGAGTAGACTGATAATTCTCCGGGGGAAGGGTTTTGAGGGGTGTGAGAAGAGACTGGACAAAAATCTTATACCTATGGGTGAGGACGGGGGAGGAGGAAGGATGCGGGAAACCAGTTGAAGGGGAGCTATAGGGGGAAAAAAGAGGAACAATTGTAATCTGAACAATAAATATTTATTTAAAAACAGGAAATAGGGATAATAATGGCATCTAATATTATTATGAGAAATAATTACTAAATATGAAAAAAATTATAGTGATCAAAACCTGCCAATTTCAGAGCCTTGGAAATTATTACCATTTATATATTTTGCATATAATGGAATAGATCATCACACAGGCTCTTGCTTGGCTTTAGAATCCTGCTCCACTCAGAATACCAGGAAGTTCCTACTATTTTGCAGAATTGGCAGTCAGTGTAAAATATACTTGTTCTCACTGGGGATAATGCAACTTTACCTGTCTTTTCTCTTTCTATTTTGCTAACAATCTCCATAATGCAAATATCTACCCAGTTACTTGGAAAAGAGGGAATGCAGAGATTAGTTGTCAGTAACCATAGTGTTCAGGTACCATGGTAAGTGCCTTACAGAGATTTGTGTTAAGTAGCTGACCCCAAAATTTATATGTCCAGTTTCATCATCTAACCCAGGTTCCATTCATGAATTCATTGATCATTTGTCTCCCTCACTTAATTGTTGAACAGGTTCCTAAATTTACTGCTCACTGTTCACTATCCTTCAGCCGCACTGGACTTCTTATGTTCCTTGAGCATTCTAAGTTTATTTCTATCTCCGACTTTTGTTCTTGCTGATTCTATGCCTGGAAGGCTCTGTCCTTTTATTTATGCATCTTGCTTCTTTTCCTTATTCGAATGTCATTTCTTATTTTACTTATTTTTTCTTTATTGATTAAGGTATTACATATGTGTTCTTATCTCCCCTTTGTTCCTTGCCCCCCCTCCCCCACTCATGCCCTCACTTTCCTGAAGTTTCTCTCTGACAACTGTATTAAGTCATTCTCCCATCCAGTCAGTTTTTTATCTCATCATCTATGATATGTTTGTTCAGAACCCTTTTCCACATATATAAAATTATGTTATTTATTTAATTGTTTACTTTTTTTTTAATCTCCCAATCCAGAATGCAAGCTCCCTGAGAGCAGTGGCCTTGTGTGGCTTGTTCAACACTGTACTCCAAAGATCTGAAACTGTGCGTGTCTTACCAATCTTCAGAGGTATGATTATTTATTTCCATATTTTTATAGGTGACCAAAGTGAGGCCCAGAGAGGGATAGTAGCTTGCCCAAGATCATGGGTATTGGAAGTGGCAGAATTGAGATATAGATTCAGTGCTAGGCTCTAAACACCTGTGCAACAATGCAGTAGAAGATCAGGGACATTGATAGGAGGGTGGGGGGCTGTGTTGAGTGCTTGGAACTTTCGTTGAGTCCCTGGGCTGGCCATTATTGTTTGTCTAGCATTGTCAGACAAGAGCTGGTCCTGATTTCTTCATACTCGAGTACACTTGACTTATCTCCCTTCCTTTCTCCTTTTGACTCAGTGCCCAAGACACCCATGGTTAATATTTTACAAGAGTGCATTTGAACCCTCACTGCCTGGGAAAAACAAACACTGGCTTTTAAAGAAGCTCCCAAAGGCCTAGAATTCATGATTTTGAACCAAGATGAAATTTTCTACCTGACTTGGGTTCTTCCTTTTAATATATATATGCTGTTTCTGAGCATTTGTTACTTGAAATTACCACTGATTATAGCTACAGCTTTTTTTTTTTTATTTTGTGTTAATGACACAGATGATGCTTTGGTTGTACTTGATTCCTATTTACTAGAATATTTCTACCTCCATACCTTTCCCATCCCATTCCCCACTCCCAGTGCTGCAGTGGGACCATTTATGTTGTTTTTAGCCAGGCATGCTGCAGTATAAAACAGTTTGTCATGTGACAAAACATATAAATATGTGTTAACTTTTGGGGGAAAATGAAAAGAAGAAAACCAGGGCAGTTGGTTAAAATGGGATAATCATCCGCGTAGTAAGTCACACCCAGCAGATTATTGAGGGAGAAGTTATTGGCACTTTTTACTCCAGGACATTTGGTGTGCTTCATTGCATTTGACCTTTGAGAAGCTATTGACATCATTTGGGAACTGCCGGTAAGCCTGCCTTAACCAGTTAAAGAGAAGGCATCGTAGCATTGTGGAACTGACTTGATTAATTTAAATCCAAACACACACAGCCCTGTACGGATGCCCTTTGCAATGCCCTTGCACAAAAGGATTTCATTCAGAAGCATTATAACCCACATCCTGCTGTCAGACCCTTTCGGCTCTGTTGGTGCTCTCAGACTGCCGGCAGCATCTTTAACCCTTTTTATGCTCCCTTTTATCTCATGAAAACAGTATCTATGCTTAGAGTCACACAAATGCTCTACATTTCACTCCGTGTTCTTTCTTTGTGTCCTAGGGAAAAGGTATTTTAAAGTTCCACTAATTGAGAGACTAAAATGGGAATTTATCTAAAACTGGCTTCTTTAGAAAAGTATATTAGAACTTAATCCAGTGCTTCCTCTGGGAATTGTAATCAAAATTAGAATCATGAAATGTTGAAGTAAGTTTTTGGCGTTAGAGTAAGTTATCAACTATAATACCTTTGACTTTTAGATTAAAAACATTGAAGGCTTTATAATCCATGTTTAGTTTGGGGAAAACATCAAAGTTAATTGACTTGTGGGTGAGTTCTGAGTAGTGTAAGGATAATCTAGTCCTGGATTCTTAAATGAAAGCAAAATTAAAATTATTTAAGGATAAAACTTTGAATAATTTCAGTCATTACAGTCTGAACTGAGTGAAGTACCCACACTTTGGTCACTCTGCTAGGCTTAGTTGCAGAAGAGGGCAAATATTTTTGTGGGAGAAATTTAAAGAATTGCTACTAGGTGTTTCACAGCACATAAAAATGTTAAACTGGAAAGGACCAACTCCTCATTTTAAACAGAAAAAAAAATCTACCCCCCCTCCCCACACACACACGATTATTCACGTTCTTAAAGGCCCTTACTTGACCAGCTTCTGCTTCTTCATCACCCAATTACCACACTCTTCCAGAATATAGAAGAAGCCTTTTGGGAATCCCATTCTCTGGTTTTGTTCATTATCATTAAATTTAGTTACTGTTTAAGGGCTTGTGATGTGCCAGTACTTCATGCATTATCTTTGTCTTCATAACTACAGTATTAGGTAATGTTCTTCTCTTTTTGAAAATTAGGAATTGGCATGTAGAAAAGTTAGGGATTTGCCCAGAGTATTAGTTATTCTGAGAATGTGGATGGGAGCCAAGGAGGCAGCCTCTCTAGGATATCGTTAGCTAGATACAGAGAAGAGAAAAGGGCAACAACAGGTATTCCTCCCAAGCCCTGTCAGTTGACTTGAAAATGTTATGGTGAATGAGTATGCCAGGGGTCAGTGGTAAGAGAAAGAATGAAGGCAATTTTGGCTTTAATTCTTTAGTGGATTCACTGTAAGGGAATATGAGGGCAGTTCTTTTCTAGCTGCCATTAGCACTAGATGTCTAGGTGAGGAATGTATTGGGGAATCAGGGAACCTAAAAGCTATGGCACACAAATGCAATTACAGCATTATTTTGAGCCTCTGTTTATTTTCATTTCAACCACATTAAGTTTTTCAAAAACCAAGTGAAATAATATAATCCAAAATACTTTGTAAAATGAATATAATTAGGTCTTTGTTCATTTATTCAATAAGTATTTAAGTGAATGCCAAATGTAAGGTATGGGGCTATATGGAGAATAAGAAGGAAATATAGACTTTGTCTCTACTTCTCAGAAGTTAAAATGAGTAGGAAGATAAGATGCATGGTAATAAACAGGCAGCAGGACGTTTCAAATGCAATTTGTAAGGTAGAGAACACTGGAATTTCCGAGGAGGAACCCATTCCTGATGGAAGAGATGGGTCTTAAAGAATTGGTAGTATTTAGATTGGTGGGAAGGAGAGACAGAGGAACGTGATGGGAGGAATGGGTAGGTATGTGTGGGATTACAGGAGGAGGAAGCAGTTAGAGCAAAGGCCTGGGGGAGAGAAAATACAGAGACACATTCGAGCAACAGATGGTCTCATTGGGTGTAACTCCAGGTGCCCAGAGTGACAAAGATGGGCTTCTGTTGAAGCTGTGAAATCTGCACTTGACTCAGTGACCACAGGGGGAGCCTTTGGGGATTTGAGAGTTTCATAGTAATCTGGTAGGGCAATGGTTATGAAGTTCATCAAGGACAAAGTGATACATAGAATGATTAAAGGAGCGAGGCACTGCAGTCTGGAGACCAGAGTGTCATGAGATGACTGGAGCAGATTTAAGCTGTGGGGTCCAGTCTGGGACTGGAACAAATAGGTGACAGATCAGTGAAATTTGGCCACAGACTGGGGTTAAGGGTGATAGAGAATTAGGACTTTTTGCCATTGGAAGTTCTGTGATACTTTTTCATAAAATTAATAAGCATTTGTTTTAATTAGCAAATTTAAACCCAAATGCTAATCATAAAATCCTATATACCACTGATTTTTTTTCAGTACTTACATGCTTTGCTGGAATTAGGGAAGGTGTTGTATTAAGACCAGAGGAGCCAAGAATGCTGCTCATCTGGACTAGAAGGAAGTTCACCATAAATTGTGAGGCAAAACTAGTTTAGGATGAAGGCTGTTTTGCCTTATCAGAAAGGTGATTTGGGAGAAGAGGCAGGCTAGCTACTGACTGGTCAAGGCTTTAGAAATCCTGGCCAAATAACCCCTCAGAGGTAGCACTTTAATCCTCATTTGCTTCTGAATTGGCACTTGCCAACATTATTTCACTTTTGTTTAAGAAACAAGTTAAACTCAGGATCTTGGTGAACCCCAAGTTTCAATGTAAGGATTAAGGTAGTTGCATGGGAGTTGATGAGATTTATAATACCTTGACAAGGGCTATTTCTTTGGGAAATGTGCTGGTTTTTTCCCCCGTGAAAGAATATCTCCACCTTCTAGGTTTTGTTTTCTTTCAGTTTGAGAAATTATAATATTACTTAGATGTCATTGAAGCCTTGGGATCCACTGGGTAATAGGTAGGTTTTCTGAAATTTAGGACAGATACAGGGGACATACAATTATCCAGGGGAAACAGGTCAGGGCTTGGTGGAGTTAGTGTTGTTACTGGGTAGATTTTGTGCCTGCTCCCAGCGCGGTGCTGCGAGTGGCCTAATGTGCGTATGCACTTCACAAAGCCTCTCTGTGTGGTCCTTAGGCATCCAAGGAAAGGAGGTGGTGACTTTTGTAAGAAGTTATCCACCTAAGAAAGAGTTTATGATCTCTGAGAAGGTGGTGAGGTTGCGCTGATCAGAAAATTTACTTAGAGTGTCAAGAGGAAATAGAATACTGATGAGAACATGACATAGTGAGCTCTGTCTTTGTAGATGAAGAGAGAATAAAAACAAAAGGAAGCTTAGAATTCGGAAATGGATGTGAGGGAAATTAGGGCCTTGTTTTCTCTGAAGCAAGCTTCTTTAACTGGACACTCAGTCTGGCCACCTGGGGCCATTTGTCTCACTGACACTTGATTTCTATTACTGGTGATCTTTCCTATTCCCTTCAGCTTTTGTAGTGGTCAGAGGCCTCTTGGTTTGGTCTTATTTGGGGGCAGGTTCTTCTTAAATCAGTACCTTTAAAAGAAAAGCTAACAAACCAGCTTTACTGTTGGACTGTTTCTTTATGACCATCCCTCTCTGAAAAAGTCGATACACCTGTCTCTTTTTGGTGTGTGTGATATAGATAACCTTTGTTTGCTTTATCCATCTTAATTCTGTTTATTTATTTTAAATATATTTTATTGATTTTTCACAGAGAGGAAGGGAGAGGGATAGAAAGTCAGAAACATCGATGAGAGAGTAACATCGATCAGCTGCCTCTTGCATACCCCCTCCTGGGGATGTGCCCGCAGCCACGGTACATGCCCTTGACCGGAATTGAACCTGGGACCCCTCAGTGCACAGACCGACGCTCTATCCACTGAACCAAACTGTTTTTGGCCATCTTAATTCTGTTTAGACAGGTGGATCATCTCCCTAGTAAGTTGACTGAGACACCTTAAAATAGTCTGGCTAGTATGTTAGGATCTAGTCCTTATTCTTCTCTGAGAACAGGTAAACCAGGATTGCAAGTTTAGAACACATTGAAATGAATTTTCGTTTTTCAAATTAAATAGTGATTTATATCCAATGGTTAAAAAACCTTAAAAGTTTAAAAATATACAACATAAAAATTGGCATACTCTCATTTTTTTATTGAAACTGCCAGAAGTAAATACCCTAGCAATTGGGTGTGTATCTTCTAGACATTTTTTCAATACAGATTTAAATAACCAAATATACTTATTTTTAAAATTGAGACATATATGTGATGTGATGTGTGTGTGTGTGTGTGTGTGGGTGTGTGGGTGGGTGTGTGTGTAGATTTTCACTTGTATCATGGAAAATTTTGTATATCATTTTCACTCATATATGATAAAATTTGCATGTTTTGCTTCTCAAACTCAGGGTCTCAGGAAAATCAAGTGAGTAGATAGAGGAATAGTTTCGTTTTTGTTTTAAAGCTTTTTCACTTGACCTAAGTTAAGAGAAACCAAATTATTGTGGGTTTTGTAAGGGCAGACTTTACTATTCTTTCAGTATTCTCCCTCCAAATTTTCAAATAGGTTTAAATTCTGTGTAGTTTTCCAGATTGTACAGTGGGGCTGTTTTATTCCATTTGACTTTTTGTAAGCAGTATTATTGCAGTTCACTTGTATGCTTTTTATCACAAGGGAAACATTAAAAGTGGGTTTAGTTTCATCTAAATTGAAGTAGAAATAATAATAGTCTCTTTGAAATAGCTTAGATCTAAGTATACAGTACCAACTGACAGCCTTCATATTTTATTGTTATGACTATCTTAAAGAGGATCTGCCAAGTTACTTGCTTATCTTTACAATTACAGTATTTGCAGTAGAAAAGTTAGACCATGGTATTGTTTGAAAACATGTCAATCCAATATTCATGGAGAAGAAAACAATAGTTTGCATAGTACAGGTAATAAATTATATACTTATGAAAGCATTGCATGTGATCAAATAAGCATGATATATCATTGGAGGCTCAGTTTGATGTTGAAGCATTACTATTTTAAGCAATTACTTTAAACATTGTAGTTTTAAGAGGGGATTGTTTTCCATGAATGTAGGTGACAGAAGCAGGGCAGGACAAGTAGTTCAAAGGGAAGATTTAAATTGTGTGCAGCTTGGGGGTTATTAGAAGTAGAAGTAATTCTGCTGTGACAGAAGAGACTTAATCAAGAAGACTCTGTAGCTGTAAGATGGCAGATTTCCTCTGATTTTATCTAGTGTCATAATTAGGCATTTTGCTGGAGGTGTTTTCAGAATAAGTGATGTATTGGCAGGGTTTTACTGGAGTTTGGAGATAAGTGGACCGGGCAGCTGCTGCCTCCTGGAGAAGTAAATAGAGAGAATCAGTTTTCATTGTTATCAGCACACTGACCTCTGAAGGCACAGATGTGAGCTTTCTTTTCAGGGGGAATCAAGTATTCAATCTCAAGGAAAAGGTTGTTTTTAATACAATAATATTAATGTTTGTTAAATGAAAAAAACATCTATGAATACTTACACCTGTAAGCATTATTTATTGACCTGTGACTTCATCAGAGCTTCAGCTGTGAGAGGAATATTGCTAATGGATTCATGTAATGACATTTGTCATTAAAAAGTCACATCACAATGAATAGATTCAGAATTCATTGAGTCCCTTGCTCTGTGTCACACTGAGTGCTCTGTGACAACCTTCGTTTCCTACTTAGCAAATCCAAGCCTGGTAGCTCCAGCCCCAGGAAGTTGTTAAAGCAATTAAAGGCTCTGTCTCCCAGCACATTGCTTGGTTACCATAGTATCCTCTGCCTCCAAGTCTCTCCTGATGATGTCAGTATGCATACAGGGGTTGTTCAGAGCATCTACGTGGGGATGATTCACCCTGCAATAAAGCCCCTCTCTGGTTGCTGGGTTTCCAGTGCGATTTCAGAAGTCCCTAGAAATGGAGGGTAAGTGCTTTCGTTTGCATATCAGAGAATTACTAAATTCTTCTATTATTCTGTTTTAGGTGTATAAATGGTTTCATGCTTTCCAAGATATACTACTGCCTGAAATCATAATGTTTTGGAGTATTTCAAGCTAATTTTCTAGAATAGTCACAGTTTATACTTTGTGTGTGTGTGTATGTGTGTGTGTGTGTGTGCTTGCACACGTGGGACAGACATAAAAATAACTGTGAATGCACAATGTAATGCCTGCTACTCTCCCTGGTTGGCAGCAATAGCAAACACGATTGAGCTTTTAATTTTTAATAGTTGAATTATGTAAATTTCTTAAAGTATTTTGACAGGTGTCACAGCACAAATGGGACTACATTTCAAGTGTGTGAATTACATATTTTTGTTGATACTTTATATGTTTTATCCATCTTAAGCAATATTAACATTTCAAAGGTCTAAGATGATAGTGGCAGGTATTATTAGAAAGAAGGGCCAAGTTGGGATGTGAATCTTTATGTTAGAGAAATTAAAACTTTCACTGTAAAACAAAGATTTAGTTATGGGGCGACATATGAAATAGAAGGTATATTGATAACCATGGTTGCATACTTATTTTATACTTTTAATGTTTGTGAAAATATCTCACAACTTGATAATGGAAATAATGCCCCTAAGTTGTGATAAATGAAATTAGTGCTTCATGAAAGTTTTCCATACAATATAGCGAGGCTTCTTAAGGATAAACCAGCTGTGTTCAGCTTTATGGGAAGAATGCTGTAGAATCACTTATATAACATTCAAATAGAAGAGCCATGGACAATTATTTCCCTTGAAAAGTTAGTCTTCTGTTTCAGTTGTTTCACTTCGTATGCCTCAGAAATAGACAATGAATGAGGCACAGAGATCGGTTTCTTCCTACCAGCTTCTGAATCTCTCCATTCTGAGAGTTCTGTTCATATGTTAGTCATGCATGATTCCTTCTTGATCCCCAGGGGACTATTTCAGTATGTCCTTTGAAGAATGTAATACTGTGTTTAAATGGAGGAGGTAGGTAAAGGCAGTTTCTAATTAATCAACGAATAGCCTTGCAAGAAAAAAACAAAAACAATGAAAATGGCATGGATGGGATGCAGAGCTCTCTCGTGTCTTTATGTACTTCATCTTTATTCTGTGTTGGAGAGAGACAGATGGCTTTTTTTTTTTTTTGAGATGTTGGTAAACGGTTTAGACTGTCCATTTCTAGGGAGACATTCATTGAAACTGGCATTTTATTTTTGGATTCTTCCGGAATATCCCCTGCTAACTTTCCTTTGCTTTTTGTGCGGGATTGTATTTGTGGACTGGTTATCCTCTTCATTCCCTTAGCTATAAAGAATCACTGAGAAATGCAGCAGTGATAGTGCAAAAATAGGTTAAAATTTCAATTTAGTTGCTTGTATGTGAGGATATCTCTCTTAAATATCATAAATGCATATTTAGTAAATTCCTTTCTACTCTGAAAGCATGCTAAAATGCTTTTTGACTTTTAATATCTTTTCTTAATTCAGACTTAATCCTGTTTTTGTGTTTGAAAATTTGTCAATTAATTGCTATTAAAACAAATTCCTAAAAAGTAGAGATAACTTACGATACTACCTAATTTAGGTCATGGTGGGTCAAATAGTAAAGAAATTGAATCTGTGTAAACTGTTTCATGTTTTTAAAAAACCTTTTATTGAAACACTTTCAGAATGTTTATGTTGAAAAGAAGACTAGTACATTTCAGGATATATTATATCAGGGCTTTGCTCTTTGCTGTATTAATGTTTTGGTGATATAATTTAATCTAAGTAGCTAACTCTACAAAAAAAAAAACTTATGTGGCCTTGAACCCTTAAGGTAGCCATGCGAGTATTCTCCTGCCAACTTGAATGATACAAGTAGCATTTTATATCAAGTGCTCTAAGGAGATGATAGTTATCTTTGTGCTTTAGTCAGGAAATGTTTCCAAGCAGTTTTAGGCAGGGTGGTTTTAAAAACTGGTCTAGCAGCATTTTCATTTTATTTTTATGTCATAATAAGATTGTTTTAACTTTTACAAATATTTAAACTTATTCCTGCTGAAATGTAAAATTCCAGGTCTGTAGACTTGATAAAGCATGAGACAAAGAAATATAAATATGACCGAAAAAGGATCCCTTTGACTCTCTGCAGATGATAAGTTAAAACAAACCAGCACCCAAAAGAATTAGAGGAAGCTGAATGGGAACATATACCTGGAAATAAACATTTTGTCCAACGATAGGAGAGAAGCTCAAGCTGTGAGAGATTGGTTATGTGCTTTGCCCAGTGTCTTTTAAAAAAATATATTTTATTGATTTTTAGAGAGAGGGAAGAGAGGAATAGAGTGATAGAAACATCACTGAAAAACATTGATGCCCGCCTTCTGCACACCCCCCACTGGAGATTGAGCCCACAACCCAGGCATGTGCCTTGACTAGGAATCAAACCATGAACTCCTGGTTCATGGACCAGCACTCAACCACTGAACCACAAGGATCAGGCACTTTGCCCAGTTTCTATGTTCTTTTAATGGCAGAGCCAGGGCTGGGACCTGGAAGCCCATACTCACAGGAGGGTTTTTCATTTTAATGGTAGTACACTCACTAGTTGGAATTGAGTACTTTTTTCCTAGGCAACTTCTCCCACAAAAGAAGTGATTAAAACAGTATAATAGCTAGGTAAGTGTATTAGTTTTCTTTTGTTGCTATAACAAATAACTTGCACACTTGGTTGTATAAGGAATACAAATTTATTATCTTAGAGCTTTGTTGGTTAAAAACCTGACACAGATCTCAATGAAATACAAAATCAAGGTGTCAGCAGGCCTACATTTCTTTCTGGAGGCTCTAGGGGACAATCCATTGTCTTGTCTCTTCCAGCTTTTATGGGCCACCTGCATTCCTTGGCTCATGGCCACCCTCCTTAATCTTCACAGCAAGGAAGTACAGACCAAATCCATACACAGCCATCTCTGATTCTGCACAGCTGGGAAAGGTTCCCCACATTAAAGGACTGGGGTGATTAGATGGGGCCCATCTGGATAACCCAGAATAATATTCTGATGTTAAAGTTTTTAATTTTTAATCACATCTGCAAAGTTATTTTTGTTATGTAAAGTAACATATTTACATGCTTTGGGGATTAGGACACAGACATCTTTGGGGATCATTATTTTGCCCACCCCAGAAAGATTGCAAAACATATGGCTGAGTCCATCAATATTAAATTCACAAGTCATATATTTTTACTGACAACTATAGGTTACACTGGTGATTGCCAACTGAGACCATGAAATTTTGACCTAATTGGATGGATGCAATCTTCCCGAAGGAAATTAAGATGCCTCGAGAGAGTTAATGGAGGAAAATCAGATTAGAAAGAAATGTTTCTCCAGCCCAAACATTCAAAACTCTGAGGTACAGACGTGAACCTTATAAAGTGACACTATTTTCAGTTTAATATTTTTAGTGCAACACTGAGATCAGATTAAGTTAATTAAACAAAACTGATTTGGGATTGCACAAATTCTATTAGTTAACTCCTATGTGCATGAGCCTGGGTTTCTTTAGAAACTGAAGGGTAATAGCTGGGCCACTAGAGACCCAAATGTGAGATCTAGTAACCCTGAGTTTTGAATAATACTGTCGTTCACAGATCTGGATTTAAGCCATATGAGTCACAAGACTCAGTTGATGAATCTGGCAGGTATGCCCTACATGGTTCCCTAGTAAAGTACAATATAGTATCATAATCAGTAATGCTAGACTTGAGGCCAACAGCTGCAAAAATTGTTTGTTTGTTTTTATTGTTCACATTCTGTGTTTACCATAAATTTGAGCCACTTCATGGTACATGGGTCCATCCACACTAAGTATAAGATAATTTATTCCTAGTGGTAGGTTCTAAACCTTCTTTGCTAAACACTAGTGGTGAAAGATGCAGAAGAGGAACTACTTTAGTATATTACTTTTGGACAGGAAGCCTAACATTGCATTTTGTTGTGCTTCTCTCAGGTAAAGGCGGTGGAAGGAAAATCAGCTGCTTTCCTGCTGGTATTCCTTTTTATTTTTAGAATTGTTTTCTGGAGGACAGCTGAACAGTGCTGTAGGACCTTCGCTTAGAAGACAAGGGTTTGTGGAAGGCACCTTCCTTTGTAAGAAGTAATTATTTTAAGATTGTTTCTTTTTGGCATGAAAGGACTACAACAACCTTAGGATTCTAGATAAAAGCAAAATCTGACTTTATGCTATCATGATATTTATTTGTCAATCAAAATACCCTCATTAAAAAAGAAAATGTTACTTGACAATGAAGTAAAAATTAAAACGGCTAGTTACACAATTTGCTAAATGATAAAATAGCTGTGCATCTATATGAAACATCTCTATAAATAAAAATGTATATTTAGTTGAGTTTCTTTATGCATATATTAAATTCACTTTGGCATTCAATTTCTTTTATTTATCGATAGTAAGTTGCCATTTCAAGTGCTAATAAAAACCAAACACCTTTAAATAGGTTTTAAAATGTATGCAGAATTTCCTCAGCTATGGTAAATTAGAGTAGAGATCAAATCTTTGTTTCTTTAAAAAAGAGAGAGAGAGCAAGAGAGAAAAAACTTCACCAAGCATCTGCTTTCTCTGTGATAGAAGAGACTGTTTCATCTTTAAATCATTTTAAACTGCCTGAGTTGCTTTACTGATCCTTTAACTTTGTTAAAAATTATCTTAAAAGTTTATCTTTAAGAGAGATCAGAGATAAAAGAGCTAATGGAGAGAAGAGAGTTTTGAGGTTCTGAATGGTATTTGTTCAATGGTATTTGATAAGATGGAAGGAGACTTAAAATCAAAAACTTCAAAGACTCTTATGATTTCTAATTGACTGTTTTGGAAGCTAGCTCAGAGACTTTAGGTCTAGGGGGATTTCCCTGGAATGGAAGTAAAGCAATGGCAAGTCAGTGAAGGAACCAGGCGGTTCCTCCCTTCAGAATTTTAGGATAAATTTACTTTTCAGTTTACTCCCCACCTTCCTGCTCTAGAGAATCTGCAACCTGAGAACCACTGAGAGAGCTCTACTCATTTCCTCACTGACCTTGCAATCCAGTTGATTTCCTTTATCTTAGTGTTGCTTTAATTTGACTTTAATCAATAATTGTTTTAAAAAACAATTACTGAAATTATGAAGAGACTTGTTTTGTGGAGTGCCCCTATTTCTGTGAGTTTCTGATACGGAAATGAGATTCTGTAAGTGGACCAATCCCCTCCCCCTCCCCCCGCGTCCACCCCACCCTCTTAATGTCTCTAAGGTAGCCATTTCAAGTGCTAATATAATTAAACTAGAGGCCTGGTGCACAAAATTCGTGCATGGGGGGCGGGGGCGGTGTCCCTCAGCCCAGCCTGCACCCTTTCCAATCTGGGACCCCTCGAGGGATGTCCAACTGTCCATTTAGGCCCAATCCCAGTAGGATCAGGCCTATATGGGCAGTCAGACATCCTTCTCACAATCCAGGACTGCTAGCTCCAAATTGCTCATTTGCCTGCCTCCCTGATTGCCCTTAACTGCTTCTGCCTGCCAGCCTGATCACCCCCTAACCACTGCCCTGCCAGCCTAACTGATGTCTAACTGCTCCCCTGCCAGCCTATTTGCCCCCTACTTCCCTCTTCTGCCAGCCTGGTCACCCCTAACTGCCCTCCCCTGCAGGCTTGATTATCTCCAACTGCCATCTCTTGCAGGCCTGGAACCTTCCACTGCCCTCCACTGCTGGCCATCTTGTGGTGGCCATCTTGTGTCCACATGGGGGCAGGATCTTTGACCACATGAGGTCAGCCCTCTTGTGTGTTGGAGTGATGGTCAATCTGTGTATTACTCTTTTATTAGATAGGATAGAAACCAAACACCTTTAAACCAGTTTTAAAATTGTATGCAGAGTTTTCATTGTAATACTGAATTGTTACATCCTGTGTTTCATTGAGTGATGATTAATGGAAATAAAGGGTACCTGTTCCATAAGCAAGATCTGTGGCCTAGATCAGTTAGGGAGAAGAAAGGTCATGATCAAGCAGAAATACCTTGAAGGGTATGAGAGCATGGGGCAGATGCTTGCCATCTTCTGAGGGATAGTTGCTGTGACCAATACTTTGTAGGACTATCCAGGAGATGGGAAAGATAAGAGAGGACTGTGCTCAGGCTTGGGGCTTTCTATCTGTCATAGATGACTTTACAAAAATCCTAAGCCTATGTTGGGGCTGGAGCCATAGCCATGCTGGAAAATCTATGCTTTTCTCTATGACAGAGTACAGGAGCGGGGGGTGAGTGCAATTAGGGACCCATTAGTCAGCCTTCAATATTCCTAACTAAGGGAAATGAGCTCAACAACCAAAAGATGTTTATAAATTCAAACCTCCCAATAACACACACATACCACTAACTGAAACTCAAAAATTTCCTGAGTCGTGGGAGAGAAAGTGAGACAAGAGTCTGACTTACCAGTTGGGAATATTAGAATATTGCAGGAGTTAAGCTGCATTGTTTTCCTTACTGGCAAAGGTCAATCTTCAGTCCAAATGCAGTCTCAGTAATTACTGTTGAATGCCCTCATGAACCCGACAGTGCACTGAGCACAATGCAGAATTAATCAAAGGACAGTGTAACCTCAGACTTCAAGGCGTTTCATCTAAGAGCAGGACTATAGATGGAGGAAAATATTCTTATCATTGAATCACAAATATTGTTTTATTTTCATGGTAATTTTAACCAAGTGGCAAATTCATTTTATTTGCATTCAACTGAAAAGTAAATTTATCCTAAAATTTTGAATGAACGGATGTGTTTTCTTTTTAATATATTTTTATTGATTTCAGAGAGAAAGAGAGAGAGAGAGATATCAGTGATGAGAGAGAATCATTAATAGCTGTTTTCTATCTGCTCCATACTGGGGATCAAACCCAGGACCCTTCAGTCAGCAGACCAATGCTCTATCCACTGCACCATGTAAGGCCTGATGTGTTTTCTTGATGGCAGGCCTGTTATCCTGTTAAGTATTTTATCCCCCCCACCTCTCTTTTAGTCCCATTCACCTGACTTTAAAATTAATATTTCTTTCTCTTGTGTGCTCTCATAAATATATTTTTCTTTTTTTCTCATATACACACAAGCATATAGCATGCATACACTCACATACACAGAGTTACTCTATACGTGATTCCTATCCTAGTCCTCTTTATTCTTGTTTCCATCTTCCTTTAGGCTCCTGATAACACTGTAAGCAACCCATCTCCTGTTTATTGAGCGCCTACTGAGTGAAAAGCACCATACTCCACACTGAGGCCTCTGCCACCCCCCATACTCCCATTTATTCCCCCTGCAGACCTGTGATTGTACAGTCAGCAGTATTTCCTTTTGATGGGTAGAAGTTAGGTAACATTAAAGGAGAGAGCAGGCAGAGGGAAGGGGCACAGCTGGTGATAGAGAGAAGAAATTGAAAATACAATTGGAAATCAAAAAATAGGAACTGAAACAACACTGTGATGGTGTGGAAATCAGAGTCCTGTTAAGTGTATAGGACAAGGTAAAGAAGCCGCACCAGCCGAATTATATTGTGTGTTTTATCAGGCATTTTTGGTGAGCAAAATAAATCGCCGTATTTTCAAATTGAAACTCCTCCACTAACCAGTTTATTCTTTAAACTAGTTAATTCCCAGGTTTAAAAACCTCAAAATCTTACACTTTTTTATTGCACTGTTTCTCTGTCCTGCCCATTATCTGGCCATCATTACTTATTCTTGACTGCTAAACTTTTAACGTGAAATTCCTACATATTCTTTAGAAACAACTTGTGCTTTATAAATGGAACTTAAAGGGGAAGATATTCTTATGCCAAGAAATACCATAAAGTAAACTTGATAATTATCTAGAATTACCTCCTAATATGTTAGCTCTATGAGTCTTTTCCAGTTAGGTTTAACCATTGCTGAAAGACTGTGTAGAAACAGTAGCTTGAAATTTATACAGATTTAATAAAATGTTGAAAATTGAGGAATAATTGATTTTTCTGGTCAGTGTATTTTCATTGCCACAATCTCTTGTATTGGTTTGGTTTTAAATGTTATAACAGATATCTCACTTGTTAAGTAACAAGTGAGCTATCTGTTATATCTGCCTGAAGATTTTTTTCATCTTAAGTCAAAGAAATGTAGGAGTTAGTGGTTTTTAACCTTGAGATTTGGGGAAAAGAAAAAAGGTCATTCTTGATGAAAGCTTTCATAAAGTTATCCAGAAATTTATACTTAAGCTTCCTGACAGCCAGTAATTGTCAGATTGCAGTTACTTTTCAGAAGTGTTTACTCTGAGTTGAGGTTTTTGCCTATTGATCTGAATCATGAATTAACTCTCATGTTAATCCAATAGTTTACCTCAGAAGTCATTTGCCAGCCTGTGTAAAATCACTGTTACTGCTAGACATACATTTTTTTAAAATCTTTATTGTTCAGTTTATTAATTACATTGTTCCCCTTTTTTTTTTCACCCTATAGTTCCCCTCCACCTGGTACCCATCCCACCCTCCGCCCTCACCCCTCTCCACTGTCCTCTCCCATAGTTGCATGATTTTTGTCCAGTCTCTTGCTGCACTTCCCACACCTCCTTTCTCCCCAAGAGTTGTCAGTCCATTCCCTCTCTATGTCCAGGATTCTGTTACATTCACCAGTTTATCCTGTTCATCAGCTTATTAATTCACTTGATTTTTAGATTCATTTGTTGATAGATGTGTATTTGTTGTTCCTAGTTTGAACTTTTATCTTTTTCTTCTTCCTCTTCTTAAAGAATATCTTTCAGCATTTCATATAATATTGGTTTGGTGGTGATGAACTCCTTTAGCTTTTTCTTATCTGCGAAGCACTTCCATCTGACCTTCAATTCTGAATGATAGCTTTGCTGGATAGAGTAATCTTGGTTGTAGATTCTTGCTGTTCATCACTTTGAATATTTCTTGTCATTCCCGTCTGGCCTGCATCGTTTCTGTTGAAATCCGCTGACAATTGTATGGGTGCTCCCTTATAGGTAACCAACTGTTTTTCTCTTGCTGCTTTTAATATTCTCTCTTTGTCTTTTGCTCTTGGCATTTTAATTATGATGTGCCTTGGTGTGGTCCTCTTAGGGTTCCTATATATTGGGGTTCGGTGTGCTTCTTGGACTCCTAAGTCAATTTCTTTCACCAGGTGTGGGAAGTTTTTGGTCACTATTTCTTTAAATAAGTTTTCATTGTCTTGCTCGCTCTCTTTTTCTGGCACCCCTATAATTCAGATGTTGGTATGCTTGAGGTTGTCCCAGAGGCCCCTTACACTATCTTCAATTTTTTGGATTCTTTTGGTTTCTTGCTTTTTCAGCTGAGTGGATTTTACTTCTTTGTATTTCAAATCTTGAACTTTGTTCTCCAGAGCACTTTTAGGTCTTTGTATAATATTTTTTATTTCAGTCAGTGTATGCTTAATTTATAGTTGGTCCTTTTTCATATCCTTGAGAGTCTTCTTTATATCCTTGAGGGTCTCCTTCATTTCCTTGTAGGACTCATTCATTTCCTTTTCAGTCTTCCTTCATTCCTTATAGGCCTCGACCTTTTGTTGGAGCCTCTTGAAAAACCCTGTAACCGTTGCTTTGAAATCCATGTCCTGTCGTTTTTTTTTTTCCTCCATTTCTTTCACATCTGATTTCTTTCCATGTCTCTGCATGGTGGCTGCTTCCCTGGGTTGGTCAATTAGCTTTGTGCGGTAGACTTCCTACTAGGGACAGTGGCTCAGCCTCCCCAGTTATCTGAGGTGTATATGGGTTGCACAGTCTTGCTGAAGTTAAGCTCAGGTTAATCGTTGTTAGCACTTGGAGGGGTTGACCTCCAGGCCAATTGTCTGTGAAGTTCAGCTGTGCTCAGGTTGGATGGGCGGAGTCTCCAGGCCAAGCAGACAGCGTTAGCTCCGCCCTATGCGGCCCCAGGGACCCTGCGCCGGAGGCAATGGCCGCCAGCACCTCTGAGAGAGAGCCGCTGCCAAGCTCCACCGGCTGCCAGGGAATTCAGACTCTCCCCAAATGAGTCTGCATGCCCAATATGTCACCCAGGGTCGTAAAACAAAGCAGTCTGACGGTTTCCCAAATGAGAGGGCAAGTCGCAGAGAGCTCTCTGCGTGGTCACGCAGCTGAGCTGTTCCCGCAAGTTGCCTTCTCCACAAGCTGGGAGACCCCTGCAGCACCCAAGCTTCGGCGTGCCCTCCCACTGTCCAGTTTCACCCTGTGTGATAGTGGGTTCCCTGGACTTCGCCCAGAGCTGGAGAATCAGTCCAGTGGGACGTCTTTGTCTCCCCGTTCGAGAAAACTGGCCGGTTTTTAGCCGCCTGCCCTCTCCACTGACGCGCGCTCCAAACCTCTCTCTGCGGCGAATCTTTCAACGCTGTCCACCACTGCTCCTCCGAGTCACAGTGTCTTATTTTCACTTTTATTTGTGGAATTTTCACTCAGCCAGCTTTCTGGTGATTCTGGAAGGTGTTTGTTCTTTCGTTAAGTTGTAGTATTAAAATTGCTGAGCGTGACGGCAAGATAGGTGTTTTACCTATGCCGCCATCTTGGTTCCCCCTAGACATACATTTTTAATTCTTTGCCGCAAAAGCAATATTGGCTCAGAGAATTAAGGCATCCCCTGCTTTGAGGAACTTACATTTTAGGGGGAGAGATGAGAATACAAGGAGTATGATACCACACGATACAGACACACCTATTTCTTTATCCCCCTTTATAACAAAAGTGCTCAAGTGCGGTCCATGCATTTGTCTGCGGTACAATTCTTCCTGGTCTCTCCTGAGCCCATTCCTTTCAGAACCCACCTCTCCACCAAAACTGCTCACGTCAGGATCATGAATGGCTGTCAGGCCATTGCTGTGGTCACCTCTCAGTCCTCCTCGGAATTGACTTTCTGTATCATTTGAAACAATGGATCATTCTCTACTCCTACCACATTCTTGTGGTTTTCCTCCAGCTTAACTTGGTCTTCTTTCTTGTTATGTTGTTTGTGGGGTCTTCATCACCTACCTGACTCTAAATGTTGGAATGTCCAGGATGCAGTCCTAGCTCCTGGTTTCGTCTTTGTTGAAACTCACTCTCTCAGTGGTCACATGCAACCTCTTGGCTTTAAATTCCATCCGTACACTGACAGTTGCCAAACTCAATTTGCTTTCTGAGCTTCTCTCTCCAACTGTAGACCACTTAAGGTGCAGCTAATAGGCACCCTAAACATAATGTGTCCCAGACTACTGGTCATCCTTCTGTGCTGAACTTGCGCTTTCTACAATCTTTCCTCTTAGTTATCCCAGAAATAATCAATGGAAACATTTTGGTATATGTCTTTCCAGGCTCATGTGGGTGAGGATATTTATTTCTTGCCACCACTCTTAATGTCATTTTGTGTATACTGTTTTCTTTTCTTTCACCCTCCCACCTCCAACATTTCCTGAACATGTTTTGTATACCCTTAAGTTTTATTTGGAAATCTAGCATTTGATAGCTACTTGGTTATACCATAATGTATTAACTACTCTTATTAGATCAGTAAACATTGAATTGCTTCCATGACTTACTACCATTATATAACCTATGACTAGTGTTCGCATTACAAAAAAGAAAGAATACAAGCACTTCATCATTCTGGTTTTACACTATCCCAGTATGATAGTCTCTGAACATACGTGACTATTGAGCACTCAGTGTGACTAGTCCAAATTAAGATGTGCTGTAAATGTAAAATACACACCAGATTTAAATGATTTAGTTAAAAAATGTAAAATATCTCATTAATAGTTTTTATATTGATCACTCGTTGAAATAATACTTTGTTTATTGGCTAAATAAGAGTAGTTTAAACATTGACTTCATCTTTGGCCTTTTAGTTTTTTAAATGTGACTACATGGAAATTAAAAATGATGTGTGTGGCTCCTATTATATTCCTATTGTACAGCTCTGTTCTAGTTTCTCATGTTAAAAGTCTTGGGGTTATCCTTTCCTCCCTCTGCCTCTTATATGCCGTCCATACCCTGTTGGTGCTACCTTTAAATATATCCAGTACATGACCACTTTTCACCTCTCCTTTTCTCGCTCAGGTCCAAGTCATCGATAGTTCTTGTTTAGCTTCTTGCAACAGCCTCTTGTCTTAATGCTTCTGCAGTCTAACATGTCAGATCATGTCTCTCTTCCTCTCAAAAACCTCCATTGGCTTCTTCTCTTATTCAGAGTAAAAGTCAAGTCCTAAAAAAGCTGGTGCTTGCCTATCCCTGGAACATTATTTCTGCATTCTCCCTATCATAAGCCAAACATGTTTCCCACTTTGGGTCTTTATTTTTGCTCTTCCCCAGCCGGAGTCTCTTCTCCAGGTATCTGCAGGCCCAGGCTTTCACATTCTCAGGCCTTTGTTTCAAGAAGTGATAGGGACCAGGGAGCAATGGAGACAAGAGAGCAGGTTTTGAATACATTCTGAAGGTAGAGAGGAGAGGTGTCACTGATGGATTGGGATGTGAAAGAACTGAGGATGACTCCAAGATTTTTGGCCTGAACATTGATAGGATAGAGTACCTGTATAGTAGATTATGAAATCTTGTGTGATATTCTTTTTAAAAAAATATATATATTGTTGATTTTTTACAGAGAGGAAGGGAGAGGGATAGAAAGTCAGAAACATCGATGAGAGAGAAACATAGATCAGCTGCCTCTTGAACACCCCCTACTGGGGATTTGCCCCCAACCAAGGTACATGCCTTTGACTGGAATCAAACCTGGGACCTTTCATTCAGAAGGCCGAAGCTCTAGCCTCTGAGCCAAACCGGTTTCGGCAGATATTTCTTGATTGTTTTCAATTAAGTATAAAATAGTTAATTTTGGTTGACTTTTGGTAGCCTTGAGTCATTTTTTAGTTCTCAAGGGTTATAAATGTCAAATAATTTACTTTCACCTGTCTGTCACTCATTAGGGTTTTTTTTAATTGTTATTTTAAAATCACTCTCTCTCCCGTGTAAAGAATCTATTATTTTCTGAAACCTTTATCCATTACTCTAATGGATTATAGCTGCCTCCTCATCATTTTATTTAATAGAACTATTAGCTGCAGTGATAAAATTATCAAGTCATATGTACACTTACTTGTATGGGGAAATAAACCTTTAATGTAGCAATATAACAGAGTACAATATATTTTATTCTGCAGATTTAGTCACTGGGTCTAATAAATAACTTTATATATAGAACATATTTTCTTTACAAAGGAATTACAGTTTGTTAGAGCATGGAAAAGGGTGGGTGATGTGATTTCTAGTCTTATAAAAATTTAAAGTAAAATAAAACAAAACAAAATAAATGGGAAGGAAAGGTGACCAGCTATTGAAAAGTTTCATTGTCAGTATTAGATTGGTTACCTAGGAACCCTGATGGATGAGGTAGCATTTAATTGAGGATCAAGGTTCTAATTATAAAATGGTGATGATTTTAGGGTTATAATGGTGAGACCTAGTTCAAGTTTTGTGTTTTTAGGACATTTTGAGAGTGTTTCTCTTAATGCACTCAATTTTGAATTATCCATATTTATGGAAATCTGAAAATGAGTTGATAACTGAATTTCAGAGTAAATCTGAAAAATCTCAATACAAGACCAAGTCTTTGCCAATGTGACAGAGAGTTAGCATACACTGACTGTCTTGTCACCAGTTATTCTGGGGCTATAAATGAGAAATAAAATTATGAAAAGATAGGCAGCACTTAGTATAGAGGATAATTTGGATAAGAAAAAATAAACTAGGCTATTTTAGCTGAAGTTATATGATTGTATATACTTTCTGATTACAATGAATACATTGTAAAAAGAAAGATAATTCTTCAATTAATTATAAAAATAAACCAAAATTCTACAGTATCACTAATAGCAACCATTTCTGTCACATTTTAACATGCTCAAATTTTAAACCTAACTCCATTTCTCCCTTTCCCTCTTCCTCCTCCTCCTTCTCCTGCCTCCCCTCTCCTTCTCCCTCTTTTCTCTTTCCGTTCACTGCCAAACTGTACCTACTTCACTTACTCACTCAAACTGCTACCCCCTTCACTGCTTATTAATTCATTTCAACCTGCTTCATATCTGGAACTAATCTGTAAAAAGTCATCAAAAATTATTAAAGGGCTAACTAGAATGTGCTTTTTCAGACCTTATCCCAAATAATCTCTTGGAAGCATTTGGCCCTATCGATCACTATTCCCAAGTTAAGTAGGCATGAGAAAGCATTATGAAGTGTCCCTTCCTGTCTGCTTGCCACCTTCTATCTGGTATGTTCTTCCCCTTTGCCTTACTGTTCCAATGAAAGCCCAGTTAGCCCTCTGAATGTTACCTTGAATTAACAAGGTTAATTTTCCCCCTTCTCTGTCACCAGTCATGTCCCTTGTTCATACATCTTATTATATGTGTCTTTGTTTTCACATTTAGTTATTTATGGCGTTGGCCACTTAGCTAGACTGATCTGAGATCATTTAAGGTAGCATCTTTGTTCATCTTTATACTTCAACTCTCAACACAGAATAAGCACTTGATAAGAGCTTATTGGATGAATGAATACATTTTGTTATGGTGCACATTAAGAGTTTAGAAATACTTTCATTGTCAATATTTGTGTGTGTTCATACCCCTTGTCAAATTTCAAAACATAACTGATACACTGATATTGCTATGAATCACTGAACTTACTCTCTAATCTTTGATGCCGAATATTTAGTTCTAGTGAGAGGATCGAAGAGAAGACTGAGTTGGGAGAATACAAAAATGGAGAGACAGAGGAGAGCTCTTCCCCTGTGATCCTTCCCTGTGACCCTTTCTGCTTGCATGGTCTAGTTACAGAGAGCTCCTGGAACCCACCCTCCTGGGTAGAAGTGCCGACTTTAAGTTATATCTGCACTTTCACATACTCTGTTCACCAGGATGAAATAAGGTGAGTCCCAGAATAAATTCACTTATAAAAATAATAGCAAACAGAAAACAAGATAGGACAATAGCAAAACAACCTGACACCATTTGGGAGAAAAATGAAGTATGTCACTTGTTAGAAAATTTCTGAAAGTTCTGGTATTTCTTTTAATAAAATAAAGTTTTATAAGAATATATTAACAAATATACAAAATATAAATATGTACATTTAAAAATTTTCTCATTTAATTGCATTTTAGTAGGATTACTGTTAGTTGTCAAAAACATAAGGATAATAATTTTCAGATCTTTTCTCTTTACTTTATACCTATATGACTCGCATGTACATTAGAATTGCCTTAAAGAAAGTGTATAACACATGGAGCTCTGGTAAAATAGAAATAAATAGAAATCTTTTTGAGAGGATATTTGTACTGTTACTAGGTTTTGTTCTTAATTGACAGTGCTCTATTTTTTGCCAGTACTGTATGTGGCAGTTTTTACTTTCATTTATGAAAGAAAGTACGTGTTATGTCTCTTGTACTCTATGAAAATGTGCAGCTCTGGCAATTACACTGGATGGTTTTGCTGTAGTAATTAAAACACAGATGGAGCTCATTTCTTTCCCAAGTGTTTGATTGGCAGACTCTCTGTGATCAACACTTCCCTCAGCTGAACACATCAGCACCATCTGCCTCCACTCAGCTTAAAGAGGGTGGTCACAGCGGAATTTCCTGATCATCAATTGAGCCACTTTAAATAGAGTATATTACTCTTCCTGAAGCTCTGAAATTTTGCACATAATATATAAGGGTTTTCATGACAATTGGTTTGCAACTTACAGAAATATTCATTAATAAATGTTTTTGAAGTCCACCACTCCTTTTCTTTGACTAAAATATTTATAGCATTCCAAAATCTCTACATCTTAAAAAGTTCATTTATAAATAAGTTGAGTGGATGGGGCATTTTGTTTTTAGCGAGGTTATTAGAGATGATTTCAAATTGGGGTCCTATGTTTTGAACCATTAGTGCCAGCACTAGTTACAAGTGAAAATACTTGAGTATGCTGCCTCTTACACTACAATACTTTAGAAGAATATGCTAATCTAAAAAGTACTATATATTTATAACTATTAAAATCAGATTATGATAAATGATACTTCTTTATTTAAATATTAGGATAAGAAATGAAATTTATGTTCATCAAATTTTGATGCAGATAATTGAATATGAGTTGATTATTGTGTCAAAAAACATACATTTAAGACCTCAGAGGGAAGGTAGGGGAGGGTGGGGGTAAGGGAGAGAGATCAACCAAAGGACTTGTATGCATGCATATAAGCCTAACCAATGGACACAGACAACAGGGGTTGTGAGGTCATGAATAGGGGATGTGGGGGGGGGTGAGAGCAATGGGGTTATAAGGACACATATGTAAAACCTTAATCAATAAAGAAAAACATACATTGGAAACACAGAAAAAATGACATCTTTAAAAAGGAAATGAAAAAGATAATTTTTTATTTTGAAACTAGTGGCCTGGTGCACGAAATTCATGCACAGAAGTGTGGTTCCCTCAGCCCAGCCTGCACCCTCTCCAATCAGGGACCCCTTCAGGGATGTCTGACTGTTGGCAGTTGGATATCCCTCTCACAATCTAGGAACACTGGCTCCTAACTGCTCACTGGCCTGCCTGACTGATCACCTCTAACCCCTCTGCCTGCCTATCTGACCATCCCTAAGTGCTCACCTGCTGACCTGATTGCTCCTAACTGCCTCTGCCTTGCCCCACACCTGGGACTCAGGCTGCCCTCCCTCTGGCTAGCTATAGGCACCCAGGACCTGGGCCAGCTTCACTCAGGCTGGCCATAGCCACAGGCAGTCACAGGCATTTCACCCACAGCCCAGCCTGGCCTAACCCCATGGGGCCCTGCCCCTCCATGACGTCCCGACCTAGGGAGCAGTGGACGCTGCCCTGCTGCCATTGCCGGCCGGCCTGCGGCACACACCCCACCCCTCCATGGGGCCCCAGCTGGGACCACCAGTACAGCTCCGCTCCCCAGGCTGGGGCCCCTCCCGCCACTGCCCCTTGCCTGGCATATGCCTCAGTCCCGCCCCTCCTGTACGCCTTGGCCCCACCCCTGCTCCTGATTAGCTGGTAGCATAGCGAAGGTATGGTAATTTGCATGTTTCTCTTTTATTAGATAGGATGTTTGCTTTTGCAAACATATAGTCTGGATTTGTAAAGAACACACATGTATTATACATGACACGAATTCTATACATAATTAAATAATGGTAAACTGATTTGAGTTCCTCTTTTCTGTCCAAATGGATAAACAATTATGGTTGCTAAGATGAAAAACATGCTATGTAGTACTTAGGAGGGAAACTGAGTGAATTAGACTGTTGCTCACAGAATGTTAGAGCAAAATATAAAAGAATTAGATAGAAAAACATTCTGAAAAACCCTGGAATACACTCATTACTTATGGTTTCTATGGAGACCCACTTAGGGGCAACAGTGACTTTTGGACTTTGGCAAGAAGTTGATGTTTAAATTTGTAAACCTAACCTCTTCACAGTTGGAGTGAAAAACACAATGCATTTGAAGGTGAACCAATAGAAAAGAGGGTAAATAATTATGACTGTATAGAAATTTACCATCAATTACCAGAAACCTTTACAGATAAGCTTTGAATTAGCCTCTCATTATGTTTGAATATATAATCACCTCTATTCAGGCTTGGAAATTTTCAACGTAAGGGGTGGGAGAAGGAAGGAAGAAAAGAGTAACTGGTTATTTACAATGTGTTTTAGTTTATGTAGTAAACATTTATCCCTGGGAGCCTACATTCTCATGAGGGAAAGGATGTAATCGTTTTGATACAACAGACTGGGATAAGTACCATAACAAAGTGCTGTGCAAGTTCAGAGAAGGGATGCCCCACAAGAAGAGGAGCCCACACTGTGAGAACATCCGCTCACTCACTCAGGTTCCCCTGCTCAAACATGCGCTGTCTTCTTTCCCAACCTGTTTCTTCTTTCTGTGCTGCCTCTATTGAGGCAACATTTTCTATAGAGTGTACATTTGCAAACTGTCAACATTTATTGAGTACTTACTGTATGCCAGACACTTTTCTGTGTACTTTTTTCATTTCATTCTCACAGCAACCATATGAGAAAAGTACTATATTATTACCATGTTTTGCAAATGAGGAAATTGACTAAAATGACCCAGCTAATCCAGAAGCGGGATTGGGGTTACTTCAGGCAGAATGGCAGATTCCTATATTACTGTAGTGTCATTTGAGCCCACCCAGCTCCGAGAACTGCCCTGAATGTAGAATGAATTTTCCCCATTCCCACCCTCTCTGGATTTAATCCCAGGGAAAGGGGAGCAGAGGAGACTGAGAAGAGCACCTCCTGATGAGAAATTAAGGGAAGAGGAGCTGAGAAGGGCAACTGTAGTCAGGAGAGACTGGGCAGGGAGGAGACTATTTTTTACAAGGGATCTTCCCGCCCCCGGCACTTAGCACATAGACTTCCCCAGCACATAGACTCCCTGCCATGGTTTTCCTGGGCCCCTCCACCTTATCCTTGTTTATACCCATCTGTGTCTAAAGGCGGATGGGTACCCTAAAGACAGCGTGAAGAAAATATTTTTTAGTGGAAAGGAAGTTTCATTTTATTAATTGTTTTTCCAGTTAAAAGATTGAGCACTTGGACACGGTATTGACTAGGATGTAGAAAAGCAAATCTCTTACTTAAAACATGACAGAATGCTCACAATCCCAAGGGAATGTGAGTTCCGTTGTCTTAGTTCCAGTTTCACTCTATCATGCTCTGATTCTTGGTTTCCTTGTGAGTAATATGAGGGATCTGGGCTAAAAGTTTTAGTGTCCCTGCCAGCTCTGAAAAAAGTTGGTGGTATAAGGAGCTAAGTCTATCTGAGCAGATATGAAAATTGTATATTAAACTATGTATAAAAAGTTAAATACAAGGAAAACTTACATATAGTGAAAGAAATAAGAATAGATGTTGTCCATGGGCATGTGGGGATTGATTGCAGTGGAAATTGCCTACTGATATGGTGCTTACACAGGTGTATAATTTATTAGAAGTCCCTGAATTATACATTTAAGATATGCATTTCATTCAAACACACAGCAAAGGAAAAAAGGTTAAGTAATGTAATGAGCATGTTAAAAATTGAATCTCCAATCAGTGTGGAAGTTCCAAATAGCAAACGCCAAGTAAGGACTATGGATTCTAGACAGGTGACCTACTTTAGGAAGATGATCTGAGGCAGCCCAATAACAAACCTTGTATATGATAAATGATTACTTTGCTTCCCTTCACTATTTTTATTTCTTGAAATTTCTATGAGACTATTTGATTTTTTTTTTCTTCTGGTCTTCTTAAAATTGCAGTATACTTTTTATCCCATTTAAAAATTTAGCTGTTGCTACTTCTTCAAAGTGCCCTCCGTACTTTCTTCCTTTTCTAAATCTGGCAGTTACTATAAGAGGCTCAGACATCTAGACAGTTCTTGGCACATAGTTAACACTCCATAAATATTAGTTCTACAGAACTGTTGAGTTTATGTCACTATTATGCTACAACTTTATGTGTGTAACCAATTAAATATGCTTCCATCTACTCCCACCTCTTTTCTATAGACAGATGATGTGTTTGTATACTTCCGACTGCTTCTTTAAAATACTTCTTTGAATTTTTAATTTAAATTCTTACCTTTGGTTAAAATCTTAAACTGTTATTTCACTGGAAATAGCTCATTAATAGTTGGTTGAAAGTGATTCTTTTGTTCTGTCCAGTCTAAAACAAACAAAAAACATAAATAAAAGTTGTTGGCAATGGGTAATCTGCTGTGTCAGATGACATCAGTGCTAGAAGATAATATGATTAAAATATCTTGCATTAAACAAGATGGAAAGATTGAAGGAGAGGGAGTAGATGAAAGAAGGTAGAATAATGCTCATCTTGAACGACGTATACTAAGCATGGAAAGAAGCACAGATGAGGGAGGGCAGCCATGTCCGTCATGCTCGTGGTGCTCCGAGTCTACACCATCCCAATTTCATTCACAGAGTTGGGCAGTCTAGATTTTTGCTAGTGTGAATTCCGGGCCATGCTGATTTCGTATTGGTTATTTTTGGTCTCCTTTTACCTCAGTCCCCTAAGCTTTTAAAGTCCATGCTCGATATTGCTTGTTTCCAAAGCCCAGAAGGCAGCACTGACCCTAGAGAGTGAGGGTAACAACAGAGAGTGGAATGGTGGCACCAGCATCAGTACTTTGGGTGTGGCGAATAAAACTGAGGTGGACAAGGGACACAAGCCAAAGATGTGACCAAGATGTGGTTCAGCAGGCTGCTCCTCGCTTCCCATTCCCCAGCAGATAAATTTAAACTGGTCTTATGCTCAGGCAGGGGGAAAGGGGAGAGAATGAGAGCGCCGTCACTTACATGATGATAGCCCTGCCTCCCGGGAGAGCTAACTCTGAACTGCCCAAGAAGTTTAATAAGACTTGATCTTGATCTCTAAAAGTAACTAAGAGTTTTTCAGTAGAGCAGGAATAGGTTATGGATAGTGTCAGTGTCTGAGTTGTAGGAATAAAAGGATGGGATTTGAAAACTTTCATGAAGAGACAAACATGTTTCTAAGGTACTTTGCACAAATTTCAAAATTTTGATTCTTTCTGGTATAGTTCAGTGGGAATCCAATCCCCAAGATGAATGAATCCCCAGCTGGGCATGAACACCACACAAGGCTTCTCTGAAGGGGGCCCTGCATTGCCTCTTTTCTTAAGGTTCCTGTGTTATTAAATTCTAAATGCCAACAGCAGGGAGCAGAGACTGTAGCATGTTATCCATATTTACCTTTCATTTGTTAAACTCCTCTTAGCATAGTCATAAAACACAGTGGCTGGGTGTGTAATGTAATTTGAGGATAACACAAAAGTTTTCCCTCTGCCAACCTCTCATACTTCTGAATTATGAATATTTAAGCTTTTCCAAATGGATGTGATAGAGATTATTTTACAGAATTAATTGTACAATATTGAGAACCAAAAACTTCTCAAAAGTTATTTCTTTGGAATAGAAAATTTTGGTGGGGAAAGAGGATGAATGAATGAAGTATGTAGAGTCATCAAGAGAGAGAAAACATAAAGAAAAAGTGTTAGCTACTTCAGAGTTAGATCCCTTACATTTATAAATTCTGTCACCACAACAGAGTTTTCAAACTATCAGAAGCTGTTACAGAATAGACTAACCTAACAATGTTTATTTCACAACACTGAGTTGAAATAGTAACAAATTGCTATAAAAATCTTGCTAAACTTTAGGGAAGAGAGTTACAAGACAATGAAAAACTATATATTTTTTCAAAACATAAATAGAAATTAATGGCATGTGATACTGTAATTTTTAAAAATAAGTCAAAACTTAAAATAATTCTTTTCTCCTTAAAATGGTTTGAGTGAGGCCATTATGAGGAAGTTGGTGTGGGAAATAGACATGAAAGACTTAACAACTGGGCGATTCAGCCTCTCTTACATCTGTGACTTGATTCCTGGAAGGAACAATGGAGCAGATGCTAAATTACGATCAGAGAGAGCCATTAAGACCAAGTAATCTTAGCGTGCTTGACTAAGAATCAGAGTTTGGATCCTCTCTTTTCCCCTGGGCGTTTTTCCTCCCAAGAAGGGACACGAGGAAAGAAACTGAAAATGAACCCAGCGCCTGATCTAACTTGTACTGGTTCTGAGTTTAAATTTACTATAAACCCTTAGAGCCCATGCTGACAGGCTGTTAATAGACCCAGTGTCACACAGCAGAGTCTGTGCTTGTGATGGTGCAGTCACAGAAAGGGAACTATCTCAAATAGAGTCTGACCATGAAAAAGGAAGCAGTTTCCCCCAGTTCTGTACTTAGAGAGAAAAACACTTACACTTTATTATTTTATCTTTTCTTTGTATGTTCTAGTTTACTAAGCAGTAAGTTCATTTAATGAAACATTTTTACTTCATTGCTATTAGGAACATTGGAAATGGAAACATTTAAGGTAACATTTGATTTATTAAAAACCCACAAAACAAGCAGATGGTGTGAGGAAGCCACATGAAGGATGCTACTTGATCCTTAATTCAAGACCATACTTGATGCTGCATCTGGAAGAAGAGCTGTGCCAGGAAAAACGCTGTTGAGTTAAAGACCATGTTATTCATAAATATTCAGGAACATAAGAGACAAGTGTTCATGAGCACAGTACTTATATGAAACCAAATAGATATTCCACGGGATAAGGTTTCCACAAGCATTTATAAATCTGTAGTATTTACTCATATAACATTTTTATAAACCTGTGGAGTGTAGAATTTTATAATGAATCCAGCCAAAACTTTATAGTTGCATTGTTTTATCTTATTCATTCCCTGTACAAATGGAAGTTGTCATTTGTAATAGTCCCTGGGATAAATAATTGTGTATTTCGACTCCTTCACACTAAATATAGAATGCCCAAGTTTTTGTCTTTAAATATTTCTCAACACTTACAACATTAAAAAGCTGTGTACAATGAATTATTACGGGAATAAGTGTGATAGCTGGCATCTGATTACTGTCCCTGTTATTTAGTTTATTATTTTGATATAGCCACTGTATTTGTGAGTTTTTATGCTTTCTGCTTAATACAAGCTAATTGTATTTTTTCCAGTGAGGAAAAGAAGGCTTCAAAGCAGTATTAAATACAGGTGACATGTTTCATAATTAAGTTTTATGACGGTAGAAATAAGTCACTTAAAAATTCATCAGCTCCATTGACCTTTGCTTTTTTAAATTAAGAAATGTAAGCTCTTTGGAATAAAGACTCACTCTAAATAAACATTTGTGCTATAATCCATGTGGTTTGCATATTATTACTAGGTTTAAACCTGTGTCTAGATGCCAAATTAGGCTTGTCAGGAAATCTCCCACTATTGATATAGGTACTGGTTTGATGAGAGGCTTCTTAGTATCCCAGAGACTTGTCAGCTGGAGAGGAAGAGCCTTTTCTACATCAGCCTTGACCTCTGTGAGAGCCCTGCAGGCGCCTGGCCTGTAACACAGCAGCCTGTTCTGTTAGGTTAACAGAAAAAGGAACGAATCTATTCTAAGCCATTCCAAATACAAGAATTAAATGGCTCATAGTTTTATTTTTAAAATCAAACATTTCCTTAGAGAACTTGGGAGAAGAATCTTTGGGTAATGGAACTCCCTAATACAGGCGATTTCAGATGCTATAACACTGCTGTCTTCCCTTCCACATTGCCAATTTTAGAGCTAGGCTATTGGGTGAGAGATGAAATATTACTGAAATCAAATATATTCTTAATAGTTCAGGAGAATGACTCAGAAGAGAATCATGAACAATCTTAATAAGAACCAGGCTGTGTACTGTTTGTGTGTGAGATTTAATACTGAATGCCAGGTTTTAATGTCAGCTGGACGTTGAGTGCTGGAAAGACCATTTAATGTGGAGTCACCAGTCTGTGTGAAGTTAGCCAAGTCATGGAATCTCTTTGAGTCTCAATTTTACCACAGCTAATAAAAGTATGAGAGAAATGCTACTTCTTTCTGGAGTTGAGATTGTTTACGAAAGTAATTTGTGCATTGTTAGATCTGATTTTGAATTCTGGCTGAATCATTTTTTGGCATTGTAATATTGGGTAAATTTCTTAACCCAATAAATTATTATTTTTCACAACTTAAAATAAGGATAAGAATACAAAGTTACAAACTGATTGTTACAGAGTAAGACCTCAAAAATGATAGTTGCTGTTTTAACACTTGCTGTGTTTACTAAATCTCTACAAATGTATTACCATCTGGAGATTTAAAATAATGTAATAAAATTTAATTTTGTTTAAAGATATTAATGTTTATTTCAATATGTATTTGCTTTTACCTGAAATCTTGTTACTCTACACACTGTCTTATAAATAAGAATAATTTTTAAGCTTAGTATTAATGTAGAATGAGAAGTTTTCTTCCTAAATGGATAATGCCCCCACTATAAGTAATCTTTTAGCTTTCTGACACAAGGGACTTGAGGAGGAATGGATCTCTAGAACTCTTTAATTGATTATAGTTTTTTATAATTAATAATTTAAATTATTTTATTGATGAATTTGGTGTAAAACAAGAGAAGCTGGTATAAATCTATATATCTAGGTATTTTTTTTTAATTTGAGAGGAAAAAAGCATTGGAGGACACTGAGCTGCTGGTACCCTGTCAAGAGAATGAATGCATTTGAAATGGACCAGTGATTGCCTACCTCTTGCAATTCATTTAGAGAGTCTACCTCAAACCTTTCTTAAGGTAATGGGATTAGCATTCTGTTGGGACTGCAACCTTAAGGACACAAATTTGTTTCTAAACTGTTCTGGCTAGTAGTGCTGTGCTCTTTGACAAGTTTTATAATGTAACTTGGCAGTCTTGGGATGGAAAATGCAGACCTCAGATCTCTTCTTATCTGCTGGATTAGGAAACAAAGATTTTAACAAAAAGTAGTCTGTCTAAGAGAGTTAAAATCAGTTGCTAGTCATCTTTGTTCTTCAATGATGGCATCACCAAAGGAATGTGTAACCCAAATTTAGGATACAGTGATGTATAGATGCTTTTATAAGACAGTCAACCATCTGTGGAAAATTTACTGTCCTTAATTTTTACTACTTAAAAATATACTAAGATATACTACTATTTTTAGTTTAAGCATATCACTTGGTAATTAAAAATGTTCTGAACCAGTTAATATGGTTAGAATTCATTATAAAAGGAATAAAATTCAAGGAACTATTTGGTTATTCTCTTTTCTATTCTTTTATCAGCCATCTGTTGCTTCCTTGGAAGAACAATATAGGCATTTGAGACATTACGATCCTTAGAAAATGAGACAAGATGTTTCATGACAGATTCCTGATCATATTCAAATATTTTTATTCATTTTTAAAATTATATCCTAATATGATTAATGAATAAATTATAAGTAAATACTGCTTTTACAAAATGTCTATATACTTGAAATATCCCAGTTAATTTTTGTCACTAGTATTCCAATGGAATTTGAAATATAAATTACAGTATCTTTTGAAGATCACTAAGAGTTCAGTATAAAACTACTCTTGAGCTACATTAATTTAGAGGAAAACAAATGTACCATGGTAAAACTGGTACTTATTATAATATTTTTCTTTTGAAACAGTTCTCAATTTTTTTCTAAAATGATCTCTTCATTTCCTTTTCTTCTTGGATATGTATTATATTGACTAGATGTACATTTACCTCATCTTGATGGCTCCTGGTTGTATCTGTTCAGTGGAAACCATAGGGTTTACCCTAAGGAACACTGAATTTGACATCAGAGCCCCAATTTAGTACTCATTCTCTTATTGCCTAGAGTAAGTTACTTAACCTCTCTGAGTTTCTGTTTTCTCATCTATAAAATGGGCTAGGAATACACATCTAGGGCAGTGCTGAGGGTTACATGAGATTGAATTGCATCTGACAATGTCTAGCATGTAGGAGATGCTCAGTAAGTTTAGTTCCCTAGTTCACAGATGGAAATGAAAATGTAAATGTTTGAGTATGGATTTGGCTTTGAAATTGAATACATGCTGATATCAGCTGTGGACTTGATCATTTATTTGATCGTTGGTTATTGCTTTTTATTAAAAACAAAATAAACAAAAAGCGACGAAACTGCATAATCTTTAAGGTAGTATGATATGGCTCTCAGCCAAGGCTAAAAATACATGACTTAGTCAATAGCATTTGCAGATAAGAAGTTCCTACCTCATAAGGTTAATTTATTTATTGATTTCAACGAGAGGAAGAGAGGGAGAGAGAGAAACATCAATGATGAGAGACAATCATAGATCAGCTGCCTCCTACGCACCCTCTGCTGGGGATTGAGCCTGCAATCCAGACATGTGCCCTGACTGGAATCGAACTGCGACCTCCTGGTTCATGGGGCAATGCCTAACCACCAAGCCATACTTCCCAGCAAAAGTAAGCTATTGCTGATATAACAGTAAAAGCAATGTGTTATAGGTTGGGAACTACAGATTTTGGCTAAAAGTCATAATATACAAAATGTTTTCGAGATATGCCAATTTAGGCTGATTTAAAATAATTCATTTTATTTGTTTAGGCTAAGCTTTAAAAAGTTAAAATTAACAATTTAAAATTGATGAATTTTGTGAATATATGTTTTCATATAAACAAGTACCCCTTTGGATCTTTAACATGTAGCTTTTAAATAAAAGAGCCAAAAATCAGCAGACAGGAGCTTTTTTATTTTAGAAAATGGTACTTGTGAGAGAAGAGAACCAAGATGGCGGCATAGATAAACACCTATTGTTCTGCCCCGCGCAAAGATTTAAGAACTACAACATAACAGCAGAACAGACATCACCCAGAATCACCAGAAAGCTGGCTGAGTGAAAACTCCACAAATAAGAGTAAAGGTGGGACACTGAGACTCAGAGGAGCAGAGGGAGTGCAGCCTTGAAGACGGAAACAGGTTAGGAGCTGTCCTGGTCGCATGCACGGGCTGTAGGGCTGGAGCAGCAACCCCGGCTGGATTTCACTAACGGGGAGGGCGGAGATGTCCCACTACACGGATTCCCCAGCGCCAGGCAAGGTCTGAGATCCGGGGTACGTGGAGACGTCCCACTGCACAGATTCCCCAGTGCCAGGCGAGGGCCGAGGTCCGGGGGACGCACCCTGGAAGCGGGGCACGGCAGAGGTCTCCTAGTCTGAGGAGAAACCTGGAGGCTGGGAAAAGAAGTTTGCGCGCAAGTGTCGCACAAACCCGCGACTTGCCCCCTGGAAACTTGTCTCCTGGTCCCGGAAACCATCTATTTTACAACCCTGGGCTAGACTTTGGGTGTGCAGACTCATTTGGGGAGAGGCAGAGTTGTCTGGCAAGGGGAAGACACTAGCGGCTTTCTCTTGGAAGTGTCTGCAGCCATCGCCATCCAACAGAGACCCGCAAGCGCGCGAGCGCCGCATAGGACGTAACTGACACTGAGGCTGCCTGCGCAGCTCAGAGACTCTGCCCATCCAACCTGAACACAGTCTCCCTTCACAGTCAATTGGCCTGGAGGTCAAACCCTCCTAGGACTAACAACAACAAGCTGGGTTTAAATTCAAAAATACTGTACAACCCATAAAGGATTGCAGTAAGAGTACCCACCTCAGGTAACTGGGGAGGCTGAGCCACTGTCCCTTTGAGGATATCTACCACATAAAGCAGCCACCATGCAGAAATATGGAAAGAAATCAGGTGTGAAAGAAATGGAGGAAAAAAGACGACAAGACATAGAGTTCAAAACCACGGTTATAAGGCTTTTCAAGAGGCTCCTAGAAAAGGCCGATCAACTTAATGAGAATTACGAGCAAATAAACAAGACCAACCAGGAAATGAATGATACTTACAAGGAAATGAATGAGACCCTCAAGGAAATAAACAAGACCTCTGAGGATATGAACCAGACCCTCACAGATATGAAAAAGGACCAACTAGAAATCAAGCATACACAGACTGAAATAAAAAATATTACACAAAGACCTAAAAGCAGTCCAGAGGGCCACAAGAACCAAGTCAAAGATTTGAAATACAAAGAAGCAAAATCCACTCGGCTGGAAAAGCAAGAAACAAAAAGAATTCAGATAATTGAAGATAGTGTAAGGGGCCTCTGGGACAACCTCAAGCATGCCAACATCCGAATTATTGGGGTGCCAGAAAAAGAGAGAGAGCAAGATAATGAAAACCTACTTGAAGAAATAGTGACTGAAAACTTCCCCCACCTGGTGAAAGAAACTGACTTAAAAGTCCAAGAAGTACACAGAACCCCAAAATATAGGAATCTAAAGAGGACCACACCAAGACATATCATAATTAAAATGCCACGAGCAAAAGATAAAGAGAGAATATTAAAAGCAGCAAGAGAAAAACAGTTGGTTACCTACAGGGGAGCACCCATACAATTGTTAGCGGATTTCTCAACAGAAACATGCAGGCCAGACGGGATTGGCAAGAAATATTCAAAATAATGAATAGCAAGAATCTACAACCAAGATTACTCTATCCAGCAAAGCTATCATTCAGAATTGAAGATCAGATAAAGTGCTTCGCAGATAAGAAAAAGCTAAAGGAGTTCATCACCACCAAACCAATATTATATGAAATGCTGAAAGATATTCTTTAAGAAGAGGAAGAAGAAAAAGGTAAAAATATAAATTATGAACAACAAATACACATCTATCAACAAATGAACATAAAAATCAAGTGAATTGATAGGCTGATGAACAAGATAAACTGGTGAATATAACAGAAACATGGACATAGAGAGGGAATGGACTGATAATTCTTGGGGAGAAAAGGGTTGTGGGAAGTACAGCAAGAGATTGGACAAAAATCTTGCAACAATGGGAGAGGACATTGGGGAGGGGGAGGTGAGGGTGGAGGTGGGATAGGTACAGGGTGGAGGGGATATATAGGGGGGATAAAAAAGGGGAACAATGTAATTAATAAACTGAACAATAAAGATAAAAAAAAGAGCATGGTTCCAATATACCAAGGTTTTGGGTTCAATCTCTGGAATCAACCAATAAATGCATACTTAAATAGAAAAAAGAAAAGAAAAGAAAATGGTACCTGTGAGAAATAGAGCTCATCCTTGAACGATTCACAGGTTAGGGACACCGATCCCCACCCTTACCCTATGTAATCAAAAATCTGCATATAAATTTTGATTCTTGAAAATCTTAACTATAGCCTGCTGTTGACCATGAGCCTTACTGATAACGTAAATAGTTGATTAATAGATATGTTATATCTATTATATATAAAGTTAGAAAAAACTTAACGAATTCATCCACCAGTAGGGTCCCTCAGCCTGGCCTGTAGAATTGGGTCAAAACCGCTTCTCTGAGATCCCCCAATGGGTTCCAGATTGCAAGAGGGCACAGCCACACCAAGGGACCCCACTGGTGCATAACTTTGGCCTGCAAGGGATGCTGGAGGTTGGGCAGCCAGGGAGGGACTACAGGAGGACTCGACGGTGTGTTCAGCATGTCTCCCTCAGTCCAGATCAGCCAGACCTCAGCAGCAAGCTAACCAACCTACCAGTCAGACTGTCTGCCCCCCTGGTAGACAGTGTGTGTCATAGTGGCCTTAGCATAGCATTAGCATATTACACATTGATTGGTTGAATGGATGACTAGACACTTAGCATATTAGACTTTTATAGGATCATAAAGAAGAAAAATAGATTTACAGTGTGTATTGAAAATAATCTGGGCATTATTTTTTCTCTCTCTCAAATCAATAAATTTCTCTCAGTCTTTTTGATAATTATCACTGTCTGTAACCAGGACTTATATGTAGTTGGCATTTTGGCATGCATTGGCATGACCATATTGATTGTATGGCTAGTATTCATTCTGATTGATCAGCACTTACATAGCACCAGTTGTTTAATATTTTGAATGTTACCTCTGCCTAGAACTATTTATATTTGCATTCCTTTTCTCTCATGGAAGAGTAACATAATATTCTTTTGTATCTTTTCTTTGTCTTTCACTACAAGGAGATTGAAATCATTAGAGTGAGACGATTTCTACCATTTGGCTAGATTTTTCTGTGGAAAAACTCTATTTGCTGGGTTGTGGCTTAATTTCTCACTATGCTGTATATATCTCAGTACTTTATACACTGCATGGCACCTCACCACCGAAATGGGTTGTTGGGTCACATTCATCATTGTTTATTGACTTTTTCATGTTTTGTTCTTAAGGTATAGTGCTCATACTGCTTATATGTTCTTCTCCATGACTTACCTGAAATTCCTCTGGTGAAAAGATATCCTAGAAAGTTCTGATCATTTAGTTTGGGTAGTAGAGGTCTCTGTTGGAAATTTTATAATATTAGAAATCAGAATTCATAAGAAGTTAAGTAATCTTAGTCAGTTACCATCCAAACAGGTGATTTGACATCATCAAATGTTCAATTTGCCAAGAATGTGGCTCATGCCTCTTTCCCCTAGTACACTGTCTACGAGTATGTTGCTGAATAATACTTGTATACTACTAATTAAGAATATTGTACCTGGTATATTAAACATTTTACTTTGAAAACAAATGGACAACTGAAAGGAGTCTCACAAATTTTACAGGAACAATGTCTTCATCACTTGTTAGCCCTTTGACTTTGCTTTTTTTGGTTATCTGAGAGTCTTAGAGTTGAGAGGTAACTCGGAATCCAAGACTTTCAATTTATAGTGCAGAATACAAGGTTCAGAACAGTAGCTACTAGTCCAGAGATAGATAATTTTCAAGTTCTATGTCAGCTCTGCTCCACTGGGATTTTTGCTACTTGAAAGATATAGATTTGACATTCTTCAAGGTCATTAGATCAAGGTCACATAGCTAGTTTGTGGCAGAGCCTGGATTAGAACCTGTTCTTTGGATTTCTAATCTTATTTTCATTTATCCTAGTTGTTTTGTTATAAACCTCAAGGAAACTTTTATATTGATTACCCTTTTTAAACCTTGTAATCCATTATGTAAGCATAAAGAGTTAAGATTCTGACATTTGTATTATATGCAAAGAAAATGAAAATTACCTTGTTAAAAATACCATGCTTATTATTCATGTTTGAAAATGCAGAAAGAGAAATGTAGCTTCATATGCATATTTTCAAAGTATGACCCTTCATTACCGAGCTTTTCTGCCAAGTATGCTATCAGCTTTTTAAAGGACACATTTCAACATGGATTAAATCTTGGGGAATTAGCTTGAATTATTTATAGGTAATTGTCAAAACATGCATATATCCATGTGTATGGAATAGAAACATATTTATCCATAGCTATGAGTAATTGTTTTTATTATGACATTAGGCACAATACCACTATATTTCATATAGTTTTTAAGCCCAGTGGGTGTAGTTTGTGCATTTCCCTGGGTATCCTTCTTGGCACACTGTAAATATCTAACAATAATGATAACTCTTTCCCCATGCAGTATTCATTTTAACTAGAAAAAATTTACTGCTGTGCTAATGTGGTACAATTTTTAAAATACTTTAAGATGTTAAATGATTTTTTTGGTACTCTGTTATAGTATCATCATTTTTTATAGGAACTCTTCTCTCTCTTCCTCTCTTTCCCTCTCTTTCCCTTGTATACACAAACTGCACCTTCCTCCAGTCATTTGCCTTGGGGAAAGGTAGAGGTAAATTATACCATTTTTATCAGCTCTGTTTCCCATGCTATCTAATAAAGAGGGAGTACGCTAATTGACCCTCACACCATCACAAAGATGGTGGCGCCCACAGCCAATAAGGCAGGAATATGCTAATTGACTGCCCCACTCTCAAAAATGGCAGCCCCCACAGCCACAAGATGGTTGTGCCAGTTCCCTCAACCCCACTGGAGCGGCAGGTGTGCAGCAAGGCTGGGCCCACCCCAGGTGGGCCCGGCTGCTCCACGCTTGACTCTGGAGTCCCTCAGTCCCCTAGCCACCCAGGGCCAGCCTCAGGTACAGGCAAGCCTTGGATGGTGGCTGTCCAGCCACCCAGAGCTGCCCAAGACTCAGGTAACCAGGGCTGGCTAAGGCTTGCGCTGCTGACAGTGGCAGCAGCAGAGGTGTGATAGGATGCCATCTTCCCCTGATTGCTGGGTTGCCTCCCATCCCTGAGGGCTCCTGGACTGTGAGGGGGCAGGGTGGGCTTAGGGATCCCCCTTCCGGTGCATGAGTTTTCATGCACTAAGCCTCTAGTTGTTTATAAACCATGTTTGCTTGTTTTTCTTAGATGATGTTTTAAATAGGGATTTATCCTCATCAAATTGAGTATTTATTAATTGAGGGTTTCTGCCTTTAAGGAGCTCATATGTTGAAACAATATGGATATACAAGAAACAGTTCAAGTACCAAACTTGTTACATAAAGGTCATCAGAGCCACAGACAATTAGGGAAGGGAAGGAACACATTGAGGGGATCAAACACTGGATGAATGACAATTATACTTCTCTGTTTTGTTTTGGCCACTGAGATAAAACAGCATTAAAGTATGTTTGATGCCAGGTCTTAATAAGCTTAACATTTTGCCAGATCTTATTTGCAAGATATTAATTTCCTAGAAGACATTGTTGTGTGTGTGTTTTTAAATATTAGCTTCATTTGCCTTCAGTACTTGAAAGGCAGCTAGAGATTGGTTTCTGCACATTCCAGATGAATGAAGCCCAGACTTACCCAGATGAAGGATGGTGGGTTCCCCACTCCTGTTCCTAGGAGCCCACATTTCCTGAGAATACACCGTACATTGAGCTATTTTTGATTGATCAATAGGATAATAGAGTGTAATGGCCAAAATACAAACTTTACTTTTATGTGATTGTGGGAGCAAAATGCGGAGGTACTAGAATCTCATATTTGTTTTTGTGGCAATTTTGATTTCATATTGAATAGAATCAAAGGCATATATAATTAATTTAGTTATTGAACGTGTTTGTCATTAAATGGTTCTCATATTTTTTTAAAAAAATGATTGATTTGAAATGTGTTCTTTAATGCTACAGTGATACTTGGTTAAACAAAAAATTTTATGAATAATTTGGAACTCTCCTGAATGTAATGCCAGTTGATTTTTATTTTTTAATTCTAGAGGCCCTGTGCACAAAATTTGTGCTCTGGCAGGGGGAGTGGGCCTTCACCCCAGCCTGCACCCTCTCACAGTCCAGGACCCCTCACTTCTTACCGCCCACCTGCTCGCTCCTTACTGTTTGGCTTGCTGCTCCTTAGCATTGACGCAGAGGTAGGAGAGGCTCCCACCATTGCCTCTGTGCTCACCAGGGGTGAGCCCGGGTTCTGGCTGAGCAGTGCTCCCCCTGTGGGAGGACACTGACCACCAGGGAACAGCTCCTGCGTTGAATGTCTGCCACTTGGTGGTCACTGCGTATCATAGCAACTGGTCATTCTGCTGTAACTGTCGCTTAGGCTTTTAATATATAGAGATTTTTTATTGATTTCAAAGATCAAGGGAGGAGAGAGAGATAGAAACAGTAATGAGAGAGAATCATTAATCGGCTGCCTCCGGCATGCCCCCTACTGGTGACCAAGCTCACAACCCCCAGCATGTGCCCTGACCAGAAATTGAATTGTGACCTGCTGGTTCATAGGTTAACACTCAAACACTGAGCCACTCTGGCCAAGCCATGCCAGTTTACTGATATACACTAAGCACATAATTAGTTTATTTTGTTTTATGATTATTTGTATGATATTTTTCTTTTTAAAAATATTTCCCGTTTTCCCCCATTGACCCCTTCTTGCTCTCCCCAGGCTCCCACCCCAAGCCTTCACCACCGTATTGTCTGTGTCCCTGGGTTATGCATATGTGCATACAAGTTCTTTGATTGATCTCTTTCACACACACCCCACCCACCCACCCACTCCATCCCTCTGAGATTTGACAGTCTGTTCCATGCCTCTATGTTTCTGGATCCATTTTGTTTGGCTTATTTTGTTCATTAGATTCCACATGTGAGTGAGATCATGTTCCCTCTTCTTTTAGCTTAACCTGAGTTCAGCAGAGTTTGTTAGAATACTGGGTGGGGCAAAAGCAGCTTTAAAGTTGTTTTGTATAGAAAATAATACAATAATTAATCCTATCTAATAAAAGAGTAATATGCAAATCAGCCATCACTCCACTACACCCACAAGCCACGCCCACCAGCCAATCAGGAGTGGGTATGCAAATTAGTCCAACCAAAATGGCTGCGTCCATGGTGAGAGCAGGAGGGAGGCTTGGGTTTCCCCAGGGATGGAGGAAGCCAAGCTTTCCACACACCCTGGCCAGCCCAGGCCTCTGATTAAGGCTACAAAGTTTCAATTGTAGAGGATAGATAAATACCAGATACCAGGTCCTCCACTTGGGTCACCGGGGGGGCATGGCCGACCTGCAAACCACCACAGGCTCCTCACCCAGGCCACCTCACACCTCACGAGAACCCCCACCCTGATCCGGGACACCCTTCAGGGCAAATCACCTGGCCCCCACCCATGTACCAGGCCTCTATGCTGTCTAATAAAAGAGTAATAAGCAAATTGACTATCACTCCAACACATAAGATAGCTGGCCCCATATTGTCAAAGATCCTGCCCCCATGTGGACACAAGATAGCCACCACAAGATGGCCAGCAGGGGAGGGCAGCTTGGAGGGACTAGGCCTGCAAGGAAAGGCAGTTGGGGGTGAGCAAGCCTATAGGGGAGGGCAGTTAGGGATAACCAGGCTGGCAAAATAAGGAAATTGGGGGCAAACAGGCTGTCAGGGGAGCAGTTAGTCATCAGTCAGGCTGGCAGAAGAGTAGTTAGGGGCTAATCAGGCTGGCAGGCAGAAGCAGTTAGGGGCAATTAGGATGGCAGGCAGGCGAGCAGTTTGGAGCCAGCAGTCCTGGATTGTGAGAAGGATGTCTGACTGCCTGTTTAGGCCAGATTCCACTGGGCAGTTGAACATTTCTGGAGGGGTCCCAGATTGGAGATGGTGCAGGCTGGGTCGAGGGACACGCCCCTCCCCGCTCCCTGTGAACAAATTGCAAGGCACTGGGCCTCTAGTAAATAAATAGTAGAAGAAATGAGTTGTGTTTTGCATCCTCACAACTGTAAACCTACTTTTGCTCCACCCTGTGTTGTAGTTTACAGGTAGCTCTACATGTATATGATGTGAAATTTGCTTCTCTGTTAATTTAACAAATTTACTGATGTGCTGCTATGTGTTGGGCAGTGCACTAGGCATTGGGGGTACAATAGTGAACAAAGCATACGCAAATCCCCACTCTCATGGGCTCACAGTCAGAAATTAGGCATAGTAATAAGTAAAGTAGGTCATACTGTAAGGAACTATTTTGGAGTAGGAAAAGGGCTGGGGATGCCAGGAGTATGGATAGGGTTGCAATTTTAGACCTTACCAGGAAGGTGACAATTGAGTGGAGCCTTGAAGGTGAGTGAGAGAGGAAACCACATGGATACATGGGGTGAGAATATCCAGGCAGAGGAAACAGCAAGTGCAAAGACATGAAATTGGGGCATGCCTGTGCAAAGAGCAAGGAGGCCACTAGAGTACCTTCCGCAGGGGAGAGGGTGGAGGAGGTAGGGTAGGGGCAGAGAGGCTGCTGTTGTAGGGCCTTGCATGCCAGCCTAAGGACTTTGGCTTTCACTCTGACAGAAAGGAGAAGCTGTGGAGGGGTATTAAGCAGAGAAGTGATATGAATAGCTTTATTTTTAAAGGCTTATTATGATTGCTGCATACGGAGAAGAGATTATAAGGTGGCAAGGGCACAAACAGGGAGATGGATTAGGAAGCAGTTATGACAACCTGGGCATGAGAAGATGGTGTCTGTCTGCTTACTGTGAATTTAATGCTGTGTATATTGTAAATGAGGACCAGTGCAAATGGGCCATTTGGTTTATCTTCAGTCTCTGCACTTATCCCCTTGTGGTTCAAATCTTACACGGAAGGGAAAAGATAAATCAGTGACATGTTGCACTTTTTAGTCGTTACTACTAATAATAGGAATCTTGTACCAGTATATGGCTTTTTATAGTTTTCAGGACATTCTTATATGTAATGCCACACCTAATCCTCACATAGCCTGTTTAGTGGCTGGTAGTTTCCAGGTTTATGGGACGTGCCCATAGTCTCTTTCTTTTTCAGGAGTGTGTATATTGGCTTCACTGAGTATATACAAAGTAAGCAATAACCAGTAACCATCTATCCTGGAGGATGGGATTTGGGAACACTTAAAGAAATTTACTCAATTGCTGAATCATTAAAGAGTGTATACATCATTTGTGGTGGCTGGGTTGTCAAGCTGTAAAAGACTTCATTGTTATTGGAACTGAATCTGTAAATTGTTCAGAAGAAATTGCTTATATGCAAGAGCACTTATGCTTTTCTCCTTAGAAGTTCATTTTTCCCCTTTGCTGGATTCATATATCTAAAAATAAAATAGAGAAGAGTATTAAAACTGGAAGAACCCCTCCTAATATAGGGGACCTATAATACCAAAAGATATTTAAATCTTGCAGGGCAGTAATAGTAGGTGCAGTGCTGCCTTGTATATGTCAAAACATTTCAGGCAATGGTAGTTTTCCCAAAGGGAATTTAAATAATGAGGCTCATGACATTTTACTTTTAACCTACAAGATACATTGAATAAAATAAAATATTCAAGTTATGTCAAAATAGTGTAAATAACTTTTCTGTGTGATTTAATTTAAACTTAAGTATATTTTAAGTGTTTTAGAGAAAGGATGAGGGATTGTAGAAATTGCTATCTGTTATAGTATTGAGAAAGCAGAGTGTGTATTTTGTATTCAGAGATATATAACAGCTATTGAATGAAAAAAAAAAAGACTGAATGGGCAAATATACCTTTGTAGCCACAGGAATAATATATCACTGGAATTTGAATGTGTTCTTGAATTGCCATTTGTCTAGGAGATTGAATTTTTGAACAGTAACAGCAGTAAAATGCAAAAAAGGCAGATTAATATAGTGATGTTTGTAAAAAATATTTAAGTACTCAGGATAGGAACTTGAACTTATGGCTCATATAATAATACTTCATTTCTTTCTTACAAATATGATTTTTGACCAGATTAATATTTTATGTTGAAAAACCTACTCACTTGAATAAGCTTTCAATTATAATATCCCCATTAAAATGTATCTATTTTGCACTTTTTGTTGAGATAGCACTTATGTGTAAAATGCAATCAATATTCTGCCTTCCAATCTGACAAGCTTTTGCAATATGTAGAATATGTGTTAAGTTCTTTTTGAACTTTTTGGTAGGGAATTGTTTCTGGGACTGAGGGATTGGTACCCTGGCTGACTGCTTTATAGTTCACTATTCCTTTCTCTCTCTCTCTCTCTCTCTCTCTCTCTCTCTCTCTCTCTCTCTCACTGTGGACTATTCTTTACATTCTTCTTTTCTCTTTTTCCTTATTGATCTAATTTCACCACTGAGAAATATTATCGAGTGCCTACTATATACCAGGTATTGTTCTAGAGGCTAGAAATGCAGTTCCCTGCTCTCTGGAAACTTACCATCTTGTGAGGAGGGTGAACGATAAGCAACTTGAAACAAATGAAAAAATTTACTATGAGTAGGCCAAGACACAGAGTAGTGAGAGTCCTGTGCAGTATGATATTGGGGAGTGAGGGAAGGCCACTCACCTGGCAGGGAAGCTGAAATCTGAATGATAAGAGAGAGCCAGCCATATCTTCCTTATTGTGCTTTTTCCCCCCTTCCCTGTTGCCTACAGATTCATAGGAGCTTGGTGTATTCACAGCCCCTAAGTACCCATAGTTGAGGCCAATGGCACACTATACTCTTCTTTGTCTCCAGGGATGAAACAGACAGCAGATGGACTGACATTCATAATATGCCTACACTTTCTTACTTCCTATTGAGAAGTCACTAATTATTATGTATTTTAGGAGACATTGTTAAGCCTTTCACTGCCTCTTGCTCCTTCCTCTTCATACCACACATGTTGTACTTGCTTTTAATACATGCCTTGCAATATTTGCTTCCATCTCTTTCCAAAATGTCAACCTCACCTACTCCAATAAAAGCCAGGTAAGCATCATTTCCAGTCATCTTTCTTGTTCCAGAGGCTAACACAGTGTCTGAAGCAAATGCATTTCAATAACTGTGTTGTGTTGTAAACCAAATTAATAAATTGTTTAATCTTATAATGCTTGCTCTTATGATAATTTTGACCCACAAATGCACTCTTCTACTTACTAATACCCAAATGACTGAAGGAAAGCATGAAATGTAATGTAACGGGTTAATTTAAGTAACTGTGCACACTTGTCAATTAAAGGAAATGTAAAAGTTACATTAATAATGTTTCCTTTTTTAACTACTTATATTTTTTCAAGCAAAGAGAGCCGATTGTTGAACCACATTTAGAATTAATAGGAAGAAACAGAGAGACATGTAGAGAAACAACATGGTTATGTATGTGCTTTTAGACTGTAAAGTGAAATTAGATAAGTCATTTGAAGATCTATGATTCATTATAATGCAATCCATTATGTGGCTTACCTTAAATTACACTGTAACACTTGAGAAAAATGCCAGGGACTGAAGAAATATTTTATGTGGATGATCTCATCACCCATATATAGGAATCAGTATAGGTATTTATAATTTTTCATGGAAAAAAATTAAACATTTTAAAGCAACATTTAAAAACAAATTACATTTTAAATATTTAATCACACATGCTTTTATTTGTCCACTCCTAAGATGGAAAGAAATTGATGATAGTGAGGTCATTCTTTTTTTAAATTTAATTTCTTCCATCAACTTTGAGTTCATTCTTACAGTTTTAGAACTCTTTGCCATTTTTCCATTTGCTTTTTTAAAAAGAATCACCCATTTACGGATTACCAGTGATTGTCTTTAAATATTATGACATTTTTCACTATTACTGGTAAAGTCTTTTAAAGTCTACATATGATTTCACTATTTTTAATTATACGAGTCATAAACAATGGCCATTGTGTTCTTTGAACATGAATTACTCCCCAAAAGGGGAAAGAATATAAACAACATAAATACTTCACTTTATTTATTTATTTATTTGTGTGTGTGTGTGTGTGTGTGTGTGTGTGTGTGTGTGAAAAGAGAAACATGTAAGAACATGTCTATACAGTTCCTTCTAAAGTGCTAATTATGAGGCAGTAAATAGATAAATTAAGCAGAATATAATGGAAATAAGGGAAGAAAAGACATATATATACATTTTAATTTAATAAATCTTTATTGTTCAGATTATTACAATGTTCCTCTTTTTTCCCCTCATACCTCCCCTCCACCTGGTTCCCACCACACCTTCTGCCTTACCTCTCCCCCCACTGTCCTCATCCATAGGTGTACGATTTTTGCCCAGTGTCCACACCCCCCACACCCTGTTCCCCCTGAGAATTGTCAGTCCACTCCCTTTCTATGCCCCTGATTCTATTATATTCACAAGTTTATTCTGTTCATCAGATTTTTCATTCACTTGAATTTTAGGGTCACTTGTTGATAAATATGTATTTGTTGTTCATAATTTTTATCATCATCTCCTCCTCCTCCTCCTCCTCCTCCTCCTCCTCCTCCTCCTCCTCCTCCTCCTCCAAGAATGCCTTTCAGCATTTCATATAATACTGGTTTGGTGTTGATGAACTCCTTTAGCTTTTTCTTATCTGTGAAGCTCTTTATCTGACCTTTATTCTGAATAATAGCTTTGCTGGGTAGAGTAATCTTGGTTGTAGGTTAAAAAATTAAACATTTTAAAGCAACATTTAAAAACAAATTATATTTTAAATATTTAATCACACATGCTTTTATTTGTCCACTCCTAAGATGGAAAGAAATTGATGATAGTGAGGTCATTCTTTTTTTAAATTTAATTTCTTCCATCAACTTTGAGTTCATTCTTATAGTTTAAAAACCTTATAACTGTGGTTTTGAACTCTATATCCAGTCATTTGTTTTCCTCCATTTCTTTAATTTGTAATCTGTTCCTTTGTCTCCACATTTTTGCTGCTTCACTGAGTTGGTAGAATAGCTTTGTGTGCTAGGTGTCCTATATGGCTCAGTGGCTCAACCTTTCTAATTTCCTGAGGTGGACACTCTTTGTACATCCCTTTGTGCACTGTGTGCACAGCCTTGTTGTCATTACATCTTGATTGTTCTTGGTATCACTGGGAGGAATTGACCTCCAGGACAATTGGCTGTGAGGATCACCTGTGTCTGTGCTGGGAGAGCTTCTGTGCATGGAGATCCCCCTTATGAGACAAGACTTGCAAAATTGGGAAAGCCTCTGTGCTCAGCTTGGATGGGGCAGAGTGTCAGGGCAGAGCAGACAGCCTTGGCTTCTTGTCAGCCCTGCCCTATGGTGTCCCTGGGTCTCAGTGTCCCTCAGTAATTGTTGCAAGCACCCTCAAGTTTCTCCCCAAGTGCGTACATGCACCTGCGGCCCTCTGCCTCCCACAGCTCCCCTGAGTCTCCAGTGCTTTTCTCTTTTCTAGACAGTCCAGATTCCCCCTGGATGAGTCTGGGTTTCCAGAATCTCAGCTGAAACTGGAGTTTAGCACAGTTGGGAGCTTCCTTCTCTTTCCCACTTGAGAAAGCCAACATGCACTCAGCCGCTTGTCCTCTCCACACGCCTCCATACCTCAGCCTTTTGCAGCTCTTCTGAGTCTCAATGTCCTTTTCTCTTTCCTTCTAGTTGTAGAATTTCCACTCAGCCAGCTTTCCTTTGGTTCTGGATGCTGTCCATCTTGTCTTTTAGTTGTAGTTTTGAAATTATTGTGCGAGGCAGCATTTTAGGTGTTTATGCTACCGTCTTGGTTTCTCTGACATGGTTATAATTTGATAATTTTCTTAAATTTTGCTTTCTTCATGCATTGCAGACAAAATGTATTTAAACTTTTAAGACTTTACTTCCATGATAATTTTTATTATTTAAAAGAGAAATGTAGCATTGTTGTAATTGTACTCTGAAGGTCTGTGTCTGCTTTTGTTTTATTTTTAATTTATTGTGAGTTTAAAGGGGATAATTTATTCAAAATGAGTTTATTTTTATCATCAGTAAATAAAATAAGAAAATAGGGTGGAGAGGGCAAATTTGCAGCTTCTTATCATAGTCACATTCATTAGTGATAACACATATATCATGAATGTCTTTAATTCTTGCTTTAAAATCTTGATTAAGATGGAGTTGCTGGTTTTTCACCTTGAAGTATTTTTTAATATGGAGAGCTGACAGTGATGGATTGACTAATACGTAATAAATATAGAATCAGAGTCTGAAACGTACCATGAAATACCACCTCCAACTCCCTGAATCTCATTAGAAGTACACCTAAGTATTTAAATTCCTAAAATATCTGTAAAGAAAATTTTGTTACTTTTTAAATGTGGCATACAGTTATGTCTTGGTATCCACAAGGGATTGATCCCAGGACCCTACGGATACCAACATTTGCAATGCTGCAGTCCTTATGTCAAATGGAGTAGTATGTGCACGTAGCTTATATTTGCATACAAGCTACAGCAAGGTATGCCTACCATCATTTCATGCATATGGACTCACTGTAGGGCCTGGTACATGGCAAAATCAACTTTTGTTTTTTTTGGATGTTTCTGGGATTTTTCCCTCTAAGATTTTTATCAGCATTTGATTAAATTCATGGATGCAAAACCTGTGGATATGTAGGGCCAGCTGTCTGTCATACACACAGATGCATGTCTAGTGCTCAGATAGTTTAAAGAACAGCTATAAACTTCTATGGAACCACCACCCAGGTCAAGAGAGAGAACCTTCCTAGAAGTCCTTTCCATGTGAAGTTTCATTTGCTTTCTATCAAATCCAGTCCCAATTTTTTTCAAAGTCTATATTCAAGGATTCCATGTAGAGTCATTATTTCTCTGCCCCAGAATCTCAGGGATTTATTATTGGAAATAGTTAAACCCTCTCTATGTGAGAGTTATTTCCAATCCTGGTGCATTTGAAATATATTTAGTGGCTGAAAGTAAAAGTATATATGTAGGTAATTGTGCCAGTTGATGCATTTGGTGAATAAGCTGTAGGAAGCATTCTTCTTTCTGTCTTTGAAATGCAGAGGCTTAAGTGAAAAGTTAAGGAGATTTGGGTAGATGAGGTGGAAAAGAGATTCTTGGATTGACACTGATGAAATCCATCTTTCATGATGATGTAACAGATCCAACAGAACTACCAGTTGTTGAAATAGCGGCATAGAAGGCGGTTCCTAGAAGGCAATTTTTGATTAATAAGACATCAAACAAATGATTTAACAGTAAGGTAAACAGATTTTTCAGAAGAAAAAAATGCCCACTGCCATTCTTGACTAGATACTAGATATTTTAATCTACACCTCGGTGCTCTGCCCATAAAACGTGTTGCTTTTCTTCCTTCTGACAGCTTCTGCATTGTGTCCAAACCTATTATACTGATTTCTGACATTAGGACCATTTGTTTGGTTTAGCTTTACTGTATTTTGAATTATTAACCACTGAGCAGATACCTCATTACTGTAAAAAGAATTATAAGCATCATTGAAATGGTGCCAGTGATGAAGGAGCAGATGGGTGCCGGTTTCTGCCGTTTGGGGTGTGTGTGTGTGTGTGTGTGTGTGTGTGTGTTTTCCTCTTCTCCTGGGAGAGCTGTTGGCACAGTATAACAATATGCAATTAGATTACTGGAAAAGAGAGAATAAATGAAGGAAAATTAAATTAGCCCTACAGAAGTCTACATATATTTTTTTAAAGAAAGAGAAAACAAACCTGTCACCTTTAAATATAGGTATTTATTATAATTAAAGAGTGCACTACATATTTTCCCTATCAAATTTAATATTAGCGCCCTGCTTCATTCTTTATTTTTGTTGTCTGGTGCCCTCCTTGTTCACTTTTATGCTTTGTGGTGGCTCTGCTTAATAATCATTGCTGCCGGGACAGAGCTGCCATCAGCAGAGATGTGACAGTTCACAAAGAGAGATGTTCTGGTATTCCAAGACACAGGGGACATTAAGTATGGTGTAAGACAGAACAGGTCGTCTTTATTTTGACCTATAAAAAACAGATCCTATTGTAAAAAATATCACTATACAGAATATCTTTAGCCTGTAGCTTTGGATGACATCAGTCTTCACGGTTTTCACTGTATTTTATTACTGCATTTTTGTCTTTTCCTCTTCTTTACATTTTGAAAAGAAACCCAGAGGGATTCACTATACTATATATCAATTTTGTTACACCTTGTCTGGCTCCAGAGGCACCTCTGAATGAAGTGTTCTGTTTTCTTGTTGGAGTATATTCTTCAATGTGTTAAAGGGTCATGGTTTTTATTGTCACTAGCTGAGGTGAAGAACAGGAACTCATCAATATTTTTCCCCAGATCTCTCCCTATGTCTCTTACAACCCCATTTATTTGTTTGTTATCTCTACTTTTCCTGGTTGAGATTTCTTCTAATTTAGGTCTCTTGCATCTCACACACAATCCATTAGGGTGTTCAATTTTCTCTATCTTCAAAATATATCCAGAATCCAACCACAGTAGCATCTCCCCTTAACCTTAGCCATTAATTTAGTTACCCACTGCCAACCTAATCCAAAAATATTAAATGGGAAATTCTAGAAATAAAATATTTCATAAGTTATAAATTATGCAGTGTTCTGAGTAGCATGATGAAATCTCAAACTATCCTGCCCTGTCCCACCTGCGACTGAATCATCACTTTCTAGCACATCCACACTGTATATTCTACCTGCCTCTTACTTAGTAGCCACCTAAGTTATCAGATCAGTTATGAAAGAGAAAAAGACCACATGCACATAACTTTTATTATGGTGTGTTGTTATAATGGTTGTGTTTTCTTATTGCTGTGAATTTCTTACTTTGCCTAATGTTTATGTATAGACTAAAAAACAATATATAGGGTTTGGTGCTATTCAAAGGCTCAGGTATTTGCTGCGGGTCTTGGAATATATCCTTGATAGATAAGGGGTGACTACTGCACTTATTATTTCAACCACCCGGAACAGAACCACGTGAATTACATCAGAAAATAATATATATTTTTTTTGCTCATACCATTGCTCTTCTGTTTTCCTCAGTTCATTCTCACTAAAGGAGCCAAGGTGATCCTTTTGAAATGCAAATCCAATCATGTCATTCTTCTCAGACTCTGCAGTGACTCTCCATTTCACACAGAGCACAAGCCACAGTCCTTGCAGTGACCTTAAAGCCCTACCGATTCATTCTCCATTTCCTGCCTGACCTGCCCCATCTTGGTTCAGCCACACTTGCCTCCTTGTAGCTTCTTAGCCTCAGCTCTTTCATCTTTGTGGGAACATCTACTGATATCCACTGTGGTCACTCCCTGACCACCTGTGAGTCTCAGTCAAATGTTACCTTTATAATCTTGCAACGTATCCCATGTTTTATCTAGATTTAATATGCTTCTTGAATTCTGTGTGACTCTAACTGTAATACAGTTCTTCATTAATTTATAGATGGGAGTGAGGAATGATAATCTTCGCTTTGAAAACAAAACAAAGGGGATTCACTACACTATATATCAATTTCAGAACACCTCGTATGGCTTCTGAATGAAGTGCAGAATAGATCATAATCCTCTTGCCTGAGTTCAGTTGGGTTGCTATAGTAGAATACCATAGGCCCAGGGTGGCTTATAAAAAACAGAAACTTATTTCTCACAATTCTGGAAGCTGGGAAGTCTAAGATTAAGCCCCAGCAGATTTGGTTTCTGGTGAGAATCCTCTTCTGATTCATAGATGGCCGTGTTCACATTGCACCCTCACGTGGAGGAGGAAGGGCGAGGGAACTCTGCAGGGTCTCTTTTATAAGAGCAGCACTCCTCACATAGCACAACCACCTGTCTTCATTCCAAATGCATATTCTTTTCATTATTGGCAAGAAGATTATAATTTAAATATTTTAAGGTTATTATAACAAAAACTTGACTTTTCTCCAGGAAAATAAATAAGTAGACCAAATTGGGCTATGGGGAGTAGGATCTTGTGGCTCAGCATAACGAACTTTTAAGTAGTGCAGCTATCCAAAGACAGAGAGGGCTACATTGTGATGTAGTGGATATTTAGTCCTTTGGGTGGTCTATAGAGGTGGGTGATGACAGATTCTTAACTTGACCTTCTACCTCCAAGAATATCCAATTTGAATGCCTACTCCATAGCCAAAGGCTTTAGTGGTGGAATAGCATAATTATTATTTATTTGTCTTTTAGAGTAATGTCTTATAAGAGTATAATGTCATATAGTCTAAAGTGCTTGCAGTATACTATCAAACAATTACGTATACTCCCAAGAGCACTTTGAGCTAGGATTTACTATGTCTGGTTAATAAATGAGGAAGCAGTTTCAGAGTCTATGTTGGCTTGCCTGGAACACAATGCCTGGTAAATGATGGAATTGGGAGTTTAAAGAAGACCCTTTAAACTCACTGCTCTTTTTATTGTACGGAAATAATCAATGAAACTATCCTAATGTACCCAGTCTTGGGAAAATATTTCAATAGAACTCAAGAAGAAATAGAAAATAAAAAAGGTCTATAACCATTAAAGAGAATCAGTTGTTTAAAAATCTTGTTGACCAAAAATCCAAAAAGGCCTAATCATTTTTATAAGAAAGTTCTATGAACAATTCTAATCTGATATAAATTGAGACTAAAATTATGTCTGCTTCCCAAATCACTATATAAAGGTTGGACAACCTTGATGTCAAAACTAGAGCAGGAAGTATGTTAAGGGAAAATTAAAGGCAAATATCACTTGTAAAGTTATATGCAAAAATTCTAAATAAAATAATTAAACTGAATCCAGCCTTGTATTTAAAACATCCTGCATAAAGAATTTCTACCAAGTAAATTCCATATATGATGCTGAAACATTAGAAGTGTTCCCTTTACAATTAGAAATGAGACGTGTGTCTTCTCTCACTGCTTCTGTTCACCATTGTACTAGAAGTCGTAACTATAACAGTAAAGCAAAAGTTAGCATCCGAATATTCTGTACATGAAAAATTAAAATTAATATATTTACAGCTCATGTAATTTTATATATAAAATTAATGTACATTAAAGTTAGTATATAGTCTTTTCTTTGAAACAACACTTATCCAAACTCTTTTTCAATGATGATACTTAAAGGGGGGAAAATTGGATTATCTTTATTTGTTATGATTTTTATAACCATGCATTGTTTCTATTAAAAATGTTCATGTTGCCCTGGCCGGTTTGGCTCAGTGGATAGAGTGTCAGCCTGTGGACTGAAGGGTCTTGGGTTTGATTTCTTGGTCAAAGGCACATGCCTGAGTTGTGGGTTCAATCCCCAGTGATTGGCAGGAGGCAGCCAATCAATGATTCTCTCTCATCATTGATGTTTCCATCTCTCTCTCCCTCTCCCTTCCTCTCTGAAATAAATAAAAATGTGTGTGTTTTTTTTTTAATGTTCATATTGATGGAAAAAAACATGGTTAAAACAAAGTCTAGAGAAAATAATAATTATTTTGTCTTGGAAATGTTATACATAACAATTCTTTAATTAAAATGTATTCACTTGGACTTAGCAAATTTTTATAACAATCGTATATAATAAAAGGCTAATATGCAAATCAACCAAACAGTAGAACTACTGGTCGCTATGACGTGCACTGACCACCAGGGGGCAGATGCTCAATGTAGGAGCTGTCTCCTGGTGGTCAGTGTGCTCTCAGCCAGAAGCCGGGCTCATGGCTGGCTAGCAGCGGTGGTGGGATCCTGTCCCTCCTCTGTGGCAGCACTAGGAATATCCAACCGATGGCTTAGGCCCGCTCCCTTTAAGGAGCGGGCCTAAGCCATCAGTTGGACATCCCCTGAGTGTTCTCAGACTCGAGAGGGTGCAGTCTGGGCTGAGAAACTCCCCTCCACTTAGTGCACAAATTTCATGCACCAGGCCTCTAGTAATAATATAGAGATCTATTTGTACAAAAATAGTTTAATACACTGGGTCCCACAAACTTTGATCTTACTGGTCAATAGTAGTATATAATTTGGTATTGGATTCAGGTGCATCTAACAAAACAAATGAAAATATCTTCAAATAAGATAGAAGTTAATTTATATCACAAATGAAAGAGATTTATTTCCTTTGAAGATAAGATGATGGTATGGTTTTGCTGTATATCATCAGCGACCTAGACTCCTTCCAGCTCACCCCTCTCTCATCTTTATGATATAATCCCTGTCCTCATAGTCCAGTAGTTGCTAAACCTCCAGCCATCACATGTCCCCTTAGCCAGCAGGATAGAAGGAGCCAAGGAGGCACACACAAATCTTTGCCACATGATTTTATCTATCTGCAGCTGAGCTGGGATATGTCATCCTTTAGTTGAACAGCAATGTGGCCAGCTAAAAAATTGGGTTCTTGTTAATGAAGGCAGAGAAGGAAAAGGGATGGTGTAAGGCTAGTGGTTTCTGTCACATGTGGATATTTTCACTTAATAATTAAGCCAGTTTAATTGTTGGAAGAGTAGAACAAACATATTCTATTTAATTTTACCTTATCCCTTTCAGTGTAGGAATAGTGTGTCATTGAGCTGTTTTTATTTTAAGGCAATTTGTCATTGGGAATAGTAAATGCCCAGAATAAGCTTCATTAAAATTCAGTTATTTAGAGTGAAGTTTCCTATTTTTTTTCAGGCAATTCATACTAACAATTGTCTTTAGCATAATTGCTGGATTAATACCATCTCTTTTCCAGATTAAATATTTCTTACAGCAGTTGTCCTCTGCAGTTGGAGTAATAACACACTCTTTATTTATATGTTCTGGGACCCAAAATTGAGTTTGGCTTTTTCTACCATCTCCACCAACTCACTCTCAAATGCCTACAAATATATACACAGAGAGACTGTTGTTTCTCTACTTTGTAGCATAAAGATAATTATTTTCTTATTATTTAAAAAAAAATAAAACTGCGTAGTTACTAGAACATATGCATCTGTGATTTCTCTGTTTTTGAAGATTGTGGTGGTTTTGTTGTCTGTACATAAAGACCTAACAAGCTTTAAAAGTTAAAAGAGAGAGGCTTGAAATTTAGTGTTTTAAGTAAGGTTAGAGAGCATTCTCAATAATTTCTCTCAGTTTGCATTTTGTAACTTTGCTGAGGGACATAAATGAATAATTGCAGAAATACAGAGCACTCTGCAATATTTTTAAATTTACTCATAATCAGAATCTCACTAGGACTATTGGGATTTTTTGAATTTGAACATATAGATTCATTTGTCTTGAAAAATAAGCTGGAGATAATAATAGCCAACAAAATATTGACAAATAAAGCAAGGAAACTTGACTTGTCAGATGTCTAAATGTATCATTATAAAGTTAAAATATGACCCCCCCCCCAAAAAAAAGAATGGTAAATCAGTGAAACAATAAGTATATAGAAAATATGTTTACATTTATATACATACAAAGAATGTGTCAAGACTATCAACATAGGATTTAATAGAGCCATACACAAAATTGGGTAATTATTTGTGAAAAGAGTTGATTTCTATTCCATACCATACATAAAAACATATTACAGATGGATTCAATATTTGCAAAAATGAAACGATGATTCCGCTAATCTCAAAATGGGGGAAGGACTTAAAAGTGAGAGACAAACACAAAAGAAAATATGTTAATCATTTGATTTCACAAAATACAACCTAATTTAGGTAAATGACATCCACATACAGCAAGTCCTTGAATAATATTGTTTTGTTCAACATCTGTATGTTCGATGTCATTTTGATGAATGAGATGCCCAAGGAACTTAATTTTTGTTTATATCAATTAGCCTATGGCAAAATTGGTTTTATTATATGACGTTTTACTTAAAGTCACAAAACCTATTAAGGAAGTTAAGTGAGGACTTATTGTATATAAATGCATGGAAAATAGACTGAAGAGTACATGCAACATTGTTAACAGAAGTTGCTTTGTGTAAAGAAATGGAATTGATTCAGGTTGTTGTCTGAGGTAGTCTTTCACAACTCATTCTGAGTACTGGCATGTTTTCTTACCTCTTAAACAACAAAAATGTAATGAGTCATTGCATTTTTACTGAATCAATATAGTTATAAATGTGAGGAGAAGCAAACAATATACAGGTTGTGTTGAGTGACTTTTATGAGCAGCCTTTGAGACAGACATAATTTCTCCATTGTCTATGCACAATACTATTAGGATTTGGATAGTTTCAGAATCTGGACACATTCTTATTCCAACATCAGGGGCTATTTTAAAGGAGGAGGATAAAAAATTCACCAATATAGTCCTAAGAAGCAAGTCAGTGTAACACCATGTGAAAACGAATTATTACAGCTTGGTCAGTGGTATTGTTGAACAGTGCTCTATCCTCGGGCTGGTATTCTAAAGAAACCACTACAGCATCAGGGTTTGCTAACCTGTGAACAAATCCATCACCAGATATGGTCCTGGGAATGGTGAAACATTTTAATGTTTCCAGAACTGTGGTTTCTTTCATGTAATATGTACATTTAGTGTAATGATTCTTGATTTTTTTTTGTCTTGCAAAGTTCTATTAAGTTGACTGTACAGGTCAAAACTGATGGCACAAGCAAATGAACATTCACAGCTTATACAAAAAATTAACTCAAAGTGTATCACAGTTAAATGTAAGACATAAGATTATAAAACTTTTAGGAAAAAAATTGATCTAAATCCTCAGAATCTAGGGCTAGATGAAAAGTTCATAGACTTGATACTAAAAGCACATCCATAATGAAAAAAATCAATAAATTGTACCTCATCATAACTAAAAACTTTTGCTCCACAAAAGACCCTGTGAAGAGGAAAACAAGACAAGCTACAGACTGAAATAAGTCTTTGCAGTCCACATATCAGACAAAGGCCTTATTTCTAGAATATATAACAAACTCTCAAAATTAAACAGTAAAAAAAATTACAAAATGGACAAAAGACATGAATAGACATTATGCTGAAAAAATACAGATGGCAAATAAGCACATGAAAAGATGCTCAACATCATTACCCACTAGGGAAATGCCAATTAAAAGCATAGTGAGATATCACTACCATAGTACATACCTATCATACGAGCTAAAATTATAAATACCAACAGCCTGTGCATTGTTTGCTTTTTCTCACATTCGTAATTGTTTTGATTGAGTAAGTATTAACAGCAGATGATGTCAAGTTTCTAGAGAACTGGATCACTCATGTATTTGCTAGTGGGAATCTGAATGGCCTAGGCCACTCTGGAAAAGATTGTGGCAGTTTCTCACAAAATGGCCATATAACTCAGCAATTGCATTCTTGAACACTTATTCCAGATAAATAGAAATTTATGCTCACACAGAATCCTGTTTATACCTGTTTATAGCAGCATTATTTGTAAAAGCCCCAAACTGGAAACAAACTAAATGTCCTTCAAAAGTTGAACAGTGGTATATCTCTACCATGAAATAGGACTCAGCAGTAAAAAAGGAATGAGCTATTGATACATGCAACAACTTGGATGGATCTGAAGGCACTTATGCTGAGTGAAAAAGCCAATCTCAGGAGAATTCCCGCTGTATGATTCTGTTGATGTAACATTCTTGAAATGACAAACTTGAAAGGGATGGAGAACAAATTTCCTTCATGTGCTATTGTACTACTAGTGCAAGATGTTACCATAGAGGGAAACCAGGAGAAAGATTTATGGGATCCCTCTCTATTATTTCTTCTAACTGCAATGAGCTGCAATGATCTAAAAAGCACACAAAACAAGAACAAACAGAAAACTAATGGTCCATTCAACGACAGGGGAAAAGGACAAATGACTCAACAGTGTGGGTAAGTAACTTGCTCAGGGTTTCAGTGCATATGTGTAGCAGTGCTTAGATTTGAATTCGGAGCTCTCTGGCTTGTCTGTGTTTCCACAGCACATCCCTTCTTCCTGGAAAATTCAGCTAAAAGTAAATAGCAACCATTTTTACATGCAGGACTTGGAAGCCATTTCTTCTGACTAGCAAAGAATATTGAGATCAGATCTTAGGTTTTAGTCAAGCTCTTCTCAACTGTTTTCCAAAAATATCTGGCAATGCTTCTCAAATATCGTAAGATTGCCTGGAGCTCTTGATAAAATGCAGATTGCAATCAGTCTTGGGTGGGTCCTGGGACTATCTCTCTATATAAAAGCCTAAGCTAACATCTGACTGTTCAACTGTCCAACTGGTGGCTATGACACACAATGGACACCAGGGGGCAGATGCTACAACCAGTAGCTGTGAGGCACACTGACCACCAGGGAGCAGACTTTCAGCACAGGAACTGCTGAGCTGTGGTAACTTGACAGCTGCAGTTCTTGGGTGATGCATCCAGAACCAGAGAGGAGGGAGCCCAATTCCAGGGTGTATCACCAAAAACTGCTCTCTCTCTATCCAGGACTCCCCAGGGATGTCAGAGAGCCGGTTTTGGCCCCATCCCCACAGACCAGGCCAAGGGACCCCACTGGTGCACAAATCTGTGCACCGGGCTTCTTGTCCTATATAATAAAAGAGAAACATGCAAATGTGACCATACCTTCGCTACGCTACCAGCCAATCAGGAGTGGGGGCGGCGTGGCTGCACCAGGCACGGGGTGGGAAGCTGGTGTGGGGTGTGGCCACGGATGGGAGGCCGAGGTGCTGGGCAGCCAGGGGAAAGAAGGCCTTTTGCATGAGAGCTGGGTGCAAAATTTGGAATGCCTTTGTGTTGTTCCAATTTTAGTATATGTGCTGTCGAAGTGAGCAAGCTATGAGCTCTGCCTGCATGGTATTTAAGGGCTGGCGAGATCCCTCCTTTTCAGTTATGGTGACTGAGTCACATCCTTTCGCGGTGACCTTGGGACAGTTAGGGGAATTTGATGCCACGGGATCCCCTCACAAGGCTTGCATGTTGGTTGCTATGATAGTTAGGCTGCGACTGAGCTGCAGGGTTTATTTGTTGCATGGGACATGCAAATGAGCACCCAAAGCACCTTGGGTAATGAGCGCGAGGCAGGGCTGTGTGTTGTCAGGCCCAAGTACTGGGTTGCGAGTTCTGAAGCCAAGTGGCAGTTTGGGTCCACGCCCCCAGCCCAGTGCCCATGACAGGGTTGGTTGCTGGCCTCTGGAGCATGCAGAGACCCTGGTGTCTGCTGCTGAGTATGGCCCAAGGGTCCCTACATGCCCTCTGGCCTGGCACCCACAACAGGGCTGACTGCTGCCCTGGCGGTCCCGGCAGGCCCACGGCACCTGTTCCCCAGGCTGAGCGGAGGCCAGCGGGAAGGCCAGCCACTTCTGTGCTTCACTGCGGGCGCTGGGGGTCCCAGATCGTGAAGGGTGCATGCGCCGGGGTCCCAGATTGCCGGCACATGCACAAAGGGTGGGACCGTGGGAGGCTGGGGGAAGACTGGCCACCGCCACACTTCAGCATGCACGCTGGGGATCCCAGATCGCCATGGTGGCGGGGCCAAGCCAGAAGCCATTAGGGGTGATCAGGCCAGGAGGGGAAGGCAGTTGGGGGTGATCAGGCCAGGAGGGGAAGGCAGTTGGGGGTGATCAGGCCAGGAGGGGAGGGCAATCGAGGGTGATCAGGCTGGTGGTGGGGGGCAGTTGGGGCTGAGCAGACCAGCAACAGAGTGGTTAGGGGTGACTAAGCAGTCAGGCAGATGAGTGGTTAGGAGCGGATTGAGAGGGGGTTGTCCAAGTGCCAGTTTAGGCCCGATCCCACAGGGGTCTCAGATTGGAGAGGATGCAGCCCGGACTGAGAGACAACACCCCCCCGCCATCCCGTGTGCACGAATTTCATGCGCTGGGCCCCTAGTTTCTAATAAGCTTTCGGGTGATGCTAAAAGCTATTATTGGTGGATTACTCACTGCACAGCAAGAATAAAAGAAATCTCTATGTTGGCTGTTGGCAATTAAAGTGACTTAAAGAATACCTTACACAAGTCTTTCAGATGTGATTAGGATACTGCACTCCAATGGCACATGGAACGAGAGAGGAAGGCGACTATTGTCAGGCTATAGTTCAAACATGGGATCCCTCCATAAGTGGGCAGTTGACAGACATTTTAAGTGTGGGAAGAGACAAACTGAAGTCAAAGCATAATATTAAAGAGGTGCTTTGCACTCAGCTGTTTTTTGTCAGTGTAAAGTTGTCTCTTCCTACATTCGTATGTAAGAGAAATTACTGATAAGATGGGAAGTTTATTGTGTCCACAGCCTAGCCTGTCATCAAACCTGACAGCTCCATTTCCATCCTTTTAAATACCTGGGGATTTGATTTGCCCTGTTATCTAAACTAATTAGGATCAGACATCCATAGCTTCCATTTATTCAGGGATACTCATATTTTCTGTGTGTGTTACTGAACTGCACAAAAACATTGAGCCAAAGAATTTTAGATGCCCTTCTTTGAAAGTCAGTCTTTAATTAGTAAAGCTTTTATCAGGTTTTATGAAAAGTGCCATTCTTCCTGAGGTAACTAACCCTTGATGTGGCTTTATGTTTTGATGGGAAATTAATAAATGACTTTGAGAACTGGGAAAATGAAGTGTGAAATTATGTGGTATTTCCAAGTGTTTCTCTTGTGATTTGTATTTTATAGATACTAAGTCACATTTGCTGGTGCTCATGGGTCACCAACCCCTTGGGTTTCTAGAAGTTTCTTTAAAACATAGGCCTGAAGCGTGCAATCCTGTGCAACTTACACCACTGGCCATGCTACAGGGGGTTGTGCTAACTTTCTTCTTAGAACCAAGTTAATGCTCTTTTCTTTTTCCTCCTCCCTTAAAATAAATAGTCCCTGCTGGTGGAAGTAATAATGACATACAAAGGTACCCTTGAAGAATTCTTTTTCTCACTAGACTTCTGCCTCCAATCTTGCCCCAACCCCCTCCACTTTAGCCCCCACATCTTGGCCAGAATTATCTTCTATAACACACCTCTGATCCCATCCACTACAGGATAAAGACTAAGTACCTTGGCATGTATCGGGAGGTCCTTCCTGCATTGCCTCCTGGCCTTCTTTTCAGTCTTACCCCCTGACTCCTTCACCTTACCACGTTCCTCCTACTACTTGTAGTTCTTAGAACTGGATTTGCTCTCTTCTGCCTCAAGGTTGACCTAAAGGCTTTTCCTCTTTTAGAGATGCTCATTCTCCACTGGCCACTTGGTGAACACCTGCTGCTTAGCTCAGATAGGTACTTTGTGAAGCTGCCTGACTTAGTCAATGCTGTTTGGTTTCAAGGAATAGAAACCCACTCAGATTATTGCAAATAAAAATGTTTATGTAAATGAGAGAGCAGGCCACACTGTGGACATTCCCCACTAGGACAGGGAATATATTAGGTCACTGGGGATAGAAGAGACAGTCAGGAACCATGGTTGCTCCTAGGTGTTGTCTGATTTCTATCACTCTTCTCTATTTCATTCTCTTTTTATATACAAAGTGATATTCTGCCTTCTGTACTCTTTTGTCACTTCATCTAGCTCACAGCTTCACGTTGGCTGACCCTGTCAACTTGGCCCTGGCTCTGCATGTATTTTCAACTCAACTAACCTCTCATTTTCACAATTTCAAGTTCTGAGAGAGTGATATTTGGATTGGCCCAGTTAAGTCAAGTGATTAATTAGTACGGTTGGGGAGTACCATTCAAGGTGGAAAGTGCGTGTTTGGTGCTACTGTCTGATTTAACTACTTAGAAGTAGATGACCCTTCTGCTTTCTTCCTAGTCCCTCTCTTTACTGTGCTCCTAAGTGCATAGTTTCACTTAATCTTCACTCAAAGAGTACAAGGTATTCAGACTGTAGGCATAGCATCTCACTTCATATTGAGAAATTCTCCAAATTTCAGGGTTGTTTTTTCTCTCACAGTTTCATGTAAGAAGAGCAAGTTCACTTTTTCCACTAGACATCCTCTCACTGGGATTATAATAAAATCTTTTGTTGTTGGTGGTGGTTGATTCAGGGGACTTAACTCTGTTTATTTGGGAAGAAAAATTGGAATAAAATTGTAAAAGAAAGATTTTTAAATCCCTTTTGCTGTGCAAATTTATCTACAGGAGTGAGCTAAAGATAGTAAAATTACATTTAGGTTAATATCATTCAGCTCAACTACTTCCTAAGACTATTCCAGCGAGAGTGCTTTAGATGATAAGGGGCAAAATTTTTCTAGGAAAACTTATTTAACTGGGAATATCCTAAAGAAACTCAATTAAAGCTAAAATCGATCTGAGAATTATAGAGGGTTTTTTTTTCTTTAAATACATACCACATTCTGTAAATTCTTCCATGATGCCCTATTTTGAGAATTTATCTTACAGAACCAGTTCTGTAATAGGGAATAAAAACATGGTAATGATTTTATTGATTATTACCAATGAAAAATACTGTTTTTTGAGGGACCTATTGCAAATATCTTTCATGATCCTCATGACAAATCTCTAGCTTCATCCTGGAATTTGCAGAATAGTATAAGCATGATTTGTTGCCCAAAGAGAAGAATTGGGTACCGGTAATTTTTTTTAAAAAAATTCAAATATGTTTCCTTGCTCTCTCTCCATTACCTTTTTTTTCTCCTTTTTGTTTATTTTTTATTTTTTTAATATATATTTTATTGATTTTTTACAGAGAGGAAGGGAGAGGGATAGAAAGTCAGAAACAATGATCAGCTGCCTCTTGCACACCCCCTACTGGGGATGTGCCTGCAGCCAAGGTACATGCCCTTGACCAGAATCAAACCCAGGACCTTTCAGTCCACAGGCCAACACTCTATCCACTGAGCCAAACTGGTTTTGGCCTTTTTCTCCTTTTTAACTATGAGCCATACAACTTGATTATGCATTACTTTTTCCATCTACAAGAGGTTAGAGATACCTCTTATGTTTGGTACTTATGATTATTTGAGGGAAGAATGTGAATGTACCTTATAGACTCCTGTGCTTTAGAAAGATGAGACACAGCTTGGGCCTAGTATATGCAATGAAGAGAAAGAATATGCTGACATGTGATCCCTGCCCTAAAGGACTAGCACTTAGTTTGGGAGTCGGACAAAGCTAGGCTCTTTGCCTCAACATTCTAAGTCAAAAGATTTGAAGTATAGCCTGCTATTATGTCAAGCAACTCTCCCTCTTTCAGATTCTTATAATTGGGTAAGTTTGGGAAATAATGACAAAAGATCTCACTCTCATTTTCTTCACTCATTAAATGGAGGTTTAAAAAAATGCCTACCCAGTTGATTGTGATGAACTATGAAAAAGGGAACATTCCTGAAAGTACCTACATGGTACTTGGAACGTGATGCGTGTTTAATAAATGGTTGTTCCCCTACCTTTCAATAATGAATAAAGAATAGATCAGAATCCCAAGGGCAATACAAATAAAGTGTCCTGGTACTTCAGAGCAGTAGGAGGAAGAGCTTACTTCTATTTGGGAAAGAGAGGAGAGGTGTTCTCTGTGCTGGCCTACCACTATGAGAGGTGGTGTGTGCAAGGAAGTGGGGAGTCAGGGTGTGTTAATGGGCAGTCCCTGGCATCTTATAGAACTTGGTTTCAAATACTGGCTTTTCTATTTAATAGCTAAGTAACCTATAGCACATCACTTTAAATGAGAGAGCAGGCCACACCGCTCATATGCATCAGTTTTCTCACTTATACCATAAGGGTAATAATAAAACCTGTCTGATGGGATTGTTGTCACTAAAAAACTCATCATTCATTTATTCAACAAGTATTTCTGATCACTTGTTATTTGTCAGGCATTGTTCTAGATATTAGGAATATAGCAGTGAAAAGGAAGAAGTAGAACACTATCATACAGTTAGTGCTCAAGAAATGAGAGTCATTATTATTCTGTAATAATATTATTCTGCCAGCCCTGTTGTGTAATTTATATCTTGTTACCATGACACATGTATAAATTACTAGAGCTTTAATTGTTTGGCTAGAAACACAGAATCAAAATTGTAGAGCCTCGCTAAAGGGGACCACAGAGCTCCTGTGGAATATTGATGCCCAATGTATTCACAGTTGGTAGCTGGTGATGCACAATAGGTGTACACCACTGTGTTTTTCTAGAGGTGGTGATAGACTGATCAATGTCTGATCTGGGCACATGCTTCTGTTAAATTCCTCTTGTGTGCCAGGGCTCATGTTTTGGTGGTGTTTAGATTTATAGGCACTAGCCATGATAAATTTAGCAGATCCACAATATGTACATATGTATGCTTTGAAGGCAGAACATTGACGCAGAAGGTGAAGGAGAGGGTAGGAGTAAGGATATACCCTTTGACTTCATTATCATCAGACCATGTAATTGAATTAGCCATAGTTGGCCAACAACCAGTTTATTACTATTGAGATTAACATACAATATACTAGTTTATTGTACTGATTGTTTTGTTCCTGACCTGTTGCTTATTTATTTTGCCAAGAGCCCTCTTTGTATACCTGGCATTTGTAGTACAGCAAAACCATGTCTAAAGATTTTACCAAAAAGCCAGTTACTCCTTATGGAAGTGTGCAATAACTGAAATAGTTAAGAAAATTATGCCTAGTAATAGCTAGCAGCAGAAATTTTAATAGGTTAGAAAGAGGAAGGCCCTTATTACATGTTATTGTTCTTGAGCACAAATGTATATCTTCCAAAATCCCAAAGTTGAGAATTAGCACTGTAAGCTTTTTTGAAAATTATTGCTGCTTGTGAAATTTATTAATGGTATAGATGCTACACTAAAGACATTTAGCACTTTTATGAATGAGAATTTTCTTTTTGGTTCTATTTTTAGCCATTTAGGAAACAGTTTTCTTAAAATAGTTTCAGTTTGGGATAGGCATCTACACACGCTTTTATAAAATAAAAGTCATTAACGTACACAGTATTTTCCAGAAAATAATTATTGCTTTCAGAGTAGACATAAGTAAATTAACTTCTAATTAAGTCTTTTGTTAATTTTCTGTCCCTTCTGTATTTATCGGCTCTCATAAGTTACATTGGGATTTACATTGATTTGTGTGTTTTTTAACATTTTAGACAGTTAGACAAATATCCAAAGGTACCTATTGTCATTCAATTAATAGGATAGCTTCCTACCCTCTAGAAACAAAAATATTGTATGGAAATGAATAAAGCTGTGCAAAATAGTGACTTTATAATTCTGCAAGGTGTTGTACTCCATGGCTTTGGTTAATGAGAAGTGTTCCTTCTTCCTCTCAGATTTCGTTTGAAATGTGACATAGAAAGAAAGACAAGTAGAAAGTTTTGGATGTTTTGGGTGTTTTCAGTTGTATATTTAAGATTGTACCTTTGACCTGGCCCAGTTAGCCATATTTTTGTCCTATAATTATAGTTATATAGAGAACTATTGAAGCTGTAGCAGAGTATGTAGTTTGAAAACATCCATCAAATATATAACTATAAAAAATGAAAAATTACCCATTGATTTCACAATACAAATAACAGAGTCAATAAAATCCTATTGTCTGGTACAGAAAGAGTCCAGAAGAGCAAACAGTGATCCTGGTGTTTAGTGTGTCCTGGGCGTTTGTCAGAATGCAGGATGAGAAAGGGACTTGTTGTAGGAGTGGATTCTACCTTCCATGGAAGTGGCCTTGATAAAAGTCTGAAGCAGACTTTCCCTTAATACTCCAGACATAAGCCATCTGCCAAAACACTGCTCTGTTCACCCTTTACCTGGAGTGCCTGTCACAAGATCAAATGCAAATCTCAGCTGCTTCATGGAGCCTTTTGAAATTTTCCTACCCTCAGGGATCTCCCTTTCCCTCAACATCTGTATGCTTATTATTTTTTACATACAGCACTCAATGTATGCTCCCCGTGTTATTAGTTTTCTCTTTAAATCATGTAATTTATGAAAGGTTCAGTAGCATATTGTTTATCCTTCATCCAGTAGGTCAACAAAATGCTTTCCTTATGAATACATTATACTGGGAGTTGAAGAAAGTGTGGACAGAGACAGGATATTTTGTCCCTGGTTCTGTTCTGAATGTAGAGAAGGAACTTTGAGCAGAGCACTTAGCCTACCTTTGTTTATTTCCTGAGTCCATTAAATAAGGGAACTAAACAATCTCCAGATATTCTCCTTTAAAATTATACTTCTAGGACTTCATGTTCAACTGGGCAAATTGCACACATGATTTTTATCTCCTTTACCTCCCCAAATTCCTCTAAAATGGTTAGAAAGGAATTTTAATAGTTATAAACCTGCAAAGATAAAAAGCATAGGAGAGATTCCACAGCCAAGTACGACATATTTGGAAAGTGGAAAGTAAATGAGTAATAACAGATTTACTAATAGTAGTAGCTTCTTCGTCTGTGTGCCCTGAGAGGCAATACCCATGAGAAACAAGCTGATTGGCTTCACAAACAACACAGAAGCTTTGAGCCTTGCTGGTAGCAGTATCATGGAAAGTAGGGATGCAGTAGAGAGCTAAAACCAGGATGAGTGTGAGCTCACTTTGGCCTCCTCTCCCTGCCTTCCTCTCAGAACATTGGCAGCACATGTCACTGGTCAGGAGAGGGGTGGCTTCTTCTCTAGTTAATTGAAAAGCTCTGGGGTAAAAAGGGGACTTAGGGAGGTATAGGAATTGAAAGGGAGGACTCAAAAGCGGGGGCGGGGAGAAAGAAAAATGAACTCAGCTGTAACAAACAATGTAGAAAGGAATAGAAAGAGCTGAAACTATAAAAAATGTTGAAAGTGAAGTTGAGGAAATATCTAAAGGATGGAAACAAAATAGACACTAGAAAGAACTCCAAATATAGGGGTTCTAAAAAAAGAAATAACAGAGGTAATTGAAGAAAAGAAATTATCAAGAAAAGATAATAAGAATATTTATCAGCTAGAGGCCCGGTGCACAAATTTGTGCATGGGCGGGGTCCCTCTGGGTGGCTTGCAGGGATTGGGCTGAAACTCGCATTCCAGTGCCACCTGCAGCTCCTACCTGCCACTCCCACTCATCCCGGCCCCACTGTGCCTGCTGCGGGCTTGTACTCAATCAGTCCAGATCAGGAGACGCTTGCACTGCCACAGCAGCACTCACCAGCCATGAGCCCTGTGTCTGGCGCCCTCCCAAAGGGAGTGGCCTGTGGGATCGAGCTGAAACCATCTCTCTGACATCCTCTGAGGGATCCTAGATTGCGGGAGGGTGAAGGCCAGCCTGAGGGACCCCACCAGTGCATGATTGGGTCAGGGAGGGACTGCAGGAGGGCTCCAGGGCATGCCTGGCCCATCTCACTCAGTCCTGATCTGCCAGACCCCAGCAGCAAGGTAACCTACTGATTGGAGCATTTGCCCCCTGGTGGTCAGTGCACGTCATAGTGAGTGGTTGAGCAGCCTTAGCATATCATTAGCATATCACGATTTGATTGGTTGTTCAATTGTTCTGCTGTTCAGTCTATTTGTATATTACCCTATCCAATCTAATAAAAGAGTAATATGCAAATTGACCATACCTCCCATCAAGCCATGCCCACAAGCCAATCTGGAGCAAATAAGACCCAACCAAGATGGCTATGGCCACCGAGAGCAGGGGGGAGGCTTGGGTTTCTCCGCCTGCCCTTGCCAGCCTAGGCCTCCACTCAGTGCTACGAAGTTTCAATTATAGAATATATCCCGACAGAAATGGCTGCAGCCATGGAGCTGGAGAGAGCAGAGGCTAGGGTTGCCTAGGCAATGGAGGGAGCCAAGCTTCTGCAGCCCTAGCGCCTAGGCTTCCACTCTAGGCTACAAAGTCTCAATTATAGAAGATACATAATCCCAAACAGAAATGGTGGCAGCCATGAAGCCAGCAGAAGGCTTGGCTCCACTCCAGACTACAAGGTTTCAATTTTAGAACATAAATTAATCCCAGATCTCAGGGCCTCTGCTTGGATTGCTGGGTGGCATGACCAGCCTGCAAACCACCACAGGCCCCTCACCCAGGCCACCCCATACCCTAAGGGAACTCCCACCCTGATCCGGGACACTCTTCAGGGCAAACAAGCTGGCCCCCACCCATGCACCAGGTCTCTATCCTATCTAATAAAAGAGTAATTTGCAGATTGACCATCATTCCAACACACAAGAGGACTGCCCCCATGTGGACACAAGATGGCCACCACAAGATGGCCAGCTGGGGAGGGCCATTGGGAGGTTCTAGGCCTGCAAGGGAGGGCATTTGTGGGCGATCAAGCCTGCAGGGGAGGGCAGTTAGGAGTAACCAGGCTGGCAGAGGAGGGAAGTTGGGGGCAAACAGGCTGGCAGGGGAGCAGTTAGACATCAATTTAGGCTGGCAGGGTAGTGGTTAGCGGGTGATCAGGCTGGCAGGCAGAAGCACTTAGGGGCAATCAGGGAGCCAGGGAGGTGAGCAGTTTGGAGCCATCAGTCCTGGATTGTGAGAAGGATGTCCGACTGCCTGTTTAGGCCCGATCCAGGATCAAGCCTAAACGGGCAATTGGACATCCCTCGAGGGGTCCGAGATTGAAGAGGGTGCAGGCTGGGCTGAGGGACATCTACGCCCCCTATTCATGATTTCATGCACCGAGTCTCTAGTTATTATATAAGATAGAGTAGTTCCTAAATCTGCACCTTAAAACAGCATAGCAAGATAAATGAGATGCCAAGGAGAATGATTGAGAAAAGAATCGTATCAGTCCATATCAGTGAATATTTAGAACAGGAAACTAAGAGAAATTTTTAAGAACTTCCAGAGTGAGAGTGAAGGAGGAGAGATATTAAGAAAGATCACAGATAAATTATGAAAAATCATAATGGCATCTTACTATATAAGAAATAATATAGAGGAGTAATACCTTTAAAGTTCTTAGAAGAAATAATTGTCATCTTGTAAAACTTATATATAGCCAAATACAATGAAGGATGAAGTTAAAATAGTTATTTAAACACGGCTCAGGAACCATGATGTATTTCCTGAATTCTATAAAAAAAAAAGTGTACAAGAAATGTAACAATCATAGTATACTTACTTGGCTCAATGGAAAACAATATTTATATAACTTTAGTAATTTAAATATAGGTTTTGTTAAAAATTGTGAGATGTCTATTGGAAAGCTGTTAGGATGGGAAGGGATTTTGAGGCGGGGGGAGGCAGGGAGTACAAGAGAGTTAAATTCTCATCGTCCAAAATAAAAAGTCAAGAGTTAATGAATAGAACTATGAATTTGTAAATTGGAACATCAACACATTTGGAAAAATGTAAATTCCAGAATAGTCTGCTAAATGGGTAGCAGAGATTGCTGCTAAGGAGTAGGAATGGGGTATTTGGGCAGAGGACTGCCATTTCGTTGTAAGATTTTAGTTCTATTTGACTTTTGATTATGTGTATATACTGCTTTGATTTTAAAATCATTTTTAAAAGTGTATTTTCTATTTTTAAAATTATATATAATTTTATTAATGTTCTTGGGAGAAAAATTCAGAAAGTTTCAGGAGTGGATATGTATTTTGATTTTGTATTGGAACATGTTGAATAATTAAACTTAAATATTTTAATGATGTCTCATTTGCTATATCCTTGGAGGATAATTGTAGCTTAGTAAAGAATTTCCCCTCTAGCGTGTTTTGTTTTTACATAACAAAGGCTGTCTTAATGAACCTCTATCTCTTTACAGTGTCATACCAATGATTTAAATATCAAAATGAAAGGGAAAATTTATCAGTTTTATTTTCTTTTAGGCAAATTAATACTTCTTAATCCATTCATTTTTCTGATTTTAAAAATAGCATTTGTTTAAGATAAAACTTAGTGATAGAAGATGTTGACCTCTTTTGATAGCAATAAAATTTTTGATATTTTATGAAAAGATAAGGAGACGATTACCAATGTCAGGAACAAGAAATGAAGTAGGCCATCTGAAATGTTAATTTTGCTTAATCAGAATGAAGCAATTAATAGTATTTTTTAGTATGTTAAAACAACTCTGTGGCCTTCAGTTCAAGACAAAGACAGCAAATTAGTGCTATGTTATTATCTATGGAAGAATAAATTCACTTCTTTTTTTTTTGCCTTGACCTATAATTGATAGAATAATTAAAGTTTATTATATTTGAATTAACTCATCCTGTCTAATAAAAGAGTAATATGCAAATTGACCATTATTCCAACACACAAGATGGCCACCCCCATATGGTCAAAGATGGCTACCCCCATGTGGACACAAGATGGTTGCCACAAGATGACCAGCAGGGGAGGGCCACTGGGAGCTTCCAGGCCTGCAAGGGAGGGCAGTTGTGGGCCATCAGGCTAGCAGGGGAGGGGAGTTAAGGGTGACCAGGCCGGCAGAGGAGGGAAGTTGGACATGGCCAGGCCTGCAGGTAAGGGAAGTTGGGGCACCCAGCCCTGCAAGGGAGGACAGTTGAGAGGAACCAGGCCTGCAGGGGAGGGCAATTGGAGGGATCCAGGCCTACAGAGAAGGGTATTTGGGGGAGGGGGACCAGGCCTGCAGGGGTGGGCAGTTGGGGAGAACCAGGCCAGCAGGAGAGGGTAGTTAGTGGCAATCAGGCTGGCAGGGGAGCAGTTAGATGTTGATAAGGCTGGCAGGGGAGTCGTTAGGGGGTGATCAGGCTGGCAGTTAGGGGCAATCAGGAAGGCAGGCAGGCGAGCAGTTTGGAGCCATCAGTCCTGGATTGTGAGAGGGATGTCCCAGATTGGAGAGGGTGCAGGCTGGGCTGAGGGAATTTCTCCACGCCCATGCATGAATTTCATGCACTGGGCCTCTAGTATTTAACAATATTATGCTTTGATTTCTGTCATTCAGCTTATCATTTATTTAATCATAGAGGAAGATAACATGAAATAAAATATAAATTCTACCCTTCATAAACAGCAGAATGGGTACAGTATTTTCCTAGATGTATACCAGCATTACCAATCTAGAAGGTGGCTTCCCAGTTGGTATCCATCCCTGAACTAACCAAGTGGCCATTTGCTGGCCATTATGAGAGTAGAAATGACCTGCCAGTCAAGTATGGGCCATTAATTTTGAATGCATTGATAGAGACATAAATTTTTCTGAAAATCATATTGAAAGATAAAATGTTCAGTTTCTTTTAGGTACATTTTGATATATCCCACAGCTGATGATGAGACCCATTGATTATTTTATAGTCTTATTTTGTCAATTTTAAAGAACCTGACTATGCCCTTAATGTATTTTAAAGTAAGAATAAATATGATCACTCTAAACTCATGATTATTGTACCCTAAGTCTATACTATATAATAAAAGCCTAATATACTAAGTGTCCGGTCGGCCGGTCAGCCTTTCAACCAATCAAAGCATAATATGCTAATTATATGCTAAGGCAGCTCAACTGCTTGCTATGATGTGCACTGACCTCCAGGGGGCAGATGCTCCGACCAGTAGGTTAGCTTGCTGCTGGGGTCTGGTCAACCGGGACTGAGTGAGACATATCGGACATGCCCTGGAGCCCTTCTGAAGCCCCTCCCTGGCTGACCAACTCCCACATTTCTCCTCAGCCCCGATTGAGTCTGTAGGGTCTGTTGACCTGGTTTGTGCCCTTTCACAATCTGGGGCCCCCTAGAGGGATGTCGATGAGCCAGTTTTGGCCCAACGGCAGAAGGGTCAGTTATTATGACACGCACTGACCATCAGAGGGCAGATGTTCAACGCAGGAGCTGCTCCCTGGTAGTCATTGCACTCCCACAAGGGAAGCACCACTCAGCCAGAAGTCAGGTTCATGGCTGGCGAGCACAGTGGCAGTGGCAGGAGCCTAACCAGCCTCCACGGCAGTGCTCAAGATGTCCAACTGCTGACTTAGGCCCACTCCCTGCAGGCCTAAGCTGGCAGTCAGACATCCCCTGAGGGTTCCCAGTCTGCGAGAGGGCACAGGCAGGGCCAAGGGACTCCCACTTGAGTGCACGAATTTCATGTACTGGGCCTCTGGTAGTGTAAATAATAGCTTAAGTTACTATTTTTTTCTATTTGTTTTTTATTTTTATGTAGTCTTTAGGAATATGCCATTTAAAAAGAGATACAAGCTTTGGTGGAATTACTGGACTAGAAGGAAATTATTTGCTTTGTCAATTTTACATATTGTCATGAGTTAGTGGTATGATCTAAGTTTTCTTTATCTGCATGATTTCTTCACCATTTGGAAAAAAGTTAACCTTAAGATAATAGAAATTCATTATCATGGGAAACATTAAAAAAATAAAATCTGTACATATAGATGGCCTTTTAAAATTGCATTTGAAAAGCTGAGAAAACTTCTATTTCAAAAGAACCGTATTCCAGCAAGTAATTCACATAATTCTTATATTTAGGAATAAATATTCAATTAAATAGAATCAAGTAAATAGTTGTAAACTCTCATTACTCATATAGCATTTAGTACTTGTGTAATACTTGACATATCACATTTCAGTTTTAAAAGGTTTTAGCAATTATATTTCATTTTTATGTCAGTATTCCTATAAAGAAATATGCAGGTATTACTAATAAGAAGCTATTTGTCCCATTTAAATCCCAGGTACCTAGTTGGCTCAACCATTTTATACTTATTTGTTCCTAGAAAATATCTATCTAACAGATTTTGGGATATAAATGCATGTTATTTACCTCCAACACCGATTTTTGTGTACAGTTGGTTCCACAAGCCTGCCTCTATATAATTTAAGTCATGCAAATGAATTTAAGGCCAGGTCATCGGTACCTATTGGTGCTAGTATCCAATAAATGTTCCCTAATAATCTGGGCATAATACTGGTAATTTCCTTGAAATATAAATTGTTTTTCACAATTACTAGAGCACATCTCAAATGATTTAGGTTAAGATTTTTGTTACATTTTTGCTGAATGATGGAATTACTGTTTTTGCTCTTATTTTTAGTATTAGGAAGAGTGTTGAAATTTGCATCTTTTGGATCTTTTAGCCCTATTCTTCCCTTCCCCCCCCCTCCCCCCCCGCCACACCCACACACACACACACACACACACTCCGCTACTCAGTGATTCAGTATCTGCCATCTGAAGATGTTGTGGTACTCTGAAACTACTCAAAAGTGAGATATAAGAATGAGCAATGAAAAATTAGAAAAACAAAATAAATATGTTAAAACTTATCTATTGAGAATGTTAATGCACAAAAAGGATCCATTGCCTGCATGCATCAAAACCCAAAAGATAAGAACAGGAATACTTTTTAGGAAGTGGCTCACTTCTGGAGTCACAAGTGAGCTCATGCTTAAAGACCTGGCTTCCTGATCGCTTCCAAGGGAAAAAAGAATTAATCATGGGGATTAAGGGAGTTCGGATCATGGTCAGGGTCGTGATCTCTACTGATTGTTAGGTGCTAGGATGGAGTAGCTGATCAGCACATCTGCTCCTAATGTCAGCCATGGTGTTACTTTGTCTCCTTTCTAAGCTTTTCTGGGCCTGGAGCAGAAACACAACTGAGGCCTAGGTGTTATCTTTAGTTTGATCTAAACTTTGTCTCCGGGGTCTACAGACAGGTTTTATTCCTAAGATTATTTGATGCTGATCAGAACCTCATTGGTACTGGATCAGGCCAGATTGAAGCAAAAGGAATGAAAGGCAAAAAGATCATGTTAAAGAAATGAAGTTTTTATGAGGTTACAAGAAATATATATTTTATTGATATATATTTTGTTTCTCATTATTAGTAATATCTGCATACAATGTATAGGAACATGAAATGTTATGATTTTATAAAGAGATTTTCATATTTCAAAGATGGAATAGGAAACCCTAACAAGAACTTCTATCTCCTCAGATTATTTTGTTTCTCATGCTTGCCCCATGGTAGTGCATTTATCAATATTTCCTGTTTATACAGGAGGAAACCAGACTCAGAAATGTCAAGTGAATACAATAATGATTTCTTGTTTCAAGTGCAAGTCTGCACTGCGTGTTACACCATGTGTTGGCTCAGAATTAGCTGGAGGAGGGAGATTTGACGTGGAGTCTGAGTCACTGGCAGGAAGTGGGCATTGTGTGATGGGAAACATGCCTTGCAGTTATGTGTACTATTGACTTCAATTATATATGGAATAAAATATAGATTCATTTAAAGTGTTACGGAATCACTGAAACTGGTTTGGCTCAGTGGATAGAGTGTTGGCCTGTGGACTGAAAGGTCCTGAGTTCGATTCTGGTCAAGGGCATGTACCTTGGCTGCGGGCACATCCCCAGTGGGGGGGGGGGGGTGCAAGAGGCAGCTGATCGATGTTTCTCTCATCAATGTTTCTGACTTTCTATTCCTCTCCCTTCCTCTCTGTAAAAAAATCAATAAAATATATTTTAAAAATAAAAGATAAAGTGTTACTAAATCAATAATAGTTATTTATCCTTTACATACTTTCTTAATAAACATGTACTAGATGTATAGCATCCATCAAGTGTAACTTGCAGGTTAATAGCTCCTACTGCTAAAATTAGCCAATCTTAAGCAAGTTCCTTAACCTCTCTGTGCCTCTATTTTCTCATCTGTAAAGTGGGGATAGTATTATTGCTCATAGGATATTGTGAGAATTAAAAGAAGTAATACATAAAAAGTATTTAAAATGCTGCCTGACGTATAGCAAATACTCAGTAATGTTAAATATTTTCATTATTAGTAATATCTGTATACAATGTATAGGAACATGAAATGTTATGATTTTATAAAGAGATTTTCATATTTCAAAGATGGAAATCCATTCTTCATAGGGTACTGCTTGTGGGCCTCTTTATCTTGCTTAAAATTGGCAAAAACAATGGGGCAATTTCACATTTTTAGGTGACTTAAAAACTCAACTTTTAATTGTGCTAGAACTCAGGGTTAGGGCATATAACTTCAAAAATGGAGAGAGAAGGCAAATAAAGTCAGCCAGGCAGCAACACCCCTGGGCTGTTCTCTAGCCATGGATCTCATGGTTTCCTCAGCTCTAACTTTCAGTTCCAGGGTCTAGCACAAATCACTATAGGACGGACACCTTATAAAGAAAGTTAAAAATTGGGGAAGAGCAAGCCAGTCTGTAAGCACTTTGTTAAAATGAAGCACTTCTCCCTAAACTCTGGATAGTAAGAAATAGTTTAGTAGCAATGAAATAAACTCAACACCTGTTTGTGCACCAGTGTCAACGAGTTTCAGCAAACTTAAGAATGCTTTGATTTTCTTCAAACAGAAGAAAATTATGAAGCCCTTCATCGACAGTTCATGGGGAGTTTGGGGACACCAATCAAAGAAAACTATTGCTACTATAGACCAGAAATTAAAATACCTGAATATAAATGACTTCAGCACATTGTACTTCTTTCAACTGAGAACTGCATACTTAAAAATTCAAATGGTCTTTTTATGATTAAGTTAAGTTTTATTGTAGCTTCTGTACCCTAAAATAAAAAAAAAAACATTAAAGTGTTTTGAAGCAACTGTGTTGCTTTGTTAATGGCTTTGACATTATATAGTTGAAATGGAATGAGGGGGCAATGTGTAGTGTGTATTTCATAGGATCATTCTATGTTACTGTAAACTCAGTTGAGCAGAATTATATAAATTAGAGAATGTTTTGATAGTCTTTTCATGATCTTAACGAAAAATTCCCATAAGTTTTTCGATTATATAATAGTATTATATTATTGTAGACGAGAGGCCCAGTGCATGAAATTTGTGCATGGAGGGGGGAATCCCCTCAGCCCAGCCAGCAACCTCTCCAATCTGGGATCCCTTGGGGGATAACTGGCAGTCAAATATCCCCCTCACAATCCTGGACTGCTGGCTCCTAATTGCCCACCTGACTGACTACCTGATCGCCCCTAATTGCCTCCCTGCTGGCCTGGTTACCCCTTACTGCCCCTCCTGTTGGCCTTATTGCCCCCAAGTTTCCCACACACACACCAGTCTGGTCACCTCTTAATGCCCTCACTGCTGGCCTGGTTGCCCCCAACTGCTCCCCCCTGCCATCCTGGTCGCCCCTCACGGTCACCCCGCCAGCCTGGTCACCCCATGCAGCCTGCTGTTTAGTCATTTGGTCATCCCTCACTAACTCCCCTGCTGGCCTGGTTGTAGGCAGCCATATTGTGAAGGTGTGAGTGTTAACATGCATATTACCTCTTTATTATATAGGATTTCACTTTAAGTACTGTAATTATATAGCTGATAGACTTAACAGAAAAGATAGCAAAACTTTTATAATAGAAAGGGGTATGTTTATGGGCATTTATTGTAAGGATTTGAATATTTGAACTGAGAAACATAATATTACTTGAAAATACGATTCTGCTATGGGAGGAAATAGTTCTTTGTGAGTATCACAAGAAAAAAACAGGTTCAGTAATTTTTGAGTGAAAATGTAGACATTCCCGGTAGGATTTTTACTTATCAAGAAAAAATACTTATTTTGTAATTGCATGTTCTGGATCTGAACCAGGTTTTCTGTGTAGTTCACTGCTCCTGCCTCTGAAGCCACCAAGAGGCATTTAACAAAGTATGTATTAAGATGCTTTGGGAATAACTATGACCAAGGATGTGGAATCATAAACAGGAAAAAAACTCCTGCAAAAGAGGACAGCTCATTAAAAATGTGTTAACTGCAAGAAAGGCAGAAGGAAAGGCAGATCCCCACCTTCAGACCTCATCCATCTAAGTCCAGTGCCTGGCACTAAGTTACACTTTAATGCAATATTCTCCCCTTCCCTCCCTAGTTCTATATTAACTTCCTCTTAAAAAAAGAAGAAAATAATAATTCAAAGACCCACAAAGGAAGCACTACAAAGGTAATGCAAAAGATCTTTCAGCACCTAAATCAGTGGGTTATCCCACAATTCAGACTTCATTGAAAAAACAACCCAGGCATTTGACATTTAGTCAGGTCTTGGGTATTATTTTCAATGTAGTTTCTCAAAAACTTCACTGAAGAGGAGGAGCAAGAGCTTCTTAATTTTTGAAATGGTGTATTGTGGTGATAGCCTAGAAGTTTAGGCGCTTATCTCTGACTCATCCATGAGCTGGGACAGAAATCACTGGGGACTTACACCTTGCTAAATTACTGCATGACAAGGCTAATGGCCTGTCTCCCACCCCCTCCACCCCTGAACCTCCTGCCACACACACATGCACACACTCAAGAAGACTTTTTAAAAGAGAGGTGATAACTACAGAAGTGCTTTGTGCTCTTTTTCTGAAACTAAAGTCTATGTGACGCTCTTAGCTTATAAATAAATAAGATACCCAGCGGGCGAATGAGCAGCATACAAAGGAGCCATCCTCGCTCTCTGATGTCATAGTCATGGTTAATGATTTCCTGGGCAGTGCCCCAGTCTCCTGAGAACTTCCCAGTACAGTCCTTAGAACTAAAGATTTGTGCTGATTGGAACTCAGGGATCTGTTCTGTCTTACATGAAAATATGCCCACACTGAATTTAGATACATGTGTTATGAAGTAACATTTGTATTAGCCCAAGTTGAGAAATTTAATTAAGAATAATGTCTCTTGTTTTTCCTCCCATGTAAGTATTTACAGGACTCAGTGATTTGATGACTAATGGATATATTTAAAGGGCATCTGCTACTTACTGACCATGGAGACAAAAATATGTAAATAAATAAAATTTGTTACTTGTGGCAAGTTGATGTTTGTTTTTTGTTTGTGTGTGTTTTTCGCAGTAGAATCATATGCTAAATGTTACCTCTGAGATTTTTTTTAACATATATATTCTAATAGACAACCAATTTTGACTTGCAAGGCAAGGACACTTCAAATTGTCTACATGTTAAAAGGAATAAGTCTAAACCCGTGATTTTCAACCGTGTTACCCAAGAATTTTTAAAATATGCAATACACTGATCTCTTTCCATTAGATTGTTACATAAACAAATGGAAACAGCCAACACAACAATAGTCCTGTGTGAATGAATCAAAACTATACCTATTTTTTGTCAGATCAGCAAAAAATGTATTTTTTTGGTGTGCCATAGAATTTAGTAATTAGTTTATGTGCGCCATGATATGGGAAAGGTCAAAAATTGCTATCTAAACAAATCCATGTGCAGAAACTGCCATTCGATCTGTTGTGTCTTGCTAATGAAGATGATCAGGCCTTAAAAGAAAAGAAGCAACAACTTAGTCTATCTGAGTGTGGCCAACTCTCTGCTATACACACGATGGAGTTGACCTCACATAAAGAAGGTTATAACTCTGTGATCACAACACAGATGATCTTAGGGTACAGCTAATAATGTTAATAAGGAAAGATGGCCACGTATATAAACAAACACAAATGAAGAGACTAACAACTGTGCCTTAGTGCTGAGTGGCAGTTCGAATAACTGCCCTGGGCTTCAGCATCTAGGCACAAACGGAGCCGTGGGACCGTGGTGCTCCACAGAGAGCTGGCCCTGTCTAAGAAGGAGGACATTTGATCAGCTAATTGTTGCCATATGGAAATGGAGTCTGGTGATGCCACATTTCACAACTCTTCAAGAGACACTGGAAATCTTGGTTTTTATGTGAAATTTTCATTTTGAAATGTTTACTCAGAATTCAAAATCGGGAGGAGTTGGGGACAATTCTTGCAAGCCAAATTAGACCTTGTTTTTGATCAGGTTGAAACCCCAGTCATAGATCTTCAATTTGTTCTTTTTCCGAGTTATCTAAATGAGTAATGTTGGTAAGATTGTAGAGGAAATGTTCACTATAGCTGAATAGTGAAGGGGTTTAACTATTAACTATTAGACATCAGATTGCCTTTGTTTATATCCTGGCTTTATACCCTGGGCAAGTTACCAAGTCCCTCTGTGTCCGGTTTCCTCTTCAGTAAAATGGGAATGATAATGGTACCAATGTCATACAGTTTTGTCAGGATTCAGATCAGCTAATTCGTATACAGTGCTTGGTCATAATTACTTAATAAATGTTGGTAATTATTGTTTTACAATATGATCATATTCAGGGGATTTGCCTTTTGTGGTACTTGATAAAAATAACCATTGTCAATGTACCGAGCCTGTTCTGTGTTGAAAAATCTGAGTTGAAAAGATAGCTTCTGGATCTGCAAGCCAGTATTTGAATCTTTGCTCTACTGCATTCTAACCAGAGAAAATTGCCTGAATTTTCTAAACCTTAAATCCCTCCTCTGTAAAATGGGAAAATAAATTCAAAAGAAGCTATACTGGCCAGGTGCCTCATTTGATTGGCGTCATCCTATACACCAAACAGGTTGCAGGTTTGATTGCTGGCCACGGCACATAACCAAGGTTGTGGGTTAGATCTCTGGTTGGGGCATGTATGAGAGGCTGATTGATGTTTATCTCCCTCTCTCTATATAATCAATAAAATTATATCCTCAGGTGAATATTTTTAAAAAGTTCTAAGAACTCGGTGAGATAATGTGCATAAAGTCAATGCCTGGCATATAGTCAATACATGTTACTTGCTATAATGATTTCCCCCCATTCTTTAGAAGTTCCATATTTGCAAACTATTTTAGGAGATTTGTGTCTCATTACATGTAATTGAAGGGAATTACATCACATTTGACTTACAAATTAGGCTTCATCTTTTTGAACAATATTACGACAGTGGCACTCAACCAGGGTGATTTTACCTTCCGGAAGGCACTTGGCAAAGTATGGTCGAGACATTTTTGGTTGTCACAGCTGAAGGGAGTGCAACTGGAAGCTAGTGGGTAGAGTCCAGAGATCTGCTAAACAGTCTATGATAAACAGGACAGTCCCCTATAGCAAAGAATTATGCAGTCCAAAATGTTTCTAGTGCTGAGCTTAAAAAGCCCTGCATTATAGCTATACCTGCATCATAAAATTTAGTTTTTAAAGTTCTTGCCCAGCAAAAAAAGAATTATTTATTTTTCAAAACATTACAACACATTACATGTTAATTGAAATCTGTAGAATCACATTTGATAAAATATTTTAAATGTATATATATATATATATATATATATATATATATATATATAATGTAGAAAATCCTATTTTCTTCTGGTTACAAAAATAATATAAGCAAAAGCAGTCTATCCTATCTAATAAAGAGAGAATACGCCAATTGACTGCCAAGCCCTCACAAAGATGGAGGTGCTCACAGCCAATAAGGAGGGAATATGCTAATTGACTTCCATGCCCTCAAAGATGGTGGTACCCAAAGCCACAAGATGGTGATGCCCAGTCCCCTCAGCCCCACTGGGGCAGCAGGCATGCAGCATGGCTGGACCCACCCCCAGGTAGGTCTGGCTGCACCTCGGGCCTGCCTCTGGAGTCTCCTAGTCCCCTCAGCCCCCAGCTACCCAGGGCCAGGCTGAGGGATGACCAAACAACTGAACAGCAGGTTGCATGGGGCGACCAAGCCAGCAGGGGGGTTAGTGAGGAACAACCAAATGACTGAACAAGCAGGCTGCGAGGGGCCTCCAGGCCAGCGGTGGTGGTGGTGGGGGGAAGTTGGGGCAGTTAGGCTGGCAGGGGGGCAGAAAGGGGTGACTAGGCCAGCAAAGCGACCTGGCCAGCGGGATGGGGGGCAGTTAGGAGTGACCAGGCTGGTGGGGGGGATAGTTAGGAGTGACTAGGCAAGCAGGGAGGAGGCAGTTGGGGGTGACCTGGCTGTCAGCAGGGGGCAGTTAGGGGAAACCCGGCCATCAGGGGAGTGGCAGTGAGGGGTGATCAGGCCATTAAGGAGGGGTAGATAGGGATGACCAGGCAGGCAGGCAGGTGAGTGATTAGGAGCTAGTGGTCTAGGATTATGAGAGGGATCCTGGATTGGAGAGGGTGCAGGCTGGGCTGAAGCGGATCTCCCCTCCCCCGTTACGAATTTAGTGCACCAGGCCTCTAGTCTATATATATAAAAGGCTAAGTGACTAGTTGACTGGCCAGTAAGTATGCTGTGCACTGACCACCAGGAGGGCAGGCACTCAATGTAGAAGCTGCTGAGCAACAGCAACTTTGCAGAGTGACCTCTTGCACTTCATAACCCCTTGGGGGATGTCGGACTGCCAGTTTTGTTCTGATCCCCACAGGCCAGGCTGAGGAATCCCACCTGCCAGAAGAACCCTATTCACTCTGCAGATGCCCTTTGAGCCCTGGCGCCACTCCAGGTGTGGCCTGTGGGGAGGGATCGTGGGAGGTTGGCTCCAAGGTGTGTCCAGCCTGTCTTGCCCAGTCCTGCCCAGCATACCAACTTCTAATTCATTTTCTTTCAATGTGCAGAAATCTGTGCACTGGGCCTCTAGTATAAATAGGAAGTAAAAGTCCTCCCTTTTCCCCAGTTGTCCCCATATAAAACCATTAGAAATACAATTAAATTATATTACTTTCGATTTTTAAATATGTGTGAATACTGTTCTATAATTTCACTTTTAAAAATTAATGTCTTTCTTTTCTCTTTCTAAACATTTTAGTTCTAAAGCTGTTATGTGGGGTGGAGCAAGGTAGGCCTGACCTGGGTTGGGGTACCGAGTCCACCTCTGGTAAGGAGGGCATCAATGTGGTGGGGCTGGTAGCCTGGAAGAGGGTGTCATAGTCCAAACAAAATAAAGAGTGTATCCATGTGTGTCAGCACCCAAGTAGAAGAGAAAAACCTAGGTCAGGGTTTTGAGGCCAGATGAGAGAGGGAGCAAAAAGCAAGCAAGAACTCAAAGGATGATGAGACATGTGAAAAGGAACCAAAGCTAGCTAAAAAGAACCACAACTGAGACAATTTGAGTATCAATGTAAGTAATGTAAATAAGGTTACTAACAGATCAAAACTCTTTAAATTAAATAAAAAACATGAGCTCATTAGGGTATAATAAATAAATGAATAACAGTTTGATGAGAAATAGAGTATTTATAATGTAAAAAATAACCTCTCCCCCTAAAGATATTAATTACAAAGGGAAGATAATCCTACCTATTAATAGACAAACATGTAAGTTGACCATACCTCCACTACACCACCAGCCAATCAGGAGTGGTGGTGGTGTAGCGGCTAATTTGCATACACAGAAGCCGATTGATGGGGGTCACTTTCATTGTCACCATGACGATGATGCAGGAATTCTGCCCCACCCCTGGTCTCTTGGGACCACTGAGCAGTGTGGGAAGGCGGGGCTGGAGCAGAAAATGGCGGCTCTGGGGCCTGAGCGAACGGGCTGGGCTGGAGTGAAAAGGTGATGCCAGCAGCCAGGGAAAGGAAAGCCCATTCTAGCACAAATCTTTGTGCATCAGGCTTCTAGTAGCTTTATAGTGGAAATGTATATAATATACCACCTTAATCAAATGATCAAAATTATATCATTAGTAATGAGACAAATCAAAGTTGTATCACCTAATATGATGCTATGGTAGCCACCTTCCAAGAAGATGCTTATGTACTAGTATTCATGCTCTTGGCTAATTTTTGTCCACACTGAGTGGCCTTGACCTGGGTAACCAGAAATTATGTGACTTCCTGGGAAACATTGCCCACTCTTAGAGGAGCCAGTTGCCATATTGTAAGGACACTCAAGCTGTCCTAGGTAGAAGGCCACATAGTGAGGAGGTGTTATTTCTACCACTCACAACCACTCAACTTGCCAGTCGTGTGAGTCACCTTGCAAGCAAATCCTCTAGCCCCATTCAAACCTTCAGATGATTATAGCAACATCTTCATTGTACCCTCATTAGAGAACCACCCTCATTAGAGAACCACCATTTTGTACATAAAGCATGCAAAATAATGTGTATGGTTTTCGGCTACTAAGTTTTGGAATAACTTAATATGCAGGGTTGGACACTGATACAGATGTAGTGAGATGTTCCTGCCAGGGATGTACAGCCTGCATGTAGCTCTGATGAAACAGAAAACAAACACTAATCAAGAGGCATTCTGAACAAAAGTTGGCCTGAAGTCTTCAATAGAATCAAGGTCATACAAGTTAAAGGCAGACTAAGAAGCTGTCCTGCAATGAAGGAGACTGGAGACATGGGGACTTTACATGCAATGCTTGATTCTGAGTTCTTTTGATATAAGGGAAGTTGTAGGGACAGTTGGCAAAGTTTGGAGACTGATGATTAGATGATAGTAATGTGTCAATCTGCATATTTTTATTTTGGTGGCTGTATTGTGGTTATTTAGTGGGATGTACATTAGAAAATACACACTAAAGTATTCAGAAGTGACAGCATCATCAGGCCAGCAGTTCAATCTCAGATAATTAAAGAAAAAAGTTCTCCACTTGCAATATTTCTGTAAGTTTGAGATTGTTGAAATTTTTTTTAAAGTAGCAAAAAATAATATAGAATTTAAAAAAATGTTTTTAAAGGGATGTATAGTATTCAAAATAATTTCTTTTACCAGTCTTTCATTGATGGGCATTTAAATGGATTCCAGTTCTTTGCTGTTATAAACATCCAGTTCTTTGTTATTATAAACAGTGTTAGTAGAAATCGTTATCAACATGTTTATATTCTTGTTCAACTTTTGCCCAAGAATAAATCCCTGGAACCAAATTGTTATGTGAATGGATATGTACCCTTTAATCAGTTTAATCATAAGTCATTGAAGGAAACCACATAAAACCTCCTTAAAATAAAATGAAATTTATATTTGGTAGTCACTTTCATTTGTTTTTCCCCCACTGGAGTGGGAACTTTATCTGTTTCAATTATTACCATCCCCAGTATTAAGATAGTCTGAGGAACTCAATAAATATGTGTCGCAACAATAGTAATAGCATATATTTATTATGTGTCTGGAATTCTTCTAAGGATCTGAATTAATTTGTTCCTTGTAACAACTCTATGAGATAGGCAGTAGGATTATTTCCACTTTGCAGATGAATCAAAGAGAGGCAGGATACTCAGTAGTTTCACAAGCTAGTCAATGGTGGAGCCAGGAGTCCAGGTATAGTTTTTCTTTGGTTTACAACCTCTAAGCCACTAAGCTATCCCAGCTCTCTCTTGTTGGATAAATAAATCAGTGAATGGATGATCAATATATTTATTTGACCAATTACAAAATTCTACTATTTGGGGGTTTCTTTTTTTTTAAATGAAAATTGAAAGGAATGGACTGCTTACTTTGTAAAAGCCAAATTAGCTTTATGGTCCTCTATACGAGGCTTGACTGTGCTATGTAATAGTACTGCTCCTGGAATTAATATCCAAACAGGTATAAACTGTAAATTGTTCTTACTAAGAATTTATGGGTCGGTAAAGAGAATATTTGCTTTGTCTTACAAATAAAATAGTCAACCTGGATCTACAGCTGGAGTCTAGGAGGCGGAACCGATATTGCATTACTTATTTTTTAAGCACATCCTCTGCTCCCACCTGGACTCCTGTGCCCCTGCCCTTTTTTGCACCAGGAATGCCCATGCCCATCTCCTACAGTGGAAACTCACCACCCTCCACGCTCCCCTCAGTAGCCACCTCTTCCGCTGAAGACTGCTTTACCTTTCTGTTCTTTCTTGCCCTCCTCGTGAAGGTTAAAATGATCTTTCTTACCTCAAAATTCCCTGCGTCCTTTTTACAGTACTCTTTTTATAACATTGTAAACGTACCTTATATTAATTGTGTCAAGTCCTCATCTTCCGTAATAGGCTATATTCCCTTTTAGTCTTATTCATTTTATTAAACCCCAACATATTACAATATTTTATACAGAATATGGAATTAGATGTGAGGGAATAAATTATTTCAAAGAAATATATTGGAATTTTTAAAATTCTAAATCAAGACTACTAAATTGTTTTGAATATTACATATTTAAAAATTAACAGAAATTGTAAAATAACAAATGAAATGGTTAGACATGATTTTTTTTCATCTCATGATTTGTATTTTGTCTCTCATTTATAAGGCATCAAGTACCAAGAAGCATAATTGACTTTCATGCCTCTAAGACCTTGTGTTTCATTCATGGCTGCAAATATCAGCTTTGCTTTCACCCACAACTTCAGTTCCCTTTTCTTTTAGTGGGTGCTTTGGCACTTCAAAGGTAATAAAATCAATCAAAGATAAGTGGAATTTTTTTTTCAAAGGCTAGTACTTAAGATGTGTTTCTGTTAAAGAGAATTTCAATACTAAATTTGTTTTCAAGTGTTTGTATAATATCACATTTCCCTGCCAACTGGAAAGACTGTCCTTGAATCCTGTTCTGCATGAAATAATAAAATATTACCCCTACTCCACATATATTTAAAAAACAAGAACTTCAGGGAATGTTAAGTATTGTCATCAGATAGTATTTTACTTTGTTGCTGGCATAGCCTTCGGGCCAATTGTTTCTATTCCCCTTTAAGTTCTTTCCTTTACCTAGGAGCTAGGACAAAGCTGAAGTTTTGGGGCTTGGGTTTTTTTTTTCTTTTTTCTGTTTTTTTTTTTTTCCTTCTGAAAATTCAACAGCAAGCCAAAGTTTAAACAGATATCACCAGTCTTTTAAAAATATCATTGCTTATGTAAATTAGCAGTGGTCCTTGGGTGCTGCTGAGCCAGCCCCAAGCATCTTTAGGTTGTTTGGATATCCTCTCATGTTTTATCTAGAAAGCTTTGACCATGAAGTCTTCACATTGAATTTTAGTTTGTGCTTTTTTGTTTTAGTTTTGGGGCTTTTTGTTTGTTTGTTTTTTAGATTAGCTTCACTATCTTGTGATTTCCTGGGGATAGTGCAGAGGCTAATGTATTACTGTGGAGACTTGTATGTGATCTTCCTGATGTTTACTGATGTTATTCATCTGGCCATTGGATTTGAGGTTTCCCAAACTTATGTTTATGATCAGTGATTAAAATTAAACTTTCAGAAATCTATATGGTATTTTTATGTAGTGAATGATAGATTTGAAAACAATCCCTTCTGACCACAATTTACAAACTTGACACATAATCTGAAATATGTTTAGGACAACAGTAATATCAAAACATGCGTATTTTAGATTTCAGCCTAGTTGATTCTCTTCATAAAATGTTGAGATGCTGCACCGGTTCTGCACGGCCTCTTTTTATATTAATGCTAAGTTCTTAATCATACCCTTTATAGATAAATTCATTTGGAGGCCAGCTGAGATTCTCCCTGTTGTTTCTGCACGCATTACATTGTAAATTCCAAACTTTATTCAGGAAAAAAAATATGTTTTGGGGAGGCCTACGTTATAAGTAATTATTACTTTGTATATTAGGTGCATAATTATTCGATAGGCATTTGTATTTCATATTGCATGTTAATGTAGACTTTTGGTTGTCTTTGAAATAATCCTGGGAACTTCACTGATTGCTTCTGTGGTGCTCATTCTTGGCAGGGGGTATTCTCCCTCAGGTCTCTAGCTCTGTGGTACATATACATAAACATGCCTTTGTGCTCAACATCTTTTTCTATCTGATTACTGCTGAATCCCAGTGCTTTGTCTCTGCTTCCCTTAGCGCCCCCTTTCTTTTGCCCTTAGCCTGTCATTTGCATAAATAAGTTTGTTTATATTCAGCAGAGTATTAAGTGCATTTTTGATGATAGAAGGGAATGATATAGTAAATCAGAAGAAATGCCGAGAGTGGGATGGATGAGAGAGAAAAGGGGTGGGGGGGAAAGTCGGAGGAAAAGAGAGAGTGGGTGTGAGGTGGGAAGAAAGAGCAAAACAGAGCGAGACCATTGGGGCTTTGTGAAATCTTGGGGGCTGTTGCGGGGGAGGGAGCTCCACTGACCAGCATTTTCCCCAGGCTTGGGCTCAAGCTTGTGAAACTGCGAATGTATTAAAGAACCTCAACTGGGATTTGCTGAGGACAAATGCTGTAATGTGTTAGTCATCCATTATCTGCTTCTATTTTTGCAGGTCCTGAATGATGACTGACGCGGGTTTGTGTGATATCCCTCCCAGTCCCTGTCATTCCCCAGTGATAAGGGACGCGCAAGTCTAGCTCCACACCAGGGTTAAAAAAAAAGAAAGAAAGAAAAAGAAAAAGCAGCCCTAGAAGGAGGAACGCTTCCGCTTGCGGACCGGACAAAAGTACCGCCTTCCCACGGGCTTCTGCGCGAGGCTCGGGATCCAGACACCTCGCCGGGTCCTGCTCGCCGCTCTGCGGGCGGATGGTGTGTGGCCGCAGCAGGACGCCCGCCCGCCGCACCCCGGCCATGAAGTAGCGGCTGCTGCCGACCGCGGCCCCCCGCCCGCCCGCCCGTGCTGCGCTGCCCGCCCGGCTCTCCCTCCCGGCGGGGCCGGAGCGGCTGGCCATGGCTGGCGCTCGGAGCCTGCTAGTTCTGCTCCTGGTGTTTCCAAGCAGCTGTGTGGGGTTCCGAAGCCCACTTTCTGTCTTTAAGAGGTGGGTGTGTGCGCTGCCGCGGCGGGGACAGGCGGGACGCCGTCGGGGTGGTGTCTGCATGCTGTTGAACGTTGCGATCACTTTCAGGGACCTGCGTGTCGGAGGAATAGACGAGGCTGCGCGACTTCGCCGAGCCGACTTGGAATTTTAGCTCAGTAACTTCTTGTGAAGTCCCCTTTACAGGAAAAAAACAAACAAAAAACCCCACTGTAGTGTAAGCCAAGCTGCGCTGGCTTTCCAAACTTCAATTAGAAGTTGTGATTTCCAAAAAAAAAAAAAAAAATCGCTCCCTCTTGGGGAGGTATTTCAGAAACTACATCTAGGCGTTTAGGCTTGAATGCCTTCTTTTAGAATAGCTGGGAGAGTAAAATATCAATACAGAGAATTCTCCCCCAAATATCAATGGGGAGAATCAGATCATGGGCTGTAATAGCTCATGAGAAGACACTGAGCTGTATACACACTCCTCAAAATTACCATAATTAAATATTTATGCACTTATACATTTGTAATTCACATCGCAGGCCCCCCTCCTCCTATTGTGCCTCCTAGCATTATTATTGTTGTGGTTTTTTTTTGTTCTGACTAGTAATACTGGGCACTTATGAAATACTCAAAAAATGTTACTAGGTTATAGTTAATATTTCTTCCATTAGAAAATGGTCAGGTCTGTGATAATTTCTAATTAATTAATACTGTATTGTCATTAACTAGAAACAAATAATTTGACAAATTTTTATTGAATTGAGTTTTAAATGTAACCTACTCGTTTGCTTTGATTATATTTTGTTTACAAGTTAGACATATGTTGCTCATGGACTATAAAGTCCAATCCTGAGAATGTTTTAGAATATTATGTAGTTATCACATCTTTTCATCAGGTCTAAATCAATAATCTTTAATCTTACAGTCATAGAATCCCTTTATTTTTTCTTTCTCATGTCAAGTTAAAATTCCATTATGTTCAAAGATATTGAAATTACCCTTTTTTTAAGGTTTAAAGAAACTACCAGATCATTTTCCAATGAATGTCTTGGTACCAACCGACCAGTAACACCTATCGATTCATCTGACTTTGCATTGGATATTCGAATGCCTGGGGTTACACCTAAACAGGTGAGAGGAATTCTGTATTTTATTTTTCAGTTGTTCTATGTACAATTTATAATTAAAGCAAAGAAACTGCATTTATAGCAGTAGTAACTTCTTTAAAAAGAGGCATTTGCTTTCAAGACTCCTCAGGGCTAGAATAATTGATTATTACAGAGAAGAGTACAAATTTCAGGGTAAATATTTCAGTTAAAATTTTTTCAAAAATTTTACTCACAGTGTTAGTTGTGTTTGGAAATGGAACCTTGGAGATTTACGTTTTGAAATTCTCAGTGGGATAATAGCCTCTGTCCTACAACATTGTAGTATGTATTAAAATATGAAAAATTATTCTAATAAAAGGAAATGATATTGAGCAGCTACATCTCAGAGTTTACTTTGTTTAAATAAATACCCTTCCATCATAGCCACAGAGCCGAAGTCATGTGTTTACTGCCAAGAATCTGAAAAATAAAATATTTCACACTTTAAAAGTTAAGAGAATGGTTCATACAGGTGGTGAATTGTAAGTGTTCCGTAGCACAATTTGCTTGTTTTAAGAGTTGTATTGTGAAGAAATGATTGCAGAACTCATACAAGCGTCACATACAGCATTTTGAGTAGAACCAGGTTGTGGCGAGGGCTTTTCCTGTTTTAAGTATAGACTAGAAGCTCAAACTCACTTCTCTCATGTGTTTAAGGTGTTTCATTAAGCACGAAAAGGCCAGAATTAATTATGCTTTGCAAGCAGGCAGTGCAAGGATTTATTTGTGTCATTAAAAGATAGTCCTCTCCTTTCTAAGGGCTGCAGCAACAGGGAGAGACCTGCATGTTACAGAACTGCAGTGGCTGATGACTCACTGTTGCAGATAAAATTCTATTTTTCTTGTCTTTTTAAGTACCGGGAAAATAAAAGTCTTCTCCTTACTGGGGAGAATTCCTTTGAAGTTGACATTCAGAAGCTTGAGAAAATATACATAGTCTTCTTTGGAGGAACTAAGGATTGACATTCATTTATTTGAATACCTGTATACAATCTAATGATCTATAATTGACTTCTTTTACTGCTCTGAAAATTACCCTCATCCCCCTAACCCCTGCCATACTCAGATGACCAGCCAGATAACTCTTCTGTATGTTCACTTATTAATGTTCTGGCCTTTAATTCCATAAGGTCTTTATTTAATACTTAGTCAGAAAAGCTGTAATGAAATTGGGAATAGGAGTGATTGACAGTTGCTCTCTTGTGAAGTGTGCTTCCTCCTGTCTTTTCTCATTTTAAGTGATTTTCCTCCTATATTTGCTTAACTGACTTTATATTACTTTTTCTTAAACCACTTGTGATCTTGTGCACCTTTTTTTCCTTTCAAGAATATAATTATTTTCTCAAATAGTCATGTGGCTCATTATTCTGTTATTTTTTTCTTCTCATTATTTTATAGTAAGTACATTTAAATTATGTAACAATCATAATAAGTAATTGTGTTGGGGTCAGTATTCTCAGAAAGAGTTCCTAGAGGAATTAATTTTGTTTAAAAAATGTAGAGAAGCACCATTCTCATAAAATAAAATGTGTTTACTCATTTTTATAATCTTATATTAGTAATTATCAAAATAATTCCATGGAAAAAAGAATATATATTTAGTTAATTACAGGCTTGTTATTTTGTACTATCTGCATTCAGCTTTGCCTCATGCAGCAGAAATGTGCTAGTTCCCTTCCCAACTTAAAATTCTTTGTTGCTCCTTCTCTTGAGACTATGTTGTTCCCAGGAGTTGTCTATCCAGGACCCAGAAGTGGAGCACATGAACTAGCATTAGCAGATTGTTGGGATCCACCTCCCCTTTCACGGTGATTGGCTCAGAAGAAGGCTGTATGATCAAGACAAATCCAATCAAACAAATCTTAGGACTTTTACTGGGAATCAATTTTTCTGATGTATGTGAGCCAGTCCTAGTATTGGCTGACTTCATGAGTGGAGCCATGCCTAGAATAAAATTAATACTATAGAAGGCAATGCAGAGAGAATGAAAGAATATAGGTTCTTGGTGGCAATGCTATCTATTTAGGGAATTTGCAACTATGTTAGCCTTTCTTGTTTCAGCCAAGTCCAATTAGGTTTTCTCCGACTTGCAACTGAAACTACCTAACTGGTTAAGTGATTCACTTGTTTTGTCTGATCAGCTCAGATCAGGCTGAAGTTTCTGACACTTCCCTCATCACCTTCTACTGACTCTATGACACATAGTACTTACTGACTTGATTTGGCTGACATATAAATTATATACATTCTAACCTTCATGAGAAATGGTAGTTAATACTTCTTATTGAGCATACTCAGAAAGGAGTGGATAAAGAAACCCCATATCCCTTTCCACCTGAACTTGGTGTGCTTGGTAACAAAGATACGGTGCTTTAATTGGGTAAGTATTTTTGATGAAGAAAGTATTATTTTCTTAAAATGCAGGTGAAACTAAGTTTAGCACAGATTCTTAAGAGGAAAGGAAAGAAAAATAAAGTACTAGAGGAAAAACATAAAAGATGGAAGGGAATAAGAAGAGTAGGCCAAAAGAAAAGAAATACAAGAGGATAGAATGATCAAGAACAAAAATAAAAAGAAAAATAAGTCAAAAATAACTATAATATGAAGAACAGAACAATTAAAAATTATATCAAAGAAAGGAGTAAGAAAATCATAAAAACAAGGAAAGCTTTGAGGAGTTAAAATGTTTTTTTTTTAATGGCAGAAGATTAAGAAAAGCAACAAAATTAAAAGAAAGGAAAGTCTGAGAACCAGAACTTGAGTTGGTAATTGAGGCACACCAAATTGATTAAGAGATGTGTTCATTCAATAGATTTTATACTTAAGCACACCTTAAGTTTTGGCAAGAATGGAAGATACATCAGTGAATCTTGTGTAAAGTAAGCCTTTTCTTTTGGGAAGCTTGAGATTTTTAGGTAACCTTGGATAGAGAAACGGCAGATGTAGAATAGAGGCAGAGAGAACCTCACCTATAATATAGACAGTACAGCTAACTGGTTTTTTTGCTGATGAAGTACATGCCTACATTAATGTTCTACCAAAGAAAATCCAGTCGTGTCAGGCCTCTCTGAGTTGCAGTCCATTCTGCTATTCCGGTAAACTTCAGAGTAAGCTTTAAAAATTGCTCCCATTAAACTAGCTCCAGAAAGTCTGGGGAAAGTAGTTTATTATCAGTTGTAATACCAATTTTATAATCAAAGGGAGCTTACTCTTTTTCTTCTCTGACTTGAAATTGAGAAAAAGAATTTTAGCCTCCTTTCATAAATTTCTCATTGATCAGTGTTCTTTCCGGGCTCTGGGAAGATTAGGGAGAAGAATAAGCAGCTTTGAAGTAGCCCTCGGTAGAATCTGTTGTCTAATGGCACTGGCTTCACATCCAGCAGTGCCTCAAAGTGGTGGTATCCCCACACTCTTCTTTTAGCGCTTTTCTTCCCCATTTGTCTTCTTTCTCACTGGGGACCCTGTGGGCTTTTGCTGTCACCAACTCTCATATCACTAAACCTAACAATTTGATAAACTGCCAATTCATGGTCATAGTCAGGTGTTATCATCAGTTTGATCTGTTAAATATTTCATAAGTGGTTTATTTTTAAATAAAAGATGGCATAATTACCATGATTTCACATAAGATTTATTGTCTAAATCTAAGCAACATCTAGTGGGTTAGAATGTAGGCATTGGGGCCGGTCTGACAGCATTCTTGTCTTAGCTCTTGATGTGTCAACTCAAGTATGTTTCCTTCTTTTTTAAAAAAAAAATCCTCACCTGAGGATATCTTTTTATTGATTTGAGAGAGAGGGGGGAAGGGAGAGAGAGAAGCATTGACCAGTTAGTTCCCTCTTATATGGGCCCAGACTGGGGATGTAACCTGCAACCTAGGTATGTGCCCTGGCCAGGGGCTAAAGCTGCAACCTTTAGTGTATAGGATGATGTGCCAACCCACTGAGCCACCCGGCCAGGACTCAGGTATATTTCTTAACCTGCTAGTCCTGCTCTTTCATCCAAGGACAGGATAATAGTAGTATCTATCCAAGATTATTCTTTCCTTAAGCAAGGTAAGACCAGTGCATGTTCCAGTTGCCCTTCACATGGTAAGTTCTCGGGAAATGTGAACTCATTATTTTTATGATATATGTTGAGGAAAATGTGAATGAGCCTTAAGATGAGGAAGAAATTGCCAACCCTTATGCTTTCAGTAATGACTTCATGGAGAAAGTAAGGCATTGTAATAATTCTGAAGGAGAGGAAAGGTAGCCAAATAGAAAATATGATCAGAGAATCAAAGAACACTGAGAATGGATTTGTTTTTCTCCAAGTTCTTATATATCTTTTATACTCCTTAGAAGAGAACTTATCAAAAGCAATTTCATCAGTATGAAGCCTTAATTTTTTATAACAGTTTGAAATTAGCCTGGTTTCCTCATGTTGCTGAGGACTTTGTACATTAACCTTCTTAAAAAATTACTCTTTTCTAATGTAAGTCCCTTCATATCCTAGGTTTATACAGTATTTTATTTCTCTGTTGCTTATTCAACTTAGATACTCTATATTCTTGATGTATGGACTTATAAATGCAAACTAATTTGAAAGTGATATGATTTTACAAATTAAATATTAAGGTTAATATTTTCTTTGAATGTAATAACTTGAAATAATGTAATTGAGATTTTTTTTCCCATTTTTTACACAGTCATCAGTGTAATCATTTTCCCCTCTTATTTGGGAGAAGTGTGAAAACTGTGGAGGAGTATACTTTTTCCTTTCTAAACGTCTTGCAAATTCTTGTTTGTTCTTCTCCCCCCTCTTTTTTATTGTCTAATGTTTTACATATGTCTCCTTTTTCCCCAATTGTCCCCTCCATCCAGCCAATCCCACCCCAGGCAAGCCCCCCAACGCCCCAGTGTCTGTGTCCATTGGTTATGCTAATATGCATACATACACTTGTTTGTTTTTTATTTGTTTTTCAAAGAGTCACAGATCATGCTTTGAATCAGAAAGCAGCCTTCCCTGTGTTTATGAGCACACATATCTATCGCCAGGAATCCCAGAAAATGGAGCAATGCTGAGTTTAAAGATCACATCAGATAACCCAAAGCAGCAAGTTGAAAAACCTGAAATTAGAGTCTTAAGTTACCACTTATTTTAAAATAATATGAAAGAATATAGTCACTGAAATAAAACCAGAATGAACAAAATACTCCTACAAAATTTTTTTCAAAGCTTCCCAGTGTTTATTTTTGTATTTTTTCTTAAAAATTAACATTAATTAAAAAGTGTTTACTAATATATTTTAACTTTTTCATTATCTAACAGAAGAGGAAAGAGAGTCCCCTGGCCTGAGTAGTGTACACATATCATCATGTAATAAGAACCTAGCACTTACAGGGTTTGTTTTTTTTTTAACAGAACCCATTTGAGAAACAAATTTTAAAGTGTCAGGCCATAATCATAACATCACTTAAAACCAGTATTTGTTCAAAATATGTTTATCAAAGAGGTAATATACAATTTAAGTGCATAATTGCTGTGGTACCTTAATTTTTCTCAAAATGAGAACATTGATTAAGTTAACTTTTTTATGTCCAGTCACTTAGTTGAACAGAAGTTTGGCTTCTGGCTGATTTTGTGGAAATTATATGTCGAATCTAGATATTTTAATCTTATCATTATGGGGGGAAAAAAAGGTCCCAGTCAGTGCTTAAAATTCTGGACAACGTTAGCAAGGACTCCAGAAAAAAAGTGATGCTTTACTGGAATAACTTTTAGTTCTTTGAAGGTTCCGATTTTCTTATTTCCTTCTCTGTAGTTACTAGTATATAATAACATTTGCAGTAAGAAAAAGTAATGCTGCCCAGCCAGTGTGCTTAGTGGTTGAGTGTTGACCTATGAGCCAGGAGGTCACGGTTCAGTTCCCCAGGGCACATACCAAGACTGTGGGCTCCATCCCCAGTAGGGGGTTTCTCTCCCTTTCTTTTTCTTTCCGACACAAGGCCATTTGGTTGAGAGGAGCTGTTTGGAAATGTTGAAAACTCTGAGGCCATGAGTGTGAAAGAGCGGTAGCTCCAGTAGCCAGTCCTGCACCAGTGCGTTTTGGTTGCTTAGAAAAAAAATAGACCCTAAGTGCATTAAGTCATTGTCTAAATATGAGCATGACTCATGACTTTTAGTGTTTCATTTTTCTCCATTCTTAGTTTTGTCTCCCTTCCCCAAAAAACAAAAGTAGCATGGTGATCTTGTTATTTAAGGAAGAAAATCGAGGAATATCCTAATTCTGGACCAGCATTTGCTTTTTATTTAGAAAGACTTAGGCAATGTGTATTCTAAAATTCCGAAGTTTGGAAGAAGAGCAACAAAAGAGATTAAAATGCTATATACCCTGGCCTTTCCGCAAAGCGAGGAAGTAACTATCTATTTTACCAATGGAGAAGCTGTTTATTAGGAAGGACAATCTCCAGGCTCTTGTTCTCTTTACTTATCTGTCTCACATGAAATTGGTTTTTCCACTTTCTAATTTGAAAGCTCAGGATTAGTGTCAGTCAGATTCTCAACTTGTATTTATTGGTATAATTCTCCCCTTGCTTCATCAGTGAGGCTCAAAGCTGCAAATTTAATAGAAAACAAAAAATGTTAAATGAAGCTTATAAACAGCAGGTTAAAGTTGCATGTAGCTCAATGCCTGTTGTTTAAGCTTAAATTATCATAATTCCTCTTTATTTTTACTAAAACCTATTTAGTGTTCACTTCAGAAAGATATGACTGCACTATTAACAGTGTTTTCCTCTGTGAGAATAATCTAAACATGTCACCTGCGCTCAGAACTGCAAATATACATAGACCTTTGTTTATTAAAATCTAAAACATAAAAGACTTTATTTTCAATTAATTTTTGATATTTTTGAATAATATGAAACTTAAGAGAATATTAGAAAAAAGTACCTACACTATAAGAGACTCCTTTATGATCACCTCTTTTCTCAGTAAGATTTAGAATTCTTTTCTGTTTGTTTTTTCTAGTAAATTTGTAAAGGAGAAATTATGTTTAATGAGTGCTCATTTTGTATCACTACTATATAAGGCACTTTATAAGCATTCTCATTAATTTTCATAAAAACTGTTCAAGGTACTATTATTCCCACTTATTATAAAGAATTGAAACTCAAGGAGATTAAATAATCTGTCTATAGCCAAATAGCCAGTAAATAAAGGAACAGGGATTTAAATACAGGTTTATTTGAATCTGAAACCCATGCTCATTTGATAATCTGTGCTGCAAATCTGTTAATTGCTTATGTGTTTCCCAGAGAATATTAGTATATATTTTTTATGTATGCATGATGTTTTAGGCTTTAAATGTGAAGGATATTTACACATTCATACATGTTTTTATTGCACATACGTTGTAAAATAAAAGCTTTCTTTTGTTTAACAACCAAAATAAAAATTATTAAATCATTGAATAACTTTTTTTACTGTATGTCCAGAAAGAAATGCCACTGATATGAATTCTGGTACAATATTCCTGATCATCAGGCTTTTAAAAGATACGTTGCAATCAACCTGGTTTAGTTCAAAACAATTTTGATTGTCCCTATTGAAATCTAAGCCAGAGATTAGCAAATTATTTCTTAAAATGTCTGATAGTAAATATTTTTGGCTTGAGAGCCATATGGCCCCAGTTGTAACCGCTGCCGTTAGAAAGCAGCCATAGACGGTATGTAAATGAACGAGTTGGCTGTATTCCAATAAAAAACTTCATTTACTGAAACAGCAGCCACCCACAGGCTGCAGTTCCCTGATCTTTGATCGAAACCATTGCATATGCCATTTACGCTAATAAATAGATTTAACCTTTGGCCACTCACAAACGGTGTCTTCTGACTTATAAAACATAGAGAATAAAAATACCAATGAAAGACTAACAGCACTTTGTTCCTTGTTACCTATTTGGTTTTCATAAGTAAATGGTCATAAACAAGGGTTTTCTTGTTTTGGAATATTGTATGTCAGACTTCTCCATCTCAGTAAATGATAATTCCTCAGTTATAGCTCCTCTAGGTCAAATATACTGGAGGGATTCTTGGCTCCTCTTTCTCATACCCCATAAACAATATGCCAGCCAATCCTGTTGTTTCTGCTCTCCAAATATATCCAGAATCCAGTCTTTTCTCCGCATACTCATCTTTCCTTCTCTAGCCCAAGCATCGTCCTCGCTCTCCTGTATTATTACAGTAGCTTTCCTGTCTCCCTTACACTCTTACATCCCTAAGGTCTTTGCTCTATGCAGCAGCTGCAGGGATCTGATAAATACAGAAGTCATATCACATCACCCTTCTGGAAATACCCCTTTAAGAGCTTCTTATACCCCATTTAAAACCACAAAATTTATAACAATTTCCAAAGCCCTTTTTTTCTTGTAATCTTTTCTCACTCCTGTGTCTCTCATCCCTCATTTCTCTTATCAGTTGTCATATTTACAAAGCAGTTCAGAACTCTAGTTCTACCACTTGTTGGCTATAAAATCATAGGCAAGATACTTAAACTTTAGTAAGCTTCAGTTTCTTCATCTGCCCAACGTGTGAGACAAAAATTCAAATTGAAATTGGTTAAAATATAATTATGGATATTTGGTATAACAAATAAACTCCAAACAGGATGTATATAAAGCATGTGACTATATCAATCAATGGAATAATGCATAGTAAATATAATTTAATATTTATGTAGATATAAAATTTTAAATTTAAGAGAATATATATTCTTTTTGAATGCATATAGAACATTAAAATCACAAAACTAGACATTAAGGGACTTCCTTTTACTAAAATAAAATTTTATATACCTTGCCATCTGATAACAACCCAATAGAACTAGAAGTAGACTATGAAGAGATGTAATGGAAATTAAGGATAATTCTGCAAAATTCTGAAATAAGCAAAAAACAAAAGTTGAAATTATAAATTATCTAGAGAATACTGATAAGGAAAATACATCCAAACAAAATCCATGAGATCCATCAAAAGCAGTACTCAGAGAAAAATTGATAGCCTAAAATTATTTTTAATGAAATCTATAATAAGAGTAAATTTATATAAACATTCAACTTAGTAAATGAGGAAAAGAACAATTAAGTCAATGAAAAAGAAGACTAAAGATAAAAGATAAAATTAATAGGATAAGAAACAAGAAGTATAAACAAAATAAGAAACTGTTTCTTTGAAACATCCATTAAAATAGATAAATTCATGACAAGCCTAACTATGGATAAGAAAGTACAAAAAATATGCATGATTATTAGAAAGTGTGAAGACAAAGTTTTAGACACTATTATGTGCAACTCTGTGTCAATACATTTTATAATCCTGAGGAAATGGGTAATTTTCTGAAAATACTTAGCCATCCAAGTGGACCTACCAGTAAAAACTGAACAGACCACTAACTATAGAAGAGACTGGAAAGGTAAAAAGATTTTATATGTGTATGCACACACACAGTACACACACACACACACACACACACACACACACACACAATCTTAAAGATGAGATTATTTAACTAGGTACACATGACAGAAAAGGATATAATATAACATGTATATAAACAGGTCCCACAGACTGAGAAGACAACCCAAAAGAAAAGCAACTGAAAAGGAACCAAGATGGTGGCATAGGTAAACACCTATCTTGCTGTCCCGCACAGCAATTTCAAAACTACAACTTAATGACAGAACAAACATCATCCAGGATCACCGGAAAGCTGGTTGAGTGAAAATTCCACAAATAAAAATAAAGGTAGAACACTGTGACTCAGAGGAACGGTGGAGGGCAGCGTTGAAGATACGCGCGGAGTCAGAGGTTTGGAGCCCTGCACGCACACAAGCGAGCAGAGAGGTCAGGCGGCTGCAAAGACAAAGGCGTCCCACTCCACTGATTCCCCAGTTCCAGGCATGGTCTGGGGAACCCAACTCATAAGGGGTGGAACTGAACAGTAGGGAAGCACACTGAAACTCGGGCGCTGCAAAGGTCTGCGAGCTTGTGGAGAGGGCGAGCTTGTGGAGAGTGCTCATAAACTTGGGAACAGCAGAGGTGTGCAAGCACGCACAGAGGTCTTGTGACTTGTTCTCTCATTCGGGAAACCACCGGACTGCATTGTTTTACAACCCTGGGTAAGAATTTGGATGTGAATCATTTGGGTAGAGGCTGAATTGTCAGGCAGTGGGTAGAACTTGGCGGCAGCTTTCTCTCAGAGATGCTTGCATCCATTACCACCCGGCACAGAGACCCAGGTGCCGCATAGGGCAGAGCTGACACTGCCTGTGCAGCCCAGAGACTCCGCCCATCCTACCTGAGTACCACTGACCATCACAGCCAATTGGCCTGGAGGGCAAACCCTTCTAGTGCTAACAAAAATAATCTAGGCTTAACTTCAACAAGACTGTGCAACCTATAAAAGGCTGCAGCAAGAATATCCACCTCAGGTAACTGGGTAGGCTGAGCCACTGTCCTTTAGAGGACATCTACCACACAAAGCTAATTGACCAACTCAGGGAAGCAGCCAAAATGCAGAGACGTGGAAAGAAATCACATGTGAAAGAAATGGAGGGAAAAAAAACACGACTGGACATAGAGTTTAAAACCACAGTTATAAGGTTTTTCAAGAGGCTCTTAGAAAAGGACAATGAACTTAATGAGACCTACAAGGAAATGAACAAGACCTATGAGGAAATGAATGAAACCTATGAGGTAATCAATGAGACCTACGAGGATATGAACGAGACCCTCAAAGATATGAAAAAGGACCAACTATAAATTAAGCATACACTGACTGAAATAAAAAATATTTTACAAAGACCTAAAAGCAGTCTAGAGGACCGCAAGAACCGAATCAAAGGTTTGAAATACAAAGAGGCAAAATCCAGTCAGCCAGAAAAGCAAGAAGCCAGAAGAATCCAAAAAATTGAAGATAGTGTAAGGGGCCTCTGGGACAACCTCAAGCATACCAACATCAGAATTATAGGGGTGCCAGAAAAAGAGAGAGAGCAAGATAATGAAAACCTATTTGAAGAAATAGTGACTGAAAACTTCCCCCACCTGGTGAAAGAAATGGACTTAGGAGTACAAGAAGCACACAGAACGCCAAACTATAGGAATCTAAAGAAGACCACACCAAGACACATCATAATTAAAATGCCAAGAGCAAAAGACAAAGAGAGAATATTAAAAGCAGCAAGAGGAAAACAGTTATCTATAATGGAGCACCCATATGATTGTCAGCGGATTTCTCAACAGAAACGATGCAGGCCAGACGGGAGTGGCAGGAAATATTCAAAGTGATGAATAGCAAGAATCTACAACCAAGATTACTCTACCCAGCAAAGCTATCATTCAGAATTGAAGGTCAGATAAAGTGTTTCGCAGATAAGAAAAAGCTAAAGGAATTCATCACTGCCAAACCAATATTATATGAAATGCTGAAAGATATTCTTTAAGAAGAGGAAGAAGAAAAAGGTAAAAATAAAAATTATGAACAACAAATACACATCTATCAACAAATGAATATAAAAATCAAGTGAATTAATAATCTGATGAACAGGATAAACTGGTGAATGTAACAGAATCATGGACATAGAGAGGGAATGGGCTGACAATTCTTGGGGAGAAAAGGGGTGTGGGAGGTGCATCAAGAGACTGGACGAAAATCTTGCACCTATGGAAGATGACAGTGTTGGGGAGGTGAGGGCGGAGGGTGGGATGGGTACCGGGTGGAGGGGAGCTATAGGGGGAAAAAGGGGAACAATGTAATTAATAAATTGAACAATAAAGATTAAATTAAAAAAGAAAAGTAAATGAGTATTAACATTAACAGAATGAAAAAAGTTCAACCTTGTTGATAATCATATAAATTAAAGAAAAAATATAGCATGTTTTTCCACCCACTAATTTGGCAAAATAATGAAAAAGATCTATAAAATATAGAGTTTTTAAGGGTGAAAAGCTCTAGTCCTCTATATTGCTGAGAGGACGCAGTGCCACAATCTCTTAAGAAATGTACCTAGAATTGTCTTCTAAAGTTAAACTACTCATATCCTTAAAATTATGGGAGATTATCCTATAAAATGGTCTATAATAAGCAAAAGACTGAGCTAGGTTTACAAGTCTTGCCTTAGAGATATTATCATTGTGTATTAATTGATAGCAGCAAATTGAAGAGTCATGTTTGGAGTGTGATCCCACCTTAATAAAAATAAATAATAGCAAAATTTGTATACATGTATGACTCTTTGGTTATATATTTTTGTTTGGGCGTAAAGGATCTTGGAAGGAGGCATATTAAGCTGTAAACATTAGTCCCCTGTAGAGGTAACAATGGAGCGGGATGACAATTTTGGTCAATATATGTAAGTTGTTTTAGCATTAAAGAGATCACTTATTATTTTATAACTAGAGGCCCGGTGCATTAAATTCATGCATGGGAAGTGGCGGGGGGGGGGGTGTGTGTGCTTCAGCCCAGCCTGCACCCTCTCTAATCTAGGACTGCTCGCCTGCCTGCCAGCCTAATCGTCCCCTAACCACTCCCCTGCCAGCTGATTGATGTCTAACTGCTCCCTTGCCAATCTGTTTGCCCCTAATGGCCCTCCCCTGCATGCCTGATTCCCCCCCCCCCAACTGCTCTCTCCTGCTGGCCTGGTCACCCTTAACTGCCCTCCCCTGCAGGCCTCGTTTCTCTCAACTACCCTCCCCTGCTGGCCATCTTGTGTGTTGGAGTGATGGTCAATCTGCATATTACTCTTTTATTAGATAGGACTAGAGGCCCGGTGCACAAAATTTGTACATGGGGAAATGGGTGTCCATCACCCAAGCCTGCACCTTCTCCAGTCTGGGACCCTGCAAGGGATGTCTGACTGCCCCAACAGGATCGGGCCTAAATGGCCAATGAGACATCCCTCTCACAATTTAGGACTGCTAGCTCCCAACTGCTCACTTGCCTGCCTTCCTAATTGCCCCTCACTGCTTCTGCCTACCAGCCTGATCACCCCTAACCACTCCCCTGCCAGCCTGACTGACGCCTAACTACTCCCTTTCCAGCCTGATTGACCCTAACTGCTCTCCTCTGCAGGCCAGGTCACCCCTAACTGCCCTCCTCTGCAGGCCTGGGTTCCCCTCCAATTTCCTTTCCCTGCAGGTCGTTCACCCCCAACTTCCTTCCTCTGCCAGCCTGGTCACTCCTAACTATCCTCCCCTGCAGGCTTGGTCACACACAACTGCCCTTCCTTGCAGGCCTGGTCCCTCCCTACTGCCCTACCCTGCTGGTCTGATCTACCACAACTGACCTCCTTTGTAGGCCTGGTCTCTCCCAACTGCTCTCCTCTGCTGGCCATCTTGTGGCAGCCATCTTGTGTCCACATGGGGGCAGCCATCTTGAGTGCTGGAGTGATAGTTAATTTGCACATTACTCTTTTTTAATATATTTTATTGATTTTTTACAGAGAGGAAGGGGGAGAGATAGTTAGAAGCATCGATGAGAGAGAAACATCGATCAGCTGCCTCCTGCACACCCCCTACTGGGGATGTGCCCGCAACCAAGGTATATGCCCCTAACTGGAATCAAACCTGGGACCTTTCAGTCTGCACACCAATGCTCTATCCACTGAGCCAAACTGGTTTTGGCTGCATATTACTCTTATTAGATAGGATAGAGGCCTGGTGCATGGGTGGGGGCTGGCTAGTTTGCCCTGAACAGCATCCCGGCTCAGAGTCAGGGTTCCCTTAGGGCATGGGGCAGCCTGCGCAAGGGACCTGTGGTGGTTTGCAGGCTGGCCACACTCCCCAGCAACTTAAGTGGAGGCCCTGGTATCTGGGATTTTTTTATCGTCTATAATTGAAACTTTGTAGCCTTGAGTGGAGGCCAGAGCCGGCCAGAGCAGGCAGGAAGCTTGGGTTCCCCCATTGCCAGGGAATCCCAAGCCTCCTGCTCACCCTATGACTGCAACCATCTTGGTTGGGTTAATTTGCATACTCCTGATTGGCTGGTGGGTGTGGCTTGTGGAAGTACTGAAGGTATAGTCAATTTGCATGTTTCTCTTTTATTCGTGTAGACTAGAGGCATAATACATGAATTCATGCACTAGTAGGGTCCCCCGGTCTGGCCTGCCAGATGAAGCCAAAACTGTCTCTCCAATATTTCCCGAAGGGTCCTGGATTGCAAAAGGGCACAGGCCAGGCTGAGGGACCCTACTGGTGCATGATCAGGGCTGTGGAGAGATGCAGGAGTTTGGCCATCCGGGGAGGGACCAGAGGAGGGCTCCAGGATGTGTCCGGCCCTTCTTTCTCAGTCCCTGTTGGTCCCACCCCAGCACCAAGCTAACCTACCGGTTGGAGATTTGCCCCCAGTGGTCAGTACACATCATAGCAACTGGTTGACTGGTCAACTGTCTGCCCCCTGGTGGTCAGTTCACGTCATAGCAAGTAGTTGAGTGGCCTTAGTATATCATTAGCATACTACGCTTTGATTGGTTGAATGGCCAACCAGTCAACCAGATATAGAGCATATTAGGCTTTCATTATATAGGATGTTTAAAAATTAATAAAGAAATAAACAGTATCACTAACAAAAAGAGTGCCAACACAAAGGATTGTCTACCATTCTGATATAAACCCTTAATGTTTTAGAAATCTCTAGAGGAGTTTTTCACAAAATGCCTCTGATAAATTTTTAATTACTATTCCTCTACTTTGCTACAGTGCTATTAAGAGGTCTGGATTAATTAAAGAATTTAGGAAATTTAGTACATGTTTAAAAACAAGTAGAGCTAGATTTGTAGGAGGTCATTCTTCCATTAGTCAGTCTGAAAATACTTGTGGAAGGCGATCATGCTTATCTTTCCACATTAGTAAAAAGTGTTTCCTTTCGCACTCATCAGTCATTACAGAAGTCCTGTTTGTTCTACTTATTTTCAGATATATGTAATCTGAATTAATATTTCTTATGGGGGTATGCTTTTCTTTTATTAATCTTACTGGTGTGGCATTATTTAATAATAATATGTAAGTTTCAGCTGTATAATTATATAATATATCATCTGTGTATTGTATTATGTTCACAACCCGAAATAAAAATCTCCTTCCATCACCATTTATCCCCCCTACACCCTCTTATACTCCTGCCACCTACCCCCTTAACACTGGTAATCACATGCTGTTGTCTATGTTTATAGTTGTTGTTTTGTTTTGTTGTTTAATCCCTTCACCTTTTTCACCTAGCCTCCAACCTTCCTCCACTCCGACAGCCGTTCATCTGTTCTCTATCAAGAGTATGTTTCTATGTTGTTAGTTTATTTTGTTCATTACATTCCACGTTTAAGTGAAATCATGTGATACTTGTTTTTCTCTGACTGACTTATTTCACTTAGCATAATACTCTTCAGGACCATCCATAATATCACAAAAGGTAAAATTTCTTTTTTATGGCCGAGTAGTATTCCATTGTGTAAATGTACCAAATCTTTTTTCCACTCATTTACTGATGGGCACTTAAGCTGCCTCCACATATTGGCTATTATAAATAACACTGCTATGAACAGAGGAGTGCATATATTCTTTTGAATTAGTGTTTTGGGTTTCTTTGAATATATTTCCTGAAGTGGAATTACTGGGTCATAAGGCAGTTCCATTTTTAATTTTTTTGAGGTAACTCCCTACTGCTTTCCACAATAGCTGCACCACTCTGCATTCTCACCAACAGTGCACAAGTTTTCCTTTTCTCCACATCCTCACTAATACTTGTTTGTTGATTTATTTATTTTTATTAATTTATTAATGATAGCCATTCTGACACGTGTGAGGTGATATCTCATTATGGTTTTAATTTGCATTTCTCTGATGATTATTAATGTTGAGCATCTTCCTGGCTATCTGTATGTCCTTTTTGGAGAAATGTTATTCAGGTCTTTTGCCTATTTTTAAAATTAGATTGTTTGTTTTGTTGGTATTGAGTTTTATAAGTTCTTTACAAATTTTGGATATTAACCTCTTACCACATATATCTTTGACAGATAAGTTCTTCCTTTCATTGGGTTGTCTTTTCATTTTTTGGTGGTTTCCTTTGCTGGGCAAAAACTTTTTGCTTTGATATAGTCCCATTTGTTTATTTTTCTTTTCTTCCCCTTGCCTGAAGAGGTATATCAGAAAAAATATTGCTACAAAAAATGTCTTCAATTTTACTGCCTATGGTTTCTTGTAGGATTTTTATGGTTTTGAGTCTAACATTTAAGTCTTTAATTCATTTTGAGTTTATTCTTTTGTGTGATATAAGAAAATGATCTAGTTTTATTTTTTCATGTATCTGTCCAATTTTCCCCACATCATTTATTTAATAGACTATCTTTACCCCAATATATGTCTTTGCCTCCTATCTCATGTGTTAATTGATTAGAAAGGTGTGGGTATATTTTTGGCTCTCTTTTCTATTCTGCTGATCTTTATATGTTTTTATGCCAGTATCATGCTGTTTTGATTGCTGTTGCCTTGTAGTATAGTTTGATGTAAGGTACCATGACTTCTCCAACTTTGTTATTTTTTCCTCAAGATTTCTGTTGCTATTTGGGGTCTTTTGTGGTTCCATATAAATTTTTGTATTATTCTAATTCTGTGAAATACCTCATTAGTATATTATATATACCTGTGCGTGTGTGTGTGTTTGTGGTGTGTGTGTGTGTGTGTAAGATTTTTTTTTCTTTTACAGAGAGGAAACAAGAGGGAGAGAGAGAAACATCAATGATGAGAGAAAATAATTGACTGGCTGCCTCCTGCATGCCCCCCGACAGGGAATTAAGCCTACAACTCCGGGCATGTGTCCTGACTGGGAATTGAACCTTGACCTCCTGGTTCATAGGTCGATGCTCAACCATTGAGCAATATCAGGTGATCCCCATTTGGTATCTTTTTCTTTAATAAATAGTTCAGAGAGAGGAAGGAAGAGGAAGATAGAAACATCAATAATAAGGGGGAATCATTGACCAGCTGCCTCTTGCCTGCCCTCTACTGGGAATGGGGTCTACAACCTGGGCATTACCTGACTGGGAATTGAACCTTGATCTCCCGGTTCATAGTTTGATGCTTAACCATTGACCCACACTAGCCGGGCCCCATTGGTATCTTGATAGCAATTGCACTTCATCTATAGATTGCTTTGGATAGTATGGGCATTTTAATGATGTTAATTCTTCCTCTTCGTGAACACAGAATACGCTTCCACTTATTTATATCTTCCTCAGTTTGTTTTGTCAGTGTCTTTTAATTTTCTGAATACAGGTCTTTTACATTCCTGATTAAATTTATTTTCCTAGGTGTTTTTTTTATGCAATTGTAAATTGAATTGTTAGTTTATTTCTGATAGTTCGTTATTGGTGCATATAAATGCAACTGATATCTAAATATTTCATTATATATTCTGCTTTATTGAATTTATTGATCAGTTCTAGTAATTTTTTGGTAGAATCTTTAGGGTTCATTCCCTCCATATAGTGTCATGTTATCTGCAAATAATGGCAATTTTGCTTATTTCTTTCTAATTTAGATGCCTTCTATTTCTTCTTTTTGTCTGATTGCTATGGCTCGGATTTCCAGTAGTATGTTGAGTAAAATTAGTGAAAACAGACATCCCTGTCTTTTTCCCAATCATAAGGAAAAGCTTGTAGTATTTGCCCTTTATCATTTATGGACTTTATTTTGTTGAGCTATTCCCACTTTGCTGATAGTTTTCATCATAAATAGATGGATTTTATCAAATGCTTTTTCTGCATCAATTGCTATGGTCATTTATTTTTTTCTTCATTTTGTTTATGTAGTGTATTACATTTATTAATTTGTAGATATTGTATCAACCTTGCATCCCCAAAATAAATCCCACTTGATCATGGTGTATGATCTCTTTAATGTATTGCTGAATCTGTTTGCTAATATTTTATTGAGGATTTTAGCATCTGTGTTAGTCAGGGATATTGGCTTATAATTATCTTTCTTCGTGGTGCTTCATCTGGTTTTGTAATTATGATAATGCTGGCTTTATAAGTGAGCTTGGAAGTTCTTAAATTTTTTAGAATAGTTTGAGACTTTTCTTTGTTGGGAGTGTTTTGATTACTGCTTCAGTTTAATTAATTGTAATCTGTCTATTCAGATGCTCTGACTCTGACTGTTCAGTTTTTAAAGATTGTATGTTTATAGAAATGACACATTAGATTAGATGGATTTAATTGATATTTTCAGAGCATTCACCACAAAGCAGCAGAACATATACTCTTTTCAAGTGCACATGGAACATTTTCTAGGATAGACTACCTGTTAGAACATAAAACAAGTCTCAGATATTTAAGAAGATTGAAATCATATCAAGCATCTTCTCTGACCATAATGGTATAAAACTAGAAACCAATCACAAGGAAATAACCTGAAAACACACAAAAACATGGAGGCTAAATAACATGTTATCAAGCAATGAATGGGTTAACTATGTGATCAAGGGAGAAATAAAAAGATGTCTTGAAACAAATGAAAATGAGAAGGGGAAAAAATCTGTGGGACAAGCGAAAGTAGTCTTGAGAGGGAAATTCATAGCATTGCCGGCCTACCTTAAGAAACAGGGAAAACTTCAAATAAACAATGATTTTATATTGAAAGTAACTAGAGAAAGAAAATCGAAAAAGCCCAAAATGAGTAGAAGAAAGGAAATAATAAGGATCAAAATAGAAATAAGTGATATTAGAGTCTAAAAGAAAACAATACAAAATATCAATTAAACCAAGGAGCTGCTTTCTTTGAAAAGATAAACAAGATTAGCAAACCTTTTACCAGGCTCTTCAAGTAAACGAGAGACCACCAAAATAAAATCAGAAATGATAGAAGTAACAACGGACGACTTGGAAATACAAAAGATTTTAAGAAAGTATTATAAGCAACTATATGCTAACAAGTTGGACAAACAGAGAGAAATGGATAAGCTCCTAGAAACATATAATCTTCCAAAACTGAATTAATATTTCAATAACCCTATTCAAGAGGAGCATTAGGAGCCATGCTGCATTCATGTTGCATTCTTTAAGCGAAAATGCAGAACACACTTTTTCAAGACATAGGTTGCTTTTCACAGATAATATATTCTACTTAAGTCTAAAGAGACAAATCTGACATGTACATTAAAGGAATAGCTGTGTTTTAGTGTGTAAAAGTCACCCTACCCAACAAACCTGAGAGCATTTTTAAAGAGGAAGGCATCTAAAAATAATGAATACATTGTGTCATCCTCCCACCCTCAGCTAATTCAGTACTAAATGAAAACATTTGCCATGGCAACATCAGTTTACAAAGGGCAAATGATGTTTCTGAGAGATTGGAATATTTCCTTTCATATATCTCAGATGTGCACACAGTTAATGCTTTCATCCCTTTTAAAAATAATTTTATATATAACTGAAAAAGCTTAATTGATTTTTTAAAATGTTTTAATTTGGAAATAGAATCCAAAACAAAATAACTAACTCTTAACAAAAACTGACATCAAATTGAATACAAGCAGGAAAATGTCACTAAAATATTTTAGCCTTCATTTATGGAAATAAAAATTATTTTGTATGGTATGCTGTACTGAACTATGCTTAAATCATCTGCTTCCAAATGAATGATCATTTTGCTTTTATAAAAATGCAAAGTCTCTGTTTAACTCACTATTTCTGCAATTGATGTTATACAGTAGTTAAAATATTTAGCTTCTCCATTTTGGACATGTTAAAGTATTTAGTTTTTTTGTCCTTAATGTATTTTCCATAAATACTAAAGCAGTATTCACAGAAATTTTATTGTTTAAACTACTTGCCTCAAACTTTGAAGGCAGACACAGTAAATGTAAGAAAGAAAATAGATTGGCAGCCTGGTAAATGCAGGCATTAAGAAGGTGACTGTAATGCGGTCAAAGAAGTTTAGAACAAATAGTCTCTATATTGTTTTTCTGTTGTCCTAACCACTTCGTAATACAAAATGGTTTTTACATTCTTCACCCTATGATCCCAATCAGTGCTGCTTTAAGTTCCGTTCTCTGCATCTCCTACCTGAATCCCCCATTTTCTACCACACTACACCTGTTATCACTAGATGCTGTTGAATCTCCTGACATTATTTTGACTGTTAAAATGTATTTGCCCTCCATCTTCACTTATTGAAATCAGACCCCATTCATTAACTTACAGAATATGGTTCCCTTTCCCTGTGAACCTCCCAGATTGCCTGAAACTGAATTGACTGAAGGCCATGATCATTTGCACCACTCTTACAGACCTGCTGTGCTGTGCTTTCAGTGGTTCATTGTCGTGTTTTAAATCTTTCACACTGAAGGGTCTCTGAAACCAGTGATTGCATGGTATTCTTCATTGTGCATATTTTTGTCAGTTCAGGCTCATACTGAGCAAACAAACATCTGTACTTAAAAGAAGCCAGCTCCTGCCTGTGCTGCAGAAAAGATACTGTTTACAGAGTCTTTTGTGTAACGTCTTGACATAGAAGGTACTCAGTGAATATTCATTGATTAATTGATCATTCATGAATCTATGCCTAGCTCCTCTGCTCTTGAGTATATGTAGGAAAGCAAGTTTGCTGATGATCCATGTGATGTAATATAGATTGTCTAGTTAAGGCTATATTCCCAGAGCCTTGCACAGGGCCTAATAAATATTTGTGTATATTAAATATTTATTGGTTGGGTTCTTTGGTCAAGGCTCAAAGCACATTAGCAAATTCAGGTTGATTAGGCACTTAAACATCTTATCTCCTTGGTTAAAATGGTTGGAACCACATTAGACTGTTTACCTCCTTAATGGTTTAAATTCTATGTGTCTATAATATTTTTACTTCATCCTTTGAAATGTCTTTCAAATTTGTTCCTTTTCCTCTCTGTCACAACGACAGTGGTTTCCTTCATTCCCTTTGCTTCCTACACTGCCTGTCGAGTCTTTGCCCCTGCTGTGTTCTTGCTCTCCCTCTCTGTCTGCACTGGGTAATGTCTTCCCAGATTCCAGACCTCAATCTGAACATCATTTTCTCAGAGGAGCTTTTCTGGACCACCTCCCACTCCCCCTCCTTCTCCAACCCACCCCCACCTTTCAGAGAGCTGTCATACGTCTCATAGCACCTCATGCCTCTTTTCAGGGCACCCTTTACAATGGCAACTTTACGTTTGTTCATGCATTACTCAAATCATGCCTCTGTTTCCTTGCCAGGCTGCAGACCATGTAAGGGCAGTAACATCTGTTTCTACTCACCATTGTATGCCCCTGTCTAGTCCAGGACAGGGCAATAGTGGACTCAGTGTATATTTGTGGAATAGTTAGATGTATGGGACCAGTGGCTGGCTGACTGGATTTCCACTGCTCCTTTCCTGTTACAGACTTAACCCAAATGGGTAGCGGCACCTCTTGGTTTGTTTCCAGACTCCATTGACTTCCTCCCATTGCGTCCTCAGGGCTCATTCTCAGTGTTCTTCCTGAAGGACTGCCCTCATCATTTCATGCCCATCCCTTCAGTCACTAGCCATATCTAAATTTTCATCTCCCAATCCCTTTCTCTCCCTGGCTTTATTCAGTTTCCTTTCTCAGAACTCTCTGAAGTGTCACTTCTGTGGCTGTTAGTCCAGTCACCACTCTGCCTCTGCCTCACCATGCCTCCTTCCATCTCTGGGTTTTGTTCAAATAGAGTTTTCAACTCTGGGGATCTTCCTGTTACCTTTGTTTATCTGATTCTTCCCCTTCTGCATAGAGACTCAGCTTCTCTGCTCAGAGCCTCTCAGATTCTAAGAGAAGCCTAGGGTCACTTTCTCTTTCGGAGGCTTCCATTTTATCATTATTTAAATACTAGAGGCCCGATGCATGAAAATCGTGCAAGAGTAGCCCTTCCTTCCCCCAACTGCCAACACCAGCTTCCTTCTGGCACCCAGGACTGGAGCTTCCCTTGAAGCTTCAGCTTTGTCCAGAAGGACAGAAGGACGTCTAGTCTAATTAGCATATTATGCTTTTATTATTATAGATTTTAAAATGCTAAAGCAGGAATATGAAAGCAGGGAAGTACTCTACATGCTGGATATCTCCTTTGGCATCTGCAGAGGTACTGCTGGATATAAAAGGTCAAGTTTTCTTATAATACCTACTAAGGGTCACTGACTATAGGAAGATAATTATATAATGACAATCTAAGATTATTTAGTTTTGTTGTACTTAGGTTGTATGTATATATAAGTTCAGAAAAGTAAGAAAATAAATTAAATTTTAAAGCATTAAATTTACTTTTTCATTTAGTATTAGAAATTTTTCAATTTGGCTTAAAGGAGGACAATATGCACAGAAGTGCAGTATTTATGTTTACAATGTAAAACGAACTGATGACAAGCAAAAACATGTCTGGGAAGTGGGCATTTGCAATTCTACAGCTATTTGGTTCATTATTACAAAAGCCCCATTAACTACATGACAAGTATCTACCCCTGGGACTTAAAATACAAAGAGAAGACAACCTTTGTAGAGTCGTTCCTTTTCTTGAATTATGAATATTTGTCTTTCGATGGAAGTTGGAAAATTACAGTGGGATAAACTTGGTTTGTTAGCCTTTTAAAAAGCATAAATAAAGTCCTTAAAGGAAAAAGTGACTCAATGCTCTGGAGCTATTTTAGGAGGAATAGGCCCTTTATGAAGGGTTATTAGTCATGTAGCATGAGAGAATTCAACAGACCAATTCAACCAACATGCACTGCATACCCAGTTGTTATGCCAGGTGATCTTTGGGAATACAAACAAGAATAAATCAAGGCTTCAGCCCTTAAAACACAGGCCAATAGCAGGAGACAGACTAGCAAACAAGGAGCTTTGTTGTAACGCCTACTGTGAAACAGATGTTTATGACCTACAGAGGAAAAGCAAAGAGGGGTCCAAAGAATATTTTTGTATTTGATTTTATAGTTCCTCTTAGAAGTTCAAGGCAAAGGATGCAAGCCTGCTATAATGTTTTTTTATGAGTTGCAAGTCTGAGGGAAATTAGTAGTAATGGAATCACTGTGAGAGAGGTGAAGAGAAGCAGAATGATCCTGCCCTTCATCGTAGTTAATCAGATGCATGACTTCATCATTAAACAGAAGTACTCCATGCCTGTTGTACCTCTCCTTTTAAAGAAAAAGTATCATTTTGCAGAAGTCGCAATTGTCTTCGTTTTACCTAAAATTGAATTAGCTTTCCCTCTCTTATTTCCCTCAAGATGGCCAAGCCTACTGAACAGATTGATAAATATAGTTCCTTTCCAGTCACCTGTGCTAAAGGAGAGGAACATAGGTGTGGCTAGTGACTGTTGACACAAGGTTCAGAAAATTGACAGTTTCCACATTTAGGGAAACTTGGTGAAAAGCATCAACCACTGGCTTAAGCTTAAGGAAGGTGAGTAGCATAGATTGTCAGCAATTCTGTGTTCAGAACAGTATACTTCCGGTCACATAACGTCTCCTATAGCCAGGGAGCCAAGGAGGATCCCACCATTACTGCCCCCTGCTTTGCCTTGGTCATCAATTATAGACTAGTAGACACCCAGTGCACAAACTCATACACCAGTGGGGTCCCTCGGCCTGGCCTTCAGGATTGGGCAGAAACCAGCTCTCTGACATCCTGGGAGAGATCACAGGAAGTGGACCAGCCAGGGAGAGACTGCAGGAGGGCTCCAGGGCATGTCCAGCCTGTGTTGCTTAGGCCCAATCAGCCAGACCCCAGCAGCAAGCTAACCTACTGGTCAGAGCATCTGCCCCCTGGTGGTTAGTGCCCGTCATAGAAAGCAGTTGAGTGGCCTTAGCATATCATTAGCATGTTATGCTTTGATTGGTTGAACGGCCCACCAAACACTTAGCATATTAGGCTTTTATTATATAGGATTATCAGTATGCTCCTTCTGGTTTCCATTGAAATGAAACTGTGTGAGAGCTCTAAGACAAGAGGTGTTCCCACACCAAAATATTTTTTCTTCATAATTTGCTAGTATGCATTGGTGATCCCCAAAGAAGAGCCCTTGCCAGGAAAGCAGCTCCCATTTCAGCTACTTGGCATGGAGCATCTTGTCATCATCAGCCACAAAGCGATTATAGTTTAAAAATGCAAATGGGATTCTGGGATAAATCAACTGAAGGATGAAATTCTTGTGAAAAAGGGACACTGTGTAAAACCCTAATTAGGCAGCATCTATAACACAGGTTTCAGTTCAACCTTTCTTAAAATGAGCTTATTGCCACCAAAGGAAGAAGGTGATTCATGCAAAATTCAACAGATATTTATAGAGCGCCCAGTATGTGCCAGATATTATTCTAAATGCTTAGGGTGCCAGCAGACATTTTTATAACAAGGTTGCATTGTAGGTTAGGATAAACATCCAAAAAATTTGTTGGGAATGGAGCTTAGCTTAATGGTAAGGACAAGAATAGAGCACTTTGGAGAATGCTCTTTTATAGTCACTTAAGAAGGACTTAACATCAAATCTTCACTGTAACTATTTCTTCCAGAGCTTAATGAATATAAAAAATGGACAACATGTTTTTTTAATTTATATGGTAAGAGAAAGATTTAACAAAAGACTTAACAAAAGCAAATCTGTAATTAAGTATCTTCAGTTCTGGTTTCAGAGAGGTAAATTTTTTAAACCTGAGTTCTTTGCTGCAGAAAATCATCTATACTTTTTTTTCCTTTGCTCTAATTCTTTCACACTAGGATAAGGTTGAAAGTACAAAGACCACTGAGTCAGTATAAGCTTGAGAGGCATGTACTAAAATTACCTTGGAAAATAGCAATTTGATTATATCTTCTATCTGGATCAATTCAAAGAGAAATTTAAAAAAATAATATTTTTCCAATTGTTTTCTTTACTTCAGTATAACTTACCTTCTTGTCAAAGAGGACTAACACTTTCTGTACTTTTGTCTTGTTGGTCTGGCAGGAACCACGGTATGTCCCGGAGATTCCCACCAGTTCTTTAGAGAATTTGAGTAATTTAACCCAGAATGAGTATGTGGACATGTATAGGGCTTCGTGGATCCTTTACAGTTTCTCTGGATTGGACTTTAAATGGTCATGACCTGGGTTAGTAAAGAGGTAACTACCTATTTTGAACAGGCACCAAGTCACAGTTGCCCCCGTGAGATGGTTCCACCGCTCTGGTTAGCTCACAAGAGAAAAGTTACCAGAGACCATACTGTACACAATGTGATATTTCTGTGGGTTACAACCAATTTGCAAATAGCCGCAAAATAAGCAAAAGGATCATGTTGTCTATCTGTACACCTATTTGTGTCGCCACATTGAGCAGTCTCTGTAAGGAAGATGGTCTTCAGGGATTCTTTAAACCTGAACAATAAAAGGGCAGGAGGATATTATCCAGTTAGGATCAGATCATAGAGCTTAGCACTAGCATCTGAATGGCACCTCTGGTTTCCCCAAACAGAAATTACTGGTTTCCTGTGAACAGTTTTCCCATGTAATAGTATACAGATGGTTTTGTTTGCCCCGTATTGATTTAAATAGGCAGTTGGTGTTATTAACTACTTATTCCATAGAAACCACCGTATCTCTGTCGTCTCCCAAATGACTAAATCAAAATAAAGAGAACTCTTTTTTTAAATAATGTAAACAAGGTCTTACAGGTACTGTCTGCATTGAGAATTCAGCTTAAAATTGCTAATAATAGAATGTAGTAGAAGTTCTTTACTACGAGGCACATTTGTTTTCATTTCTAGCACACTGTCTTCTTTTGTCAGAAAAAAAATGTGCTTTTTCAGGATATTTCTAACAGCAGCAGTAAAGAGGCATCAGCGATATCATGTCCCTCTCGATTCAGGTTTGGCTGATGTGCCACAGCAGACAGCACCAGGAGACTAGCTGTGTGCATTCACAGAATATGCCTCCCTTTTTGTGCCACTGAGCATTATGCTAGCAGTTTGAATCTACAGTATTTTATAGACAGTCCCTGGGTACCGAACTCAGCTACAGTGTTCTTCCCAGAGAGAGGAAAAGAGTGTTCGTGATGATGATATATGGAAAATTGTGAAAGGTTGTACTGGTAGTTTGGGTTGAATTATAGAAGCATCCTTTCTAGGACAGTATGTTCAAACGAAGGAACTACTATAATGGGCAGTAAGGTGCTGTTTTTGTGTCTTCAGAATGTGTTAGAAACATTGATCTGAGTTATGTATATGGTTTCAAATAGCTTTACTTTACAGAATCAAAATAGTGACAGAATTAGATAGCTGTGGCTCTAGTCTGGCTTTTTGCAGTTTATTGGCAAGCTTTCATGAAATGTTTTCAAGTGCTATTGGAAATTTTGAGGACTTGAACAAAAACTTCTCATTAAATTTTATACATCGTTGATTCCTTTATTTCTCCCATTAATCAAGCAAACAACTAACATTGTGCCTAAGAACTGACATTTTCTTTTCAAATATTAAAGGGCTTGAAAATAGCCTTTAAAAATTTTTATGTTTATTGTTGAGAATATTACAGCTGTCCCTCTTTTTCTTCCCAGTGTCCCCCACTCCCATCTGGCTCTTGCCCCACCTCAGGCCTTCACCACACTATTGTTTGTGTCCATGGGTTATGCATACACACATATAATTTTGATTATTCTCTGCCCGCCTCTCCCCCTTTTTTAATATCTGTCTTCCCATAGTGGAAAGAGAAGTGCTTTAGTGAACTGGGTTCAAATTCCATTTCGTCCATTTCCAGAAATTTTTTAAAATCACAAAAAATTTATTTGTCTTCTTGAACTTAAGTTTTTCCATCTTTAAATGAGTGTCAGTAATATTTATATGATGGCATTAACATGGGAAATAATTATGATGGAAATCTTCTAGATTGTTAGTATGAGGCACAATCAGGGTTCTCCCTCAAGGTATCATATGCTAAGTACCAATGGAATGTTTAAATCATTTAAATCATTTTATCTTATTCAATGACAGAAGTTATGGGGTCATATTTACCTGATCAGGGCATTGTTAAATATTGTTCCTAGTGTTCATCTTGAAAAAAAAAAACACAGCTGGTTAGTTGCACATAATAATGATGTGATGATTTTATTACTTTGAGAAATACATCATTCTGCTTTTCTTAATATTGTTGCCTCAGGCTTTAGTGTGTGTGTGTGTGTGTGTGTGTGTGTGTGTGTGTGTGTGTGTGTGTTTCTCATTCCCAGGGTTGGTGATAGTTAACTATGTGATAATACATTATTATAGTCTTAAATTCTTAAACCAACTGCTTACAGCATGAGATTTAAATTTAAAGCACTATTCATGATGACATGCTATAGCAATAAATCTGTATTGATGAGCATGTAATAGTTTGGGAAAGGCCATTGTCCTATCCATTCTTCATCAAGTTACACATCTTGTTAAAAAAATAGTTTTTCATTTACTTACGAAGAACCTTAACTTTTATTTAAAATATAGGATTTAGTCTCATAGTTATAAAAACAGAGGTATGAAGGTAGAAAGACTCTCCAGAATCACAATTTAATTAGTTTAAAGCTTGAAACTAATATAATATTGTGAATATCAACTGTAATTGAAAAATTTTTTTAAATTAATAAGTGGCAAAAAAGATATATAATTATCTGTAATAGTCATGAAGGCATAAACTCAAAGACTTTTATTCCTAACTCTAACACTATCTACCTGGGTGGCCTTAGATCAAAAACATTTCTGTGAATTAGTTCCCATTTTTATTTTAAAAAAAAAGTTGCAGTGCCTATTAAACCATTCAGAGAACAGTTGGGAGAAGAAAGTTAACAACAACAAAAAGTGCTCACTCATACTCAGCCAGTCTGAAGGAGACAGGCAGAACTTGGCCCTGCAGTATCTTTAAGAGTAGGCTTCTCCCGTTGTGCCACGTAAATGACCCTTCGGATGTATCTTTTTTACATGGATCTTGAGCTCCGAACCTAATTCTGGAAACCAAACTATGGAACTAGAATACTCCAGACCAAAATTACTGGTACTTTTTAGAGTTGCAGAAAAAAGAATTAAATATCTTTAGATAGTCCCTGTTCTATTGAACTGCGTTCTTCAGAGCTTTCAGCTTTCAGCTGAAGGCTAATTATTGATTTGATACACACTATATTTCTATTTCAGAGAGGAAGGGAGAGAGAGAGAAACATCAATGATGAGAGAGAATCATTGATCAGCTGCCTTCAACACTCCCCACCAGGGATGGAGCCTGCAATCAGGTATGTGCCCTGACTGGGAACCGAATTGTAACCTCCTTGTTTATAGGTCAGTGCCCAACCACTGAGCCACACCAGGTGGGCCACATTGTATCTTTAATGTACTTTAAAAAAAAAGTTTTACTTTTTCGTCTAACAGAATTATTCTTTATCTTGAAAAATGGCTCATGAATAAAATAACCAGAGCATAATGGTATATGATAGACCATTGATGCAATGCCTAATTTAGACTTTGCTCTTACAAAATAATTTTGCTGCATAATACTTCCTTTATCTCTTCTTATTATTCTTTTTCTCACCTGAGGACATGTGTTTATTGATTTGAAAGAGAAAGGGAAAGTTAGAGAGAGAAAAAGGAAGAATTAGAGAGAGAGAAACATCAGTGTGAGAGAGAAACAGATTGGTTGCCTCCCTTACATGCCCCCACTGGGGATTGAACCTGCAACCTGGGTATGTGCTCTGACCAGAAATTGAACTTAAGACCTTTTGGTGTACAGGATGATGCTCCAACCAACTAAACCACACTAGCCAATGCCTTTTCTTTTTTTTTCTTCTTCTTTAAACTGATTTTAACATAACAGTAAAGAAACCATTGAAATCTGAACACATTCTCATTAATACAAAAGTTATAAACCAAGAAACACAAACTGTCTGAAGAAAGACATTCCCATGTTGTTCTGTCATTTTATTTATTTTTTAAATGTATTTATTGATTAAGATGTTACATATGTATTCTGTTATTTTAAATTGTGTAGCTGATAATAAGAACAAGAATTATAATATGGATCAGATCAATTTTCAATATAAGTAGTAGTTTTCCTTGTTTTGTGTATATAACCATTGTTGTGCTTAGTTGTTTTTTTCTTTTATCAAAGAACCCATTTGCTGAATTTCATATTTCTATTTATGGATATAACTTATCTATTCCAAAAACAACTTGAGGTAGCTTATAATAAAATCAAAGATAAAATCAAATCAAAATCTATTAGTCCAAATTTAAAATAACCTCTTTTTTGTTTGCATTACATTACAAACTTTGGATACTTTCTTGTTAGAAATATATAGTTTGCTACTTTAAATTTACTCTTTTTATATTTGCCTTTAAGTCATTAATTGTTCACATTGCTTTGAATGATCTGTAATGCATTATTAGACTACTGATGTTCAGATTCCAGCTCTTGCACTTGTTAGTGTCAAAGGCACACTGGTGGACAGCAAAATGTTAAAAGCAGACTTCTTCAATGTTAACTATTGCAATAGGGAAGAAATGTGAATTGAACTCAACTTTGCTGACACAAAAGACAGGAAACCTTTTAAAGGCTGGGAGTGTTAAGAGATAAGGACTGAGGGGTGTTGGGGCAATTGGTCCATGTGACTTGGCACTTAACCAGAGAAATAACAAAACTTCCTATCTTTATGAGAGGAAGCAGTGATGTAAGTTAGAACGAGGCATTCAATGGCTGAGAATCAGAGCAGAATTACTTCTTTGAGTGTGAGAAGACAGTCCCAGCAGAAGCTTTAGATCTCAAAGAGACAGAGAAATGATTAATTGCCAGCTTTCTTAAGTAAACTAATAAAAAGGTTGTTCAGAAGCCTATCTGCCTATTGTCAGGTTTTGGTTAGAACAAATTAAAGTTACTTAACCTAGGTTTAGCTCAGTTTCCTCATCTCTAAAAAGGGGATAGCAATATTACCTATATCATAAGATTGTGTTTTAAGGAATAAAAGAATTAATAAATATAAAGTGCTTGGAACAGTAGTGGCACATACTAAGCTCTCAATTAATGTTGTCATTCTTAGTATCTTTACAGTGGATTTCATAATACTGCTTATCTGTCATTTGGATTGCTTTATTTATTAAATGATATAATACAAATAAAACATTGAGAACCAGGCCTAGCACATTATAAGCATTCAAAAACTGTTCACTAGAAATAGTAATGGGAACAATAGCAGCTGTAGTAGCCACTAAGTATCTTGCAGTAGTGATTTACTCATGGCAGAGAATGAGCAAACAGAAAAGAATCTTGGGCTTATTCTTTTTTTTTTTTTTTTTAGAACAGAGTAGGAATATTTTGTAAATTAGTAACTCAGAGGTTGGAAAATATTTATGAGCAATCTTATTCATGATTGTGAGATCTTTAAACATTATTTTGCCTGAATATTTCATGGGATTTAGATACACAGTTCACATCTCCTGTATTTATGTGGCTTAACCTCCTTACTATGAAACTTCAACATTTCCCAGTACATTTCCTTCTTAGCAAAATAAGAGTGAATTGAAATAATTATGAAGTCTCTTAAGAAATGAAACAGTTTGCTCAATTGAGAAACAAAATGGCATGTATAAAAGTAGAAATGAAGACTGAGTCCTATTTCTATAATTTTTCAAATTATAATATACTCGCTTGATGTGTATTTGAACCTCCTTGAATCCCAAAACAGAAATAAAATAAGAGGTACAATTTCACAATCTTTGGTGCTAACCAGTAGATTTAGAGAAACCCAAATGATATCTATTCATGTTGTGTAGTCTCTTGATCCAGCACAGTGCAGGATAATCCATGAAATATGAATTATTAAATGAGTTGTCTTTATTTGTATTTGGTATATTATCAACCATAGCACATACTTCACTGAATATGGATTTCCGTTAAGGAAGAGGAATGCATAGATCAAAAGAAGCTCATTCTTCTTAAATTACAATTTTTATCACTAAAAATTCTTGATGTTAATATATTTGATAACAGAAAAGTAGCCATTTAGATAAAAGACCAATAACTAGAAAAGAAAGAATAATTGAATTAATGTTGACTTATTTAATAAACTACATAAAATATTTAAAATAAGGAAGAACAACCAAATATAATAAATTTTAACACCAACTTTTACTCATTGTACTTTTCTAATTAACTTTGGACAATTGTAAAGTGAACCAGGAAATTAAACCCTTAATTTTTCAAATAGCAAATGTGTTTCAAAACCAGTTTTCTACCATTTTAAAATCAGATGCATTAATGAATTGTATCACTCTTCATATAAGCCTCTAAAATGTTGCCTTTTAACTGTGACATACTGGAAATATTGCTCATGATAAATGGTTTTATAAATAGGATTTGAAGAGTCTTAGACAACTTTTAGGCTACCTAAGTTCTACAGTTAGCCCCTTCACAAACCTGGCACATAGTGTGTGGCAGGCAACTTCACCTGTCATATAGCCTGTGCTTTGACTAGTTATTATTTCTTACTGACTAGCAGCAATTTAATTTGAATTTTGTCTTTCTTTCTTTAATAGTCTGATACATACTTCTGCATGTCAATGCGTTTGCCAATGGATGAGGAAGCCTTCGTGAGTAAGTAATAATTGGATGGGGTAGTGGTTGGCAGTTGAAGGGAGGGCAAGCTCTTTGGAATCAGTGAAAGGTCCTCTTTGATGGTTATGAGCATATTAATCTTTTACTGTCAGTTTCTAAAATGCATTTATCATGCCTAATGGGGAAACCAACTAGCGAGAGCCACTGAGAGATAGGATTACAAACTGTATCTGGAGAGATGCATGAGTAATAGTAGTTAAGCAGTTGCATGCAGATGTCAATGGCTGCCAATACCAGGTGGTCCCATTTGTATTGTATTGACTTTCTGTCTGTGGCTGGGTGCTTAATTCTGCTTCACTCAACAGACTGTTTATTTACTTGCTGGGTCATGCTGTAAATCGAATGCACTTAGAATCAACATTGGAGGATGTAATATTTTACCTGTTAGACAGGTAAATGGATAGGAGGGAAGGAAGGGGAGACTGAAAGAAGGAGGGATGGAGGGAAGACGGAAGCTATGTTGTTCTTGTTGTCTGCATTACAGAATAAGAGGACTTGTAATTGACAAGCCCTTCCCTAACTGGATCTTCAAATCAGATAGGAAAATGACAAAGCGCCATCTGTTTTCATCTAGGTTGTTTTAATTTAGACCTGCCTTATGGCAGACTCTTAACTGTTTAGGGAAGAAGTGTGATTGGCAAATTATTCATGGATTTGCTTTTTCCTTCTACTTCACTTTTCTGGTTTGAAGTGTTGATTTTGTAGAGAAAGTGATGATAATGAGAGGTGTACTTCGGTCCTTTGAAACTAATCTTCAAGTGGGCTGTCTGGGGCAGCTATTATTTGGATTGTACAATGTGTGCAGTAGCCTTGGAGCCAGCTGAGGATGCATTTCCATGAGATGCTTCCCATGGGAATATGCACTGTGGACCTGTAAGGTCAGAGAAATGTCTCTTTATTTTCCCCCCACATACTTTGGTGGTAATCACAACAGAAAATACACCTATAACAAACTCTCTGGACAGAATATCCTCCATGGTTAATAGCTAAAGATGAAAATCAGACCTTGTGAAGTTGAAGGAAATTGACCATTGCCTGATTATTCTTACTGTCTACATATATAAAAGCCTAAGCAGCCGGCTGACTGGTAGCTATGATGTGCACTGACCACCAGGGGGCAGACACTTAATGCAGCAGAAATCACAGGCATGGCAACATAGAACAGACTGATGAATCTCAGAGGGAAGTGACGGGGGGAGGGTCCCTTGGCCTCGCCTACGGGGATCAGGCCGAAACCAGCTCTCCAATATCCTCCAAAGGGTCCCAGATTGTGAGAGGGCACAGGCCAGGCTGAGGGACCCTCCTGAGTGCACAAATTTTGTGCACCAGGCCTCTAATGTATAATAACTAAACATCACTAAGAAAAAAGTTAGGACAGTGTTCCAGATCCTGAACTTATAACTCTAGAAACAGAAAAATAATTTAGATTCCAAATGTGATTTAGGTATAAGTAATTAAAATGTCAGCATTAAAAATCTCCTTAATTTCATAGCCATATATTTGGCAGTCTAGAATAAAATAATAATCTATAATAAAAGTATAATATGCTAATTAGACTCGGCAGCTGGATGTCCTTCCAGATGACCTTCCAGATGAAGGGCCGAGGCAGCTGACATGGCTGTGAGGGCCAAGCTCCTTGCACGAATTGCATGCATCGGGCCTCTAGTTACTTATAAAAGAAATTTTACATGAAGGTTTTTTTCCTTACTAATTTTATGTTTTCTCTGTGCAAGTTCAGAAATAGTCTTTTTCCTCCTATTTCACACTTGCTTTGAATGAAGGCCACTCTGCACATCTGTGTTAACATGAAGGTCATTTTTCACAACAGGACTACAGGTCTCACATTAATACTGGTTACTGGTTTATTTCTGGAGGTTAGTGGTGGTATATGATTTCAGAGCTAGGGACTATACGGACTATAAATATATATCCTGGAATGTGTTACTGCTCTCTTAATATAAATGTGTTTGCTTTTACATAATTTAAAGTTGAAAAGTACAAGTGAATATATTCAGTCAAGAAAAATATTCATGGGAGACACATAAATGGTTATAGTAGAACCAGGGTGCTAAACATTCCTGCGTTTTTTCAGGCAACTCTCTTCTGAGATTCAACTGTTCCCAGTGCTCAGGTCCTTAAAGGATCTTATACAATTAATAAATAATTTTAGTATTTCTTCTGTTTATGGCTGGGAGGATTGTATGAATATTAAAGATTTTGTCTCTTTTTCAACTAGTTGTTTCATTTTCAATGTAAGTCCTTTAATGTATTACCCCAGGTGATTTCTGATTATCATTATTTGCATATTCCAGCAACCACAGAAATTTTTGTGTAGGCACCCAAAATAGAAAACCAAAGAGAAGTGTCACAAATTATTTATATTAGGAAATGGTATATATGTTATCTCATTAATCCTCAGGTTGACACTGAAGTTAGTCCCATTTTAGAGTTAGAGAAACAGAGAACATCAATGTTCTTGATTTAGTTGGCTGTTAGGACAATAGTTTGTATGGAATTTGTGTTCATATAATCAGCCCACCACTAGCCATTGTTTACTGATAACCTGCCAGACACTGTATTATTCAGCCATTTTACCGAAGAGGAAGCAGAGTCAGAGAGCTGAAGGAACATGCCCAAGCTTTTGCTAGTTACCCTACTTGTATGTTATTTAAATCCTAACAGGTTTGGGTGCGAGGATAGTGGTACAGGAAAGAAAGAAAAGAAGTTATCAAGTGGATAGATGGAACTGAAATACAGTAATAGCACATCTCTGTCTTTCTCACATCAAATATAATTATTCTTTCATTTCCTTACCTTCACTCCCTACTGAAAACACTCTGGACAATTTTGACCACAAGTAAGTAAACCTCATGAAAGAATAAAAACCATTTTATGAAATAAAACCCAATACACATGAAATTTTAAAGATTTGCAAAAGGAAAAGGGATTGTACGTTTAGATTGTATGTTGGGAGAGTGATCATACATAACTCTTCCAGACTCCCAAAGTGGAAGTTCGGTAGTGGTAACCAAGGCATTTTCATGAATGAAGCCTTTTTTGTGAGTTGTCCTAAATTCTAGGTTGCAGGGTACCGTATTCATTGAAAACGAAGATTTGTAAAGACCTATAATATTTGGTTTATTCATTTCTTAAGTCACTTTTATTACTTTATACCTTCCGCTTTTATTATCTGTCCCTTTAAAATGTTTGAATGCCAGCAGGACATGTGTCACAGGTTTTGTAGGGACTCAGTAATTGCAAAATACACAAGTGAGCGCTGAACAAGTATTTTGTTTGGCTATTTTCTAAGGCAACATATCTAATAGCAGCCAATTTACCTTTTTGCCTTAAATTATATTCTTTTTTGAATGTAAGGAAATATGTGTGTTTTTAAGAAAAGCCACTTGTTCATAAATTCTGCTGTGTGCCAGTTAATGGGGATGTGAGGTGTGACACAAATTCAAGGAAACCCCAGCCTGACAGAATTCTAGAAGGCATAACTACACATGTCAGGGCATAGAAAAAATGCTTTCTCCTTTTGCTTTTCAGTTTTTTTGGGGGGGAGGGGGCTAGGATCACAAAAGGAAGACTACAATTCGGATTGCTTATTAAGATGGAGTTAAAGCCCTGGCCAGTTTAGCACAGTGGACAAAGTGCTGGCTTGCAGACAGAAGGGTCCCATGTTCGGTTCTGGTCAAGAGCACATGCCTTGGTTTGTGGGCTCAGTCCCAGTGTGTACATGCAGGAGGCAGCCGATCAATGATTCTCTCTTGTCATTGATGTTTCTATCTCTCTCTCCCTCTCCATTCCTCTCCGAAATCAATAAAAAATATATATTTTTAAAAAGATGGTGTTAAAAACCAAAAGTGCATTTGAAAAAAAACATAAATTGGGCTTTATGCTTGTGTGACTAATTAGATAGTTCATTTTAGATAAACATACTTCTTAATTTTGAGAAAACACCATCACAATTGTCATGGAATTTATATATGCATATATATGTCTGTCATATTTACATATGAGCATACACATTTGATGTGTTCATTTACCTGTGTTAAATTATTAAGTGTGAATTAAAGCGGGTGTTTGAGAAAATACTAGAATGAAGATAAGTATAATTTGTATACTTTGAAAAAAATTATAGCTCTCCCTGGAGCATTGCTTTTGTTTATTGTTTTGCTAAGAAATCCCAGAATCGGGATGGGTGACGGTCTGACAAAATCTGCATTTGACCACTGAACTGTGAGGCTGTCTAAAAGGTGTTTTACAGACACTCAGAGGAATTGGCTCTGACAGCAACCCATTCAGCCAAGAAATTTGACTGTCATCGTCATCCACTTGCTTTCCTTCACATGGATGACCTGTAAATAAATGTGTCTTTTCCTTAGTGAATGATGGCAGATCCCTATCTATCAAAATGCACTATACAAATGAGATAGAAGCCATGGAATTATTTAGAAACAGATGAAATTAATCTAATGATTCATTGCCTTTTGTTTTCTTGGGCTTCTCTCTTGAATATAGAACAACTTCTGTTGCAGAATTGCACAGTTATACTCGACTATTTCCAAATGTGGCCTTTCTTAAACAAAGCACATGTTAAGGTGATGCTGAGATACTTCAAAACTTGCAGTGACAACCTAATTTTGATCATGTTCATGGGTTAGTACATAGTGTGACTATAAGATCAAGGTCTGGCACAATTATAATGCTCATATATCCTCATTTTATGGCTTTGACAGAAGTAAATAAAAGTGTGTGTGTTTGTGTGTGTATGTGTGTGTGTGTGTACGTGTGTTTGTACGTGTGTGTGTGTAAGTCCCCATCCTCATGCAATCACTCTGTTACCTTTTTGCTTCCACCTAGGATTTTCCTCAGAATGAATAATGTAGTCTCTGTCTCCCACATGACCATTGGGTACCTTCCAGCAGGCACCCTAGGAAGCTATTCTAGTTCCATAGAGAGAGCTGAGATAGCACAAATAAGATGCTCCATTCTAGAGTCTCTGATGAATGGACAAAACCTAAATTTCTTGGTCCTATCATGAAGGAGAAGATGCTGCCATGGACCTTGCTTCAGAGTATTTCTTAAGTGTCCTCTGTCCTTAGATCATCCAAATACCCCTGCTTCCACATGACCCTCAACAAACCTCAGGGTTTCCTCAAGTAATAAAAAAGGGAGGGGAGAGGAGTAGGAACCATTTGATTGTATTTTATATAGCTGAGATTTAGGAAAGCCTTTAATTAGATACATCTAGGATTAGTAAAACATAACTGATGGATATTAACTGGACTTATCCTGGTGATGATTTTACGATATGTACAATTATCAAATAATGATGTTGTACACCTAAAACAATTATAATGTTGTATGTCAATTGTATCCATATATCCTACATAATAAGAGAGGAATATGCTAATTATTCGTTACACCCTGAGGCATAACGACCAACTGCATAACAATCTGATCACGGATCTGCAGGAGGGTGGGGCAGCGAACTACAAGCGGGCCACAGAGAGCTATAGGAAGGGGCGGGGCAGCAAGCAAGCGGGAGGTGGAGAGTAACAGGAAGGGGCCAGGGCAGCAAACTATGAGGGGGGTAGGGGGAGCTACAGCAGGGCAGCAGGTAGAAAGTTACCGGAGGGCGCTGCAACCTACTGATTCGTGCGCAGAGCTACTCGAATGTATATAACATGTGGACATAGTTGTTTTAATGCAGTAATATCAAAATGCCACCATCATCCTACCCCCAGTAAAATGCTCAATTCAATTCAGAAAGCCGGTTTGAATGGGAATTGCTGTGTAAATGTCCTTCAGTGGCCAGGGTTTGTGTTGCTTTGACAGTCATGCTGAAATAGCCGATTCAGCTATTTCATGGGGGGAAGGGAGCAACTTCTCTAAAGATCAGTATGAATTTTTCTAGTCAAAGAAAATTTCATGAGAGAGAGAGAGGCAAGATTTTATCTGGTTTGGGGAAGGTCTGCAGAGGGAGGAGAATACCCCAGCAGCCAATGGTATGAGCAATGAAGGAGCAGGACAGACATGAGTGTGGGCCTCATTCCTTGCTAGCTGTCTGACCGAGGACAAGTTATTGGGCCTTTCTCTCCTCATGCTCATTTGTGGGAGGGAAAAGAGAACTGTTCCTGTGGTTGTTGTGAGAAGAAGTAAGTGAACCTGGCATAGGGTAAGCCCTCAGCAAATGTTAGTGATTCTGGCTGTTCAGTGAGATGGGCTGCCTGATGTGAGTGCCGAATGCAGGTGGGCAGCAGTCATGTTAGAAACGGAGTGGGCTAGCAGACTGGTGCAATATCATGCATGACCTGGAAAGGCAAGAGGGAGGATATGGATTCAGTTCTGGAGGAAAGTAATAGGGGACTATTATAGGAGTGACATCACAAAAACTGAGCTTAATGGAGCTTCTGCTGGTTCATCTTGCATAGCCGGGCTGACAGTGTATTTATTGATCATTTCCTTGTTTCTGGCATACGCCAAGAAGTTCAGTTTTAAAAAGTATATCATCTCGAAGTCTTATTCTTTTTGTGCTAAAATTCCCTTTTTTAAATTAGGAGTTCTATTTTATTTTTATTATTATTTTAATCATTATTGTTGAAAGTATTGCATAGGTCCTCCTTTCCCCCCCGCCCCCCATTAACCTCTTCCAGCCCACTCCTGTCCCCTTACTTACAAATGAAAGAATTTTAGCCATTATGGACTAAAATCTTTTATTTGTAAGTAAGGGTTATTTTAATTCATTTTTAATTTGTGTTCAATTTATAGACTTTCTCAGGTATCTTATTTCTTGGATAATTTGGCAACAGTAGCTTAAAGTCCTTGTAAACCACGTTAAGGATGCTTTCTGAATTGTGTTTTATTGTCCATGCTAGTGAGAGTTAATGACAATTTCTCTATTAAATTTTCTGATTAAAATGTCCCAGCAAACGGTGTTTCTGCTTGTGTAGAATTGCTTTATGGGTACACAGGGAGCTGGTAGAAGATAATATAATCTGCCATTGCTGTGAATTTTTAACATGTTGTCCAGTGGGCAGTATTACTGTGAGCTTTACATTTTTCTGAATCTTTTGACTCAACTGCAAGATAACACACCTTAAGGCTGATTATATCCTGTACTTAAGTTATAATTTAGAGCATTGTCTTCAGTTCCTGTGAATGGTTTTTGAAGTATAATCTGTATTTTTTGGAAATAAAGACATTTCTGTGATTGATATTAAAATTCGGAGGCCTGCTTGTAATTTTTTTCATTATGACAATTTCTTCACATTATTGTTGCTTAAACCTTACACCTCTCTATTCTTTCAATATTAAAACAACTCTAAAAGATCAACTAACTTTTGCCTTCAAATGCTTTTTTATATATTTATTTTGAAAAAAACCTTGTTTTTACTATTTGTCCTATGCACATAAAAGAGCAAGGCAGTCCAAGTTAACTAAGATGAATTAACTGAATTCTTAGTATGCTCACACTAGACAGTATACAGTATATTCAGGCACTAAAAATGTTGATTGTAGTCAGAGTCCCCTGTTATTCATCTGTGAAACTTTTCAAAGCTACACTTGCCTGTAATGACCTCGGGAAATTTGAATGAAATACTGATGAAGGGGCAAGGCTAATCTAGCATTGATGATGGGCACCTGTTATTTTGAACAAGGTACTGCTGAACAAAACCAAGGGAAAAGTAAACAATTGATGAAATTGTTTAGTAACATGTAAAAATATCCACAGTATTCAAAATAAACTTTTTATTGTGTATAATATCTTCCCCACTTGGAGAAAAAAAGAAATAGAGTTAACAATTATCTCCAATGACATATCGCACAACAATTCTAGAAGGCCTAAGTTCTGGAGATCCAAACTTGCATCTGCAAATCAGTTCTTTTTTAGTCCATAGGTTAATTATCAAAGCCTATATATAGTGTTCCCCTTCTACATACCTTTAGCTAAAGAGGGTGTTCTACATTATCAATGGAAATGTAGGATTGGTTCTGTGTACATGGATATCTCCTTCATCGCTCATTCCTCCACTTGGCTATCTGTGTTCTTCGAAGTCTTTCCACATTCTAGGTCTGACAGATATGTCAAATGTTGACATGCAGATCTGGATATCTTCTTGGAAAGGAAAAATAGAAAGCCAAGAGTTAAATGAAATTCTGTCTTAGTTCACATTCTTAGTGTATTTTATGGCCCTAATTGTAGTCTGATGTTAGCTAAAAGAGACCATAAATCCCCAACAACCTCATACAGTTACAAAAATTTTGCTTAGAACTCCAGAAAATAGACCCAGCTATCTCCTTGCTCAATATGTCACCCACACACATACTTTCAAGTCTTTTATTTCAGACGGCATTATCCTTTGAGAAATCTTTCAACCTGTGCCCTGTGTGTCATCATATTTTCTTTAATTAATATGCATGAGGCACTATTTCTGGAGTTTTAGTCCTTCAGGAGAATTTGGGTCCCAGGACTTAGTCACATGTATTTGCCTGTAAAATTTTCCCTGATCTTCTGCCTCAGGCAATCTGAACTGTGAACAGCATTGAGATTGAAGTACCATTTCCACTTAAGCAACTGTCATCTTATTATTGAGTTAGAAGAGTCTGTGGCACATTTAATCTTATCAGATATAGCATTCCCTTGCATGCTCACAAGGCTGTGTTTATGCCTGCTTGTCCTCATCCCGAGGCTGCCTTTGTTTGTTCTGCCTGTCAGAGTCACACACTTAAGTGCAGTTGTCTTCATTATTAGCCTCTAGTGCTCTTCCCCTTGGGTCCTTTATTTCTTTGCTGTATGATGGGAGAAAAAGAAAGAAGAGGGAATTGCTTATAAGATGTGCTTTTAAAATATCTTTCCACATTCTGTCTTGTGCAGTGTTGAAAGCTGCAGCCTATCAGTGGTCCTCACTGTTGTTGACACGGGGTGGGGTCTGGATTTGCACAGCCAGGCACATACATAGGAATGGAGAAACCCAGGAAATGAACCTGTCAGCCAGTCTTTTCCCAGTTGGCCCCTTCGATCAAATTGTCCCGGTCCTGCTTTATTTTATGTATCTACTGTTTGTTTTAGATTTATATTTTGATATGACATTCTTTTTGCTGGAGGTATTTTTCAATTGCAATAAATTGTATTTTGAACTGTAAAGATGCAAATGCGTCAATATACTCTTCCGTTAGGACATGAAAAAGTTGGTGGGTGCCTGTTTTCACTCTGTACTAATAATTTACTTAGCATTTAAATTGGATCTTGAGTTTTTGAAAGAATGTATGTGTTCGTGAGAGTGTTTATGAAAGGGAACTCTGAGGAATTTTCTTTTACTATCACTTAAAGACAGCGATCTGTTTCTGTGGGGGAGGAAGAACTGTCCTCTGCTCTCAGTGATCTAATAATTAAATAGACATGAGACAGATTAACAAGAGAAAATGACCATATTTAATTACATATGTAGAGTCAGAGACCCTGTATAGGTGAGAGGTTCATAGACAGAAAGGAAGTATGGGTATACAAGACATCTGAGCTAGGGATGAGGTAATGCAGCTTGGGGCTTCAAAAGGTAATTGCAGGGAAAGCACATGTTCAGCAGTTATTAGTTTTCCCTGCCATATACAGAGGTAAAAAGTCATTTATGGTGATGACTCTCATCATGGGCCAGGGTCCTAATTTAAATTGATCTAGACAATTAAGGGAGGGGGATAGAAAGTTCTTTGAGCCTGCAAGGTCACAGTTGCCTTTAGCTAAAAAAAATCCCCATACCACTGAGGCACATCCTATATAATAAAAGGGTAATATGCAAGTCGACCCATCAATGGAATGACTGGTCACTATGACATGCACTGACCACCGGGGGCAGATGCTCAATGCAGGAGCTGCCCACAGGCCTTGATTGCCCAATGGCAAAGGGGGAATTGGAAGTAGGTGGCGGCGGGAGGCAGGGCCGGCTAGCCAGCAGCTGGGGAAGATGGCCCTGATTGTAGGCCAGGCCTAGAGACTGCACCGGTGCATGAATTTCATGTACCAGGCCTTTAGTACCAAAATAAAAAGACAGAGACAAAAAGCCCACCTCGGGGCTTTTTCAGTTTTCCTTCTGCCAGGGATGATCGTGAGAGGATTACGGGAGAGAGGAAGTAGAGCCTGCCCTCAGCTTGAGAGTTTGTGGAGATAGAATCCCTCTTCTTCTTTCTGTTTCTCTTGCTCACAAACTAAGGCTTGGTAACAGTATGATTTTCTATGGTTTGTGAACTGTTGTAACTGCCAATTGATTCTTTCCTTCCAAATATCTTCTTTAATCTCCTAGGCTTACTGTGTTCTTTTGTAATAGAAAACAAACCCTCAGGTTATATGAAGTCCATTTTCCAGCCTTCTCCTGTTAGTTTTTTAAATGGTGGTATAAAAATCTCACAATGTGCAGGTGTTTTTTTGCAGACTTTAAATTCTTCTTTTCAGCACAATAAATGAAAAGCTTTTTATTTTCCCTGAAAGTTGTAAGCCAAGATGTCTCCTAGTAGGTAGCCTGTGTTTTCTGATATACCAAACTTTGCAAGTCATGATGCTATAGTAGAACATTTTTTATTTTATAAATATGCTTACCTCAGATACATATTTTAGCACCAAAGGATGCTTTATTAATTTTATCAACCAGACAAAAAGAGCTAAAAGACACAGTTTTATACATACTTGAGAATTAAGATCATTTGAGGCTATTTAGCATTTTTCTGTATAAAGGTGACTTCTAAACTGGCCCATAAGGCAGCAGTTTGAATGCAGACTAAAGGAGATAAGCCAAACCCAAACCAGAAAAAAGAGAGCTTGTGCTCAATATTGATCATCCATAATAGAATACTTAGCTTTGATTTCTTTCTTTGCTTTTCCTCTGAACTGATTTTTATTTATTTTAATGTCTTTCAACCACTATTATTAGGAGAAAAAGAGAAAGGACATTGAGTAAGTTTCAATATCTCTTTAACAAGTGCACAGCACTCATCCTGGACAGTCATTTATGTATTTTTATAAAGATATATTTTCAATTTTTCTGGTAAATTGTTTCTCCAGATCACATCCTAGTGACTTTTATAAGTGTAAGATAGTAATAAGCTTGAACTGCATTATGAATCCTTTTGCTCATGTTTGACCCCTCCCTGTGGTTTCTGTTTCGTGCCGTGTGGTGCCGTGTGTTTTATGGCATTCAGTACTCTGCTTATATCTGCACGAAACATATTGTAAATCCATAGCCTGGCGCTTTCATTTATACCCACATAGTGCTCTCTTCACTTTAAAAGGGGCCTTTCATTTAAAAGTGTATGTGGGTGTATGTGTAGTTTCAGCCTACTAACTCATTGTTTTCTTTCTGTTAGATAATAGTTTACTGTCGTACTAAATTAAATGATCAAATTGTGCTCATCTTAAGGAATAAGACAGTTTATACAGTGAGGGCATTCTATCCTAAGAGCATCAAAACATCTTTGTTATACAGCTGTTTGAACCATTGAATAGTCTCTTGTGACATTTGTACAAGAAGTGTAACTTGCATTCATATTCATGTATTATTTTCTCTTAACAGTTGACTTCAAACCTCGTGCCAGCATGGATACTGTCCATCATATGTTACTTTTTGGATGCAACATGCCTTCGTCCACTGGAAGTTACTGGTAAGGAATAATGGGCTCGAAGTAGAAAGGGGTGTAGAAAATGTGTGTTTTTAATAAGAACAGAGTGCGTCTGTGCAAGTATTCTACAATTGATTAATAAATAGGCCGAATATTTTCTTCTTTAAAAAAGAACTTTGTCCTTTTGCAACAAGTCATGCTCATGTTTTGCTTATCACAGTTATTTCCTCTGCTCTGGAGTACATCCATTGGTCTTTGACATTGACTTAATAAAGATGTGTTTGTTGTCACAGAGAGTGTGTGTCAGGATGCATGCAGCTTGAAAAGAAAGACTAATAAATTAGATAATGGATATTCTGGTATTTAGTTAGTTAGTTAGTTAGTTAGTTAGTTAGTTAGTTGCGTTCATGAAAGCAGCACCCTGGCTGTATTCATTGAGCACTTTTTTATTCCAGACACCAGGCTAGGTGATCTGTGTACACCATTTCGTTTTACCCTAACATCTCTGCAAAACAGGTATTACTAACCCTCCCTTTACAGACAAGGAGCTGGAAGCTCAAAGATTCAGTAACCTGCTCAAGGTAACACAGCCAGTTACTTCTGTTTCACCACACTGTTTCTTATTTATTCAAGTAACTGTTGCAGTTTTAGAAATTATTTTAATTACTGTAGTGAGCCTTAATACCATGTCATGAACAATCAATAAACATCTATTAAATGCTTGTTATATGCCAGAACTGCAGCAGATGCTGTGGGAGGTTCTAAGATAAATAGATAGGTTTTCTACCCCCAGAAGCTTACAGCATAATTATGGCTTGAGATCTTCCCTTTCATTTTGTTCTTTGGTGGTAAGAAGATCAGTGAACTTTGAAAATAGCTGTGCATTTGGAGCCTCACATTTTGCACTAATAGAATCCTGTTACATATTTAACAGTACAAAATGACTAGTGTGTCTTCCTTTGCATCGGGAAGGGGTCTGTTTTGTGGTCCTATTGCTGCATGATCACTTAGGTTGATAGACCCTTCTCTGCACATTCTAGTATGCATTATGCTGATTCGAGCCCTGCAGCAACTGCTTTCTGGTCAATTTTATAGTAAACAACTGTTATATGTATTTTGAACTGTTAAAAGCACAAGGAAATTAGTGGAAATCTCCAAGGACCAAGTAACATCAAAGCATTTGTTAATAGGCTTGAGTATTTGATGAAAGGGGCATATCACATAGGGACCTCTCTCCTGTGACTGAATTTATGCAAAAACGGAGTCAGTAAATCAGTTAATGTCCTTTGATATCAACATTCCCGTTTTTGCTCTCCAGTAAATTTTTGTAAATAAAATGTTGTAATTAAAAGATTATTTTTGACAGCATTTCTGAATCTGATTTCACCAATTATATCCTTTGATTTTTATGTTTTATTAAAAATATTTTTTTTTTCAAATTAGCAAAATTTACCTTTGGATTAAAATAGTTAAAAATAGCTAAGAAGGGATGTGCACTTGAAAAATCTGCTTTAACTTTACCCTGATTGAATAGAATGAGTGAAAAAGTAAAATGTCACTTGCATGTCGTTATGGTTCTAATTATTAAGGGAAAACATATAAAGTGAAATAGTTCAGTGCCATAGCTCAGTGTTCTCATGTTAAGGGAATATCAGAGCAAACACATTATTTTGGCTATTTTAAAGTATTTATTCATATTCTTTAATATACTGTTTTGATATTAAGTCCATCCAAAGGACTTCTAAGTTGAGGAAAGAGAACTCAAAGAAAATTGTAAATGAAAGTGAAAACAGTAATTTTGCATAACGTAATTGCTACACACATACGATTTTGCTAAAATTATCACTGGCAAGGCAGCCTAGTAGAAAGAAAGAGTAATGAACTCACTGCCTGGATTCCCTGGGAATGTTACCTGTCACATGTGGTTTGGCCCTGATTTTTCATTTTATCAAGATATCTAATAAAAGAGTAATATGCAAATTGATTGTATCTCTGATCAAGCCATGCCCGTCAGCCAATTAGGAGCAAATTATGCAAATAAACCCCAACTAAGATGGCTGCCACCACTGAGAGCAGCAGGGAGGCTTGGGTTTCCCTGGCAATGGAGGAAGCCAAGCTTTCTGCCTGCCCTTGCTGGCCTAAGCCTCCACTCAATGCTATAGAGTTTCAATTATAAAAGATATATCCCAACAGAAATGGCAACAGCCAAGGAGCTGGAGAGAGCAGAGGCTAGGGTTGCCCAGGCGATGGAGGAAGCCAAGCTTCTGCAGCCCTACTGCCCAGGCCTCCACTCAATGCTACAAAGTTTCAATTATAGAAGATATATGCCAACAGAAATGGCTGTCGCCTCAGATCCAGCAGAAGTCTTGGCTCTGCTTCAGGCTACAAAGTTTCATTTGTAGAACATAAATTAATCCAAGATCCCAGGGCTTCTGCAAACCACCACAGGCTCCTCTCCCAGGCAGCCCCACGCCCCAAGGGAACCCCCACCCTGATCAGGGACACTCTACAGGGCAAACCAGCTGGCCCCAACCCATGCACCAAGCCTCTATCTTTTCTAATAAGACCATCACTCCAACACACAAGAGGGCTGCTCCCATGTGGTAAAAGATCCTGCCCCCATGTGGATACAAGATGGCCACCACAAGATGGCCAGCAGAGGAGGGCTGTTGGGAGGTTCCAGGCCTGCAAGGGAGGGCAGTTTGGGCCAATCAAGCCTGCAGGGGAGGGCACTTAAGGGTGACCAGGCTGCAGAGGAGGAAAGTTGGGGACAAATAGGCTGGCAGAGGAGCAGTTAGACATCAATTAGGCTGGCAGGGTAGTGTTTAGGGGGTGATCATGTTGGCAGGCAGAAGTGGTTAGGGGCAATCAGGGAGGCAGGCAGGCGAGCAGTTTGGAGCCAGCAGTTCTGGATTGTGAGAAGGATGTCCAACTGCCCATTTATGCCTGATTCTAAACAGGCAGTCAGACATCCTCAAGGGGTCCCAGATTGGAGAGGGTGCAGGCTGGGCTGAGGGATATCCCCTGCCCCCCGTGTACAAATTTGGTGCACTGGACCTCTAGTTTATTTATAAAATTCCATAGTTCTATGCATATAAGTTGCATGCAAATACTGAGTCAGATTGAAAGGCATCATTATTGGGAGTTGGAGTTGTGTGCAGTGGTTGAATCACCTCAAACAGGCAGTCTACTGCGTTTTCCATTGGATTGCATCATTAAGTTATTAGAATTCTTAATGACATTATACCTATAGTATTTTAAGTAGATTTTAAAAATCTGTCTGGCAGCCCATATTTCAACTTAATCAATAGGCTTGTTATAATTGACTTTGTAACCATAAAACAAGGACAGTAATCGATGCTGTTATTCATCTCCTTTTAACCAAGCCCAAAGTGTTCATCTGGCATTTAAAAGTAGGATATTTCATATTGAATGTTGTCTGTTCAATATGAAAACTGGAAGATAAGCATTAATTAAAACTGTTTCTGGTGACTGACTTCCACAACCCAGCCATACTCTCCATTGAAAGATGGGATAGACTCCCCTCTACCTCCCCCAATATTAGCCAAATTCATTGGTCGTGAAAGAATTAGAGCTCTCAGGATATTTTATGGGATGAACTTTTCAGTTGCTTCACAAGTATATCCTTGGTTCCCTACCCCCAATGCAGCATAGGCTCAGCCCTGGAACAGACAGCGGATGTTTTCCAGCTGCTTCGCCTCTTATCTGTCCCACCTGAATTATAATACAAGCACCAAAATCTATCACTGTCTGAAGCCCTGCATTATTTATCTAAAGTATCTAAGTTGTGGGATTTATCACACTCATTTTACAGATGCAAATCTAATTTCCAGTTGCTCTAAGATACAGACAGTACTTAAAAGATTTCTAAATTTCACCTATATTTTTGGTTATTGTAAATATAATGGTTTTTTGATGCTTCAGAATGTCAAAATCCTATTCACACTCTAGAGAAGTCTTTATGAAAAAGTAAGGATGTTTCAGTGAAAGAAGAAAAAGCTAATATTGAGATATTTTAACACTAAAACATCAAGCTAAGATTTCATCTCTTTATTGTTGGTTAGATAGGGTTTCCCTATTTTCACTTGACTGCTCTATTTTCATTGCCAGCAGGTTGGCAAATAGGTCTATGTCTCTAATAAAGTAAAACATCTTCCCTGAAATTATGAAGTTATAATTCATCCGCTGTCTTCTAACAGCACTTTTAATATCGAGGCAAAGAGCTATTCTGATGATATTTCACCACCACAGTGCCCTCCTTTGCTCTTTGTAATTGCCTCTTTCTACTGTTCATTAAAATATATTTACAGTTATATTAAGTTTACATGAAAATAGTAGACACAGCATGAAGCAGTTTTCATTATGTAGTCATTTTAATTTTAAAGGTTTTTTTTTTCCTCTGCACATATTCCAGTCTTTTGTGTCTCATTCCAAATTAGCAGCTCACACTGGTAATGTGTCTAGTTAATTATATGCATGTGCATTTAAATTGCACACATTGATGTGAACCTTTTAATATACTGTAGGGTGGTCCCTTTATGGTTAGAGTGCCTGGTGCTCAATTCCAAATTTACATATCTCTCGAGGATGCAAATCAGGACCAGCTGGTGGAAAAGCAGCAGCTCTCCTGGCCCCAAGAAGGCAAGAGTGCCTGTCAGATGCACCCCACACACCTTCTTCCTCAGGCTTTGAAAAGAAACAGTTAAAACATCTCAGGACCAATGGAAAATAATAGCACCAAGCTTAGAGCAAGCATAGCTACCACATAACTTGTTGGACTTTAGTTGAGCTTGCAGACTTCATTCAAAGCAGAGCATTCTAAGTTCCTCAGATTTGTTGGCTGCATAGGAGTCAAGGTGAGCAGATGCTCTTTGGGGCTTTTTACGGTCAGTAAGGAAATGAGGTGGTGAAAACAGAGACATTTAGATGTAAAAAATTTATTACTGCTCTCCACTAAAAAAAAAATAGAAAAATTTTAGGAAATCTTAGAAATTGAAATATTGCATTTATTTATTTTATGAAAACTTTCTCTACATTTTTTTTTACTCTTAAGATAAATTTTTTTTAAATGAATGGTTAACTACAAAGAGTTCCAGGATTTGAGACGCATGGTATTTTCTTCATACAAATTGCTTTGGCCTGTAGGGTAATCCTGGAGTACTGGCTTTTTGTAGTGTGAAATACTACATGCTTGTGTACCTTCATTCTGCTGAGTAAAGCACTTAAGACTTAAAGCAATTTATGATTGTCCACCCCAGGATTGTGTTCATAATATTCCATGATTAAAGTGAACGGGCCTCTTCTGTATCCTGCTTTGTACTTTGGCATGATCTTCTATGCAGAGCTGAAATTATATTTAGTCATAGCATTTAATATTTGATTTGGAAACTATTTCTAATGACGCTTATCATGACCAACTACTCTTTACAAATAAAATATGGCTCTTATAGGTTGTTTCATCTTTTTTGAGAAGAAGAATCCCAGCTGATTAAGTGAGTCTGTTTCTAGCTGTTCTGACTTGGACTCATTCTTCAACTAAAGCAGTAGTGCTTTACCATCCTATGAAGCTTTAGCTTAAATCCCTTTCCATTGCTTCTATTTATTAACCACCTGCTGTGTCTTTTTAAATGCCACTATCTCCACAGGGTTACAGATGCTGATGAAGGGAAAGAGAAATAGCTAAAACATATACATAAATATATAGAGAGCGAAGCATGTATATGAAACACCCTGCTTGGTTACTCATTTAAATGACACTTTTGTCGGTTGATGTCGTTAAAACTTCTTGCCTCCCTCATGATGACAATGATCATTTGGTTGAATATGATATTTGCTGCCTTTATGTATCCACTCTATATCCAGCTACTTGCCATCTGTACACTATGCAGTAAGATTCACATTGTGCCTTCTGCAATTCCCTCTTACTTTCTTCCATCACAAACTTCTAAAGTTAAATATAAATAACATCCTTGTCAGTATAAACAAATAATATAGTCTCCAAAGTCTACCCTTTTCCTTGTTCTAAACACTATAAAGTGTGTCTTTGAGTATAATAGCAGTTTAGACATACATTTTTCTAGACTAACATTAATTGTATTCATTTCCTTGTTCTACTTGAATATTGTAATATATTCATATTATATCACATAGCAGGAGAGTATAAAAGATTACTATAATACATTTGACATCTTATTCACCAGTGATCATATTTAGGTGCCTGGACTAAAAGTGTTGATAAGAGTTTCTTAGCAACTGACTAATTCCTAGTAGACTAGTGTCAGTTTTAAGAGAATAGAATGTCATGCATGTAACCATTTTGACAGTTTCAGTGGAAACAAACATTACGTAATTTTGAACTTTTTTGCCTCGGAAAACTAGTATTTATGTTAAACAAAATAGCAATATTATAACACAGTACTCTCAAATCTAACATTTAACATAGAACCAGAACTTCAAAAGCAGAACATCTTTGGTTCAAATCTCAGTTCTACTCCTTGATAATTATAATAAATATTACTCAGATTATTTAACTTGTATTGGGCTGCTTCCTCGTTCGTAAAATGGGGATATTAATCCTGCCTCTTTGGGCCATTATGAAAAATAAGGGGATGTAAATAATGTGCTTGGCACAGTGCCTGGCACATAGGAGTTCTGAATACATGATAGTTATTATCCTTATTCATTTATTAATAAAATATTGATTAACAAAACATTGTACCATGTGCAAGTACTTTGTTAGGCACTGAGATTCAGCATGGACAAAACAGACACACTGCTCATATGGACTCACTCTATTGCTTCTCTAATCTCATGGAGGGTTGTGGGTATTGTGGCACTGTTTATCAGGCTGCTGCTGAAACATCAATGCTCTTGTTTAGCTTTCCCATTAAATATCCTGATACTATGTTAATGGATACCCATTGCATTGAAATTCACATAGGGTTTGTCTGAATGGGAAATTATGTTCTGTGGTTTTATAAAAACAGTTAATGAAATTTGAATATGTGACTCACTGGATGTGATTTTGAAAGGTAAAGATATCTCACATATGCCATTGATTGATTTTATGTTGTGTTTCTTAGAAATGTTCTAACTTTGGATTCATTTTCCTGTGATTCTGTTAGAGACTTAATGCATTAAAATCGGAAGAAAAGGCAGACGCTTATTAACTTGAGGGCCTGACAGTTTTTTAAAAACTTTTTTAGCCAAAAGGAGAAATGAGTTATCTTTTCTGATCTTCCCTGAGTAACCTTGGATTTAAATAGCCTTTAACAGCTACAACCAGAGAGTACTTTTAACAGTCAGTTGTGCTTTATTTGGATAATTTAAAATGACAGGCTAGCACTATTCAGTTCTTGGCAAAGTCTAAAAATATTCATGCCATCTGAATGGTCTCCCCATGGATTAGAGGTGAAAAGGTTCTACAGCAAAGGTTCAGGAATCCAGAATGGTTTTATTTTCAAATGTTAATTCTCATCATTTTTGCAGTGAATACTAGGAAACCGCAAGGGAGCTATGTGAATCTTTTCACAATTAATTGGCTTAATCTGGAGGAGCTTTTAGGAGAAGCTGCTGAAAGAATAAGGAGCCTGGTTGATGAGGCCTGAAATTACAACAGCCATTGATCAAGGGTTGGTTACATTACTTCCTAACCTTCAGACTCTTATTAATAAGGAGAGTGCTAAGACGGCGTGGCTCGGTGGTTGAGCGTCAGCCTACAAACCAGCAGGTCAAGAGTCGATTCCCTGTCAAGGCACTTGCCCAGGTTGCTGGCTGGGGCATGCAGAAGGCAGCCAATCAGTGATTCTCATCATTGATGTTTCAATCTCTCCCTTCTTCTTCCTTCCTCTCAGAAGTCAATAAAAATATATTAACAAATAAATACATAAGGATAGTAAAAATTCTATTTTGGTTAAGACCCTTTTTAGAGAGCCAGAATATACAACATCCACTTTATCCTGTCATTCCTTTTATGTGGAGAAAATAGGATGATATTTTCATTTAAAATGGGAAATGGAAACCTGAAAATGAGGAGGTGCAGGAGTTGAAGCCCAATGCTTTTTGTCACTCTCTGGTGTTGACCACTATAGAATCCATGCTCTCAGCCTCTTGTTTTTCCTCTTCCTTAGTCCTCTTACTCAGTAGATTCTAGGATTAGTTTCAACATCCCAGCTCCCTCCAGTAAATCATTCTTTGCTCAGTCTTGAGTTTAGTACATTCTTAAAAAAATCATAAAATGGGATTTTGAAAAGCAAACCAAAGTTTGCTTTTGAAGCTCTTTTACCAGGACAGATAAGTCAGAAACTGATGTAGGATTTGGTTTTAGAAGTTGCATGCACAAATTGCAATGTAGTGAAGATATGACAGTAGTCAAAGCTTATCTTCAGACAATACCTTTCTCTGCCTGCAAGTCATTCTCACAAATTGAGGCAGAAGGAAGTATGACAGCCAGAGGTTGGAATCATAGCTCCACTGTGTGACCTAAACTCTCTGAGCTTATTCCATTGTAAAGTATAACCTACTTGGAATATTCTTGTGAGCATGAACTTAAGCTTGTTTGTACAAAATACCAGGCAAGCAATAATTGGAATTTGTTGTTATGTAATACTAGGGGCCTGGTGCATGAAATTTGTGCACTGGGGGGAGGTGATCCCTCAGCCCAACCTGCCCCCTCAATGGGGCCAATGGCTGGCTCTGCCCAGGGCCCTGCTCCAGCTGCCTTGGCCCCACCCCTGGCCCTGGCCTTAGCCCTAGCAGCAACCACCCAGCCCCGGAGGCACCCCACACAGGTGGCATCTCACATATGTGTGCACTAGGATGACCGCCCAGCTGCCTCGGCCCCACCCCTCACTCCTGATTGGCTGGTAGCGTAGTGAAGGTATGGTCAAATTTGCATGTTTCTCTTTTATTATATGGGATTTTTGTTAAAACTTCTTAACTAAATTAAAAAAAATATTTTTATACTTGACAGTGCAATACAATTTAGGCCAATTCAATTCTTTTAATATTTGTATATGAAAAGTTAAAATTGCACTTTGCAGTTAAGATCACCAAGCATTTCTTGAATATTTACTAAATGCCAAGCAGGGTTGTAAGTGTTGAACGTGCAGGGTAAAAGGTAGGACTTCAGTGTGCACAGCCTGGTTGAGGAGATAAATACACTGATTCATAGGGTGAATGCTGTGGTTAACAAATGAGAGTTGCATGGGGTGGGGATCAGAGAAAGCTCCCCAAGGAGGAAGACATTAATGGAATCTTGAAGGAGAAGGTGATAAGCACAAGTTTCTCAAGAAGAGAGCTGGGAAGGTGTTCTCCAGGCAAAGGAACAGTGGAGAGAGAGGGATTAGATACTGGCAGCCACTTGGCATGACGAGTAAGTTTTTATTTTTCCTGGAGCTGTAACAAGGTCCCAGATCATGACAGGCCTTATGCTACAATATTTGGGTTTTGTGATTCTTGGGAAGCATTTGAAAGATTTTGTGCCAGCGAGTGACATAATCAAATATGTCACTGAGAAAAATTTTCTAAACCAGTTCTCTCAATTGTATTTCAGTGTTTTGTTCTGGTTCTTACTAGTCACGCACTAAATCGACTTCCATAGCAGAGGAAATAATTATCTTGTTTAAACTAAGACTGTCGTCACAGTGATATTAGGCACCATACATCCATGGTCTTTGTTGAAAGCTATAAAAATTGTCACGCAGATCTTTAAATTTTAGTAGCTGACAGCAGTGAGATACAAAGTTCATCACATCTGACAATCTCCATTTTTAAGTCATTGTAGCCTGAGGCCAAGTGCTTTGGGCACTGTCCAGGACCCTCAGCCTTTTAGCACACTTGGCACAAGGATGTCCCAGACGTTTGCTCCAATGCGTGTCTCACATGGTAAGGTAATGATCCTTCACCATAAGTATATTGTTCTTGACAGTGAACAGTAAGGACCCACTGGTTGATGTGTTTTACATGGCACATTACCCAGTTTCTTTCTGCAGCCTGACTTATAGAAACAAGAATAGTTGCTGTACATAACCTGTGGGGACCTCCTGGTTCCTGGCCCCTCACCCTTTATTCAGACAGGTAACAGTTTTTTGCACTCACTGCCTATTTCACCCCATTTCTGGCTACAAGCAAGAATTAGGTTAGGAGTCCCTTCCTCTGAGTAGGAAGGTACTTCTCACCAGTGGTTTCCTTGATTGTGCCCTGGCTCTTCTCAGGTTTCTTGCCTTGGTTTCTAAGGGGCAGTACACATATTCTTCTCTGTGAGCCAGCCTTCTGCCCAGGAACCTATGTTTGACCTTGTCCTTGAATGTCATCAGATCTTTCAGATCTGCCTAAACTCCCGATTCTGACCCTGCTTGGTGCTAATTTCTCAAAACATAGATTTATTGGATTTGAACAAATCCAATTCAATAACAGAACACATTAAGAGAAATAGTGTAATGGGGGTGGGGGATTATGTGGCTTGGTGGCAGCTTACCATTTATGAAATTGGCTCTACTAATGAAGGTGCCGGTGTGCTAGTTACTGTAGCAGATGCCTTACACCCGTCAGCATTGCAGCCCTTCCAGAGAGGTTTTCCTACAGGCCGTCTCTGCCGATAGACCTCCTCAAGACACACAGCTGGTAAGGGAGGTTCCGGGATTCACCTCCAGATGTCTTTCTCCCTGTGCTCCTTTCACCATCTAGCCCTGCCTCTCCCTGGGAAATCATCAGATAACGTGTGTGTTTTGTTGCTAATACATCACCCTGGTATTATGCTTTGAGGTTTATAAAGTGCTTTCGTGTACATCTCATTTGACCTGCAGGATAACTCTTGTGAGGTAAGTATAAACATCTATTTTACAAGAGAGAAAACTGAGGCTCACCAAGATACAGTGATTTACACAGCATGAAACAACTTGGGACACCACCAATGTTCATAAACTTTAAAGAAGTCCAAGGGTTCTTGAACCCTCTAAGTGGGCTATGTGCATTGTTCACCCTAATGAGCGCAGGCACTGAGTACTGTTTGTTACAACAGCCGAAGACTTACTGAAAACATTGATCCCCAAACGGGAAAGATGTGACGTTCCTTTTAGCCCACTTCTAAATTTCCTCTGCATTAACTTTGGTTTATTCAGACTCTATGTGTGATGCTTATGTTTTCTACCTCATTACTTCATGTACATTCCACATATGAACACACTGAATTAGAAATTGTATAGCCCTGCCTCTCCCTGGGAAATCATCAGATCATCAGATCATCAAATCACAAGATTGTTTTACATTATGCAACAAACAAACAAACAAAATCTCCTTTTGCATATGCTTTTTTTGTCACATTGAAAATATTCTTTGCTTCAGTCTTTATTAGGATCTTAAGGCTGATCTGACTACCATGGAAATATATTGATGTAGTATTTTACTTTGTTTTTATGTATTTCCTCTGATCCCCCATCACAGTGAGTGATTTATGCATTTTACTATTTGAATCTTTATTTATAGCTACTTTTCCTTTATTCCAGGTTTTGTGATGAAGGAACCTGTACAGATAAAGCCAACATCCTGTATGCCTGGGCAAGAAATGCTCCCCCTACCAGACTCCCCAAAGGTACATCTGGGGCCTCTTGGACAGTTTTACATTACGCTGCTTGATTCCTACTTCCAAAGTACTTTTTATTATACGTCCTTTCCAACAGCTGTTGACAATGTTCCGTTCTGCAATTCCACACTAAAAAAGTACTGGTATGGCTTGTTTTGTATTGAAAAGGTTTCATTTAGGGAGTTACTCTTTCTCCCTGTAATTTGCCCACATGACAGTTTAGATAGAAAACAACCAAGTTCACCTCAAGACACCTTTGGCCTCGGGCACATTGGTTCTAGCCAGCAGGAGAGGTTCAGGGGCCAGGACAGCCAAGAATGAAATAAATTGCTGCTTCAGCAAACAGATTTGTTTATAGTCCTGGAACCTGGGTATTTAGGAGGATGCCAAACCTTACTGGCTTTCTGACTTCACCTCTAACTGTTCATCGCATCCAATGTGTGAGTGAATTACCAGACCCTCTTTTATTACCTGGATGTTTCTTAATATCAAAGTGAATGCACCATTCTATTACAGAATAGGTCTGCCATGGTGAGGGGGTGGGGAGCACAGAAGGGGGCTTGGTAAGTACATAGTCCTCTCCTGCCTCAGTAACTCCTGTCAGCTCTGATATCTGTTTTGCTTTGCTTCAGAATCCTCTATAGTTTGCCAGGCAGCCACCACCAAGCAAGACTGGAAATTAATAAGGGGGGGGGAGGGTCTGTCATTTATTTGTTGACATTTTAAAGACCCATGAGTAGAGCAGAAAGAAAAAATATTTCTCCATCTCTCAATATTTTCTCAGTAGATAATTTTTAGCTTACTAGCAAACTCTATTAATAGTAAGACTATTAGGAACCCTTCAGAGTCCAAAAATTTATTGGCATGCTGGAGTTTTTAATCTAGTTGGTAACAGTTTCCTCAGTAACATTTTTCCAGGTACCTGTTTTCATATGGAAAGAAAAGTAATTTCTCTGAGAGGCTCCTGTATTCAGTCAACAAATAAAAATGAATCTGAATATATACAAAGTAAAATGTCTTGCATAATCAAGGAAATAATTTTGTTTTGCTTTATTCTGTTTCTTTCAAAATGAGCGAATTGTCCTCTTAAAGTGTAGGTGGTTACCCTAGTTCTGAGGAGGAAACTATGCACAGAATTCTATCAGAGCTTTGAGAAGGATTGATAGGTTATATTAGAAATTATCAGAAAATGCCTAGTTTATTTTCATTTTCATATTACAGTTTCAAATGCAGTATGCTATTTTATTTCCCCTTGGATTTCACAGATAAGTACCTGAGATTAGCTCCATTTTAGGCTTCCATTTCTAAAATATTAATTTATCACCTTTTGTAAATCTTTAGGTGTTGGATTCAGAGTTGGAGGAGAGACTGGAAGTAAATACTTTGTACTACAAGTACACTATGGGGACATTAGTGCATTTAGAGGTAAGTTTTGAAATATTGGAACTAAGCACAACTTTCACAGCTGTACTCTTTAAAATATATATACTATAATCCACTTGATAAAAGGAGGACTTGACCACACCCTTGGGGCTCACTAGCACAATGGTCAGAAAACCACGGCTCGAAGCCACATGCTGCTCTTTGGCCCCTTGAGTGTGGCTCTTCCACAAAATACCACAGCCTGGGTGAGTCTATTTTGAAGAAGTGGTATTAGAAGAAGTTTAAATTTAAAAAATTTGGCTCTCAAAAGAAATTTCAGTCATTTTACTGTTGATATTTGGCGAATGAGTCTGCTGACCACTGCACCAGGAAATGACTGTCTTTGTTTCTTTTCATTTGGGACAATGGGAGGAAATGACTTTTCCTTTGAAGGGCATATTGTCTTATGCATCCCACTGTGCTTTCTCCTATGCTGACTTTAGGGTGGTTTGGCTTTTCAAGGTATTGTTTTATCTACCCGCTTCCATTAGGAGATTCCTTCCAAGCAGCATGGTCAGAGAGTGTAGGGACTAGTAAATTATTTAATTCTGTAAGAAGACCTTGGGAGCCTCAGCAAGTGTTGCAATACCAGGGAGGTTCTCAATCCCTCAGGCTCATGTCAGTTCTTTATTTATAATCCACACATTCCACTTAATGAACTCAGCGATTGACCACTGTATTCCTGCAAAAAACACCCACTCCTTAGACACCCACTGCTGAGCGCTACCCTAGGCTCCTGCTGCTCTACCCATGATTACTGTGCACTTCATTTAAGTGCTCCTTTTCTTGTTATAGAATCACTAACATGAGGAAGGGGTCTTGTTTCCTAGGCAACTGGGACTGGTGCTTGTTATTCTGTTGTACTTACTTAAACTTCAGCTGAATTCTAGGTTCACTCTCCTTTGTTTATGGGAGTGCAAACATTGAGCAGTCCTCTCCTTGGCTTGTCAGTTTTAATACTGTCTTTTTGACTTACCCATATTTCCCTCAGCCCAGCCTGCACCCTCTCCAATCTGGGATCCCTCGAGGGATGTCCAGCTGTCCTGGTAGGATCGGGCCTCAATGGACAGTCGGACATCCCTCTCACAATCCAAGACTGCTGGCTCCCAACTACCTGCCTGCCTGCCTGATTGCCCCTAACTGCTTCTGTCTGCCACCCTGATCACCCCCTAACCATTCCCCTGCCTGCTGCCCTGATCACCCCCTAACCATTCTCCTAACTGCCCTCCTATGCAGATCTGGTCCCCCAACTGCCCGTTCCTGCAGGCCTAGTTGCCCCCAACTTCCCTCCTCTGCCAGCCTTGTCACCCTTAACTGCCTTCCCTTACAGACTTGATCGCCCCCAGCTGCCCTCCCTTGCAGGCCTGTTTCCTGCCAACTGCCCTGTCTTGCTGGCCTGATCTCCCACAACTGCCCTCCCCTACTGGCCTGATCCCTCCCAACTGCCCTCCCCTGCTGGCCATCTTGTGGTGGCCATCTTGTGTCCACATGGAAGCAGCCATCTCTGACCACATGGGAGCAGCCATTTGTGTGTTGGAGTGATGGTCAATTTGCATATTGCTTTTTTATTAGAAAGGATAGAGACCTGCTCCACGGGTGGGGGCCAGCTGCTTTGCCCTGAAGGCTGTCCTGGATTAGGGTGGGGGTTCCCTTGGGGCATGGGGCAGCCTGGGCAAGGGGCTGTGGTGTTTGCAGGTTAGCCATGCCTGCCGGTGACCCAAGCAGAGGCCCTGGTATTGGGATTTACTTATCTTCTATAATTGAAACTTTGTAGTCTTGAGTGGAGTACAGGGCTAGCCAGGGTGTGCAGGAAGCTTGGCTTCCTCCATTGCCAGGAAAATTCAAGCCTCCTGTTTACTGTGTAACCACAGCCATCTTGATTGGGTTAATTTGCATAGTCACTCCTGATTGGCTGGTGGGTGTGGTTTGTGAGTGTAGCAGAGGTATGGTCAATTTGCATATAACTTTTATTAGATAGGATTAACTAACTGGATACATTTCCCTCTCCAGACATATTAGCTTTCTGTCCCACATCTAAGTCTAGAAGTACATGTCTATCTACACCTACTAACATCCTCTGGGACCTTAGCTGAGATGTTCCACAGATTCTCAGCATTCAGAACAGGAATAACAAATGTATCTTCCTCTGGGAAAAGATGTTGGAAAGAATACTTTTATGTCATTGAAAAATTACAATTTAGTACTTTAATTAGATGCATCATCAATTAAGCAAGCTCCTGTGGACCAGCCCATGAATCTAGTTTCCAGATAAAACTTGTTTTCATATTAAAACATGCTTTGAGTTATATATAAATAGCTTTGCATTTTGGGAACAGAACCTAATCTTACATTGTTAACTGTAGTACTAAGACAAGGTTTTGTTTAAAACAAAGGAATAATTTATGTTTGTGTTTAAGGAACAAAGACAGAAATTATGTGCTCTAAAAATTTACTATGTTGGCATCAAAGTACTGACTTTCAAAGCATTGACAATACTGTAATTTTTCTAAGAAGGCTTTCCCTGACTACACAACCAGCATATCCACACGTGCTCTCTGCTCCCTGCTCTGTATCCCTCTATAGAACCCATAGACTTTTCTTTTCAACCTAATTCCTCTTAGCTTTGTCGTCCTAACAGATATTGCATTGATGCTCTGGGGAAATGGATGATATATGCTATTTCTTAAAATATATTGCTGCAATAATTCAATTTAAATAAATTTATACTGATGAGGAATTTGGGCCTGGAGATTATTATGCTAAGCGAAATAAGTCAGAGAAAGACAAATACCATATGAGCTTACTAATATGTGGACTGTAATAAATAAAATAAACTGATGAACAAAATAGAAATAGAGACATGGATACATGGAACAGACTGACAGAGGTCAGAAGAGGTGTGAGGACTGGGAAAAAGAAGGTGGAGAGATTAGCCAAAGAACATGCATGCATATACTGTGTTGACACAGACAACAGTGTGATGAAGGCCAGCGGAGGAAAGGGGGTTGAGTGGAGGTGGCCAAAGTGGGGGGAAATGGGACATCTCTAATAGTCTCAACAATGTGTTTTTTTTAAAGGAATTTATAATTTGTTTAATCTAGGGGTAATTAAAAAGTATTGATAATTACTATGTAAGTATATATTAAAGATTGATGTGAAACTTTTATATTAATTTTTTATTTTTCACTTTTTTGATAGTCATTTTTGAAAGAAGGTATGAGGTAGAAAGATTGCTGGTGCTGTAATTCATAGACCTTATTGTAATAAAATGAAAGTATAAACATTTTTTGTTCATGTAACTCACTCAGTTGTATTAGATGTTATCATGTGCCTTAAGTGATACATGTCTTAGAATAATAAATAAACACATGGAAAAATGTCAAATCTCACTAAAACAATGAGAGATCATTTTACATTTATTAAATTAGTGGTGAGTGGAGATTAAATTCTAAACCTAGGACTGCTAGCGTTTGGATGAATCTGGAACAATTTGGGGAGCTTTATAAATTAGTGCAATGTTTTGAAATGTAATTTTAGTGTATTATATACATTTACATAGAACATTAAAATCTTGCTCTAGGCTTTTATCCTAAAGAAAGAGATTTTTTTTCTTTTTTAAAAAATGATCTACCTACCCACAGTTATTTATGCACTATTAACTATTAATATGAAAAACCAGAAGTTAACAAATATCTCTTAATAGGGGACTGGTTAAATAAATGTTATAACAACAAAAATAGCTAAGCATACAGTTTTAAATGTATTACATAAAGTTATATGTATGCTTATATGTTTGCAAGGATTATAAAGAACAAGGAAGAATAGGGAACAGTCAATAAACATGAAAGACAGGATTATGTGGATTTTTTTCCCCTTCAGAATGTTTTAACATCATATTTTTAAATTCTACAAGTGAAGCACTATGCTAAGAACCTCAGTACCTGCCAGTGAGTGTACTGCATTCCCTCTCCCACTCTCCTGACAAAGAAAAGTTCGTGTAAATCTCTATATGCCTGATTTGATTTATGTAAGGAGTGACTTGTACTCTTAAAAGTTTCTACACTGTGATCGTACACTTGCTCCCAGCCAGATGGCACCTAGAAGTGGAAATAATTATATCATCTTATCTTCTAATGATTAAAAATACATCATAGGTGTTATATATGTACTACACACCCATTTATAATCATATTAGTATCAGTGAAGACTTGAACTTAACATTGTTAAAACTATTAATGATGACATAAATTGTGCATCAGAAGCAGACTAAGGCTATGTGGAAATTACTGCACTCTTCTTAAAAGCGGGGAGTATTTTGCATAAGGGTATGAGCCTTTTTGCACACAGGGAAGGTTTTAGACAGCGGACATGCCTACGACTTTTATTTAATGAAGCACCAACAGTGAAGGTAAAATTTCTTCTAAAATTTGTTGGACTGTGATCAAGTATCAGGGAGAATATAACCTGAAGCCAGCTGGGTCTGATCTCTATTAATAGGAAAAAATTGGGTGCGAGTTCTGTGGGATAACATGCAATGTTTGTTTTGTTTGGGTTTTTGTTTGTTTGGGAAATTGCACAGAATATGAAGCTGTAAAAACATCATTTATAAGCAGCCAACGTTATTAAATGCCAAGTCAGTTGGAGTGTCAGACCTGTGCTAGGTATACTAATCTTCCTGCCCCCGGGCTTTGAGTATATTCCAGCAGGGAAAAGAAAAACAAAAACAGAGTTTAGCCGAGACTGGTTTGGCTCAGTGGATAGAGCGTCGGACTGTGGACTGAAGGGTCCCGGGTTCGATTCCAGCAAGGGCATGTACCTTGGCTGCGGGCACATCCCCGGTAGGGGGCGTGCAAGAGGCAGCTGATCAATGTCTCTCTCTCATCGATGTTTCTGACTTTCTATCCCTCTCCTTTCTGCTCTGTAAAAAATTAATAAAATATATTTAAAAAAAAAACCCAGAGTTTATAGGCAATTGTAGAAATGCATTCCAGGTCTGGAAGCTACAGAAAGACAGTGGGCCGGTCTGCCTGAAAGGGAAGGGGCCCGTTATCTATGAAAGGCGACTTAGAGAATGGAACCAGAGCAAGAATTTGAACAGTGATCAGGAGCCCCGTGTAGACAGGGGAAGGAGAAGACACAATCCAGACAAAGGTAAACGCATTGTGTAGATGCAGGAGAGTGAAAAGCCTCATGTCCTCAAGGAAATGTTAGTCATTTGGCCTTACTGTGAAACGCCAAGGGGGAAGTGGCAAGAGATGAGAAGAGAGATGAAAGGTGGGGACCAGACCATAAAAATTCCTGTTCAGACCTAATTTTGAAGGCATTCGGGGTGTTTATTAGCCAAGTAATAATCCAATCAGATTTCCACTTCATTTCTCGTCTTGAGGGCATGGAAATATTACTACTGGTTTTATGAAGGACCGGGACTCCAGGAGGCCAAGGTGAGCTAGGCCTGGAGCCCTGAAAGGCCAGCAGGAGTTCTTTTTTTAAATGCAGGCTTTCTATAAACTAATATTCTGTGGAAAACAGAATGTAACCTAATTAGATGAGAGTATCACACAGGCAGTAGCGTAGTACAAGGGTTAGGTGATTGAACCAGATGGCCTGGCAATGCCACTTGTTGGTTTTGTTACCCTCACCAAGTTTCTAAACCTCCTTGCTCACCTCCTCTGTAATGTGGGATCATAATGGTTCTTATAAAGGTACCTGGTAAGTATTCAATAAATGTTAACTAGTGTCATTATGGTCCCTGTGAAAGACTTAAGGGGACATAAATTCTCCTTAAATGCATAGTTGTCATAGTTGCCCATAGTATGAAGAGTATATTGGTTACTTCTTAAGGGCATTGTAATTTCTCATGACGCTTGCATAGAACCATGTTCATGACTGCCCATTGCCGGAGAAGTTTCCTAGTTTTCGTCTGTTCTGTTCTCCACAGCAGTGTTGTTATTCGTAGTTCAGTTAGACAAAGAAACTATAAGAAAAGTCCTTGTACTTAAGGAGATTACAGTAGTGGGAACTAGAGATTCCTCTTTGTCCTTTTTTCCTTTCTGTGTTTTTTCAATAATATTGTTCCATAGAGACAATTCTGAGATTGCTGCAAAAATTTTCTGCATTTCTTCGGGATGCTTGGCCCAGGGAAATCTTAAGAAAACTCTTGGCCTCTCCTTTCCAGAGTGCCTGGCATTAGCTTACTGGTCTCCAACAGTAACTCATTCTCAAACCAGAAATACAGTTTGAACTGAAGTTGGAACTGATGTTCTTAAAATACCCATGTGCATAGGCTCTGACTCTCTTTGGGTTGGCAAAATGTCCCTACTGTTTACTATCCATAAGCCTTGGTTATGCATAGGAAAACTAACAGCTGTTCCTTCTGAAGGATACAGACCACACATACACACAAACATACATAAATTTTAACATGTTCCTAGGAATATATAGCTTTATTCCCATTAAGATTGGGTGTTTAGTATTTATATTTTAAATGAGAAGAATGATAATTGGGGATTGTTTTCAACTATCCTTTATGTGAGTTCTAAGAAGTTTCATCTCCAAATTCCTGGGGATATCCTATCTAATAAAAGAGTAATATGCAAATTGACTGTACCTTCTATTGAGCCATGCCCACAACCACACCCACCAGCCAGTCAGGAGCAAATTATGCAAATAAACCCCAACCAAGATGGCTGCCGCCACTGAGAGCCAAGGTTTCCACCTGCCTTTGCCAGGCTAGACCTCCACTCAATGCTACAAAGTTTAAATTATAGAAGATACTTAATCTTAACAGAAATGGCGCCAGCCACAGAGCTGGAGAGAAAAGAGGCTAGGTTTGCCCAGGCAATGGAGGAAGCCAAATTTCTGCAGCCCTAGCCTAGGCCTCCACTCTAGGCTACAAAGTTTCAAACAGAAAGGGCTTTCACCACAGAGCAAGCAGAAGGCTTGGCTCCACTCCAGGCTACAAAGTTTCAATTGTAGTACATAAATTAATCCCAGATCCCAGGCCTCTGCTTGGGTCGCTGGGGTGTGTGGCTGGTCTGCAAACTACCATAGGCCCCTCGCCCAGGCTTCCCCACACCCTAAGGGAACCCCCACCCTGATCCAGGACACCCTTCAGGGCAAACCAGTTGGTCCCCACCCATGTACCAGACCTCCACCCTATCTAATAAAAGGATTATATGCAGATTGACCATCACTCCAACACACAAGAGGGCTGCCTCCATGTGGTCAAAGATCCTGCCCCCATGTGGACACAAGATGGCTACCACAAGATGGCCAGCAAGGGAGGACAGTGGAAGGTTCCAGGCCTGCAAGGGAGGACAGTCGTGGGCCATCAGGCCAGCAGGGGAGGGCAATTGGGAGGGACCAGGCCTGCAAGGGAGGGCAGTTGGGGGCAATCAAGCCTGCAGGGGAGAGCAGTTAGGGGTGATCAGGCCAACAAGAAGGGAAGTTGGGGGCAAACAGGCTGGCAGGGGAACAGTTAGACATCAAATAACCTGGCAGGGTAGTGGTTTGGGGGTGATCAGGCTGTCAGGCAGAAGCGGTTAGGAGCAATCAGGGAGGCAGGCAAGTGAGCATTTTGGAGCTAGCAGTCCTGGTTTGTGAGAAGGATGTCCGACTGCCCATTTTGACCTGATACTACTGGAATTGGGCCTAATCAGGCAGTCAGACATTCCTGGAGGGGTCCCAGATTGGAGAGGGTACAGGCTGGGCTGAGGACACCCCACCTCACCCTCCCCCATGCACAATTTCATGCACCGGGCCCTCTAGTCTATATATATAAAAGCCTAAGTGAACATTATGACCGAATGAGCAGAACGACCAGTTGACCAGTCTCTATGACATGCACTGACCACCAGGGGGCATACGCTCAAAGCAGGTGTTGCCCCTGGTAGTCAGTGTGTTCCCCACAGCCAACCTCCTTCAACTGGCCAACCTCCCCAGACCCTCCCCTTACTTGTCCCCCTGGCTTGCAGGCCCCAATCGGAACTGGACAAGACTGCACGAGACTGCCCAAATTGGCCCTGATAGCTGGTCAGGCCTAGGGACCCCATCCATACATGAATTTGTCCACAGGGCCTCTAGTTTTATATAATAAAAGAGTAATATTGCAAATTGACTGTCACTTCAACACAAAGATGGCTGCCCCCATGGGTCAAAGATGGCTGCCCCCATGTGGACAGTATGGCCACTACAAGATGGCCAGCAGAGGGAGGCATTTGGGAGGGACCAGGCCTGCATGGGAGGGCATTTGGGAGTGATCAGACCTAGAGGGGAGGGCAGTTGGGAGGGACCAGGCCTGCAGGGCAGGACAACTGGGGGGGACCAGGCCTGCAGGTGAGGGAATTTGGGGGGACTACGCCTGCAGGGGAGGGTAGTTGGGGTTGACCAGGCCTGCAGAAGAGAGCAGTTGGAGGGACCAGGCCTGCAGTTGGGGAAAACCAGAACAGCATGGGAGGACTGTTAAGGGTAACCAGGCCAGCAGGGGAGGGCAGTTATGGGTGATGGGGCCAGCAGGGGAAGGCAGTTGGAGGGGATGAGGCCTTCAGGGGAGGGCAGTTGTGGGGAACCAGGCCTGCAGAGGAGGGCATTATGAGGTGACCAGGGTGCAGGGGAGGGCAGTTGGAGGTGACCAGGCCTGCATGGGAGGGCAATTAGGGGTGACCAGGCCTGCAGGGGAGGGAAGTTGGGGGCAACCAGGCCTCCAGGGGAAGACAGTTAGGGGTGACCAGGCTGGCAGGGGATAGCAGTTAGGGGTGACCAAGCTGCAGCGGAGGGCAGTTAGGGGCAATTGGTCTGGCAGGGGAGCAGTTAGGTATTGATCAGGCTGGTAGCAAAGTGGTTAGGAGATGATCAGGCTAGCAGGCAGAAGTGATTAGGGCAGTGGTCGGCAAATTCATTATTCACCAGAGCCAAATATCAACAGTACAATGATTGAAATTTCTTTTGAGAGCCAAATTTTTTAAACTTAAACTTCTTCTAAAGCAACTTCTTAAAAATAGACTCCCCCAGGCTGTGATATTTTGTGGAAGAGCCACACTCAAGGGGCTAAAGAGCTGCATGTGGCTTGCAAGGCATGGTTTGCCAACCACTGGGTTAGGGGCAATCAGGCAGGCAGGCAGTCAAGTGAGCAGTTGGGAGCCAGCAGTCCTGGATTGTGAGTGGGATGTCTGACTGCCCGTTTAGGCCTGATCCCATCAGGACATCCCTCAAGGGGTCCCAGATTGAAGAGGGTGCAGGTTGGGCTGAGGGACAACTTTCCTCCTCCCCCCGCCCCCCGACACGAATTTTGTGCACTGGGCCTCTAGTGTTAGCATAAATCACATCATGCATTTCTAATTAGAACCCTTAAACAACGAATCATTTTCAATGTCAAGTTTTCCAGAAAGGTGAGGTTTTACCTATTTAAGTACTCTAATTTTAAAATATTTGGGCATAAATCTTTACTACATACAGCATATGCTTTATGAAATTGAAATAGTTGGTATATTTTAAATGCTGACAGCTGTGCCCAACGTAGAGCCCAAAATGTTAACTGTACTCCTTACTTTTGGCCCCCTTCTCTTCATAGTTTTGGGATATCATTCTGAATATCAGCTACTGTAAATGATTTCCCTCAAAATTTTAAGAGCAGAGTTTTTCCATGTTACTGGGCTTGCTGCCTTTTTCTATCTGCTCTTCTAAATTTTCTATAGCTTCCTCTGTTGTCAAGCTACCGCTCAATTCATCTTAATTCAAACAGAGCACTGCATGGAAGGAGGCAAAGATGACAAGAACACATTCTGCCTTTTGTAGCTCACTGTCCAATGGGAGAAAATGGGAACAATAATTGTAATCACATGAGCCAGTACACTCGCAGTACAGTGAGAGAGGGAGTTGAAAGCAGGCACGACCACCCCGAGTGGAGAAAGAGATTCTCTGTTGCCAGATGGATTTTCTATAGGCATCCTTCTCCTTGGTTCTAAATTAATGTGTTAGATGCAGAGTCTAGGTAGCTACATTTATCATTATCTGTAAATTTTTAAAAAGCAGAGTCTGAATTGAAGCCCTTAAAGGGAACTTTCTGAATAATGAAATCTTAGAACACTAGTGCCTGGCCTTGGTGACGTTCAGATTTGAATTCTCCTGGCCCTCTCTGTGCTCTTTCATCATGGCTTCTCTGTAGCTCAGGCCCGAACAGGTATGTGTTACCGGACACGGGACCTGCATTCAGGTATACACAGTCCACACTCATGTGCACACACACACACAGCGGGAGTTCCTGTCACACCACAGCTGAAGGAGTAGTAGGGGAACCCAAGGGACTGGAAACAGTGGCAGGCAAGAGGCAAAGCAGGACTCCAGAGGAATCCTAATTCCCCTGCTTCTCTGCCTTATAAGGCAACCACCAGGAAGCTATTGAAAAAGCTTCGAAATTGTGAGCCCAGGAGAAATCCCTTGCTAATGCATTTTTTAAGAAGGTGGAGCGTAGATCAGTGGCAGGGCAGCTACACTTAAAATTATTTCATTCCAGGATAAAGCAGACTCCTGTGACTCCCGTGTAAGCATTAGAGTGCTCTTGACTCCTTGCTACCTGATTGCTGAGATAGCGGGAAACCTCGGAATATTGCTCCCCACTGCTCCCACTGTTGTCCTTTCTAAATCAGTCCTAGCAGCTTTCCCCTGCATGCCTTCTCGTTAGGTAGACAAGCCTGCTTTTTCTGACTCCTCTGCAAAATGAGAGATACTCTGCATCAGGGTGCTTTAACCCATGTATTTCAAGCATTCTATATTACTTTTCATGCCTAAGAATTTCCTTTGAAATTACCGATGTGGAGGGTGTTGGTAAAGCTCTCTTCCCCCCCCCTCCCCCCCAGGGAGATGCCTGAAAGTCATTGAGTCTCTACCCTGGGAGGCATGGATGGCACCTTTCTTGCACTCAGCCTGCTCTCAGCCTGGCCTTCCCTGAGTGGGGCCCTGGCATGCACATGATCTAGCATGCCTCATCTTTTTTATTCTAGGGCACACGCCATGTTTCCACGTTCACAGCATCAGTGACAGCCACCTGCTTTAACAAGCCACATCCTCAATAAATATAGACATGTGGCTCCAGGAAGGGTGCACTTTGCCTGTTTCCCTTTTCTCTCCCAAGGCCATTCAAATGGTATCGGTGGCATTCAGCAAGTCTGCTTTTGTCCCTCCCCAGCTCCCACTTCCTATTTCGCTAATAGCCCTTTATAAGCAGTGCAAACTTTTATTTAAATACCTTGGCCCTTTATAAGTAGTGTAAACTTTTATTTAAATACTGTGGACCAGATGTTGTTTAGTATTAAGAACTTAAAACCTTTTTGAAATACTCAAGTACATACACTAATATTCACCTATAACAGATTTTTCTGACTCCTCTGCAAAAAATCAGATTTTTCTGTCAAACTTTATTATGAAAAACTTTAGGCTTTTCAGCTTTCAGAATTGCAAATAGTTCTAGTATTAGAACCAAGAAACCTATTCCTTGATATATGATATATCACTTAAAATACTAACACAGGTTGGAAGACTCTGGATAAATTGGAATATTTTCCCATCAAAATAGTCTCTCTCAGGCAGGCAGGCAGGCAGCTATTTTGCATCTTTTGAGAAAATAATAAAAGTAAAATATGACTCATACTGCCTTACGATTTTAAAAAATCTATAGATATAGCCAAAACCAGTTTGGCTCAGTGGATAGAGCCTTGGCCTGTGGACTGAAAGGTCCCAGTTTCAATTCCGGTCAAGGGCATGTACCTTGGTTGTGGGCACATCCCCAGTAGGAGGTGTGCAAGAGGCAGCTGATCGATGTTTCTTTCTCATTAGTGTTTCTGACTTTTCCTCTCCCTTCCTCTCTGTAAAAAAAATCAATAAAATATATGTAAGGTTCTATGCCGCCGTGAGAGAAACTGCAGGCAGGGAGTCCGAATGAGTGAGCGAATTAATCAGGCTTTATTGGGGGTCTCCGGGCGGGTTCACAGGCTCGGGGGGGAATGGAGCCGGGGAAGCCGTGCCCTGTGACTGGGGCTAGGGGAAGGGGAAAAAAGGGGACCCAGCCGGACCTCCTCCCGGACTGCCTGGGAGAACAGTCCGGGAGAAAATGTGCCACGTGGCGCACTGAGACACCTTTAAAGGCCGGAACAGGCAGGGGTTGGGCCCAGGGCGGAATGGGAAGGGGTGGGACACAGGGCACTCTGGTATGTGATTGATTGGTGGCTCAATGTCTCTGTCAATTACATCATAACTCCGCCCACCAGTTGGCAGGGTACCTATCATTATATTTTTAAAAATAATTAAAAAATAAATAATCTATACATATATAAAAGCCTAAGCATCCATCACAACCAAACAGATGACCAAACAGGCTGCGTGGGGCAACCAGGCCAATGGGGGGGGGGGGGGGCAGTGAGGGACAACCAGGCAGCAGAGGAGGGCAATGAGGGGCGACCAGGCTGGCAGGGACAGCAGTTAGGGGTGACCAGGCTGGTGGCGAATGGGGGGCAGTTAGGGTCAACCAGGCCAGTGAGGGGGTAGTTGGGGCAACTAGGCTAGCAGAGAGGGCAGTTGGGGCAACCAGGCCAACAGAGGGGGCAGTTAGGACCGATCAGGCAGGCAGGCAGGTGAGCAGTTAGGAGCCAATGATCCCAGATTGTGAAATCAGGCCTAAACCAGCAGTCGAACATCCCCTGAGGGGTCCCGAATTGGAAAGGGTGCAGGCTGGGCTGAGGGGATTCCCCCCCCCATGCATGAATTTCATGCACTGCACTCTAGTCTATAATATGAGGTGATGGTTGCATGTGACTGTGTAGATAATAAAAACCATTGAATTGTACGTACACTTTAAAAGGGTGAATTGTATGGTGTATGAATTATATCTCTTCAGTTCTATCTCAAAGATCAACATCCAATTATTTTACTACATTTTACTGTTTATCTTCTTGAGGGTATTTACATCTATTGTGTCTCTATGGTAAAAATATTGTAAAATGAGGTGCTAACTGCTCATTTTTCACATTGATAGCTGAAATCAATCAGGGTGGGGGAAATGACACCAGGGGAATTGGCAAATGCTACAAATCAGTGCTTGATAAACTATTTTGTTGGTTGTTTAGATTTAAATAAAGGAAAGATGGCAATAATGCAGATTATTCTGAATAGCCAAAATTTGAGGAAATGTTCTTCTAGTATTTAGAGATTGTTATCCAATACAAGTATTCTGCTCACATCAGTGATGAGCAAAGGCACTTCCAACATGTCTTTGTGGTTTCAATAAACAAAAATATCCGCAAACATTTTTGTCTTAACCATTCAGTCATCAATTCCAACCATAGCAAAAGAGTTTTCTTTTTTAATTATGTGATATTCAATTGGTTATATGTAATCCTATCTAATAAAGAGGGAATATGCTAATTGACCATCATTCCATCACAAAGATGGCTGCACCCATAGCCGAGGCCAAGTTCCCATAAGGAGCCTTAACAAACAATCAGCAGGGACCTGAGGCTACATCCACCCCCTACCCCCTTGGGGCTTGACAGGGGACCTCAGGCTGCACCCCCTACCCAGCAGGGCTTGACACGGCACCTCAAGGTGTGCTACCATCCTGGTGCTGGACTAGGGGACCTGAGCCTTACCCCCCTGCCTGGCCGGGCTTGTCATGTGACCTCAGACCAAGCCCCCACTCAACAGGCTTGACAGAGGACCACAAGGTGCATCCACAGTGCTAGGTCAGGGAAACTCAGGCCATGCCCCCACTTAGAGGGGCTTGAGAGGGACCCGAGACTGCATCTCCCTCCTGGTGCTGGGCCAGGGAAACTGAGGCTGTGCCTCCCTCCTGGTGCTGGGCCAGGGGAACTGAGGCTGCGCCTCCCTTCTGGTGCTGGGTCGGGGGACCTGAGGCTATAACTCCCATCTTGAGGGGCTTGACAGGGGATGTCAGGCCATGTCCCCCACCTGGCAGGGCTTAATGGAGGACCTCAAGGTACGGCCCCTGCCCTGGTCTGAGCTGGGGGACCTCAGGCTATGCCTCCAGTCCTGTGCTGGGCCAGGGGACCTGAGGCTATGCCTCCTGCCTGGCAGGGCTTGACAAGGGTGGGACTGGCCGAGTCGGGATCTAGCCCAATGGGGGGGGGGGGAGCAGCTAGATCTGGGTCTCATGCGATTTTGATGTGCATGTGAGTAGTCAGGGACTTGACTCTGGGTCCCATAGTGAGCCCCAGACTCTTGACAGGAGAAAGGTTTTCATATACATTTTACTAATTTTCCTTAATCTCTGACACTTCTATCATAGAGAAAGAGCAAATAGCAATATTATTTCCTCTAGTTAATCCCCTTTTAATGTGCATGAAATTTGTGCACCAGGTCACTAGTATATAATAAAGAGCATTACATATTTTAATATTTTAAAAAATTATATTAATAAAAATATAATAAATTTATCTATACATTTATAATAAATGTATCTATAGACATATTTTTCAGAGAGCTATGCACACTGCTGAGCCCAGGATTCTGAAATTTTAACAAGCTCCCCAGTTGATTTTTATGCAAACACAAAGTTTGACAACTGCAGCTGAAATTGTCCTAGTAAGCATTGAAGTTACTTCTCTGTTTTTCCCCTTTGGTACAGGTATATCAGGGCAATCTCCTGAGGCTTGAGATAGGAGCAGAATCATTTGCATTTATCAAAATAAGTATTACTAAATCTCAATCCTCTTAAGAAAGGGGGAGTTTTGAAATAAGAAAATGTATTTAATTGCTATCTGGTTATTCTAGAACTTTATTTTACTTAGAGATGTGAAGAAGGATTTATTTTTATTCTTTTTCACAGAATTTGGTCTTTGGTTTTTAACATTCTGTAATAGTAGAAGTCACTTACAATGCATATATGACTTTCGGACACTCCCCTTTGTATAAGGTGTGCAAATGTTCTTTTTTACACTTATGCTTGATAACCTTTTTTGAAGAATGAGCAAAAATAGTATTATATCCCTTTGTTTTTTTACAATTTTTTTAAGTGGAATGTATCAGTGACAGTGACTAGAACATGAAAAGCAGAAACCACCGGACCAACTCTGAAATTAAATGATTGGCAAGAAGGTAACATTGAGGTGCATGAAATTTCATAGCCTTGTAGGCCCCTCTAAATACAGGAGATAGATAGAAACATGGCTGAAAAGACATTTTGAAAAGCAATGTTTCTTTTATTTTCTCCCAAAAAGAAAAGAGTAAAAACTATAGATCTTAGGTGTCGTAAGCTAATTCGTTTTGAGAGCACTGGTTTTTATAGCACCAGAAATTGAGTCTTCGGGCTGATTGCATGAAAACCCAACTGGAAGGGATTATCTAGCCTGGCCCCTCTATTTTACAGAATGGAAATCGATACTTAGAAAGGTTAAATGACTTGCCTAAGGTGGTATAGTTACTAGACCAATGCTATTAAAAACTAAACGAATTTAATTTGTGTTGGAGTTCTAGTTTGTATATGTGCCAAAGTTCATGTCCTAACAATATAAAACAAGTGATGGAATCAGTGTTTCTGGAAGTCATTTGAACTACTGGGAATGGAGAGGAATGGATTTATTCATGCACAATTGAATAAATATGAATAAAGGCTGGAGACCTTTACCTATCTCATTTCTGCCTTTTCATTCTGATGTGTGAAATAATTCACTTCCCTTATCCTGTAAGGATATTTCTAAATCAGGTTGCTTGATAATCCCACTGATTTTAGAAGAATTGTAATTGGATGTTCTTCATGTTCTCCTCTAACCTTCATTATACACAAGCAGCTTGATGTGAGTTGTGGGAATGATTTTAGAACCATTCTGTACCTCTCAAATGATCCAAAAGGAGCTTATTATGTTGAAGTATTCTTTTGCTTTTGCCACTCTCTTCACATAAATATGAATGCCCTGATTCTCTAGCTCCCTGCATTTCAACTTTGCTAATCATCTTTGGTATGGAAAACTAATGAACCATGGGACACCTGTTTATTTTAATACCTAAATATGGTCATTAAGTGTCAGGAATTAATTTTTATTCATTTGGTTATGAGAAGATATGCAAAGTACTACAGTATTCTTTTTAAAGAATATATCCAGAATGTTTTTATCCTTTAAAATGTGTTTTTAAAGCAACTTAACATTGAATAATATAACATTCCGCTTAAATGATGAGTTCTTTAGGGAAAATATTTTCTAATACCATTTTATTTTTTAAGACTTTATGGCTTTTTGAGAAAACCTTGTACTTTACCTTTATTTGCCCCTTTGTAACTCATGCTTATTAAATCATTCATAATTAACTCCTATTTTGAAGCTAGTCAGGGCTACACAATCATCAAGTAATTAATGCTATTTAAATTAGTAGCAGACATTTCATTTTTCACCAAAAGAATTTGAGAGGAGAAATGAAGTTACTAGTCCATTGTCTCTTAAAAATTAGGAGATGCAATTAAATTTAGTTTAGAGCACTAGCAGCACTATCCATGGCTCCCCCCTCCCCACAACACACACATACTCCACACATTCTTCATCTGCTTTCCTACCCCTCACCCTGTCCCTCCCTGTTCCCCTCATTGCCTGGCATGTTACATATGCGTTGTAGGAACTCCAGTAAAAGATGGAAGTCATTAGAGAAAAATGCTAGGATTTGCACATTCCATTTCCTATTTACTATTAATTCTTTTTTATGTTAGTTGATTGACTTACTTGTAATATGGAAAAGATACCCTATATAAATACATGACCAAAAAGCATTTGCTGAAAACCATTGAAATAATACCTAATGAAATTTATAAAATAATATGTTAGAAAAATAAAATTCAACCATTTCTGGGCCCAGAAGATACCCTCGACTCTCCCAATTTCTGCCAACAGGAACACTACTCTTTTCCTCATCCAATTTGGAAACCCTTCATCTTGATCTCCATTTCTTTTCTTTATATATTAACTAGAGGCCTGGTGCACAAAATTTGTGCACTTGGGGCATAGGGCTCAGCCTAGCCTGTGCCCTCTTGAAGTCTGGGGCCTTTGGAGGAGTCTGACTGCCATGGAGGCAGGAGAGGCTCCCTCCACTGCCTCTGTGCTTGCCAGCCATGAGCCTGTCTTCTGGTTGAGCAGCGCTCCCCCTGTGGGAGCACACTACCAGGGGACAGCCCTGAATTGAGTGTCTGCCCCCTGGTGGCCAGTGCACATCATGGTGACTGGTTGAGCCATTATTCAGTCGATTTACATATTAGCCTTTTATTATATAGGATTCTCCTTTTTCCATCTTTGAAAACTTTCACATCTTCTTATAGAGATATTTCTTTTTCCCCACACTTTTCTAGCCCCATTTTTTCACAAGTATTCCTTATGCTGTGTAGCAAACTTAACTATAGTGCACCACCTACTAATAATTACTAATAACTGAAAGGAAAGAGAAATCTAATTAGTACCCACAGGCCCTTCTACACTGAACCTTTATCTTACAGTATAAGCCTTGCTTAATATCTGAGGGAATGTTAAGAGATAATGTGGCTCACCTGGGGGTTTCAGTGTTTTTCCATTAATACCTGTAATGATACCTAGCATTTTATATGACTTTTCAGCTCAGAATTGCTTTATAAGTGTTACTTTATGAATCCTCATATCACAATATAACATAAATATATTGAAAGGCTGCAAATTAATGTTAAAACAAATATATGAGCTATAATGTTCAAAGTGTGTTCCCTAATTAATTCCAAGGAAGCATGCATGCATAATTATATGTAAATTATATGCTTTGGATTTTTTTCATTGGAAAATTTAAAAATACACAATAGTATTTTAAGTTGTTGAAGACAATTGGGTTGAAAATGTGACCACTGATTTTAGATTGATTTTCAAAAATCATATTACAGTTAAGTTACAGCTTTTGCAAAAGATAAACTTACTATTTTCAAAACAAAATGGAATGGTGTTGCCCCTAGGTATGCTCTATTTATCACTCCTGAGCCTTTAGAGGTGCAAGTTAAATAAAAGAGGGAGAAAACGTTGCACACAATAGTTGAGAATTTGAAAGGGTGTGAAGAAGGTAAATATGTGTGTGTGTGTGTGTGTGTGTGTGTGTGTGTATTTATATATATATGTAAAACTTTTTAAATAGTTCAAAAATTCATAATAGATGATTTGAGGATTTTATGTGAGAAACCTGTTTTTAGGCTTTATATCTCAAATTAAATTTAAAACTTTATTTGATCAAAGCTCTAAACTCCTTTCATTCCTACATTTTTATAGGTACATTCTGCCCTCAGTGGAAAGAACATACAATAATTGGAATAATGCAAGAGAAACTTTAGATTATCATTTTAAAATGAATATATATATATATATATATATATATTAAAAATAGAGATATCGCTCTGACTGGTTTGGCTTAGTGAGTAGAGTGTTGGCCTGTGGACCAAAGGGTCCTGGGTTTGATTCCAGTCAAGGGCACATGCCCAGTATTGTAGGCTCTATCCCTAGTAGGGGGCATGCAGGAGGCAGCCAATCAATGATTCTCTCTCATCCTTTGTATTTCTCTCTCTCTCTCTCTCTCTCTCTCTCTCTCTCTCTCTCTCTCCCTCCCTCCCTCCCTCCCTCCCTCCCTTTCCCTTCCTCTCTGAAATCAATAAAAATATATTTTTTAAAAGTAGAGGTATAGAAGTAAAAACTGGTCAATAGAACTTTTCACTGAAAGATGGGAAATTAAAAATATTTCTTAAGTATAATATTTAAAATTATCTAAACAAAGCTCATGAAGCTAGTGGACAAGCTGGTTAAATCTGCCTGGTTTTAGCAAAAAGACAACTCCTTCAGGAAGAAGTTCAATATTGTCTGTACCTAAACATAAAGATTTAAAATGTAATGCCTCAGGACACATGTGGAGGGCTTTTGATGCTTGATCTGGGCGCTGCTTATAAGGATGATGTGTTTGTTTTTTAAAATTCCTGTAGCTGTACCTTCTGATTTGTACATTTTTCTATATATTATAGTTCAAAAAGGTTCAAAAATCTATCAATAATTTAAAAATTCAGTGCCATGTTTTTAAGAGCAGTATATTTACCTGTGGTTTAGTCTTTTAATTTTACTTCCTTAGAAGTATGACTCTGAAACAGGTTCATAATCTGAGGGGAAAAACTGTACATCCTAAGCTTTTACTGTAGATTTTTTTTGGCATTCATAAAATATGGAAACCTGAACGTGCTCTGACACTAGTCATGCTGTAACGTCCTCCACACACAGAGTGATCATAAAAGCTCGTTGGCGGGCCTGCCTGCCTGCCTTCCATTTGATCTCTCCTGGAAACAGCGGAGACCATCGTTGTGAGAGTCATCTTCTTGCAGGACGGGTAAATGCATTCTTCCTTCCTTGCCACAGGACAAATGGGACCTAGTAATTTCTAGTCCCATTGCAGGGACTACAAAATCAAAAGAGGCTAGCTCACTGCAGTGACAGCTTCAAAAGGAACTCTTTTTTGAAGGATTTTTCATGGTGCTGGTTTATTTAGCACTGAAGCTTGTCTGCTAAGTCAGCTTTCAGAAGCCGCCAGGAAACCGGTGCTGTTTGTGTCGTGTATTAAGAGTGCCCCTATTTCAGGTACCTTTGCCAAGCAGCTATGCATTTGTCCTGACAGCGTAAAGTGTTTGTGCTTTTTTGAATGGAGACTAATATACATCTGTGTATCTGTAATGGAGGAGTCCTGATATTCTGAGAGTATGCTTTCAGGGGTCTGTTCATTCCCTCTGAGAAATTTGGTGACTTGAATTTTGTTTTGAAGTAACTCCAATGAAAGACTTTAATATATGCATTTTTCTAGTTACTATAGAGGACCATCTTTTTACTGAGTGCTATCAAATGACTTCAGGACCTGCGATTAAAATCCAGATGGTGCCAAAAAGCCATAAAGGAGCTGCATCTTTGCTTTCTTAAACCCAGGGTTCCATGTAATGGCCTGCGCCCAGAGTGAACACAAGAAAGAACCCAATCACCTGTTCCCTCTGCTGTTTCCTATTTGCTTCTCATGCTTGTGCCCATCTCTCTGCTGCTGCAGGGTTTCAGATGTACAGAAATAAACTTTCTATGTAGAAATGCGGTCCAATTCTACAGAAATAACTTGTTCTTAACAACATGGCCCAGCCAGCACACCTGACAGCAATCTGTTCCAGTGCTCAAGAGACTGGCTTTGTTGGCGCCTCACTCTACTCCCTCCTAAGAGGTTTTCCAAGTCATTTTGATTATATGAAATTTTCCTAGACTTTAGAAATGAATCCCCAAGTAATCTTCTATTCTTGGTCACCTTGGGAGCCATGATTTAATATTAGGAAAACATCATCTTTCCCATTCACTGATTTTTTTGAATTTAGAACAAAGAACCATAAGGTAAATATTAAACCAGCTGAATATTCATTTAGTTATTACAATATATATGCGCATATATCATTGCAAAATTATTGGTGTGTGCTATAATATACTTGATTCATTTTTGTTTGTTCAAGATGGAGAAAGTCGGGCAGGCAGCTTTTAAATTACGTTCAGGATGCTGAGAAGGTGGATGACTGCTGTTTAGAACTATTTGCTTACACAGTTTCTAGAATATGTTTTTATTATCCGAGATGTTTGCCTCTTTGTTTTTCATAAGACTTGGCAGTGGTTCCAGGCATGCTTTCTCTGGAATTCCATAAGGAAAGGATTCATTATCCAACACTGTGGTTGGGGTAGTAGGTAATGAGTGTACTTTATCCTTTACCTGAACCTTCCTAGGAGAGAGCAGAAATTGAAATCCACTCTACAACTCTCTTTCCAATTAGTGGGATATAGTTCATAACACTACACAGGTTCCCCCAGGATCGATGGTTAGCCTATCCTTTTATTGAAGCAGGAAACAACCAGGAAAAGATGAGCTCATGAAGTATAGAGGGCTATCTCTAGAGAGGAAGATTAGGAGACACCAGCAGACTTCTAAGGACCTGAGAGGTAATGGGTTATTATCATGCATTATCCCACATACTTCCTGTACTACTTAGCTACCAATTCAAGCTGGAACTATATGCTCTTATTACAAAAGCAGGCTAAACAGTTTGGAATGGATAACCTCATATTCCATGCATCCACCTTCCATTAAGAAAAATGAACTTCCTGCTTAAATGGATTTCTTGAGTACCACTGGTTACTTATCCATTTGGTTTAATTCCTTTATCTTAGCTTAAGGATATTTCAAAGATAATATGCCTTGGAAGTCTAATACATGCAACTCTTTTTTTCTTCTTAAATAAATAATGTTGACTAAATGTTTACATTGGAGAATTAGTTTTGATACCCCGGGTGTCACCAGTTAGCTGAATTACTGTGGCTCATACTCTCAATCTCTGTAATCGCTTTTTTTTACCTATTTAGAAAGTGTAAGAGTTGAACTCCATTATAGGCAGGATCACTTTCAATTTTGAAATTCTGTGAGTGTATGTTTGATAAATACGTTGCTTTGTGTATTCATCTCTATCTAAGCAGAGGAAAGCATTTCTTAAAAAAAAAAAAAGAAAGAAAAGAAAGGCCAGCGGAGCCCCTGTGAGAGCGGTCGTCCAGTGTTCACCTTTCTGGAGATCAGATTCTGATTGAATGCTCTTTTCAAGTGTCATCCAGTGTCTGGAGATACTTGTTTCTTTCATTATCAGACTACTCTTTAGAAGTCTTACCACTCAACTACCAGTACAGAGGTATTACCCTATGCTGTGATATGCTCCTAAGGCATTATCAGATTTTATTTTACATTTCTTTTTTTTTAATGATTCTTTTAAGTTTTACACTGTTAGCATCTTCACCACTGCAAACACTACTAGTACATATATATGTCATTATAATGGAATATAATGAAATGTACCTTCTAATGTCATCTGATACCTATCTAGTGAATGAAATTTCTATCTCCATATCTTGAAATCCAGTAGGCTGAAACTAAGTCTTACTGAAAGAGAACAGCAATCATAAAATATTCTTTAACAGGGATGTCTCAGGTTCAATCCTTCGTAAGTACAGAACCTTAATAGCTAAAAGTCAAGTATTCACCAGTGTACCTTGGAGAGAGAGTGAGCTGTCACCCAATCCAATGAAGGAGAGAATGATTTTATGTTGGAATAAGAAAACTAAAATAGAATAAATGAAGCTGCCTGGGAAGAAGAGCTGTCACAATTTTTGCATGATGGCAGTTGTGTAGGATAAGTGAATAAATACAGATGAAAACAACTTTCCCAACAATATAAAAATGGCCTCACCCTCTTTCCTTCAAACATGGAATCTGACTTCTAGCCCAGAACTCAGAAAGCAGCAGACTATCTTGTGACTGGTCCAGGGAAGGACCTCAAAACAATACATTATCAACTTCTTCGCAGTCCTATTGTTCCGAACCCAAGAATTTTGATTTAGCCGGACCATGGTGTTTATTTCTTATTTTCACCCTTTTTAATCAGTTTATTGTAGCAACACTGGTTAAAACTAAATTACACAGTCTTAGGTGAACAATTCCACAACATAACATCTGTAGACGGTATTGTGTATTCATCACCCCGAGTCAAGTCTCCATATGTCACCATTTATCCTCCCCAATACCCTCTTCTACCTCTCCCCATTCCTCCTCCCCCCTGCAATCACCACACTGATGTCTGTGTCTATGAGGTTTCTTTTTCTCTTTTTTTTGTCCAATCCCTCAACCCCACCTCACCCAGGCCCCCATACTCCTCTAACAGCTGTCAGCCTGCTCTCTATCTATGAGTATGTCTTTATTTTGTTAGTTCATTTTGTTCACTAGCTTCCACATGTGAGTGAAATCATGTGGTATTTGTCTTTCTCTGACAGGCATATTTCATTTAGCTTAATGGTCTCTTACTAAAAATGTCTTTATCTCACTGGCGACTCTATTCTGTTGCGACCTAGTTCAGACTCTTCTGAGTCAGCATTTCTGTTCCCATTTTGAGAATATCTATGTTTTGCAATTTCTTTAATATACCATTTCAATTCTAAATTCTTTTTTTAACCATCTCTTTAGAATTCCCAGGTTGCTCTCCCCTTTCTTCTATTCCTATGCTATTAATTGGAGAAATTAATGTGCTTTGCTTTCTTCAATTAAATTCCAGACCTATGACTGAAATGTAATTTTAAAGTAAACCATCCATGTGTTGAAATTTTCTTTTGGAATCTACCAATAAAAACAATAATGGTATTAATAACTAAAATTCATTGGATTTTTTTTCTGTGCTCCAAATAGAGTGCTGTATTCTTTACATAGATTATTTTATTTATAGACTGAAATTTCTTAGTGGTATCAATATTGATTATGAGTACAATCTATTAATTATCAAATAGATAGCCCTCTAAATTCTATGCATTTTAGATAAAGTAACTCAATAAGGACCTATTTGAAATCTGATGATGATCTTACAAGGCAGTGTGGTCCAGTAATTGTGTGTGATTAAAATATGCTGATTCTAAATTTTCCATACAATAATGCTTACATGTTGTACAGTATCTATATTGAAATATAAATTAAGGGAGTACTCCATTTCCTAGTCTACATTTCATTCAGATAAATTTAATTCTATAACTTCAGACCATTTCCCATCTTTTTGTAAGCTATGAAAATTCATTTATGTGGTCTTCTGCCCCACATTAACTTTTTCATCTAACTCCTCTCTTTTCTCTTATTTACTTTTGTTTTGGTTACAGAATCAGTCCTTTCAACTACCCTTTTCAACCAGCATATGATATTGATATTCTGAGTTCATTCTTTGTATGTTTCTAAACTGTCTCAGTTCTGATTTTGTTTTTTCATTTTATGTGATAAAATACTACCACTGATGTATTTAGTTATCATAGACATATTTAGTCATTCATTTTTATGATGATGCATGTCAGACAGATTTCATAGATAGCCTAGTGAATGGGAATGAATGAATTCTTATGAGGCTTCATATCTTGTGGCTAAAGCACAGTGTTACAATAGAAGGGCAGACAAAGTCAGAGTGCACTGGAAATCATTGGTAAAATATGCAAAACTTGCTGAAGTTTCTGAGTTCTCAGGAAGTAAGATCAGTAGAGAGGTTATGGAAATAATAATGCATCACTGTGCAAGGATCACATTGGAGTTAGAAGGTCAGAATCTTCACACCAAACACGAGGCTGAAATATGCCTCTCTCCTAAGCTGCACTTGCTATCGGAATAGCTAGTTATGTATCCAGCCCTCCCGATCCCAGACCACCCTGTTTGAGGGAGTTTAAGTTGCTCCCACTGAGACTTCCCACTGTGTATATGCAAGCATATGGGCCCTTTTGGTCAAACTATAGAAAGTTGTACTAGAAAAGATCACAATCATTTGCAATAATAAAACTGATTTTGAAATAATGACTATATGAATAGCACTTGACTCTAATAATGTCAAAAACATGTGCAAATATGCTTTATAAGTGTTTACTTTGAGATAACATCTAGAATTTTGTTTAACTAAAATATCACTTAAATGTGTATATATCCATTACCAAATAACAGAATTTCTTAAAGTCACACAGTTAGAATTGTAATTCTCTCACTCCATGGTTAAAGAATAATGATAAAGTATTATCCATAATTTAAAACACAATAAATACATGCTTATACACACATGCACCTACACACACAGCAGAATTTTATTCATACACACACACAGCATCAAATTGGCCAGATAAAGTTGTTATAAATTCCTTCAGCCATGACTTAGAAACTCTAGTGTGGTTTTAAAAGTATATCTCTTCACTAATTTTTCTTCTGTGTATTTTGTTTTCTGATTGTTGTTGGGTTTGCTTTTGTTTTTGTTTTTATTTGTGTAAAAGCAAAATTTTCACTTTGGGTCATTATATTCATCATCCCTCTATCCAAGTAAGATTTACATTTTATTGGACAAAACTCAGAGCCTCTAGCCAAAGCCGGTTTGGCTCAGTGGATAGAGCGTCGGCCTGCAGACTGAAAGGTCCCAGGTTCGATTCCGGTCAAGGGCATGTACCGTGGCTGCGGGCACATCCCCAGCAGGGGTTGTGCAAGAGGCAGCTGATCGATGTTTCTCTCTCATTGATGTTTCTGACTTTCCATCCCCCTCTCTTCCTCTCTGTGAAAAATCAATAAAAATATATTAAAAAAAAACCTCAGAGCCTCTAAAATCCAGTTTTTCCTAAAGTCATTATATTATAAGATATGTAAGTCAGATGTTCAGTATATTTTTCTCAAAAAATTTATTGATTAAATCATATCATTAAGTTTTTAGCCATTTTGTTATTGTTGTGTGATATACTTGACTTTCTTATAGGATATGACATGTCGTTGATAAACATGTAGGGTGAAAAGAAAACTTATGTCTTTACAGTGGAGTGAGTGGTGAGACTGTGGCTCAATTTTAAAGAAGGAAGCAAGTAGACAACAATTATATAGCAGTGGCTATATTCTTTTTCTGAGTTAAAAAGCTCTCAATTTAGACAATTCTAATAAAAACATTATCTAACAGGAAGATGCGCGGCTCCTGGCAATAGTAACATTCCTACTGCTCTTAATCTGGAGACATGTTTCAACTTCAGTGATAAATTTCTTTAATACTTCTTGAAATGTATAAATTTACTTATTATTCTTTTCCATTTAATTTTTTTAAGTCATGGTATAAATGTCAGCCAAGTTGGTTATCAAAATCTGATTCACTTGATTTATTCAATGCAAAGATGTAATGTAAAACCAAGTGACAATTCTCATTGCACTTTTACCCTTCTGCTTGGATGAACATTGAACAAGGAACAAAGTCTTTCCTGATATTGTTAATTAAAATAAAAAATTACAACCCAACATCCAGGAATTAGCAAGTGCCACGTACTGTACTAGGTGAACACCTTACAGGGTCCGTCACTCCACTGCTTAAAATCTTCCAATGGCTTCTACACAGACAGAGAATAAAACAGACTTTTAACTTGCTCTGTGTTGCTGGATAATCACCAGCCTCATGGCCACTCCATCCTTCTTGGACCACAGGAGATAAAATGGTTACCCCACGATCTCTTACCTTGTTGAGTTGACTGTGAGACATTATCTGGTTTATATATTTGGGTTTTGTTTTCTCCTATTCCTACCCCATTTCTCTCTGGCTCCAATCCTGTTAGAAGATAATACCATGAGGGCAAGAAATTTAAATATGTTGATTTTCACAGTATCCACAGTGTATAAGAGAGGGCTTGAACAGATGATTGCTAAATAAATATTATTTAGATGGATGACTGCCATTTCTCAAAGTAAACTTTTAAGATAGGTATGATGTTTTTTTACACATGAGAAATGTTTCCCCTGAAATCTACTAAGCTAATTAGGTGAGCAGCGGTTCTCAGCCTTTCTAATGCCACAACCCTTTAATACACTTCCCCCATGTTGTCACAACCCAGAGATTGAGAACCGCTGCTATAGAACCTAAGACCATCGGAAAACACAGATATTTATATCACAATTCATAACAGTAGCAAGATTACAGTTATGAAGTAACAATGAAAATATTTTTATGGTGGGGGGTCACCACAACATGAGGAGAACTGTATTAAAGGGTCACAATTAGAAAGCTTGAGAACTACTGCTCTGGAGTTTAGAATTCATTTAATATGAATGAATGGTATTTTTTCCACCATTCTCATTTGATCAGTGGAGTTACTTAAATAATTCTGGGTGAAGTCATTTTGAAAGTAGTACAAACTCAGCAAATTTAGTAAATCTCATGCAGTACATTTAGGAAATCTGTTCTCAAAAATAAAATGTTTCTTTTAATAAATGAAAGAACAGTACTCATTTATTCTTTCTATATTTAAAAACATAGGCAAAAATGAGATAAAATAGTGGTTGTTATTTTCATTGCTACTATTAGTTATTTTCCCATCTCTTTAAACTTTACCACTGAAATTATTTCGAAAATAGCACCCTACTGAAATTGGTTTAGCTGGGATAGATATTCTTTCGTAAAATGATAAAAACAACAACAACCAAAAAACAGTGTGTTAAATATAAAGTGTTTGTCATATGTTTATTTCTGAACCATTTTTATTAAGATCAAGCTTAATAATATTCTTCACAGAGAAATTTCCTTTATATTTTATTAGCAAACTATTAAATGTGGTTTGTTATACTTTCTAAACTTTGTCTATGATAAATCAAAATGCATGCCTTGTTAACTGTTATATATGAAGCTCCTTTGTTTTTCTAATGAGAATTACAGCTAAAGAAAAAAAATTACCTTAAAGAAACTATTCCATCTGGTGTTATTTATTAGCACACTTCTTTGTTTATAGCATAAATCTGTCAATTTTACACATGTACTCAATGCAATAGTTATTTCTATTGAAGTCAGTTCTCAACATTGAGATATAAAATTTTATAATTTCTTAGAATGAAATGCAAAGTAGAAGGAATTTAGCAAGGACAGAAATAGAATGAATAAGTATGAGTTACTACTATTTGTGGTCTCTGGTGAGACATCAGCAAGTTTATTACAGATAAGGATTTGGATGAATGACTTAAATTTTTACCTAATTTCTACTTGGGGAAGGCAATGGGAAATAGAAGAGGGAGGATTTCTAAGAGGTTTCTGAAATGTCCTTGGCAAAGACAGATATTTGGAGGCTTTCCACTGAAGTTAGGTTTTAATAAGAATGAGTAGGTTTCTGTTTAGAATATGGGGATGATCAAGTCTTAGGAACCAAACAAGAATATTCCATGTGGTTTCTATTTTTAAAAGAAGAAAAAGTAGCTGTTTAGAGTCTCAGAGAACAACTTTTCTGTATATTTCAACAACATAGAGAGTAGCAACAGCTTCCCTCTGTGAGCTTTCTAGTATCTAGTATGTCTGCAGGTGAGCAGATAATGAGTCAGTTTGATAAGCTAAGAAAAAATCACAGCACGCTTGAAATGATAGTTTGAATGAATTTATGAAATGAAAATATTCTGCCAATTGTAAAGCACCATAAAATTAAATTTTGCTTTTGTTAGTATTGAGTTATAATCTTTTAAAATGTTTTATTTTGAGATTTGTTTTGCATGTTTTCATATTGAAGATGTGTATTTTTTATGTGCGTTTCAGATAATCACAAGGACTGTTCTGGTGTGTCCTTACATCTCACACGCCTGCCGTAAGTACTTCTAGTTATCTTAGCTTAGTGACAGCTTTTGAGATCTTTGAGAGCATGAAAGGGGGAAATCTACTGTGTTCGTCATCTATTGTCCTAACAAATTACCCTCAATTTAGTGGCTTAAAACAACAATTACTTATTACTTCCTATGGATCGGGAATCGGGACACATCTTAACTGTGGCTGGTGGCCTCACTCTTGGTTGGTATTTCACTCATTTGGGGGCTGGACTGGGAGGAGCCACTTCCAAAATCACTCACTTGGCTGTTAAAGGATTCATTTATTCTCTGGCTATTGGCTATGGGACTCCTTCATTTCCCTGCAATGTTGACTCTAAACAGGGCAATTCACAATAGCATGGCAACTGGCTTCCATCACAGCCAGCAAAGGAAGAAGCAGGGTGGCAGGCTGAGTGTTTTTCATAGCCTAATCTCATAAGTTACTAAATAATGAATGTCTGATAGGTAAAGAAAATAGTCGGCCACAAATCTTCATAGTCTGACTCCTGTGGGAAGGTTGGGGGGGGGGGGAGGAGAACACTTTTGCTATATTCTGTTTGTTAGAAATAACTAATTACTGGGTTAAGTTACTAGGTCAACCTAAACTCAGGGGAAGAGGATTAGACCAGGGGATGAATATGAAAGCTGGGAATCATTGGGAAGTATATTAGTCAGTGTTTTTCAGAGAAAATGAACCAAAATAATGTTTTTTTAAAAATGTATCTTTATTGTTAAAAGTATTACAGATGTTCCCTTTTCCCCATTGACCCCCACACCCTCCCCCCACCACCTTCACCACACTGTTATCTGTGCCCATGGGTTATGCATATATGCTTGTAAATTCTTTACATATACATGAGAGAGATTGAGATTGATTTACTCTAAGGACCTTAGTTCACACAATTTTGGGAACTGGCAAGTCTGAAATCTGAAATGCTGTCCAGCAGGCTGGAAACTCTGGCAAGAGTCAGTTTTGTCATCTTGGGTTCAAAGGCAGTCTGGAGGTAAAAATCCTCCTTTTCAGGGGGCCTCAATCTCTTCTCTTAAGAGACCTACCCACATGTCTAAAAATACCTTCACAGCAACATCCAAACTAGTATTTGACTAAAGCTAGCCACATTTGACACAATCAACCATCTCATTTAAATGCTGCCCGCCACATTCACCATGCCATAAATATGTGTATTAAGCTATTTGTCCAAGAAAATATGTTATTTTTTAGAAAAAAATTCTCCCTTTTAAAAATATTATCTTGTCTTAATTTTCACATGAATGATATTTTATAGACCAATATATTAAAATATACATAAATAGATGAAATAAATACTACTGTTTTCTGCAGACAGCCCTTAATTGCTGGCATGTACCTTATGATGTCCGTTGACACTGTTATACCAGCAGGAGAGAAAGGTGAGTAATGGCCTTTTAGTATTTACTATTACCTCATTACCTAATCTATAGGAATGGAGTTAGTGTATTTTTTTTATAAACTTTTGAAATGACCAATATTTTTAAGTCTCTGAAAAATAAATCAATTCTTTATTATCCTTGGATTGAAAATAGATTTTTACATGATTCTAACACAGAAGTTTATTATTTTCCATTATTTTATTGAGATGTTCAGCATTGAGGCCCTGGGTAGATAATAGGTTATATAAATTAAAGAATAAATCTTGAGTACTAGTATTTTAGAGATCAATCACCTATTTTTTAGCTGCCAAAAATAAGTTATATAAAAATACTGTATAATTAACTACTGCAAAGAATATTAGGTTCAAAAAATCAAGAAACTAGCAAGCTTTTCTTATTTTTGCTTTGAAAAGTGTTTTATTATTATTATTTAATTAATTCATGTCAAGTGACTACACTGATATCAGGAAAAAACATTTCTGCACTAAAGTTAAAAGCTACTCCTAAGAAAACCTTGAACTATGCAAGTTCATTGAACTTAGGTATACAATTTTGGATTTATTTCCCCATCTGTAAAATGGAGATAATAGCTGATTCTCCTAAATTTACAAAAACTATTGGAATAAGTAAAATATTATTTATCATTATGTCTGATATTCTGATAAAAGTCCTAAATTAAATATTTTTCATTTGATTTACTGGGAGTCTTTTAAAATTAATGACAAATAGGGTCCCATTTTAGCTGTTCACTTGCTTAATATAAAGGCACTTATTGAATAACTACTATGCATTAGACTCTAAGGAAGGAAAAGTATATAGAATGGCCCCTTCTCATTAGGAACTGTGAATCTAGATGTCTTAAGTGTTTGCAAACAAATTTCAAATTCCTTCTATTTTAAAAATAAAAGAAGCAGCCCTGGCTAGTAGCTCAGTTGGTTGGATCATTGTGTACACCAAAAGGTTCCCAGTCAGGACACATACCTAGGTTGTGGGTTTGATTCTTGGTCGGGGCTTATATGGGAGACAACTGATCAATGTTTCTCTTTCACATGAGATATCTCTCTCTCTCTCTCTCTCTCTCTCTCTCTCTCTCTCTCTCTCTCTCCCTCCCTCCCTCCCTCCCTCCCTCCCTCTCTCCCTCCCTTCCTCTCTCCCCCTTCCTCTCTATAAATCAATAAACATATCCTCAAGTGAGGCTAAAAAATAATAAAATAAAATGAATTTAAAAAAACAATATTTAAGCCTTTCAACCGTGTAAATTTCATGATAAAGGTATCAAATTAAGCCATTATTTTCATTGATAGGGTATTTTTTAATATATATTTTTATTGATTTTTCACAGAGAGGAAGGGAGAGGGATAGAAAGTCATAAACATCCATGAGAGAGAAACATTGATCAGCTGCCTCTTGCATACCCCCTACTAGGAATGTGCCTGCAGCCAAGGTACATGCCCTTGACCAGAATCAAACCTGGGACCTTTCAGTCCACAGGCCGATGCTCTATCCACTGAGCCAAACCAGTTTCGGCATTGATAGGGTATTTTGATTTCACCCTAGTCATTTTGTTTATGAATGTTATAGAATGTGAAGACAAAGGAATTTTAACTCATTTTAGTAAAGTTGCTGTTATTTAATGAGTGCTTAGTGTCTGCTGTATATGTGAGCATGTTTCTTCATAAGAAAAGCCCCATGCCTAGCAGCTTGTGAATAACTTATATGTACTTTTAGAGTTGAATAGTGACTTTTTTCTTTGTTTTTATTTCTAACAGTGGTGAATTCTGACATTTCATGTCATTACAATAATTATCCAATGCATGTCTTTGCCTATAGAGTTCACACTCATCATTTAGGTAAGAGCATTAAACTATCTTTTAAATTACAAATATTTACCATTGTGCTCGCTAATGCTAAAAATATAAAATGCAAATTGACATTAAATCTGTTTCAGTGAAAGTGATTTTGCTCAATATTTTGAAATTCTGTATGATTTTTCATCATTCTGTTTTCATTAAAACACCTTACATTTAAGGTTCTGAAAATATCTAGATTTTATTTTGAGTTAAGAAAGCAAATGATGATTTTATTTTTCTAATACCTTATTGTATTAGAAGAAGAGTAAGAGTAATATGCAAATTGACCATACCTTCAGTACACCCACAAGCCAAGCCCACCAGCCACACCCACCAGCCAGTCAGGAGTGGAGGCGGGGCCAAGGTGGCCTGGGCCATGGGGGTGGGGCCAAGGTGGGCGGGGCCAGGGGCAGGGCCAATGTGGCCCAGGCCACAGGGGGTGGGACCAAGGTGGTCAGCATGTGCTGGCCAGGGAGAAGGCCTGGGTCTGGGTGGTGGCGCCAAGGTCCGTGCTGGGCGGGGGGAGGGCTCCCAGTATGTGTGAGGAGACAGGTTGGGCTGAGGGCTCACCCACCCCCAGGGCACAGATTTTGTGCACCAGGTCCCTAGTGTAATTATAATTTGTGTTCATTTCAGGTAAGGTAGTAAGTGGATACAGAGTAAGAAATGGACAGTGGGCACTGGTTGGACGCCAGAGTCCCCAACTGCCACAGGTATGTAGAATCTAGTTTAATTTTGAAGAAAAAAATATTAAGCAGCAGATAGCAATTTTAAAAGCTCTCCTAGGAGCCTTGTTAATTTTTCTAGACTCTAAACATCTCTAAATCTACCTTTACTGTGTGTAACTTAGTTTCATACAACTTTAAACTTGGTGGTTTTCTTATCAATTCTCTTAATATTTCTAAGCATGGTGGTGCTGGTAGAGGGCATGGGATGGAGGTGTCTCTTCATACTTTCTACCCAGGGTGCTCCAAGTCTCATGTTATTAAAGCAAGTGTTTCTGGACTTTATTGATAATTTTAATGAATCTTCATGTTTGATTCTTGGCAGGCTTTCTACCCTGTGGAGCACCCAGTAGATGTAAGCTTCGGTGACATATTAGCAGCAAGATGTGTATTCACTGGTGAAGGAAGGACAGAAGCCACACACATTGGGTATGATTCTGTAGATTCCACTGTTTAAAAAGCTTTTTTGGGGACAAGGCATGATTATATGTGACAGTTATCTTTGTGAATGAATTGCATTATTTGTTATCATGAACAACTACAACAAACTATAGCTTGTATCATTCTAGAACTGATTGATTTGGATAAACTCTAGAACATCAGGTTTTTTTATGCTTCATTTTTTCCTGTTTGCTCAAGACCTTCACTATCATGCCTCTACATTATTACAGTTCCACAGAGTTTATATTACTCATATTAAAGAAAAATATAATAATTATGATTTTTTGACTCCTTAAGTGTCATTTTGCCCTGTGTTCAAACTTAGGCAAATATATGGTTTCTGCACTTTATTAGTGCACACCAGTTACTCATAACCATAATTTTTTTTCTTCCTGTTAAAACTTCCATATATTTAATGTTTCCAGTTTATTATACCAAATGACAATAATAGTCAGCACTTTGCAAAAGAGAATGTCAGACTATCAAATAATTTTCAAAATGCTGAGCCTCCTTGAAATAAGCATATTTTATAATACTAACTAAAATTTCAAGGTGTCGTGAACTCTTTCAAAAAATTTTGCCAAAATTAAAAATGAGGTTAAAGTCCCTTTTCATATTTTTTTTTAGAAAAACAAAAGCAAGGAGTCTCCCTTCCATGTTAAACCAAGTTATAAAATATTTATTGATGCCACCTGAAAGCAGGAAATAAAGCATTTATGTTTGGATCAGTGAGAACTTAGAGAAAGTAGAAATCTGAAAACAAGCATGAGATGCACTGAAGATGATTCTCTATGACAGTACTAGGTGTCAGTTATCAGGAGAAAAGAAAAATTACCAATACATGTTAAAGAAAAAGACACCTGAGATGGTGCAGTAGCATTTTTTTTCAGTTACTCTAAAAAGTTTTTATATGTCACTAAGCACCAATTTTAGGGCTAAAAGTAATTTTTTTAATTGTTAATTTATATATTAAACAAGGAGCTTCCAACAGCTTTACTTTTTAATTTGATGAATTTGGGAAAGAGATTTGAGGAAAGCAATAAAATGATCGAATTACATGAAATGGTAATGGTAAGAAAAGTGTTGACAAAATAGACATAATTAGATGTAAGGACTCTGACAATTCACCTCTTAACAGTCTTTAAATATGTGAAGTAATATGATTCAGAAGATATTGATCAGCTGTTCTCTGATTTATGTTAATGTAGAGCCCCAGGAACTTTACTTAAATGCCACTGGTTATTTTATCAACCTTTGTAATAGGTACAGCAAGTAGTAAGAGTAACCCATTCAACACATTCTGTGTGTTAGTATACAAGTTTAAGTGTGGAATTAATAGAATGTCTTGCTTGGGGGTCCCTTTATAATTTGGTGGTGGGGTGGAGATCTTGTAATTTTGGTCAGATTCTACCCTTTGAGTATCCTCGGTGAGGCAGTATTAACCACAGAAATGAATGCCTTGTGTACCATGATGAGAGAATGAAGTGATCTCTGCAGGCCTCTCACAGTTCCATGAGTTAAGAATAATTCTGTCTCTTTCATAATGTGCATTTTGCTTTAAAATAATATCCTAAAATGACTATGCTAATCTGTCTTTTTGTAAATGACATTTTGTAAGATAAATGGAACAAAGAAATTACAGGAAATTAAGTTATTGAGCAAGTCCATTATCTGAATATTTCATTTATATTAAAGAAGCAATTTTCTTCCAGTGGAATGATACTAGTAAACTAGTAAGACAAGTTTGAATAAATGTACATATGAATAAAATTCTCATAATAATGCTTAACGTTCCTATAGAACTTAGTATGCTTTTTTGTATTAGAAAAGTAATAGCAGCAGTGTTCTGCTGTGAAAAGTAATGGATACCACTACCATAGGCTACTATGGAATCACAGTGAGAATGTAACCGGTAAAACTAGAAAACTAGCATTTTATGATGTCTATTAAATTAAATGATACTCTGTAATTCTCCTCTCCCTCTTTTCCCGTCCCATATATCCCCAATCCATATGTTAGAGTCCTGAACGTGAAGCCAATTTGCTAGTAGTACAAACGCCATGATTCCAAAGTTAGTCTGGGGTCAGTAGATACCCCCCTCCATGCACTGGGTGAAGTATCAACTTCAGGTGTTTACCCTTAAGCTGGAAACTAGGTTTTAAATGAAAATTGTATCATCAGTGCCCTACTAGGAAGATTTACAGTTGAGTTATTCTTCCACACTAATCTCAACTGGACATTTTAGGATTGAAGAAAATGCTTAGTTAGAACAATCATAGTTAACTTTAAAAAAAAAAACACCACTTTCAAAACTAAGAACTGATTTTTCCATTCCTGGGATTTATCTCAAAATAAAAGCATTTAAAAATAGGTGGGTTTAAGACGAGACAGATCAATAAATATACTTAATGGTAACATTTTTAATCCAAGTATATTATATTTCTTTTAAAGTAGTAAATATAAATCATATCTCCTATTAAAATTATATCAATGTATAAACTGACAACATACTATTAATTAACATACGAGGAAACAGTATTCTACACCTGAGTGCATTACATATTTTATATTTAACCTAACACCTAAATTTATTTTGAATGTTTAGTCAAGTTTAAACAAGCAAAAAAAGAATTTGATTGTCAGCCAATTAAGCTAACTGAGCTAACTTTCCTAAAAGTTTATATGCTAAAGTTTAAAATTAATTCTTAAGAATTGGTCAGTTTTGTTAATCATATTATTCATGTGGAAATAATTATTTCATGTATATATAAGAATGTCTAGTGAATATTCACAGGTACCAAGCACAACACTTTCGTCATTGAAAGTGCATCATATGCAAAGATAGAGTTATATGATCAATAACTCTTTAATGTATAAATTTAAAGCCACCATGAAACATCTTAGGAAACAAAAGTTTTGTTAAATAACTTCTTTAAAATGTTCCAGTTTCTTTCCAAAATTAGTAGTATCCATCCTTGGTTATTTTTAAGCCTCACGTCTGTTGAGTATATTAGTAAGGGACAGGGGCTAGGAATGGATGAATCATCAAAGAGGAGTGTCACTGTCTAAGACATAATCAAGGTATATGTACAATAATGTCTAGGAGTTTTTAAATGGTGCATTTCAGAATACTTGGTACTTAAATATCTAATATAAATCATTATAATATGAAATAATTACTTTTTGTAGTAACTCTCATAGAACCTGGATGGATGGATCAGTCAATTAGATACCAGATAGATGATAGTTAGATGATGATAGATAGATGATAGATGATAGATAGATAGATAGATAGATAGATAGATAGATGATAGAAATATTTTTTAAATGCCATAGACCAGTTGAGTTTGCAAAATTGACCTGACTTGGCAGTATGGTACATATCAGGGCTAACAGTTTATGACATAGTAATTTGTAAACATTTATTAAGATAGATTATGCAAGAAGGTGAAAGGAATGCACACTGTAATTTTGGAATATAAGTGATGCCCGAAGTCATCATTTAGATAATCACACTAGCGTTAGGGAATGTGTAAAAGGCCTTTCAGTGGAACCAGGGCAGATGTGTGAACACAGTCTCCCTCCATACTTTCTCATGTTAATAGTTATTCAGATTCATAGAGTTGAATTACAGAATTGTTCTCTATGGAAAATAAGGGCTTGGGGTGTCAGAATTCTCCCATAGGAATACTGAATACAATTTCTCTGGCTGAAGTCAGATTTGGGGGTTGCTGTCTTTTTTTGAGTGAAAGAAGGATGAATGTGAAATAAAATAGGCAAACTCTAGCATTAAAAATGACTGGAATTCACACGTTTAGGATATAATCATTTCAGATAAGAGCTCAGAGTTAGCTTGACTAAAAGTTTAATTACAGATTAAAAGGAATAAAATATTACTTTCTTTTCACCTCATAATGGAATATTCTTTGCAGTAGCAAAGATTCTTAAATTATTTGGTCAACTGTATTTTGAATAGGAATCAGTACCTTAAATGAGCTACGTTGGTGAGTAAATCAGGCTGTATCAGTAAATCACAAGTTTAGAGCGAATATGGGCATGGTATTCCCAAGCAGAAAAAATATAGATGGATCTGCCCATAGATCAACTGCAATTTTATTTATTATTATATAGTTATTAATTTTTTTCTCTCATTAATTAGAGAAGCCTATATGATTATTTTGCTTTCCTTGTCTGCTAGATGACTCAAGGTTTTCTAAGCAGGAACCACAATTTAAAATTCTTTTTCATCATTTCTCTATTGATCTGAACATTTTTCCTCATTTTGAACAGGGAAGGGAGGGCATTATGGTGAGAGGCTCTGATTTATTACTTTAGCACCAGCTATTCCTTGTAGAGCACACAATTTTCTAACCACCTCCAAGGCTGTTAAAAATGTAACTCTTAGGAATGGTGTTTTGACACCTAAAGATATGTGTGGGGAACAGGTGTTTGTTTGGGGTTGCACTTCAACATTTGCTTACATTCCACTGGAGGGACAAGTGCATTTACAGGTATCAGATTCAGAGAGTGAAGAGCCAAATTATTTTTAAAGCACCAACAGGGCTTCCCAAGGGCAGGGCTCATGCCTGTGGCCTTTCAGGGGCTCTCAATTTTCAGAGCTGAGAGAAACCACATCCCTGTTTGGAAAAGATTTTTTTTTCTTCCCCTTGCTGATGTCATGACTGTTGCTATGGAGAGGAAGTGAGTGCTGCATGACATGGCTGGAAAAACCAACAGTGACGCATTTTTTGTCCTGCAAACAGTCCACTGTGTAACTCGTTTATTAGCAGAGACTTGCTAAACATTGTTAGAGTTCATGGACTATTCCTGTGCCCAACCTGCCTTGGTATATACAAGTTTTGTGGCGATGTAAATAATTCCTTCCTAATAAGAATGAAGAGAAAGAAATGCATAGTAACCCATGTGAACTGAGGAAGAAAAATATGTTTTCTAAACCACTAGGCATTATTTCTATTGCTGGGAACTGTTTCTTGGAAATGCCCATCTCCCTGTTGCAACATCTGTTTTTAACAGCAAGTTGCATAGCAGATCCCATTCAGGTCTGAGCCCTTCGAAGATATTAGGGTCAGTTTTCTTTTTTATCATCCGAGGCCCCATTTTCCTCTGCTGTCCATGCCAAGGTGCCACGTCAGATATCAGGGGCACAATTATGGTGTCTTGGTATCAACACATGATTCATGATTCACCCGGGGGGGAGGAAGCAGTAAGCAAAAACAACTTCCTGGACTCTCAGGGTTAAATGGAAAAAGTCATTTTTAAAGACTTGTAAAGAGTGTATGACATTTCTAAGTGTTCTGGATTTTACTGGTACGTAGTAAATAAGATTTTTCCATGAGCAAAGTACTTTGCCCAATCTGAATTTTAGCAAATGAAAGAAAGACTAAAGAATAAAAGGCTTTAGAAGTGGAAAGACGTTATCTCACTGCTTCTCCAGTGCTATTTCCATCTGCGGTATTTGGTGATATCCATGGAGTGACTGCAAATGGGCACTCCATTGTTAAGTGGAACTCTGCCTTTGACAGTGTGCTTTTGGTGCTGAAAACTGTGATGGGTTTTAATGAAAGCCATAAAATAAATGCACAATATTTTCACATTTGAATCCATTTCTGGCAGATTTACTGGTTGCATTTTTCTTGCATTAGAATGTGTTTTATGTGACTGGTTGATTTGTTGTGTCTGTTTTTTCTGCCCGCAGTGGCACATCTAATGATGAAATGTGCAACTTATACATTATGTATTACATGGAAGCCAAGCATGCAGTTTCCTTCATGACCTGTACACAGAATGTAGCTCCGGATATGTTCAGAAACATACCACCAGAGGCCAATATTCCAATTCCTGTGAAGTCTGATGTGGTTATGATGCATGGACATCACAAAGGTAAAATTGGTGTCATTTAAAGTAACGTATGGTTTTATATTTTCTATTGCCTTATGTGTTTCATTTGACTAGATGATTAATTTTAAAAATCATTCTTCTCTGTCAAACAATCACATGTGCTCCCATAATCTGACTCCCTGTTTTCCTTCTTCTAAATCCTTCTTGCCCTCCTGACATGCCCCTTTCAAAACAGTTAAAGTAAAAAATCTCAACTAGTGATGCAAGATATTAGTTTGGGGATTGATTCCATTATTTTAGATTTTTCTCTACTTAAATTGTACTTTCTAGTTTCCCCACTTCATTCCACCCATAGCCAGTAATGACTTATGCAATTTATGAATTTATATACCATGTTCTAAAGAGTGCTGGAGTTTGCCAATGAAAATGGTTATCGTTTTCAGTCATACCCTCAATCATCTGTTTAATGGGCCTTGTCAAGCATAGAACAATTCTTGACTTATGAAGCATTACTAGTCTTGACCTTTGGTCTCATTCTCAGAATTGTTGCAAAACAGTCATATTGATGGTCATTTTTTAGATTAAAATTTCAAAACCTAGACCATGTTTTATTAACTGCAGTATGCTGAGACTTTACTGAGTTTTGCAAGTCCGTTCTTAAAATACCAGAGAAACTTGTAATTTCTGGTGGAAATTTATGAAAGAAATTAACATAATAGCAATCAGGTCATTTATTAAGATCCTGGTATATTTAAAGAACGTGTCTTAAAATATTACAAAGTTCAATTTAAGAAAAATAAATATGGACAGTTTTATTATTGCACGTATAAACTTCTGTATCATTTATATATTACTGAAAGGTAGTAGATCTAGTTATTAAGTTATTGGTAGTTATCCTCGTTTTCCTGTGTAAATTAGAGCACTTCTACATGTAAATTCATACTACTGTTGCTTTAATGAAACACAAGACTTTGAATAATATTTTTATGTTGGTGTCATATTTCCAATAAACTACTTAGAGCATGTAATGTATACTACAAATGTATGCTCAGCTTCTTTGATCCTTTACAGAAACAGAGAACAAAGATAAGACTTCTTTACTTCAGCAGCCAAAACAAGAAGAAGTATTAGAACAGGGTATGTATGCTTATTTCTGTAGCTATTCTAAAATGTTCCTGTTATCCAAATAGGCAACCACATTTTAAAGTTATTGAAATATTTACATCTTTATCAGACTCCCATATTATATATTGCTGTTTTCATGTAATGCAAACAGCAATATATAATTTATGAGAAAATGGTCAATTGTTGCTCTTACTGGTTGCATTGAAAGTAAAATTCGTTTGTGTAATTCAGTCCCATTAGATTTTTCTCTGTTTTTATTTAATATTGTAACTTTTATACATAGTGCAAATATAATCATTAGAAACAATTACAGATCTGCTTTTAAAATATAATAACTTTTACCACTTAAATTCCTATGTAGTTAGTATGGTATGTTCATTAACTATATTTTGAGGTTTAAGAAAAAAAGAAATTAAGAATTAAACCCTCCTCTTGACTCTCTTTCTTCTCTGCCTTCAGTAAGGTAGGAGGGATTCTTGTTTTATGCATTTGTAGTTTTGTGTTAAGTTGCCCTCTGATGAGTTAAGGCATCATTATCATTCTTCCTGGGTTCTATTTATTTGAAATGGAATACTTCATACTTGTATGTCAAATACTGCATATGCTGGCACTGAGAAATTGCTCTCCAGAATCTTGGTTTATTACCAGTTGTTTGGAAGTTAGTACTTTGTATTAGGTGTTGGAGAATGTTATCAAGTTATGTATTTTAAAACATTTGTTTAATGTTAATGCAAACACTTCCAATGGCAACATAAAGTATACATGAAATAGATAGGATTTTTCCATTATCAACATTTAAAATCTTTGACTCTGGATTTTGTAAACCACTATTGGCATTTTAAAAAATGTATTCTATTAAATAAAAACTATCACTCCTGTACTAGTAGAATTTTCAAAATTAAAGAGTTCAGACTTTTGAAATGAAAAAAAAAAACACTTTGAAAAGAGTATAGGGTAAACTAAAAATATAAATGATTTTAAATTATGTGGCATATATTCAGTAGCATCTCATTATAACAAGTGGCCTTATAAATATAACTTACCTCTGTTTCCAAATCTTAACTATCTCAATTGTTTCTATTTTATGTCAAATAAAAAATAAGTGACTGGTTGTTCTGCTGTTCAGTCAATTTGTATATTAGCCTTTTATTATATAGGATATTATATAGGGTTATACTAAACTATTGAGTATAATTTTAACTAGCTAAATTTATCAACTCTGTGTATATATTTGTAAGGAAATCAGTAATTGCAGCCCAAATAAAGTAGAATTAACAGTATTAACTATATTTGTACTGAAGTTTAATTAGATTTAAAAGGAGTTATTTTGGCATTGCACGTTTGAAATGTATGCTTTTGAAATAATTGGAGTCGTCTTAGAATACATTTCCAAATACCAACATATGTGGTACAGTTTGTAATGAGGCTACCAATTAGAAGACACATCCTATAAAATAGTAATTTCCTATAGACACTGAGGCTGGACTAAGTTTTCTTTCTGAAATTAGTTGAGTTGATCAAGGGAAACATTGAAAGATTATAAACACAGAGGTCTGCTAGAGAAATGTTAATTTTTAGATTTAATCTGTTCTTTCTAAATAATAGTATCATATATGCCTGCAAACCAAATCCTTTAAAACATTTTTATACTTAGCCATTCATTTATTTATGCTTTTGTGTTTGATAGCACATATATATTATTAAGAAGTTTAAATATGCCCAAAGTCTTACTGGTTCCAGAAAAGAATTGCATGAATACATAAATTATTTTTATGTGGTAACTGTTTATTTCTATTTATGAATAAAAATTCTATGAAGTGATTTTACTTGGGAAGTAAGAAAACTTATTCTGCCCTAACTGGATTGGCTCAGTGGATAGAGCGTTGGCCTGCGGACTGAGAGGTCCCAGGTTTGATTTCGGTCAAGGGCATGTACCTTGATTGTAGGCACATCCCCAGTAGGGGGTGTGCAGGAGGCAGCTAGTCGATGTTTCTCATCAATGTTTCTAACTCTCTATCCCTCTCCCTTCCTCTTTGTAAAAAAAATCAATAAAATATATTTTTTAAAAAGAAAACATTATTCTGATTCAATTTTCATACTGAAGAAAATAGGCTGTGGTATTCATATATTGAAATTAGTGGGTCCATCAGAATGTCACCTCCTAGATTTTGTGCAAACAAATATCTCACCAAAAGTCATTTCAGTGACCCATGTAGCCTGTGTATTATTCTACTGGTCTTTAGGGACCACTGGTCTAGAATTGAAATAGTAGTATAGAAATATACCAGATATGTATTTGTACACCATAGTCCACAGTCTAATGAGATCAATCTATGTCCTTGCAATACACAGGGCAGATCTACTTATTACCAGTGCTTCCTGGAGATCTTTGTTTGCATAAATGTCTATTTGCATTTATTCCCTCCAAGTAGCTAATAGAAGGATTCTAATTCTTCATATAAATTTTGCCATGTATGCACATTTTTAAAGTAAGCCCTCAACTTAACTCTTTGCCTTTTCTTGGTGTTCAGGCCAAAATAATGTATGTTTTAAGTACTTTCCCAGATTGTACTAATTCTTTTAATATTTTAAATCCCCAATAAATAAAAGCCCTGAATTATTTCAGTGGTTTTATCCACAAGCTAAACAACAGCATCTATGTTGGTTACACAGATGGTGTCAAACCCTCAAAAGGACAGTTGAGGGACAGGAAGGAAAAGATCTGAGACATCAGAGAACATACACTCCAAGGCAGGCATTGTGCCCATCAGTCAGTGCCTTACTATTATATTTAGTTCTACATGAATAAGACAAACAGTATTTTTTTTTGCTTTGTATTTTAAAACATTGGAAAACAGGAGGAATAAAAGTGAAGGTATATAATAAACATTATGTTGGAAAGAAGGGACAACCTTTATTAAGGTAGTAAAAAAGAGAAATACTCAAGTTTCATAAGCTGAAAACAAGAAATGTAGCTGTGCCTCAAATCAGCAGGTACTTTTAGGCACCTCTAACATGGAGGGGAAAATTTCAAAGTAAACCAGCAATCTATTTAAATAACACAGGTTGACCTAATACTCTGTTTTCCCAGGAGCAATCTAAGTATTTTATTTTCTTTGAAATTCTTATCATTAAAATCGCTTCCTATTAATTTTTTGCCAGAATATTAATCTTGATTAGAAATTAGGGTTTGAAAGAAATATTTGCATTGTGAAAATCCATGTAGCTCAGCCTGTGCTTGCTCACAACATATTAGCTTTCTGCAGCATCTTTGTCTTACTTGTGCCTTCTAGACCAAAATTGGGGTAAGGCAATTGTATCTTAGACTCTGTCTCAAAAGGTGTAATCATGAAGATACCAGAAGACCTCATTATATGATATAGCTCTACCTGTCAGGATGTCTGGATCATGCAACATGGGAAACATTTTAATGAGGCTTTAATTATTTTAAAAAATACTGCTTGACTGATTTTAGAAATAATATTCATTATTGAAGATGCAGAAATTATAGGAAAGTATGAAGAAGCAAATAAAAATCATACATAATTCCTAGAAATAAGGGTATATATATACATATGTATATAAAATATGTATTATCCACATATGCACATTATTTAACAGTTTTTAAATATATGCATAGTTTTATCTTATTTTTAACAGTATTATTTCTTGAATATTTCTCCTATTGTAAAAATTATTGGCAAGCACAATTTTTCAAATTAATTTTAATTAATTTTATTTTTCAATTACAGTTTACCTTCAATATTATTTTGTGTTAGCTTCAAGTGTACAGCATATTAGTTAGACAGTCATATACTTTACAAATGTTCCCCATGATATTTCCAGTAACCACCTGCCACCATGCATAGTTATTACAGTATTATTGTCAACATTTCCTATGCTGTACTTTATATCCCCATGACTATGCGCAAACTATAACTGCCAATTCTTACTTCTTAATCCCTTCATCTTTTTATCCATTCCCCTAGTCCCTCTCTCCTCTAGCAACCATCAGTCTGTTCTCTGTATGTATGAGACTGTTTCTATTTTGTTTGTTCACTTATATTCTTTAGAGTCTACATGTAAGTGAAAACATATGATTATTGTCTTTCTCTGACTGACATATTTCACTTAGTACAATTTCCTCTAGGTCCATCCATGCTGATGCAAATGGTAAGATTTCATTCTTTTTTATGTTCCAAGTAATATTCCATGGTATATATGTACCACCAATTTTTTATTCACTCGTCTATTGATGGATACTTGGTTGCTTTCATACCTTGGCTATTAAAAAAACAAAACACTGCAATGAACATAAGGGTGCATATAGTTTTTGGAATTAATGTTTTTGATTTCTTTAGATATATATTCAAAAGTAAAATTGCTGGGTCATAAGGCAGTTCATTTTTTCTTTTCTTTTTTTTTTTTTTTTGAGGACCCTGCATACTGTTTTTCTTTATTTTTTTATTTTTTTAAAAATATATGTTATTGATTTTATTACAGAGAAGAAGGGATAGGGATAGAAAGTCAGAAACATCGATGAGAGAGAAACATCGATCAGCTGCCTCTTGCATACCCCCTACTGAGGATGTGCCCGCAGCCAAGGTACATGCCTTGACCGGAATCGAACCCAGGACCTTTCAGTCCACAGGCCGACGCTCTATCCACTGAGCCAAACCGGTTTTGGCTCCTGAATACTGTTTTTCTATAGTGGCTGCACCAATCTGTATTTCCACCAGCCGTTCACGAAGGTTCCCTTTCTCCACATCCTCACCAACACTTGCTGACATTCGGACTGGTGTGTGGTGATATCTCACTGGGGTTCTAATTTGCATTTCCCTTATTAGTGACATTGAGCATCTTTTCATATGTCCGCTGCCATCTGTATGTCCTCTTTGTAGAAGTGTCTATATTTTTTCTTTATTGTTCAGTTTATTAATTACATTGTTCCCCCTTTTTTTTCACCCTATAGTTCCCCTCCACCTGGTACCCATCCCACCCTCCGCCCTCACCCCCCTCCACTGTCCTCTCCCATAGTTGCATGATTTTTGTCCAGTCTCTTGCTGCACTTCCCACACCCCCTTTCTCCCCAAGAGTTGTCAGTCCATTCCCTCTCTATGTCCGGGATTCTGTTACATTCACCAGTTTATCCTGTTCATCAGCTTATTAATTCACTTGATTTTTAGATTCATTTGTTGATAGATGTGTATTTGTTGTTCCTAATTTATATTTTTATCTTTCTCTTCTTCTTCTTCTTCTTCTTAAAGAATATCTTTCAGCATTTCATATAATATTGGTTTGGTGGTGATGAACTCCTTTAGCTTTTTTTTTTTCTTATCTGCGAAGCACTTCATCTGACCTTCAATTGTGCATGATAGCTTTGCCGGTTTTAGATTCTTGCTACTCATCACTTGGAATATTTCTTGCCACTCCTGTCTGGCCTGCATCGTTTCTGTTAAGAAATCCGCTGACAATCGTATGGGTGCTCCCTTATAGGTAACCATCTGTTTTTCTCTTGCTGCTTTTAATATTCTCTCTTTGTCTTTTGCTCTTGGCATTTTAATTATGATGTGCCTTGGTGTGGTCCTCTTAGGGTTCCTATATATTGGGGTTTGGTGCACTTCTTGGACTCCTAAGTCAGTTTCTTTCACCAGGTGTGGGAATTTTTCGGTCACTATTGCTTCAAATAGGTTTACATTGTCTTGCTCTCTCTCTTTTTCTGGCACCCCTATAATTCGGATGTTGGTATGCTTGAGGTTGTCCCAGAGGCCCCTTACACTATCTTCAATTTGTTGGATTCTTTTGGTTTCTTGCTTTTTCAGCTGAGTGGATTTTACCTCTTTGTATTTCAAATCTTTAACTTGGTTCTTGGGGTGCTCCAGAGCACTTTTAGGTCTTTGTATAATATTTTTTATTTCAGTCAGTGTATGCTTAATTTCTGGTTGGTCCTTTTTCATATCCTTGAGAGTCTCCTTTATATCCTTGAGGGTGTTGTTCATTTTCTTGTAGGACTCATTCATTTCCTTTGCGGTCTTGCTTATTTCCTTATAGGCCTTCAACCTTTTGTTGGAGCCTCCTGAGAAGCCCTATAACCGTGGTTTTGAACTCCATGTCCAGTCGTTTTTTTTTCCTCCATTTCTTTCACATATGATTTCTTTCCATGTCTCTGCATGGTGGCTGCTTCCCTGAGTTGGTCAATTAGCTTTGTGTGGTAGACTTCCTACTAGGAACAGTGGCTCAGCCTCCCCAGTTACCTGAGGTGGATATGGGTTGCACAGTCTTGCTGAACTTAAGCTCAGGTTAATCATTGTTAGCACTTGGAGGGTTGACCTCCAGGCCAATTGTCTGTGAAGCTCAGCTGTGCTCAGGTTGGATGGGCGGAGTCTCCGGGCCAAGCCGACAGCATTAGCTCCGCCCTGTGTGGCCCCAGGGACTCTGTGTCGGTGGCAATGGTCGCAGCACCTCTGAGAGAGAGCCACTGCCAAGCTCCACCAGCTGCCGGGGAATTCAGACTCTCCCCAAATGAGTCTGCACACCCAATGTTTCACCCAGGGTCGTAAAACAAAGCAGTCTGACGGTTTTCCGAATGAGAGAGCAAGTCGCAGAGCGCTCTCTGCGCAGTCACACAGCTGAGCTGTTCGCACAAGCTGCCTTCTCCACAAGCCGGGAGACCCCTGTAGCACCTGAACTTCGGCTTGCCCTCCCACTGTCCAGTTTTCACTCTGTATGATAGTGGGTTCCCTAGACTTCACCCAAAGCTGGAGAATCAGTCCAGTGGGATGTCTTTGTCTCTCCATTCAAGAAAACTGGCCGGTTTTCAGCCGCCCACCCTCTCCGTTGGCGCACACGCCAAACCTCTCTCCGCGCGAATCTTTCAAAGCTGTCCGCCGCCGCTCCTCCGAGTCACAGTGTCTTCACTTTTATTTGTGGAATTTTCACTCAGCCAGCTTTCTGGTGATTCTGGAAGGTGTTTGTTCTTTCGTTAAGTTGTAGTATTAAAATTGCTGAGTATGACGGCAAGATAGGTGTTTTACCTATGCCACCATCTTGGTTCTCTCCCCTCTGCCCATTTTTAAATTATATTGTTTATTTCTTGGTGTTGAATCATATGAGTTCTTTATAAATTTTGGATAGTAACTCCTTTTATATGTGTCAATAGCGAATATCTTCTCCCATTCAGCAGGTTGGCAAGCACACTTTTTAATGGCTGTATAATATCCCTGCCTAAACTGTTTTGAAAATAGCCTATTTGCCTGTAGGTGAGCTTTTCTGTGAATGACTTGATTATGCCTGCCTAGCTGCCTTCCTGCCTGCAAAACAACACTAATAAATATTCAAAACAAACTGAAATGTCCTCATATTTTAAAGCATTGTAATTGAAGAATTATTTATGTATGTAATAAGTAAAATAAGCTAAACAATAAAACCCAATTAGACAATGATTCTGGGCGCAGGAAGTGAATCCTAGGAGACTGTGCAGAATAAGATGACAGTATTGAAGTTTTCCAGAGCAGACATGCATACACTTGTCCCTTACTTATCTGTTAACTAATAGTTAGCACTTTCAGAAAACTACAGTATGCTTTGTACATTCCCTTTATGTTTTTTCCCATTATGGTTTCTTATATATGAGTTTTATATCAACATTGTTTAGGCAGGGAATATGGGCTAAAACTAAAAGGCTTGCCAGCTGCATTTAAAAGTTCTGAATTTGAGTGTTACTTTCCTTTAAAATTCAGAGCATAACTGTACGATTGAAATTTATGTCAGTTGTGTTGGGAAGATTCAATATATTGGAAAAAAAACTCAAGGCAAAATTGAAAGTCAAATTCTATAAAACCAGGTGTCCTTGTAAATGTACATTACACTCTGGACAGCATTTCTTTTTCTGCAGAAAGAGCCTTTAACATGTTTTATTCAGTTTGCTCCAAACTCTTCTCATTGTAGTCTTTGTGTCCGCATATAATCAATGTTTCTACTCAAAGGTCAACGTGAGCTACTATATTCCCAAGACAGGGAGACTATGACAAAAATATAATTTGTAGAGGGAAAACACTTCATGACCCCAGATAGTTAAAGGTCTTCAGACCCTTTCTGTGAAACAGAGTAATTTCACAATGATTTTATGCTGACAAAAATGAATTTATCATTGGCATGTTTTTATCAAATCAAGGGAACAAGGCTGTAAGTTAAAATGACAATAGTTTACTGTAAAAGCTTATTAAAGTAATAGTTGGTAAACTATGAGAACAGTGAAACAAAGGCTAGGCTCAGTAGCTAAAATTTGTATCTCTTTACCCTTTTCAAAATAGGATACTCCCTTCTTCTCTTAATAAAGTACAAATGACTTCAGCAGCATCTTCTTTCTAATTTTGAGCACTCCCAATGGCTCTTTGCTGTTTAAAGGAAGATACAATTCTTATTTGTATTCCCATTCACTAAAAATTTATCCGTTTGCTATGATTTATGAGCAGCTCGAAGTCTTTATTTATTGAACTCATCTATCAAACACCATTCTAAATACCTCCCCCCCACCCCCAAGGCTCTGGGAAGCTAAATTTCCTAATAACAGAATAGGCAGATGTGAATGATCATTTTTCACGTGGTTGGGCTTTCTGATACAGATCTGTGTGTGTGGTAGTTGAAAAAGCCATTATCTTCTCATTTTTCCTTTCAGAAAATATTTGTCTCGTTTTCTTTTTTTTAAATCATTTTTTATAGTTTTTCAATCAAATGAGTCCTGTAAGAGGAAAAATGTTCACTTTATTTTTGATCCCTAAGAGGGTCACCGTGGTCATGTGTTTTATTTATCTAAGGCTAGCAGGATAAATGTTGTGGATTAGTAATAAGTAAACAGTCAATAACCCAAATAGACCTTAACCAGCCATGACTGGGTCAAAAAGCAAAACATTCAAATCTAAAAAAAAAAAAAAGTGCTTTTATTTTTTCAATCCTCATTTCTCTCTCAGTTTGGCTAGTTGGCTATACTTGTCAATGGTTAAACTTCTGATGAGCATGCACTTACTCTCCTTGTTCCATGAACAATTAGCCATAACAAGAGCTGCTTGTTTTAAGTAATGAAATACTGGTGATATATGTGGGAAAATGGGAGTTTATATTCTGCAAGATTACCAAGATGTTCTTAATCATTTTAAAAATAAAAATGTCTGCCACAGTTAAGATTTTATGCTGTCTAAAAGTGGTGATACTTATTTTTTCCATCCAATAATCTTAAAGCATTTATTTAAAACAAACTCATGGGCCAGATTTTTCAATGTTTTCATTTTTTTGTTTGATATCACCATATTCCTAAAAGTAAACCAGAGGAATTTTCATGCTAATGGTAGGGAATAGGGTGTGATCTTTACTAAACAGAAAAAAATGCCTTTTGAGGCATGCCAGAGTTACTGCAAGCACACAACTTACAAACTTGGAGTTTAATTGGTAGTGTTTTAGATTCTGTTGTAACTAACTATGCTCCATTTCTTTTCCTGACTGCCACAATCGTATTTTCCAAATACCAAACCCACTCAGTCAAATTACTTGATTTTACGAAAATAATAAATTGAAGCAGGTGCATATTGCAACTGTAGTTTATATCTTTCACTGGTAATTATAATAACTACAGTTTAGTGGTATCTGTTTTATGATACACATTGGACTGACATATTACATGACTATCTTTTAAATCTACAAAACAATTCTTAATTCTGTCATTATCTTTGTAAGATTAAATAACTTGCTTAAAGGCACAGAATAGCTACTAAGCATCAGAGTTGGATTCAAACACGGGTGTGAAATATAAACCAGATATTGGGCAATAACAATAAAGGGGAAAACCAGAGCGCTGTAGGTGCACATGATAGAGACCCCTTAATTGATAGTCAAGGAAGGTTTCCTGGATATAAGTGATGCCTACATAATAGTTGAAGGTTGAGCAGAGCGTTGTTACTAGAGAGAGAATGTCCCAGGAAGAAGAAACAACATATGAGAGTTGATGGAACTGAAAGTCCTTTGTGTATGGAAAGAAAGGAATATTGAGAGATGAGGTTGTGATAGAGACCACAAAACTTCCTTCATTTATATTCTACTCCATCTGTTACACCCAAGGTTAGGTATATTCCCTATATCGGGGTCATGATATGACTAATAACAATGTCAAGATTTTATATATTTTGTATACCAGAGGAGGGCAAAACCCTTTCTGGTTTGTGTATAAGAATGTAAGAGATAGCCATCTAGTGGCCTCTGTCCCATGCAGCAGCTGTTTATGGGGATGCCTCTCTGAAGCTCTGTTCTCACAGAACCAATGCAACCTGTTTGTGGCCAAGCCGTGTACATTGTTAAGTGTTTGTTGTCCCAACCCAGTGATCATTGTAAATGATAATTTCAGAGGAACTGAGTGCTCTGTTTTTTGGTATATTACCACAAATTTTAGGTTTTTACTGACAAAACTGAATGTATGCTTAGTTCTGAGTTTGTGTCCCTTCATCAATATTAGCCTAATGGCATTGATTCAAGTTTTAAAATTATATTGTTTCTCTGTCCCTGAAATAATCTTGTATTTTATTTTCGATGTAAAATGTTTCACTGTATAACAGCATGCTGAACTCTTCATCTGTAGTGTTTGGGGCAGGAGAATTTAGTAGTGATGTATTAATTTCTCTTTTGTGAGGCAGAATGCCAGTGCGGCCTAACAGATTTAGTTGAGTTGTAATTTGCTTTGTTCATTCTACTGAGATTGGCCCTATTAACTTCTAATTATTTCCTGATTGAAGATTTCACCTGGGATAAGCTGCTTTCATGGGCAAGAATTGAAAACCTACTTGGAATAATTAGCCCAAGAATATTTGTAAACATGACAGGGTCTCTTAGCATCATTTTGGAAAGATTTCATATCCTCCTTATGCCAGTTTCTTAACGACATATTCTTTAGTGAAATATACCATGGCTAAATCAGTCATCATTTTCATTTCCTAATGATCATAAGAAAGATTTTACAAATGTTACCTGATGGTATTGTAAATGTAATTAAAACAAGCAATAGGACTCCATCGTATTAGTAATTTTATTAGCAGGACTTAGAGTAAGGAGGAGCTATTGGTTACCTTTGGGTTTGGCTTAGGAAAGCAGATTTGTGTCCCTATTGAAAACATATATATGTTTTCCATTCACACAGCTGTTGTAAATGGATTTGAAGCCATACATGTAAGTGATGAGAATTAAAATACTCCATGAAATCTCCATGGCATGTTTTATATCTGTCATAATTTTTATAAATAATTTATTTTTGTGGAAATAGATTATCCTATCCAAGTTTACTTGTAGCATTGGAAGACATGGAATACATTTTAGTGTGGAATCATTCCAATTATATTACTTTGTTAACATCTTCTCTTTTGTTGAAACTGATTTAAAAAGTATTCTTTTCTCACAAAATTAATTTTCTGGAATTTGTTCACTTATTGTTTGAAGTCAATAATAGGGCTACTTATAGTAGCACAATATAACTTAGGTTTTCCATTTGCCAAGCTGATTCATATCTGTTAGATTTTTTGTGTTTTATAGCAACTGTTCAAAAATATACATTTAATTTCTTATGGATTATACTTTAATAGGATTTTAAAGACAACCTCAAAAGTTTTGTAGGTAAAGATATCTATTTTCTGATATAGCTGTTGATAATATTTTCTTTTAGAAATCCGATGGACTCTAACTTCCAGATCAATCCAACTATACTGTGAAAACCATTTATTGAAAAATGCAAGCATTATACAATCATATATGCATTATTTTGTTTCTACTAAAATGCTAATAGAGGTTTTCCAGTATGGTTGGCTTCTGAGATAACAGAAAGAAATAGGTGGTGTATAAAATGAAATGTGAAGCATATTATTTTTTCATTTTCTGGAATATCATCTTTTTTTTCCCCCTCCATGCTTGAAAGTTTGAGAGCAACCTTCTCTTTCACTTATTTTTAAGACACAAAAATTTGTAAACTTTGGAAGTTTATCAACCCTCCACCGCTTATCTCTTCTCTTTTTTCTACAGGTGATTTCTATTCACTGCTTTCCAAGCTGCTAGGAGAAAGGGAAGATGTTGTTCATGTGCATAAATACAATCCTACAGAAAAGGCAGAATCAGAGTCAGACCTGGTAGCAGAGATTGCAAATGTAGTACAAAAGAAGGACCTTGGTCGATCTGATGCAAGAGAGAGTGCAGAGCATGAGGAGAGGGGCAATGCTATTCTTGTCAGAGACAGAATTCACAAGTTTCACAGACTAGAATCTACTCTGAGGCCAGCAGAGAGCAGAGTTTCCTCAGTACAGCAGCCCCTGCCTGGTGAAGGCTCCTGGGAATCAGAACACACAGGAGGTGCGTTTTGGGCTTTTTCAAAGAATAAAATGTGAAATGCTGCAATGCACAGTAGCAAAATCTGAAGGGAATAAAAATTAATGGTGAAAAAAACTCATCAGTGAAAAGGATTTATCATTAGAAAAAGTGTTAATCAGATTTGGGTTATCAGATGTCATATTGGTTTGAGGAGTATTTCTTGGTGTTTTGGTCCAATACTATGTAAATTCAGTTTCTATTCAACTGGTGAGCCAGAATTACCAGGACCAGAAATACTTGGATCGTGTTGGGGATGGTAGCATATGAAATTCATGGTAACAAATTATTATTATATCAACATTCTCCATTTTGTTCCATGGAAAGAAACTGAAAATTCAAAAACATGGTATATAAACTACCAGTGTATGAAATACTTACAATATACTGCCTTCTATTAAGGTATTTATTTACCTTCCTCTCAAGGGAATCATTTAGCTCTCATCCAATTGATTTGTACTTTGTAACTGTGCTTATGACTTTGATTCCTTAAGTGCCATCATTAATTACTGCCTAATTGGAAAGTCAGGTATTTATTTCTGAAAGGACCTCCAGTCAAGGAGTAACTATCAGATTTATCTTTATTTCTAACCATGATTGGCTGCCATAATTAGAGGACAATACCTTATTCCCTTCAGGTTTCTGTACCAGCAAGCGATGGATGCCTCTTCTTTGTCTTTAATTGTGTTTTAGCTGGCCTCTGTGATACTGTGTTTCACTTTACTTGCTAATGTGGAAAGCCTGATAATACAGCATGTGGAGATCATCTCCAAAAAGTAACCGATGGCCGTGCATGGCATCTTCCTGTGCATGGGCTGGCATGGCGCAGGCTGCCAGCTTGATATTTTCAATACAGCTTTGCAGGAAGTCATAAATTATTCAACATCCAGCTGATTTGTATTTATAATTGAAAAAATTAGCATGCGGGTTGTTGTTGTTTTTCTGACACAGAAGTTCCAAGCATTGTCCCTTGGGACTGGGCTAATGGCCTCTATGAGATGTTAACCAGAACCCAAATGTTTTACCTCTTCCTATTTAAACATTAGCTCTGCTCTAACAGATTCTAAATTTATTGAATAAAACTGTTTCTCAAGAGGTGGTCCCTACACCCCTTTGCATCAGAATCTAGGGTGCTTCTAAAAAACCTAGATTCCCAAATCCTGCCAAAGAACAGTGAATTACATCTCTTGAGTATGATATCTAGGGTACGAATACAGTTAATCATTAGAGTTCAGCCTGCTATATTCAAGGACTTGTGTTTGCTTGTTACTCTTTGATTTGAAAAAACAACATCATCATTTATAGGCATGATAAGTGTCAATGAAAAAATGCATAGTTTGACTTAACACATTACATTCCTGAAACCTATTCTGTTTTCCTAAGAAAGAAGTGCTTAAAATCCCCAAAATACATTTACTTTCCAAATCTTTTCATACTCAGAAGCTGAGACTACCTCTCATATTCCCAGTTCAGGGTACTAGCACAGCCCATTACCGGGGCATTTTCAGAAGCAGCACTTTAGATTCATTGACCCTCCCAGATTTTGGAAGTGCATTATCATGATGGATCCCATCCAATTGATTTGAGGGTTTAAAGGTGAAATGATTGGTTCAGCTTTTAAAAAATCTGGATTTGACTGTGTATGCTAGGTCTGGAACTACTTGAATGTTTCAAAGGCAGCACCATTTTGTGGACCTTCTGGTTAGTGTGGATTTCACTTGGTTCCATACCCTGGCAAATGCCTTTAAAGTTGAGCTTTCCACCTCATTATGGGTTGAGTATCAGTGAGCACCAAGATTCGTGAAGAGCAACATAGATTGACATCTTCCAGCATTGTAGAGCTGAGAAAGTCCTTGGTATTCCAAGGAACAAGATGGTTAAGTGCTTTCAATGTGTCTATAAGAATGCAGCCATCACTAACCCCCCTTTTTGAAAGTCTTGTCTTCATGACCTTCGTTGGTTCAGAATCTATTCTGAAAACTCTTCTCCCAACAATTGTGAAGCAGTATTAGAAATCTACTTACAGGCTTAGCTAGCCCCGATAGGCTTTCCAACTGTTGTTGGATAGAGGATGCCTCAAGCAGGAAGTAGTAGCCAGAGCCTCCCCACCACATATGCACACACTACAGCTTCCTCCCACCCTCACACCCAAGTAGTTCTCCATTTGTCTAAAAAAAATTTGAAAACCACTCCATGGAGGTAATATGATATAGAGCACTTCAGACTCTAGGCTGACTGCCTGCCTGTCTTTGAATCCTGGCAACACTATTTATTTGTGGTCCCTAGTCAAATAATACATGGAAAGTGCTTTGAACAGTTTCTGGCACATAGAAAACATTTAATAAATGTTATAATATGTTAACAACAATTATGATTATTATTGCTACCATTAATGTCATGTTGGGTTAAATTTTCAAAAATTTAAACACTAATGCAGTAGAACTAAATAGTAATTACTTTAACTTAAGCAGCATCTTATGAGAGAATTTTCTTGCAATGTGTAGGAAAGCTGCAAAATCTGGCTCTCTAATTTGATAAATTATGAAAATGATTTGACAGAGTTCTATCATAATGGAGTTTATGGCTCTTCAAATCTCTGATTACTTATATTGATCTGCCTTGATATTTGCCTGTGATATTTGATGCTCAGTGTGAAAATATTCAACTTAGTAAATTGAGAAGCAAATGCACTCCTTTTTATGCCTAGTATTATTTTGATCTCTATCATTAGTTTGATATCTATATTTAGACAGCATTAATATAATAGAAACAAAATGTTAGCTGTCTTTATTCTAGTTGCCTTCTGGAAACTAGATTCACTGAACAATGCATTAAAACCACAGTAGATATTCTCACTGGCAAATTTGATTGCACTACTATTTGCTAGCACATGGAAGCCTGATTTAGCATATATTATACACCTCTGGATGCATCTAAAAATACATCTGTGTTTGTGTGATGCTTTCCATCATATAAGAGAACTCAAGAGTCTTTAAGTATTCTCTGATACGCTTAGATTGAATTTAATTTCTGCAGACAAGTTTTACTTAACTCAGAGTCCATCCTTTTAACGTATTTCAGCCATATGCTTGCCTCTAGGTTCAAGTGTGAAGTATTTCTAGAGTAAAATGAGGCATTCGTTTGGCTGATTTTTTAATCACTGGAAAAGAAGAGAATAATAAATACAAGCACATACATAGTCCTTACTTTGAGCCAAGCTAAGTGTTTTAGATCCATTAACTCATTTCATCCTCATAACAAGAACGGTCTTTATAATTTCTTGTAGAGAGAAAGAAACTGAGGCATTGAAAGGAAATAGCTAAAGGAACCAAGATTCAAAGTCAGGCAGACTTGTTCCAAGTCTTGTTTTTTAATCATTTTGTTATTCTCCTCACAATAAAAATAAAGATAATAATGGATAAATAGATAAGAAGATGACTGCCTTTTTCCAATCATCTCATTATCTCATCTATGATCATAATAACTGTAGTTGTATATTACCTTTGGTCATTCTTTCTCAATCTCTGTCCAAACAAATTGACCAAGATGATCTCATTTGCAAAATGCTGATCTGATTTTCTTATTTAAAAAGAAAATAAATTCTGCTAATGCTTTGAACCCCTAGTTATGTCTTAACTCTCTTCCTTACTTCACTCCCATTAAATGAAACATTATAATTAGTTCTTATTTTCTTTTTGACATAGGTAAACATTTTTCCTATGCTTTTAGTTAATTATTGTTATTCCTGCACCTCGGATGAATAACAACCCCTGACGAAAATAATGTATCTCTCCTCACTAGATGAGAACTTGCAAGTGTAGAAAATACAACCACTACCCTTTGTTCTTGTTGTGGTCTTCCAGTAATTTCATCAGGATACTTTTCATGGGATTAAATGTGAAGAGCCCACTTATGCTCAGGTTAGGTCATGGTTTTGGGTTGGAAATTATATTTTTTCTGAACGTTATTTAATTCCTTTAGTTCTTATTTAACAGATAAATGAATGACCTTTTAAATGCTCATTAATTTCATATGAAAGCAGCATTGATCATTAACATTAATCTTTTCTTGGAAAGGTGTAATGCATTAATCTTTTTAGTGATTTATTGATACAATTTTAATAGTAATGTATAATTTTTTCTGAAAGTAGTAACTTTTTTCTAAATTCATGGTGGAATATGAGACTGCACATTTACCTTTATTTATAATAAATGCATTGATAATAAATGTTCCTCTGAAATAATCCCATTCTTTGATATCCAAAATTAGAGCAGCAGACACTTGGAGCTGGGAATAGCTTCCCAAGGTCATGTGTAAGAAATGTGTATTTAATTTTCAAATTAAAACTGTAAGTCTACAGAATTAATTAATCATGTACTGAATCACTTCTTAAATAAAAGCTAAGAGAAGTATGAACTCAAAATTTTAACTTCTCTGTGATTATCAGTGTTAAGTTTAAGTTAGAATCCAAATATATTTTGTCATATAATTTCTTTAATAAGAATTTGAGATTTTTATTCATTAAAGGAATTATTATTAATAGAAAATAACCATCCTTAATATCGATCTTGAAGTCTGTCTCAAGCCCATGGTTTCTTTTCTGTTAAATAAGAAAATTATCTGGGATGAGCCAGTATGTACTAGCCTTCTAATGATTCTCATGTAGAGGTATGCTGGGATTGTGAAAACATCTATATTAATTCCATATACACACACCAGTCGTCGTAAATTATTGCCTTGATTCTTGATAATTTAATTTTGAAGCAAATAGCCTTTAACTACCTAATAATTTGAAAGATGGTGACACTGGAAGCAAAAACATCAATTAACTGAGCTAATGTTCACAGATGAGAACAGTTTTCCTTTATTGTAGAATTTCTAGTTAACTCAGAGATCTAGATCCTGAAGATTTTGAGGTCTTGGGTAGGTAACCTTTAATAAATGTATAATTACATTTTAATGAAATTTAATATAATTTTTTACAAATATTCTTGCCATGCACAAAACAGTTCTCCTTTGCAATGACTCAGTACTAAAGGAGCCAATTTACTTGGTGTTAGACCTTTTATATATTTCCTCAGAGAGCACCTTACTGTTTTTTGAATATTCACCAAAAGCATATATTTTTAAATAAATGTGTACATATTTACATAATTTTCTTCTTGAAAATTTCCAACCAAAAAAGATTCTTGTATGTGACAAAATAGTTTGTTAGCAACCCATTAGTCAATGATTTTTCTAGACCTGCAAGCACTTAAGAATCTAGGGTCAGTGATCATTGGGATCATTCATAGCTAGGTTAAAGTTCTTTATACAACACTTCCAATATTTTATTAAAATCATATTTGAGCCCTGGCCAGTATGTCTCAGTGGCAGAGCATCAGCTTGGACACTGAAGGGTCTCAGGTTCAATTCCTGGTCAAGGGCATTTACCTGCTCCCCCCCTTGGGACGTATGTAGGAGGCAACCAATCCATGTGTCTCGCTCACATCTCTCTTTCTCTCTCCCTCCCTTCCACTCTCTCTAAAAAAATCAGTGGGAAAAATCCTCAGGTGAAGGATAACAACAATAAAAAAAAATCACATTTGATCCCAGAACAATGTACTAATTTTGGACATTGTGTATTTTCTATCAGAATTAGTATCTCTGCACTTTCATCAGCACCTTGCTTCCAGTACCAGCTGGCAAACCACTGATTAGAAAGGTTCCAGGAACCATGCTATCTATTTATTGTATTTAATGAAAATAATTCACTAATTAGCCTTTATTACTGAGTCGCTTTACAATGTCTCTAGCATAGTGCTAGGGATAAAAAAACAAGGATAGTACAAGTTAATTATAAGATTATTAAGCTGTTTAAATGCTAGTTAAAAACATAATAAGCAAGAAAGACAACATCACATTCAGGTTCGTGCATTTATTAGGCCATTGCAATAGGCTAGGCCCCGTGCAATCCTTGGTGAATAAACAGTGAATAAAACATTATCCCTGCCTTAAGAATTCCATCTAGTTTTGTCATAGTTCTGGGCTTTGAAAATCTGACTAAAGCAACTAAACATTTATATTATCGTGAGGTTCGAGGTTCTCTTGGAGCCCATCCAGAATCCTCAGGAGCTGGCGAATGAGTACAGAATCATGACCCCCAAACAGACACGCTATAACTGAGAAGAGAATGAATGAAGTACAACCTGAAATTCAAGCACCTTTAAAATAATTTAAAACATTTTCTTTAGGGAATGATTTATCCATCTGTTGATCCATCTAGACATCTCTAATTATTATGCTTATGCCGTATTTCCATAGTTTACTTTCATCAACACGATTTTAATCATGTCACTCCATGCTAAAAACCTTGAGCGGCTCCCAACTGCCTGTAGCAGCAATTTGTGTCCTTTCTTCCTATTATGACAAGCGTGATAAATGATGAATGCTATTCATCTGAGCAGCCCCTTTCACAGCCACTGCTGTGCCCAGAACTGTTTACAAATTTAGAAATGCCAGCTGTAACTCTGCCCCCCTTCTCCCCAACTCAAGAGGGCATATCTAAGCATACGAGAGTGAGAATGACATTCTCATGTGCACTAAGATATTTCAAAAGTAAATTATTCCCAAACTTTGTTCTTTACTGCTAATGGTAAGGTATTTGCAGCATGCCTCAAAATTAATCATAGTATAGAGCAAGACACCACAGCTCAGAACTGCAGATTCATTCATTTTTAAATCCGTATTTCTTCATGTTCTCTACAACACACTTTTCCAGTCTATCCTAGATCTCTGGGTCTGTTCATCTGCCTCCTACTTCTGGATTCCCACCTGAGGTACACAAGCATTTTTTCCCTGTTACATAAAGAACTTGAAACACATTCTGCAATTATAAGCATCCTATCTTTTGATCTTTCTGATCTAAATGCTCTCCCCCCACTTCTATACTTAGTGAACCCTTCACTTACCTTTAAGTGCAAGCACAAATGTTTCTTCTTCTGGGAAACCTCTCAGGTCTGACCTTAACCCTCTTCTCTCCCAGCCCCACCTCAGGAAGGTTTATAGACCCCCCCCTCCCACATTCCCTGCCCTATGTTGTGCCATACATGTTTTCTTTCTCTTGTTTCTCATTTTGTAGTTCCTCAAGGCCAAAAACGATGTTTTACTTCTGGTGTGTGTGTGTGTGTGTGTGTGTGTGTGTGTGTGTGTGTGTGTGTGTGTGTGTTTTCCCGGAATCTAGCATAATACCTCACCTACATGGTACACTTGGATGTTTGTTAAAGATGCTTCAGCAAAGCTTGTAGGCAGAACTGATCTAAAATCCTATTGATTGTGCTATGTTTTGTTAATTTTTTTGAAAGAAAAATGATAAGTGTGCAAAGGTAAAATATTTTAAGTGAAAACATACTATTTTTATAGTCAAGATAATTATTTTAAAGTGTTTATTCCCACACTGGTGTCCTTTCAAATTTCCAGAAGCTAATTATGGAAGCCCAGTGCTTCCCTTTCTTCCTCATCTTTAATGCCTCTTTAAGATTTTGCAATGTTGCTACATCCTCCAGAGGGTGGGAAGGATAGATGAGACTGGAATTGCTTCTTTTCTACTTCTCAGCATCTCTGTTGAAGCATTTTGGAGGGGAAGAAATATTGACACTGATACAACAGATTTCATAGCATCTTCATAACTGTATATCCTTAGCGTAGCTGCCCTACACATCATACCTCTTTATTCGAATATCTGTAAAGGGATGACACAATGAACCCAGCTATTCTCTGTAAATGTATTCTGGTCAGAAATAAGAGTGGCTTGGAAGTCATTCAGTCACAGAGTTTCTGTGATTTTTCCCTCTTATGTTCAGAAACAGTGAAATATAAGCAGTGAAAAAGGATGTCTCCCCACTCCACTTTTTCATAGGAACACTAACATTAAGAAAAATGAAACTGGCATCTTATATAGTTCCTTGTACAGAGATGGCTTATTGTAGGGTCTGGTGTATATTGAACATCAGAATTTATACAAGAGTTGAGAAAGAGAAAGATGCTTAATTGGCCATGTTTGGCATTTATTTACCACATTGAAAAGCTTTATATTAAAATGATGCCATCCATGTGGCCACATTTTCCAAAGATACTAATTAAAATAAGAATCTATTTAAGAAAAAGGTGGTCTCACATTTGTTCATACTGATTTAGGGTAAGCAGGTTTTATAGGCATTTTATCAACAGGAAAAGAGAGCATGTAATTCCTGAGCAGTTCACAGTCGCTTACCTGATTCATAGCTCCAGAGGCTACTTGGCATGTGCATGTGGCATATCATGTAGAGCACGGCTTGGTTTATTTTTTTCTTTGCATCGAGTGACGTTTCTGCATGAGTTTCTTATAACCAATGTGAATCTTCATGAGGTTGTATCAGCTTTCTTGTTTGCACTCAATGTACGGATTTGTTTTGTAGATTTCCATGTAGAAGAGGCACTGGATTGGCCTGGAGTATACTTGTTACCAGGCCAAGTTTCAGGGGTGGCTGTGGACCCTAAGAATAACCTGGTGATTTTCCACAGAGGTGACCATGTCTGGGATGGAAAGTAAGTACTATTTTTCCTTCAAAGAGTAAAAGAAAATAAAAAGAGCATGCATCATTTTTCAATACACTAAGAACAGTGCTGAGAGAACGAACATTCAAGGTTCTTTTTGAACTTGATTTGTGTGAGCAAAATATATTTGTTCTTTTATTGTATGACAAGTAACAGCAGAACTCTAGTGCATTTTAAAACAAAGTAGTGGTCTTATCAACTAATTTATGAAAAGAAGGCAATAACAATCTGATTCTGCCTACCTACCATGTTTTGCTCCCTTTAAGCTTACCTTCACATTTCTAAGGAGAATAATTCTAAAAGCAGTTAAGAAGTTGGCTGAGGAATTCTAGGACTTCAAAGGAAGTGTGTGAAAAGTTACTCTTCGACTATAATACGACACTTTGGTATTTCCTGACACTGGGTGCAGCCTGTTGTCAGGCCACTGGCCTTGCCCTTGTCCTCGGACTGCTCCTCGGCAGTGATAACAAGTGGCCTCTAGAGACTGGGGTACCCATTCTGAGATGCTGCCTGTTACAAGGTTATAAACACATTTACATAATTTTTTTAAAGATTGCTTCAAAATTTAGCTGGTTATTTTAAATTTCCTGAGTAAGGAATATCCATTCATTAATTTGTTTTATCACATGTTTACATAAGAAGGTACATTTTAAAATATCAATTAGGTAGGTCAGTCTTCTCCTTTCAAGAATACATCTGTAGGGTCCGAACATCGAGGATCCACATGTGTACTTCATGGTTCTTTTCCCTTGTTTTAGAGATGTTGATTACACTCATGCTAAACCACTGTGTCACAGACACATGTCGATGGCTTTCTTTGTGCAGTTGAAGGTGGAATGCAATCAGCATTTTAGAGTTGATTAGTCGCTTTGTTCCTATTTAATTGTCCTTTTCAGTTATCACACTTGAAAATGGAATTGGAGAAAGAGATCACTTCAGAGTTCAAAGGAAACAATCGAACTCAATATTCCTATTCATGCATCTCTCATACATCGTCTTAGTCATTATTGAACATCTAATGGTATTTTAACAAGTGCTTTTAAAGGCAAACTATTACTATTCATTGTAGCATATTCTTCATTTTAATGACTATTGCCAAGTTTTCTGCATGGATTTCTAGCCTCATTTTATCAGAGAAGAAAATTGTGGCATCATTTCCTCCCACTAATGCTGTCTCAGCTAGCTAAAGATGAGTTGGACAAAGCCCAGTTTTCTATTTTAATGTTATATTTATTCCAAGTAAACAGCAGAGGCTGGACTAGCTTATTAGAAAAAGGGAGTCAGTAAAAGCCAATTCTGGGATGACAGGAGACTCTGAAACAAGAACCACATAAGAACATTTTCCGTAACGTATGGTTCTTACTGAAAAACTGCTTTTTCCTGGCATCGAGCTTTCATCTGGATGCCCAGCGTCATGTGTAAAGAGATTCCAGTGTCATTGCCAAAGCCCTGCTGTCTTTACCCTCAGACATGGCACCAGCAAAGTGGTGGTGCTTAAAACGCAAGACTTCTTCAGAGCAGATGTGCTGGTTCAGTTCATTACATCTCTGTTTCTCCTTCTTCACCTCTGTCTTTCAGGTGTGAGAAACCTTGTTATCCCTCTTCCCTTCCGCCTCTCTGTATTGCCAGTTGGCCTCTAGCACCCTTTGCTTATGAGGAAATGCTCTTCCAGCTCTCAGCTCTCTGCTTTCAACAACTGTCTGCTTTATCATTGATGAGGAGGATTAGAAGTGGATTGCTCTTTTCATTATTAAGTTCTTTTTTTAGAAAAATAGATTCGGATTTGTGAGCTCTGTTCTTTGAACAGTCACACATGATCACCCATTTCACATATACAAGACACATTATATAAAATAAAATGGAGTACATAGTTTCTCTTCTTCCTTGTTAAATATCCAAGAACTGTATAAAGAAAAAGCACTTTATGGTAGAATTTATGATGGATTGGTGAGAGACAATGGAAATTTAAAGTGGTATGGAAATTGCATTCTTGTTGCTACCACTGCTTGGATAGAAGAGTAATAAATCCTACATTAATTTTTTTTGAGTGTTTCCTATCCTGACATTCCTCATGTTCGCAAAATTGTAGGTTCCATAAGGCCAAGGCTTGCTTTCAACCAAAACTAAGTACTCTATATTCTCTCTGTCCCCCAATTTTAGAATGTTATTCAAGTGTCAGACAATGCTTGGAGTTAATAATAATCTCTAATTATACTTGTTACCAAAAGCTCCTTAGATATCATCACACCAACTGTCTGTACTGTTACTCTTCATTCTTACCCAATATTCTTGATCAGCTCTTACTCTTGTATGTAACCATGCTGAATAAGCATAGCAACCAAAATCCTATATAATAAAAGCATAATATGCAAATTTTCCCTTCAAGCGGGAGTTCTTCTGGGAGTTTGACTAGGGGATGGAACTGGCCTGGGAAGGGAAGGAGTACCCAGTGGCCGCTGCCAACCTATAGGGACCCAACCAGTGCACGAATTTTGTGTGCTGGGCATATAATAATAATAATAATAATAATAATAATAATAATAATAAACCAGTTAATCTGAAAGATGATTGTCGTTCCCTTTCTCAATTTGATTTCTACTTTCCTTCCTCTCTGTCTCTTACTTCAATATGGCTACTTTAAAAAGCTGCTTCCAGCTAAAACCTGAAATACCTATTACCAGCAGGTGTAATGAAATTTTAAAGATCCTCTTGTCTGCCCTAGTGTTAGGGCAGCATGGCAGCTAGAGCGCTTTAATGTTTAAATGCTTCCCAGTAGGAGCTGGGTAGCTCCTGGCTCAGTAACAGCTGTTCCTGGGTTTCTGTCTTAAAATCTCCCCCACTGTCAAAGACTCACTTCTTGGCTTTTCTTTTATTTATCCAGCTATGGTCAAAGTTCTACTGTGCAGGACTCACATCACATACCAACTAAACCTAACCATGTGTTTTACCCCTAATTTTTAGGTGTTAAAAGTTGCTTCCTTTGTATCTTTTATTATTTGTTCACATGGAGTTGAAAGATCTCAGGAGTTGCACCACTTGCGAGTCTTTCTTTTAGCAATGAGAGAGAACACCCAACACGCAGTAGCATAGGAAACGAAGAAATTTGTTAGTTTGCATAAATGAAAACTTCAAGGGTATGATGACCTAAACAACAGTATCAATGGGATCCATTTTTTTAACACACTTTCTCTTAATTGGCTCTTTTCTTAGGACGTGAGAATCCATTATCATACTAGTTACAGTGAAGGTAAGGTCTATGTCCCTGATGATGCAATAGAAAAATTCTTAAATTGAATCTTTTAGCATTCTTCAGTCTGACTGAGGCCATGTCTCCCCGATCCCTGAACCAGTCTTTGTGGGCAAAGGAATAAAATCCACTCTTTGGCTTAGCCTCAGTTTTTTTGTTGTTGGTGGTGTTCCAGTCCTGGAATGTGCAAGTAGAGTTGACATCATTGAAAAATAATGGGCTGAGAGAGAAGTTCAAAATATTGGGCCAACTGAAGGAAAAATGAGGTTTCGTAGCACAAAATAATGCACTAGACATTGAGCACCCAGGATGGCACATATCCACCAGAATTGTCATAATACTATGAGTAGCTCATCTCTAGTTCCCTGCCTAATGCAGACATCTCTTTACAAAATCATCTACAGTCAGCCAGTGCTAGAATTATTTCAGTGCCAAGAAATTCCCTAGAGATGAGATTTACTCTTCAATTATGGGACTCATCCAGATCTCATAAAGGTTTTCATTATTTTAATCTCAAATCTGAGTCTCTAGCTCTAGCCCATGACAGCCTTATGCAGATGAATTTACTCCCATTTACCCAAGGCAGTAATTTGCCTATTTGAAGGCAGCCTGGTCTTCTATAGACTAAATACCCCCAGACCCTCACCCAGTCTTAATGTTGACATGATACTTTCATCTGAGAGTGCTCTGGTTTCCCAGCCTTTTAAAGGGTTTGATTGAGAAGTGGCCACAACACCTCAAGTAGTATCTGCTCAGCAAGCAATACAGTTACTTTCCTTGATGTGTATTCTAAGCATCTTAGTATAAGATGATTGTATTCAGCAAGAATATCACCACCTTGTTGCATTGTGTTGAACTTATAATATGCTAAGATCTCCAAATATATTTTATAAACTGTGCTCAAGTTTTTACTGGAAATGTATATCCATAGAGTGTTTTTTAAATGCAAGACTTTATTCCAATTACATTTCACTTCAGTAGATTTAGCATTGCTTCGGTTTTCAGATATCATTTTATTCTTAATTAACCAGAGAGTGAGCTATCCCTCCCAACCTTGTTTGTATTAGATCTGCTGGATGAGCATGCCTGTCATATCTTTATAAATGTTGTTGATAAAATTTGAATAGTCAAATGGTTGGTTAAACAAATGTTGTTCGTAGAGATGTAGTCTTCTGGGAATCTTCTTCCACTTGCTCCCCAGATAGCTCACAGTCCTCTTCATCAATGTTTTATAGAATTTTGACAAGATCAGTTATTTCAGAAATCTATTTGCTTCCTAGCTTGCAGGAAACTCAGTTCAAGATTTACCTCACTAGTTTTCTTGTGACTCATTTAAGATATCAGCTTGAGGTTCTGCATCTACATCTGCAAATTCTCTCATACCTTAAAAATTAATTGTGCCTGGAAAACAGAACTCAGTGCCTGAGCGGTACCTTAGTACCTTACTGTCTGAGAAAAAATTGTAAGGAATCTACAACAACGTTTCCATTTCCTACCCTTCTCTCAAAGATTGCCATTTCCCATTTTCCTCTAGCTACTTGCTTCCAATTTTATGCCCCCTCCTCTCATTCTTCTTGGTTAGGTAACTTCTTCCGTGTCTCCCACGTGTACATTAAATTTAATAGAATACATTCCCAGTAAGAAAAGACCACGTTTTTTTCTTTTTTAAAGACAGGAAACCTGGGTTTGAATCTTGGTTACAATTTCCTAGCTTTGAGACCTGCATCAAGACATTTGAACTCGTTAACTCTCAAGTTCCCTAGTCCAGTGGTTGGCAAACCATAGCTCACCAGCCACATGTGGCTCTTTGGCCCCTTAAGTGTGGTTCTTCCACAAAATACCACAGCCTGGGCGAGTCTATTTTGAAGAAGTGACGTTAGAAGAAGTTTAGGTTTAAAAAACTTGGCTCTCAAAAGAAATTTCAATCTTTGTACTGTTGATATCAGGCTCTGTTGACTAATATGTTTGCCGACCACTACCCTAGTCCAAAAAAAATAAGGCCTTTAATAGGTGCCTTATTCTGTTGAGTAACAAAAACCAGTGCTAAGTGACTCATCCCCAAGTGCCCACCCTAACTGATCAGAGCCCAGTGCCCTGATACCTCGTCCTTCGTTTTTTCTGTTCCTGTCTGTGACATCTCTCGTGCTCACTCCATCAGGGCACCTAATAGTCATGCTGATTTCTTTCTCTGCCCACATTCTCTCCTCACAGGGATTTTTTGCAATGTGTATATATTCAGAAGTAAGTGTTTTTTAACATAGTATCAAATTATACTCCATTTAAAACCAATAGCCTTTGTATGATATGTCTTTACTTTCCTAACATTGAGGGTACATTTCCACTTAAATTCTCACTTGAAAATCTATGGCTCTTTCTCCAGGTTCTTAATTTATATAATTACAACATTATATTTTATTTCTCTCTTATTTCTTTTGTTTTCCTTAATTTGGATTGATGGCACAGAAGTTTATTTTCTCCTTACTCTAGTTCTTTCTCTGTATGACCACAGCAGAGCATTTCTTCTCGGCCTTATCTAAACTGTTTGATTAGCTGCTAATGTGCAAAATCATTAGTGGGGAGTTCAGACTGCTAAAAATAAAGAACTGATGAATTCCGGCCCACAGGCCACAGTTCAGTCTTTTCAGCCGAGTGCTTTTTCTTAAGAAGCAAACAAAGATCAGCAGCGCTTCGGGCTAGGTGAAATGTGCAGGGTATTATTATACCCTGTAAAAAGTTAAATGTGGTTGAAATAAAGACTTCTCTGCAGCTTATAACCCGGGCTAGCTGCTTTAGGACACCAAATAAGCACTTTGCTTTAGCAACCCTGTACCCAGCTTTGTAGTTTGACATCCACTTGTGAGCTATTCAAGGTTTACCTTTCTGTGAATTACAACAGAGTTTATAAACTAGTTTATTAGGCAGATTGTGTGTGTGTGTGTGTGTGTGTGTGTGTGTGTGAGAGAGAGAGAGAGAGAGAGAGAGAGAGAGAGAGAGAGAGAGAGAGATTTTTCTCATTTAAAGAAATATCAAGTTATTTTCTTAGTTGCTCTGTGTAGCTACCAGGAGCCAGCTGTTAGTTACATGGAGCTCCTAGCATCTCAAGTGAAGGGATTAGGACTGGCCCACCAATCATTTGAGTGACTGAATGTTCCAGTTTAAACGTATGGCTGTCTGTTGAAGAGTATCACAAAAGACTTTTAATGTAACAGCCAGGCCTGTTGTGTTGTGGCTAATTTCTTTAAAGTTGTAATCTTTTTAAGAATTCTAGAATTCTATTAATTGCTTTTTACATTTCTGAAGTAAATTGTTATATTTAACTGATGCTAATATCTTTGGTTTTTGTGTTGTCATGTTTGCTTTACATTTTCTCTCTGTGTTGAGAGGTAGTCTTTAAATGAAACAGATTCTCTAAAATGTAAATTCAGGAACTTGCCTAATCACTGAGATCCTTAATGGATATAGCAGAATGATAGTAATACCATGAATAATAATCATGAGGCTATATACTGGAGGAAAAGCACCACATAAAATGCCCTCTGTACACACTAATGACAGGAGGGTAATTTGTGGTAACCAAGAGTTCTAAAAAAGCACACAAACTAAATTGTTGTTGCATTATAATATGCTATGGAGAAAGATACCTTGATAAACTCAGAAATCTGATATTTTCTGTGTATCCAATTTTTTATTAAAAATACCTGATTTTTTTTATTCGGTAGCTTATTTAGTTTTGTTACTTATTTTTTCTTGGTTCCTTCATTTGCTACTTCACAATTTACTATAACACCACCAACAAGTGAATAATAAAATGAAAGGGGATGTTCCTCATATGAGTTAGCTACTATATATTTCCACCACTAGAAATTTGACATTTCTCGATTATAAGTAGAGATGCCCACACACAAATTGTGTTTATGACAGCAAAGCATCAATGACTTGATATATTTTTCCCTGTATTTATGGTCAGAACAGAACAGTATCATTGATAAAGGATGTTTTTCCCCTACCTATTTATCAGCTACAACAGTTTCATTCCATCTGACTGACATAGGATGTGGGTCTGGGTTATTTATATTTCTTCCTTACCATAGCTTGGTTTTTTTGGAAACCAAGTTGAACATTTCAGGCTCTTGACTCTGGGAGACATGGCTTCCATTGAGTTAAAGTTTACATTTTGAGTGCTGGAGAAATAAGCTGGAGCTATAAAAATAATTTTAAGTTAGAGATCAGCATCTATTCCTGAGAGAGGGGGTCTCCTTTATACTTTCTCCCGATCTATAAGTTGTACGAATGTCATTTTCTAAAGTAGTAGGACTCTAAGACCAGAGATTTAGAACTCCTGGTGAATATTTAAGTGGATGACAAGAAAGCCAAAGGGGCAGTTAGCTTCCAGAATTATTGCAACCCATTTCTTGAGGAAATCATGAATAAGTAAAAATATCAGGCTTCTTGTTCATTTTGTCATTTTACAAATAAGAGGTGACATTAGGTATGCCGAGGTCTGATCCGCTTCCGGTTTATTGGGATATACAGTTGGACTGTGCTATTACTACTAGCCAGCGGTGGGTCAGATCACTGTCTATATGTGCAGTGATAACACTTGGTCAGAATTATGAAGATATGGCAACTTTCCATGTTATGCCCAGGTTTAAAGATCCCCAAAGACCACCAGGGAGCTGAGTCTGATGCAAAAGCAAAGAGCCTTTATTACAAGCTAGCTTGGCTCTCTGCCTCCACCGACGCAGTAGCAGGATGCAGAAAGAGAGTGAGTTGCAAAAGCACAATGATTTTTTAGGGCTAGGGGTCGGGAGGTGGGGGCACATTCCAATTGGTTGTGTGAGGGCTGGGGCTAGTGACACAAAGGCAGGGTGCAGCTAGGGTCTGGTTACACAAAGACAGGATGTGATCAGCATACTTTTGGCCTCAGGTTAGTTTCCCTTGTATTCCCATTGGCTGAATTAAGGGCGGGCTGAGTAACTGACACATCCTGTGGTTTTTCTCAAAAGAGGGGACACAGTTACACAAAGTGGAGTCAGTCCCCGCTCTGCCCTTTCATCCACATTACTATAAAATATACTGGTATATTCCATGCCCAAGCAAACAAACTGCAAGAATAAAAATATTAGGAAATATAAGAGGAAAATCTGAATAGAACCAGATGATTTTATCAGCATCAGTATCATGGTTATGATATTGTACTATAGTTGTACAAAATGCTTCTCTTTGGAAAACTGGGGGAAATGTACAAGGAATCACTCTGCATTATTTCTTACAACTGCATGTGAGTCTACAATTATCTTAAAATTTCCATTTAAGAAAAAGGGAAAACAGATTTTTAACTTCCTACAGTCAGGGAAAGCATAATTCTCACATAATTTAGATTGCCATTGTGCCATTGCAAAACACTGGAATATTTCTAAATAATGAAGAGTATAAGACTGACACTAAATAAATAAGAGGCAATAAATGAAGAGGCTTCATCCTATTACACACGAATGTAAAACTTGTAGCATACTGCGAGTCTCAGATATGCTAAACTTATGTTACTGATGTTCAATCTCATGGTCAAGTTGGGAAGAAAACATTATTGATAACTGAAGCTGGTACCTTTGTTTTATAGAAAGTTATTTATGATGTCTTTAGTATAAAAATTCATATCGAAAATACTTTCAGATATAGCGTAAACTCTGGTATCTCACAGTAGTAAGAGAGAGAGTTCATGTTTGCCATTTACCAGACTTTCCTGATTTAATAACACCTTGTGCACTACGAATAAAATGTCATATTTCAATTTAATAATGATCCCATGAATATCTTATAAAATCTGCTCTGTTAGTGATGTCACTTCCACTTCATAAACCTATGTATATTTGTTCTGCATATTGTTGTATGGTTTTAACTACACATAATGGATATGTAACCAGTATTACTTCAGTTTTAGGTTGACAAAGCTGAATCAATATTTCATACTCAATTGAATGGGTCATTAATAAGAGCTACCTCAGGGACTTATTGTTATCTTTCAGGAAAAATATACCCAAAAGACCGTAACAGTGAAAACACTCATATAATTGTGTGATGTATATTCTTAATGGCAACAGATTATATTTTGAAATTTTTGTTCTACTGGCACTCGATATAAGTTCCATAAAAATACCAATCAACTGATCAACAGCTATATGCAGATTTGAGCATAGTCTGTTGGTTTTCCAAAGTACAAATATGTCTTCATAAATATTTAATGTCATTCAGATTTTTTTTCATGTGATTTGTATGTTGTATCCGGGGCTAGTAAAATAGCAACCTATTTTTTATCACTACTCTTCCTGCTAAAATTTAGACTTCCTTTGTCATCACAGAGAAAATTAAAGTTATGCTTTCTTTTGTAATTTAAAAGAAAATAACTATTAATATATTTTGAGGACCTTTTACTTATCACTTTAAGAGTGACAGGTAGTGTTCCTCAAACTCTCATGCCTATGAGTCACGTGGGAAGGGTGTGAAGCTGCAGATTCAAATTCACTGGGACCTGAGACCTTGTATCTCCAGCAGCTCCCATGCGGCTGTTCCGTGGCCATTCTGAGTGGCACAGTTCTGCAGGCTGCTACTGTGTGTACAATCCAGGGTGCTGAACCGTCCAGGATGGAGTGAAGTCAGATACATCTGAGCTCTTCTTTTTACTCTGTATTTAGAATCTCAAGTAAATAGTCTGTATTCTCAAGTTCATTGATTTGGTTTATTTATTTATTATTTTAATGCTTTTTTAAAGCTCTTTTGACAGCAAGTTTGTTTACCAGCAAAGAGGACTTGGGCCAATTGAAGAAGACACTATTCTTGTCATCGATCCAAATACTGCTGCAGTTCTCCAATCCAGTGGGAAGAATCTGTGAGTTAAAGTATTTATGTTATTACTGAGGCATGTACTACATAGAGTATTGGGTACAAAGTGCATCACTGGGTCTGGTCTTGGGAAGAGTATGTTATATAGCGGTGGTGAGAAAGCATAGCTTAAGAAAGCAGGAGGCTATCCTATTCAATTGGCTCAGTGGTTAGAGTGTCAACCCTCAGACTGGAGGGTTGTGGGTTTGATTCCGGTGAAGGACACTCATATATCTCGGTTGCAAGCTTGATCTCTTGCCCCAGTTTGGGAGCCTGTAGGAGGCACCAATCAATGTGTCTCTCTCACATCAATGTTTCTCTCTGTGTGTCTCTCCCCTTACCTTCCACTCTCTCTAAAAATCAATGGGAAAAAATATCCTTGGGTGAGGATTAACAACAAAAAAGCAGGAGACTAATTGGGCCATCTCATCTTTCAAATTCTAAGTAGCATATTCTAAACCCTGACTGAATATTAAAATCACCCAGAGCTTAAAAAAATTAGATTCATATATAGTTTGGAATGAGGCCTCGACATCAAAATACTTATAAAACTCCCCAGGTGATTGATTCTAATAGGTAGTCAGGCTTGAGAGAGCCATGGATACACATAGCTAATGGAGTTTTGCTCAGCTACATTTGAAGATTTAAAAAAATTATTCAGCAGAAAAGTTATATAACCAAACTTATCAAGTAAATACTTTTAAAAAAGGCGTTTGTCTTTCCATATCAAAGTGAAGACTAAACAAATGTCCTTTTAATGTTTCCTTAGTATGCATAGGTAATGTGGCTTTGGAAAGCCGCTCATTATTTGATCTTATTCCTGGATGGCATTTGGCAGACAAAAAAAAAAAGTTGGCTGACACTTTATGGACATGGAAAGAAAGGTCACCTGCTTACAGAGTGTCCTCAACCATTTGAACCTGGCATCTTCAGAACTGTTCCCTCTCCATCTGCTTGGGCACAGTGAGAGCCAGCTTCTTTGAAAGGCAGGGAGCCACCTCTTTAAATGCAGCTGCGTATGGAGATGGCAATAATCAGATTTTTATGGGATTCTAAGATTGTGAGTCAGGGAGCAAATTCTAATATGAGCTCCACCACTCGGTGCGTCTGGACCTGTCTCCTTGATGCTCCCTCCACCCATTAATCAGAAGCATTCTCATTCCAGAAAGGAATTAAAGAGGAGGGCAGAGCGATGGCTGGCTGCTAAATGAAGTTGGCTAACAGTGGAGTGTTATGTCAAAATCATGTCATAGCTCTTACATTCAGTCACCAAAACAGAGATCTAGTTCAGTGAATTAATATCACAGCCTTGGCTTATGGGGAAAAGAATGTGTAGTGCCAGCATAATACTAAGGCCAGACGATGACAAACATAGCTGGGAGACTGTCCGATGTCTTTTGACCACATACTGTCCATGTGTTTGTTAATTCTGTCCACATTCCTTAAGCCTGTGAGCTTCTGCCTACATTAGTTTACAATTTGCTTACCCAGATCATCCCAACTGATCGTTAAATAGATTAACCTTCTTTAATTATTATCCAGCACACCACTTCACTTTGGTTGAATGGGCACAGCCCATGTCTGCTGGAAGTTGTTTTCTTTGGCTTTTACTGTTTTTAATAGGCACTCTTAAAACTTTTGAGTCATATATTGATGTCCTATATTACTACAGAATTATATTATCTTGGAGTCTATTTAAATGACTCAAACTATATAAATCAATTTCTATTTCTCTAGACAAATTCATTTATGCATATTTCTAAGAAGATTTTAATTTTTTTCTTTATTGATTAAGGTATAACATATGTGCCCTTATTCCTCCATTTCTCCCCCACCCCCACCACACTCATACCCTTACCCCCCTGGTGTCTGTGTCCATTAGTTATGTTTATATGCATGCATACAAGTCCTTTAGCTGATCTCTCCCCCTTATCCCCACCCTCCCCTACTTTCCCTGAGGTTTGAGCATCTGATCAATGCTTCTCTGTCTCTGGATCTGTTTTTGTTCATCAGTTTATGTTGTTCTTTACATTCTACAAATGAGTGAGATCATGAGAAATTATTTTTAAATTGATGTTATTTGCATTATTTAATACAACTTACTTTACAATAAATATTTGTAATTTATTTTATATAAATTTGTAAATGATTAAGATTTGTCATAAGGATATATCTTTTTATAACAAGTATTTTCATTTAACAATTCATTTTTGGTCTTTTCTGTTGTAATGCTGGTATATACATTTGTCAATTTATTAGCTTATATTGCCTTTATAGGTGAATTACCAAAACATCCATTGTACACATGCTTTAGAAAGTAATCTATATTTAAGACAGTTACTCTTACTTTGCAGGTTTTACTTGCCACATGGCTTGAGTGTGGATAAAGATGGAAATTACTGGGTCACTGACGTGGCTCTGCATCAGGTAATTTATCTTCCATTTGGCAGTTATTCAAATAGAAGTTCATGAAGCATTGCTTTCAAAATGCTCTGCCTTACCTGTGTCTTTCCCATGACCCAGTTAGTTTATAACAAGGAAAAGGAGCAGCCCCATCTCAAATATTGCTCTTAGAAGTTAGTGCTAGGAAAAGCTACTCGTAAATAATCAAGTCACCTCTCTCCTTTGAATTGGCAGGAACCTTAGTGCCAACCTCCGTTGCTTCCACATTTTCTTTGCTTTTCTCTGTCCTCAGGTCTTGGTTTTATTTCATTCCTTACGTTTTCTGTTTTCTTTCCCTCATCTTCACTAAATTGAAGATTAGGTCTCTGGTACATTCATGTTTATGTATTACACATTAAAATTCTGTCCTTTTAAAAAGAAGTTATATTTCAATCACAGAATAATCATAAGTTTTTTCCTTAGAAGCAAAGTTTACATTTGATACCTGTTTTTAGAGTAGACAAAAAAGAACTAGAAAAACTAGAGAGCCGGGGGTGGAAATGCTAGAACTCAGAAGACGTAGCTACCAGGGTCTTCAAACATTATCTCGGTAAACATTTATTGCTCATGTATTTTCTGGAGAGCATTGTTAGCTAAGGAAAGATTAGGAAGTGCATGGAATAGGTATGGATGGAACAGAACATCCTTGTAGTAGTCTTCATTACTAATAATTGTCTGGGTGACCTTTAGCAAACCAATTAATTTCTATTATCCTCCCTTATCTAATGAAGGAATCGGACCAGATGATTTCCAGTTCTTAAAAAGTATCTTGCTTTAAGTATGTCTCTGGAAGCTTATACTCTAATTGCCTGTGTAAGTGTTCTTAGCCATGTGGATGAGTGTCAGTAATAACCATGCAGTGAGGCTTTTGTTCCTTTTGAAAAAGGTGTTCAAACTGAATCCACACAGCAAGGCAGGCCCTCTGCTAATCCTGGGAAGGAGCATGCAACCAGGCAGTGACCAGAATCACTTCTGTCAGCCCACCGATGTGGCCGTGGATCCGGACACCGGAGCCATCTATGTGTCGGACGGTTACTGCAACAGTCGGATTGTGCAGTTTTCTCCAAGTGGGAAGTTCATCACACAGTGGGGAGAAGGTACTCAATAAGACTCATTGTTATTCCTAGCCAATATCACTAGGAACAGGAGATTGGTACCCCTCACATCCTTTAGGATGCCATTGTCCCCTGTATAGAGAAAACAGGGCCTCTGTATGCATCTACCTGGCTTGTGCGCACATGTGAACACACACACACCCCTACATCTGATAAAAGGAAAAAGAATACTTCTACCCCCTTATTTTATCCAAATAGAGAATAAATATCTAATGTGTTTGTGGGTAAGAGATAATTAATGGAGTAAATGTATAAACTGCTTTAGACTATTTCCCCCCTGGTTCCAGATATTTAATGGTTTGCTGTCATGAATCTGGAAAACAAAACTGTAGGGTCAGACTTTTGGTGCTATTACAAATTATATATCTGAGGTTTTTCTGTGTTTTGTAGAATCTTCAGGGAGCAATCCCAAACCAGGCCAGTTTACTGTTCCTCACAGCTTGGCCCTTGTGCCTCATTTGGATCAATTATGTGTAGCCGACAGGGAAAATGGTCGGATCCAGTGTTTTAACACTGACACCAAAGAATTTGTGCGAGAGATTAAGCATGCATCATTTGGAAGAAATGTATTTGCAATTTCATACACACCAGGTATTTTACCTTAATTTATTTTTGTGTTTTGTCATACTATACTTCATTCTTAAAAAGTATTTATCTTAGCTTCTCATGCTCTTTATAATTTTTTCTTAAGGGATTGAAGATACCTTATATATTAGATCTGAAAATAATTTTAAAATTGTTAGTTCATTGTAAATCAGTTTTAGCTGAAGTTTTATATGAATCTAATGAAGAACTCAAAGATTTTGCTGTTTGTAATGGATTAAAAATGTTGTCCCAAATATTGATTTTTATTTTTCCTTGATTATGATCACCTGCTCTAGTTAGTAAATAATTAATATTATGGATTCACACATCATTAACAGATGATATATGCCTGATAAAAATCAGTATTCAAAATACCTGACATATTATTAAAAGGGTGGCCAGATTTTTTAATGAAGATAAATATGTAATGTGAGGCTTATGTCTAAATGCCAGGAGGAATGACCAATTAAAATCTGGAAATTTTTTTTCATTTGCAAAATAGATTTTCTTGACTTGAAGAAAACCAGAAAAATTATCCAAACTCATAAAATAAGATCCACTTGACTCATTCTACAAAATAACTTATCATAATCTTTCTTTAAATAATGAATACTTACTGAACATTTTGAAAGGCTACTTAATTTCTAAAATGTCTATATAATTTTGCCATAAGTTTTATTAAATATATTAAAGTAGCATTGACTATTTATAGCTATTATTCTTTATGCCTTTAAAGTTGCATATGGCTACTATCTCCCCAAGCAGCCTCCAATTTATTTAGGTCATAAAATAAAGGAATTGAGGTGGCTAGGTAAGGAGCTAGTTTGCCTTACTATGGAATAAATAATAAAAAGTGATAAAAGACTCATTAATATCCTTACAAGAGATAGTCTCATTTTTATTTTTACTTCATGATTAAAGAAGAAAATTTTTGGCAAGACGATTGACCTAATAAAGAGGGCGATCAAGTTCCTAGTTAATAAAAACTAATCAAATGTGAAGAGAAAAGCATCAGGAGAGAAGATGAGATAAAATCTGATTAAAAACAGAACTTAAGCCAAAGATGATGTGTATTACAGTTGGAATTCTCTTTACAATATTGCACAATAGTATTTGATTTTGACAGTTGATTTTTTTTTACTGTGATATGTTAAAGAACCCTTTTCTGAAATCCTTAAATGAAAATAAAAATCTTCAATAGTGGTTTAGTGTTGTGTATATTTTAATTCTTTGAAAATGTAATTTTCATCATCTGAATTACTTATTTAACTATGACATCATAATTTCTATCATTTTGGATAAATACTACTACACTAAGAAATAAAATTTTCCTTAAAAGAGTATTCATTAAACTAATAAAAACAAAATGGTGTAACTTTTTTAAATTATGAAAAATATATATCTTTGGTAATCTGAAATATGCATCTCACATTTTCAAACCATTCTTCTCCCTATACTATAACTTGCTTCCTTAGCATATTTTCCTCTAACTCTTCTCTTAACTATAGCAGATATTATATAATTTCTAAAGATTTGTCACTCTAAAATGATTCACTTAAATAACCTGACCCTTCCCAATTCCTATTTAGGATGCCTGTGATATTTATATGTGTCTATACCTATATTTTTATGTCATGTATCTAATCTACATCTATCTCTATATCAATATCTACATTTATATCTATATCTACATATGTATTCTATGTATTCTTGATTTCTACTGACTTTCTAAGTGAAACAGGCCTAGCTTTTTCTGATTTTTCTATTACAAGGAGGTTATTCTCATAACCTGATCTCATTATTACTCAGAAGAAGACATTTGCTAAGTGTTTTATTTTCTACTTTGGTTGCCAGTTATAGGGACCAGATTGACCCAATATTTATTGTTTGTGTAAATGTACATGCGTGTCTTTAAAGGCCAGTCTTATCCATACTTTAAAGCATAGTTAATGGAATATCTTGTCACAGGTTTGCTCTTTGTGGTGAATGGGAAGCCTCACTTTGGGGATCAAGAACCAGTACAAGGATTTGTGATGAACTTTTCCAGTGGGGAAATTATAGACATCTTCAAGCCAGTGCGCAAGGTATTCACATAGAATGAGAGAAAATTAATTTTATGTGAGAAAGTTAAAATGCAAACCCTGGCATTCAATTTATACTTGAATAATCTCTTAAAAACTTGAAGGATATATAATCACTTTCTTAAGTAGGTTGGACACGTTCCAATACAATGTTTTATTTAGAATAAATGTCCTGTATTCTGATCAATTTATTCAGCTGCAAATTAAAACTGAATGCAGTACTAAGGTTGTTAATAGACTCTGCATACAGTGGCAGATTTAAATTTACTGTAGTTAGAATTCCAAAAAAAATAGGCTTTTCTGGTTTCATCCTAGTAGAGAAGATACCACAGTATGATAAGCTGTACTTTTATAGTTCTCTTAGATTCAACAGAAATCTTGTTTGCTTTTTTAATACTATGACGACAGTGAGCAACAAGACTTGAAAATAGCAGTTCCTGGAATTTATCCAAGTCCTAAAGACTTGGCCTACGTAAGAGACGAAAGGCTAGTTTTGGCTTCACAAATGTCTTACCACTATTTACTCCAACAGTTACAAACACAGGAACTGTGGCCCAGTGTGCCCACTATCTTCTCAATTTACTTTCTCTGCATATGACCAGAATGATAAGAATGTTCACACACACTGTCCGAGTATACTTGTGGTACCTCAGTTTTAGAAAATTCAGCCTGCTAAAATGCTGCAGGCTGAATTTTTAAAACATATATAGATTTTCATTTTTAAAACATGTAAAGATTTATTGGGCTTATTTGGGTCAAAATACAGGTCTTATAAGCCACCGGACAAATTGCATCTCCATACTCATAATGCTTATAATATTCTTTAAGATATCAACTTTCTTAGATTAAAAAAATACTTTAAAATGCCTCAATATTTTGGAAATGTGCCTGTTAGAATACTGACAGCTAGTCTAGTGTTTATCAGAATTCATTCTCAAGATATTTATTCAGTGCCTAATCTTTGTTAGGCATTATCCTATACACTAAGGATATGATGAAGAACAAAATAGGACATGTCCTCTCACTCAAATGGAGTTTTATAGAATTTGATTGGAAGCAAACTGAATCTGAACAAAAGATTCCAGCACAAGTTCCCTGTGTGGGTTTCTATCTTCCTATATAATAAAAGCCTAATATGCAAATCGATTGATCGGTGGAATGACCAGTGGAACGAATGGTCACACTAACCATTAAGGGGCAGATGCTCAATGTAGGAACTTCCCCCAGCCCAGAACAGCCAAGATGGTACCAGCGGGGGGGGGGGGGGGGCGGCGGGGGGCGGGCCTGATTACCCTGCCAGTTGCCCAACAAATCATCCCTGATCGCCGGCCAGGCCTAAAGACCTTATCTGTGCACAAATTTCAAGCACCAGGCCTATAGTTCATATATAATAAATAAAAGTTTTCATAGATCTATTTCACTTGAAAAGCAATAAGTAATCAAATATCAAATCATAGTAGCTCTTCAGAAGGAAATTAATTACATTGATAACATTTTATTTCACTGGTGTTTCAGATCCTTATTGGTTATCCCATCTTCATCGTTTTGCCACTTTGAGCTAAATTCCTCTTATCTACTAACTAGAGGCCCGGTGCATGAAATCCATGCACAGGTAAGGTCCCTAGGCATGACCGATAATCAGGGCCAAGCTCTCCTTTCCTTGGCTGCCACCTGGGGCCTTTCTTAATTCCATGCCACTCCCTGTTGGTCAGTGCATGTCATAGCAAGTGATGGAACTCATGGTCTGGTCTTCTGGTCGAACTCCCCAGGGAACAATTTTATATATAGATATAGAATTTGATTGGAAGCAAACTGAATCTGAACAAAAGATTCCAGCACAAGTTCCCTGTGTGGGTTTCTATATATAAAGGCCTTTATATATATAGATAAAGTGAGATTAACTTTCTTTTAGGTCTTCATTTTGCAATATTTTGCCTTGATTTTTCTGTATCGACCAACTATTAACTTTTAATTCAAATATGTATCCTGAAATCAAAACTAAATGCTAAGCAAGAGGTTAGATTTTAAATGAACCTTACTCTCACAAAAATGTGAGCAGCCCTGAATTAAAATTTCAGAAAGCATTGTGCCCAAATAGCAGCATTCATCAGACATTCGGTTATGAATGAGTCACTGTGTATGGATCAGCACAGCAAACCTGAAAAGAGAGTCTTAACTCCAAGGTGAAATTTGCTTTTTCTTTCAATAAACAAGACTTGATATTACACCAGAATATAGAATTGGTTCTGTGTTGACTCAGTAAACTGAAAAATCAGTTCATGAATCTCTCCGAATTGTCACCTAATTAAGTTATCACAAAGATTAAGTGTGGGTGAAGGAAATAATGAGGTATATTGATTCCTATATAAGAAGATATTCTTCCTTCAAGTCAGAAGTCAAGTTTTATGTAATGTATGTGCACCTCTGTTTGTGCCCATCCATTACTTGTCTCCTCTTGTGTTTTGATTCTCCCTCTTCTACTATTACATTCTGCAGAGAAGTTTTTGTCGCCAACATTTGATCTTCATCTTTATGTCTATGCAGGGAAGCTGAGACATAGGACAATATAAAAGACGATTCTGTCAAATGGTGTCAAAATGCTATAAGGGCAAGGCACATAGTTGTCCTCCAAATTCTACACACACACACACACACACACACACACACACACACACACAATAATCAGAGGAAAGACTTATGGTCCTTATTATCTGCTTTCACACACACTCGTCAGGCTGTCTTTCTTTATTTTTTTTCCTTCTCTCTTCTGTAAGGCAGCCCATGTGGAAAAGGAGGGAAGTGATCCCCACCCCTCCATGCAAAACACCAACAATAATGGCAAAAACTCCAATAGGCCCAGATTTATGTTATTTCTCTGAACTTAATAATAGAGATTAAATTTTTAATATTTAATAATACTTGTGCTAAAGGGTCCCATAGGTTAAATTATTTATCCAAAGCTACATAGTAAGAAGCACACCGGAACCTCAAACCCAGGTCTTTGGGACTGTGATTCGCCTTACTCCACTGAGGCACACACTGGTCTGCCAAGGGATGTTTTCAACTTCTTAGAGAATTGTTTTACTTAACATTAAGTAAGTTTCAATATTATTTGTGTTATAGCAAATAAGTTATGTTATAGAGAACACAAAATCCTTATGAGTATTGAAGGCAGAATAACAGAAGTGGAGGGCGCAGGTTATCCTGGGCTTCGTCACCGGGTGGACCAGGAGGACGCTGTCATTCTCTTCTGTTTTATTTTTCTTTTGAGGAGGACCTCAAAAGAAGAGTGTACAAAGCCCGAGTCTTCTGAATTTCTTTAACTCTCTTTAACCCTGAAGTCTGAAAGCTCACAACATAATTTTCTCTTTCAAATAATGCAGAATAGACTAGTTCATTAAAAAGCACCTCAGTGCTTCTGATTGCAGTAGTAATATCGATCCCAAGGCCCCACCCCCTACGCCTCCCCTGAACTCCTCCCGTGGCCCCAAAGCATTTCTAACAGAACTCTCAGCTGCCTGTGTCAGTGTGAGAACCAGATAGAGACTTACTCTTACTGTTGAGTTGAACTGAGGACAGACTGTGTGGTTCAGTGATGAACAGCTCACATATCCCCTCTCCCTTACCACACACCCCCATTATAATAGTTTGCACCAGAAAATATGGAGCACTTTACAACCATATGCTTTGCAAAGCCATTTTTTAAAGAACATATTTTGGTATAGAAGAGGAACTGCCTATAATTTGTAAGTCGGTTGCCACCCATTAGCTGAATCCAAAATAAAGATGAACATTTCATGACAGGCTTGCGAGGTTTCAGCAAGGCAGCGTTTTGATTTCTGGCTCTGTGTCCTTCCCATGAACATTTGTCACAGCTCATTTGGTAGCATGAAGGATTGAGCCTCCTTGGCACTGCCGTCTCATTTTTCTTTTCATTGTGACAAATGGTTGCTGAATTTTAAAACAATGGCATCTCCAAAGTGTGTATTCTAAAGTGAACTGAGCACTGCAATTTGCCTCATTAGTGCAAACTAAAGTGGGCAGACGCTGATTGATAAGCCCACCGGCAGGATGATGCTCCTGTTCGTACTCACGGGTCCTATATTTGAGAGCTGTGCCCTCAGGCAGGCCTGGCTGGCCCCAAAGGCAAAAGCATCCTCCACGCCCTGCCAACTGGCAGCCACATGGCACCTCCGCAGGCCTCAGTAGGCAGATGGAAATGGCCGCCCCACATGTTTTAAGGCTGCTCTTCTAGGAAGTAATGTCTGCTACACTGAAAGCCAATGCTAATTCCAACTCCTCCCCAGAGGGAGGAACTGGGTGGTGACCCTGGGTCCAGCTGAAAGTGTGGTTTCTACAAAGTGCTCCCCTGTCTCCTGTGTCCTCGGACTGAGATCGTGATGACTGAAATAGAAATATGTCATGAAGAAAGACAAAGTAGCTAAATAGATAGGAAAGCTGAGAAAGTACTGGAGGTAACACTCAACACTCCTTTGTTGACTGAAGATACTGGAAACACGGCTTCAGAGTATAAAATCCTACGCTGTTGCCTCTCTCCTGGTATACATTTCAGATCTCACCCGGGCCGGTGTGGCTCAGTTGGTTGAGCATCATTCCATGCACCAAAAAGTCAGTAGTTCAATTCCGAGTCTGGCTAATGCCCGGGCTTCAGGCTCAATCCCCAGTAGGAGGCTTACAGGAGGCAACTGATCTCTCTCTCTCTCTCTCTCTCTCTCTCTCTCTCTCTCTCTCTCTCTCTCTTTCTCTCTCTCTCTCTCTCTCTCTCTCTCTCTCTCTCTCTCTCAAAAAATCAGTAAGTACATATTTAAAAAGAAAGAATCTGAATGTACTGAATCTTTTAAATGACTTCTCTAAACAGTGATGTATTAGTAGTTTTTAAGGCAGCACATGATAATTTGATCAGGATAATAGCCAACATTTAATACCTGGATTTTTTTACTTGTATAGATTTAAACAGGCGAATTTGATAGTTATTAAAAATAAATATAAATAAATGGGTGGATATTGCAACACCAAGTAATCAGCACTCTAAAAAGAAATTCTACTTGTAAATGTTCACCCTTTTAAAGACTGGAAAGTCGGTGGTAAGGGTCTCTCAGTGTTTCCTAATGTAAGAGGTGTGCCCGGCAGAGTCAGGGCCCAGGGGATGAGGAGTGGCTCTCTTTGGCCTAGGGTTGCTTTGATGGGAATTACTGGTTTTGTTTTTGCTTGTGGTTTTTTGTGTTTGTTTTGTTTTGTGTTTTGGTTTGAGTAATATGCTCATTGTTTTGTTGGGTGGTTTTGTGGTTTTCTCGCTTGTTTGTGGAGAATTCAGGTATGGGCTCGCCACCCTAATGTGTGCTTCTTGTCTGGGCAGCACTTTGACATGCCTCATGATATCGCTGCCTCTGAAGACGGGACTGTGTACGTCGGAGATGCTCACACCAACACTGTGTGGAAGTTCATCACGACTGAAAGTACGGTTTTTGCAACATTTTGCTGCATATTTTCCCCTCAGTTTTATTGCTTAAAAAAACATGTGAAAAAATGCATTTCTTTCTCTTTTTATTGATAGGAGCGGGAAATCAAGGTATAAGTGGTAGTTGTTAAAATACCTATTTGGTATTCATTCCAGGAATTAAATTAAAATTTTTTTAAGTGGAAAGAGACTTTTTTTTTTCTGGCAGTTATTTTCCTGTTTCCACAGATATTCCACAGGAAATTCTTGATGCCTGAAGTAATGTCTGCTACACTGAAAGCCAATGTTAATTCCAACTCCTCTCCAGAGGGAGGGAGATGGCTTTGGCAAGGCAGATGGGCTGACTAGTTTTCACACAGGCATCACTCCCCAAGTGACTCTTCGGCTCTCTGTGGCTGCCGAGCACCTAGGAATGCCAGCACCAGTGTCAGACACACATCATTCCAAATAGGAGGCCCTCTGCATTTTTCCTTTAGGCTTCAGCTTACTCACAATTCCGCACTGCTATGTTTTCCTGTAGCTCAAAAGTATGTATGGGACAGAAGAGTTTCTCTGTCAGGATCAAGCAGGGTAGTATGGGGGGTAGGTTCTGATTGCAATTTGGATGTTATTTCTAATTCTTAAAAAAGTGTACTAACCTAGCTTCTGATATCAGACTAAAAAAACATAAGCTTTCTAAATTAAAGAGCACGAGATGCTTAGTAAGCCACAAACCTCAGTGTCCAGAAATCCTTTTAAAATATGGTAGGGTATAAACAGTAGGAGAAGATAGAATTAGGGAGAAGAACTGAGAATGATAAATTTGTGGTATCAGAGCTGCAACAGACAGCTTTAGGTAGAGAAATAATAAGGAAACATGGACTTAATGGAGACAGGAAATGCTAATTAAAACAGGGAAAAATGCAAATTATAACAAGGGGAAAAACAAGTGATAGCAAAGGAATTAGGTACCATACAGGTCTTGGTCCCCAAGTAGATTTGGTAACTGCTGTCTTCAGAATTATCCTTTGAGTAGCCTTTGCTGGTTTCGTAATAAATGCCCAGTTAGGGCTGAGTGTACTGAGGTGCCCAAGGACCGTTCCCCTCTAGCAGCAGCTTCCCAGTCCCCTTACAAGTGAGGCTCTCACCACCTGCTTTCTCAAGAGGAACCAGAAGGTGTGGGCAGACAGGAAAGCAAAGAGAGCCATCATATGTCTGAGCCCAGGTTTTTTTAGAATAAAGAAATAAAGTGGAACAGACTTTCAGAAACCTAGCCAATATCTCCATTTGGCAGGTAGGAATATGCTACTTGAACTCATTAAGATTCCAGTTTAGGCTCTTCCTACCATCGTCATGGTTAGTACTCAACAGATATGTATATCTGAGTCACTGGGGGAGGGTTTTTCAAAGTACACATGGTCGCACCCCACTTGAGATCAATAGAAAGATGAGGAATGATAATGTGTGCATTTTAGAAAGGCTTCCCTGGTGGTTTTGATGTATTTCCTGATTGAGAAGCACTGCAGCATAGCTTTCAGCTTCGAAACAGAAAAGCTCTCTGCAGAGTCCAGAATGTATCCAAATAACAAACCAGGAAAGCAGTACCTTTGGGACAATAACACTGTCATCAGGGCCAAACAAGTGTCTTTGTATCTGCATGCTAGGGTTTAACTAGTCACATCCATATATGTCAGCTAGAAGACTGATGGACATGGTAGGACTAGCTATCTCTCCCAGATGTCACATGAAAACAAAATGACCTGCTATTTTAGAAATCAAAAAGGAAAATCTCATTTTAAATGTGAAGACCTTAGAAATATTATTTCAACTTCTCTGGGAAATTTTATCCAGGATTCCTAGATCTGGCACCTAATTGGTGACTGGAATTAAACTCTTTTCTAATCTGAGAATGAATTTGATGAATTAAGGAAATATTTTTTACTGAGTGAAATTAATATCAAAATTAAGTTTTCCATTGCCCTTTTGGGGGTTATGATGCTGTCTCTTTGCTGTGTTACAGAAATGGAACATCGTTCAGTCAAGAAGGCTGGCATTGAGGTCCAGGAAACCAAAGGTTGGTCAGGTTCTTCTTTGACTGTGAATCCCAAGGCTATTTGTGTTGAATTATTTTATAGCTCTTAATTGCACTTGAAATAGTATTAAGCTAAAAAATAGAATCTGTTACATTATCAATAACTTCTGCTGTGTCCTGAACCTTTAAAACCTACACATTAGCATCACTTTTTCTAATAAATGGAAATAGTAATAATAAGTTCAAATTCACTCATTTCAGGTGATGAAAAGTGATTAAGAAATCTATTTTCAAAAATGGGCCAGAAACATTCAGGGAGGAAAAAAATAAATTAGTAATTTATAAGTATGTTAACCTCAGACAAGCAGAAAAATACTTTTTAAAATACTGGAAGAGGCTTTTTCCTGAAAGGCCCTAATCTAAAGGAGTGGAAAATACCTTTTGTGAGTTAATATTATAAGAGCCTGAGAAGATTAGCTACTCCCCAAGTTTCTATCTTAGTCAAATTTAGCCCCCCAGCATTTACTGAAAGCCATCTATGTGTAAGTCACTGTAATAGGTTTTAGGGAAATGAAACTGTGCCTGACTTACACCCTATAATGAGTGTGTGTGTGTGTGTGTGTGTGTGTGTGTGTGTGCATGTGTATGTATGTGTGTATGTGTACATACATATACATATATATTGATAAGCATAACATTGGTATATATTACCAAGACCAGATTTAGCTGCTGGTAAGCAACCACTTGGTTCGTATGGAACCCCTGTCAAGTTATTTTTCTCTCTTGCCTAGGATCAGTTTTTATTTGTACATTGTCTGCTATCTACGGGGTTTGGGCATTATTGTGTACAGTTAAGAACTCACTAGAGATGCTCCTAATGTTTAAGAGGCAAAGTGATTCCATTATTAGTTGCTTTACAAATGACTCACCTAAATATTCAGACTTGACCCTAGGTTTACTTGTTTTCCTTTCTCATGAAAGCAGGTGGAAAGAGATGAAAAGAACCAAGAACCAAGGGGGAGTTTAGGGAGTTTATGTAGGCAGATAAGAAAATGTAGCTGGCTCAAGGTTGAAAGGGGTAAGATAATATTATAAAATAAATAAGTAGCAATTGTTTGGCATTTGTAGTGATTCTACTTATATATCACTATTGAGTGGCATTCATACCGTACTCATAAAATGACAAAGTTCCCAGGCCCTTATATTTTTATCATTATATATAGAATTATTGATAAGTTCTGTTTGCTCTGGAATAAAGACATGTTGGGAATTATATTATTATCAATAGCTATCATTTATGGAGCACAAACAGTGGGCTATACAGAATTATCAAGTCATCCTTACACCAACAATGTGATCATTGCAATATCTCCATTTTATATATAAGGACTTGAAGATAAGAATTACTACTATGATAGTAAGTGGCAAAGCTAGGTTTTGACCAAAGTCTGTTTGGCACCAAAGCCTGGGCTCTTACCCATTAGTACTGTACCACTGAGGAGAGATGAATACTACCAATTGACCCACCGTAAATTCTTCCAAGAACTATAGTCAGAGAGGGCTGTAGATTACTCTGAACCCTCTGGTACTTCAAAGTGGCCTCAAACCATCTCTGTTTAAACAGGTCACACACACACTCTAGGTTGTACTGGCTGGCCTGTTTAGAACAGCCCAACCACACTGACCAGTGAGGGGTGAACTGTGCTCATCCCTGTGGTTCGTTTTGCCTCTCGGAGCGCCCACTGAGTCATCTGGATGGAAAACCTCCCGGGCCGTGGCAGAATGCAGCAGCAGTTCCAATAGTAGATTTTATTGAAGTGTCATGTCATGACAGTCCCATTTTCATAGTTAGGAATGTCCAAACTCAAATGAAGTTGTTCTTTTTTTTTTTTTTTTTGAACCCATATGACACTCATTAAAACTTAAAAAAGAAAAAGATTACTTTCTTATTTCAAAAAGGAATATAAATCATGCTGGATCTCCAGAGTTTGTCTTTTACCAAAATCCGGAAGCTAAACTTAAACCAATTCTTACAAGACAGAGGGAGAAACACCATCCCAAACTTAATAGACTTATTCATACATGTTAATTGTAAATTTCCAAATTCGAGTCAGCTTGGATGACACTCATCCCAACGGTGAGTGTTCGCCGGGCAGAGTTTCAGACCCCGCGTTGTTTTCATGGAGTTGTGGGGATAAAAAAAAGTGTGGTGATAAGAAACTCAGGAAAGGAATTTAAATTTTCAAATGACGTTACCAAGGATAAAAGAGATATGCCAGCGTCCCCCCAAAAGCATAGCCTTATCCCTCCTCTACTGCACAATAAAAGATGATGACACTCGGTGCCTCAGCGAGGGGTGAGGAATTTCAGAAATGCAGTGAATGTATCTTATATTTTAGCAAGTTTATTTCCTCATTCTCAGCACATGTTCTATGAATGCTAAACTGATTATTTTAGGCTGTCCCTTTATCCATAGCGTAGCCCAGTCCTAATCCTACCTTATGAAAGAACCTAGAGATGGTTGTATAGCCTCGCCATACTTAATGACAGGTAGAAATGGCTAATCAACGTCTGTTTACAGTCACCTTCAAAAAGAAAAACCTTTCTTCCAAGGCAACCAATTCTTGATTGCCAACCTGTAACTTTGGCCTATGTATATTTTTAAATCCTGTTGTATTTTATATATTTTCCTGCTTCAATATAGAATAAGCTTGAATATTGAACAACTTATATACTTCTTCTACAGTAATATGAAGACAAAACAGTGATTAGGAAGAGTACAAGTCACATTTATATTCCTCATAGAAACTGAGACTTAGAAAGGTTAAATTTGAACCATCTAGATTTATGAACCAATCCTTTTCCTTCTCTCCACTGAAGTTTCGAGAGCCACTTCTTTTGACAAAAGAAGAGAAATAATGGTTTCCTCTTAACCGTCGTGCAGGGAAGGAAATAGGACTATGACAGGCCATCTGTAAGACAGTGGTAATAATAGTGCCTACTCATAGGCTTGGTGTGATGATTAAATGAGAACAATGCCTGATACCTCTTTAAGGGCTCAATAGGTACCAATGAGACATGAAGGAGGCTGGCTCAGAACATTTAAGCAAAAGGCTGGGACCTGCCATTTGTGAAAATCAAAAATTGTGTTTACAGTATCTTAACTAATTTGAGAAATGCTTTCTTGGAAAAGTGTCCAGTTATCTACTAAGCTGTGTCTACATATGTTAAACATTCACCAAAGGTTTTCCTGACAGTATTAAACAACCTATCCCTGCCATTTTATCAAAATGTCCATAAGGCCATATTGATTCATTCTGATTCATAGTTTAGAAGGGCATCACAAGAAATTGAAGTTCCAGAAACTGTGGGTGTTTTGGCAAACATGATTATATCTTCTAGACTTGGCACAGTAGGGTTTTTATTCCAGCATACATCTGGGCCCCTTGAGGGCAAGAGTGTCTCAAGGCTCAAGTCACTTTTAAATCACTAGTTATTGGGATCCCTTCATCAGCTTACATAGTGTCATTGTATCAATTTCCCACATAGTACTGTAAGTAGTCTGATATCTGCCTAAAATCTGCCAATATCACAAAATAATGGTATGTTCTTTTCATCAGCCTCAAAAGGATATACAGTGCATGTGTGTGCACTTACAGTTTGCTGGGAACTGTAAAAAAGAGCCCGAAAAGGACACACTTCCTCTCCCAAGTTTTAATCCTAGAATAAATGTGTGCATACAATGTACAAATAATTCATTGAACATGAGAGATTTGTAAAGATATAAGGACACGGAATCTTATTAAACAACATCTTTGTGGTAACATTTGCACCCAGCGGCTTTATAAAGAGGGTGTATTACATCGCAGTTTCAGATGAGGTTGCTCGGGCCCAGATCATTTAAGTAACTTGCCCAAAGTTTCACAGCCAGTTGCATAGGCACCAGGGATCAGAGGCCCGATCCTCTTGACTCCAGCCTGCACACCAATTCCATCCCGGACACCACACTGCCTGTTCATTTTATCTTTAAGAAGATGCAAAAGGGGGGTATTTTTTGTGTGGAATTACAGCTAAGAGGAAATAAAACAGAACAACAACAAAAAACAATTTAAAGGTGAAAAACCATTCAGTGGGTATTACTCATCACAATACCACAATACGTGCTGCCAGCTTCACAGATTCAGACAATGAAGCATGAACAGCAAGTTCTTTGTGAGCAGTTGTTGATTTGCCTGGGTAGGGGTGGTGGGAGGGTTCTGGAATCTTTGGGTCAGTTGAATATTGTGAACTCTTCTCTCCCTGAAGAATCCGAGGCAGTTGTTGACACCAAAATGGAGAACAATCCCGCCTCCTCAGAATTGCAGAAGCTGCAAGAGAAACAGAAACTGATCAAAGAGCCAGACTCCGGAGTGCCTGTTGTTCTCATTACAACCCTCCTGGTTATTCCGGTGGTTGTCCTGCTGGCCATTGCCATGTTTATTCGGTGGAAAAAATCAAGGGCCTTTGGAGGCAAGTAAAATGAGCCCCTTAAACTTGGAGCCTACTTTTGAAAGAGTGTTTGGCCTTATTATTCTTAAAGTTCCATTGTGACTTTTTTCAGTGTTTTTCTTTAAGTGTTCTCTGCCTTTTTTGACATTATTGTATGTTCCAAATATTGTCTATAGCTAGTATCACAGTAGAAAATGTATCTGGAGCCTCAGAAATTTGGATATTTGGATGGTTAGATTAAAATATAACCTTTAGTATTGCTTTTTAGCAACTGGCTTAAGCCCAATGGATGTATGCTGTATAGCAAGTGCAGTTAGGGTAAATTAGCTGCAGGGTCCAGACAAAGGAGACCCCTGCTGTTAGGAACAGGCTCAGTTCTCAAAACAGTGGGGCCAATTTTGGGGGAGTTGTATTTCTCCCCACCTGCTGGTCCTGGCTCTTGCTCTTAGCTCCTTGACCTTGGGCAAGTTATGTAATATCTCTCAGCCACAGTTTCCTCATTTGTAAAGTTGGAATAAAAAACTTAATTAGGTTGTGTGAGGAGTAAATGAAATTATATATAGACAGCATTTATCTCAGTACCTGGTACCTAGTAAGTGCTTTTTATTAAGAAATAACAAAGTAAAAAAAGTCATAAGAAGTCAAAAAAGATACTTGTCTTAAACCTCAGCTATTTCAGGAAAACAACTATTTCTATAACAAACTATCTGGTAGTTTTTAAATAATCATAAAATAAGCTATCAGTCCCCTTTCCTGCCTGTACAAGGAGGTTACAAAACTGGAGTCAGTATTTTATCAAATTGTTATCTAGTACAGAACCCAGGAGCTGAGTGCCTTTTAGGACATCCAAACAAACAATTCTGCCTGTGGTTCTCACATCTCAGAAGTAGTCCCTTGGCTGGGTCCCCAGGCCTAAGGCAAGAACCTACAGCTCCATCTGGAAAGGAGTCCATGGACTGGGGTGGGAGGCAGCGTTTAATCAAGAGACAGCATCTGACTCTATTTCAGGCCAGAGCGGCCATGGCAGGAATTCAGTGCCCACAGCAAGGCCCTGACACAGAAACAAAAACCAGAGGATTCAGTTTAATAGGTGGCAAAAGGGAGTCTTTCTAGTACTTACTTTTACTCTGCATAGGCAGTTGGTAAAGCCCTGCACAAAAACAGTTAACTCTTGCCCCAAAAAACACTTCTGTTAAGCCCCTCTTATGGGTAGGGAACTCGGTCAGCAGGGGCAAAGATAAAGAAACTTGGTCATTGCCTTCATGGAGTTAGGTGGTAGCTTTAAATGAACAAGAATCTGGCTAAGTTGTCTTGTTTATTGGTGTATCCCCAGGACAAATAACAGTTTCTGGCACTAGGGCTTTAACAAATAATTGTTGGAGAAATAAATAGAGCTTACAGAATAGATGATACACAAAAGTAAAGAAAAGATGACACATGAAATGGATTAGCAAGGGTGTTAAGTGTAATAATTATCAGGAGTATCGGGTGCATGTGGGGACTGGGCAGGTAGCAGTACTATCGATAAGCAAACTATCCTGGATGAAGGAATACCGGAGAGTCAGGGAAGTCTGGCCTCCCCTCCATGGCATGGTCACAGAATGCTGAGTCCACACAGCCGTGTTGGGAAGGCAGAGACCCAGCTCGAACCATAGGAAATTACTGTTGTGCAATCACGTTTTCTTCAGTAAAAATTGCAGTTTTAATTGCACATTTAATTCTGAAAGGAAATCAACTTCACATTTTATCAACATTTGTTCTTGATCTTATTCACTCTGTGAGGGTTTTAGAAACCCTCATAACGGACCCCCTGTTTATTCAGCATAGCCTTATTGTGTATTGGCCCCATATCAGACACTGTAGTAGGCTCAGGGGGTGGAAAACCAGCTAAAGGCTGTCCTGCACCCGTGTAGAACTTACAGTCCAGTGTGTTGGCTTTCTAACAGTCTTACTAGATTCTTCTTCCATTTTTCCCTAGTCCCCTCCCCACCCACTATGCTACCTCTCCTCTCTTATCTGCCTGCTAGCTTTCTTCACAATGCTGCCTCCATCGCTGGCTAGAGATTTCATAGGAGAACCGCACGCCTCGCTTCCCTGGCACAGCTCTCACAGAGGTGGAAGCCAAGGTAGACAGTGCAGGGAGGTACACAGAAACAGAAAAATGGAGTCCAGCTGGCATTCTGCTTCCCCAGAAAGAAAGGAAGTTGATCTCTGATGGAGATGGGCAGCCCCCTGGGGAACACGTGGGTCACTCACCTGATTGGAAATGCTCAGGGTTCCCGCTCCTCTGCTTTCACTTTGGTCATATAAAGGGGGAATGATGTACATGGGCCCCAAGCTTTCTCAAGCAGGGCATGTACTATTCTTCAAAAAGAGACTAAAGCCTAAGACAAATATTTAATGAAAACTTCCTGATTTTTACGAACTACTGGTAATTTAATTTTGTCCCCATGGAAAGTCATATTTATTTAAGCACTTAGTGTATACACCAGGCACTGTTCTAAGTACGTTACGTGCAGTGTGCCTCCAATCTTTACAGGTGGGTAGAGAGTGTCATTGACCCCTCTTTCCTCAGGAGAAATGAAGCTCAGAGAAGTAATGTATTGAGATTGCACAGCCTGTGAGAGAGCAGGCAGGCGTCGAACCCCACTGTGGCCCTTTGCGCATCATGACGCTATATTACCTTTTCCCCTTTGGAATTGCATACAGGCCAGAGCCAGACCTTGTTAATTATTTATGAATTCTTGAATTTATACTGAAAGTTGAGCCCATATTGAGGAGGGTGATTGCAGGGCTCCTTTTGAAATGTGCCATCTTTTTCTAGCAGATTCTGAACATAAACTCGAGTCAAGTTCAGGAAGAGTGCTGGGAAAACTTAGAGGTATGCCCGTGACCTTTTAAAATCCTTCACATTTGGTTCAAAGTCAGCAAGCTCATGTCTCTTAAAGAGCAAGGAGATAATTTGTATTTACTCTCTGGAAATGAAACCTCTGTGTGCAGCGTAGCATCTCCCAGCTCTGAATGCAGAAAGCAAACTAGAAACCTACGTGTGTGGCTCTGGCGGTGAATTTCCCAGTCTCCTTTTCTGCCTTGCCATTCTGTATTATCTAATTCTCCTCCCGTGCCTTTTATCTGATTTCGTCTTCAGTAAATTTTCTCTCACGCTGTGGGCACATCGGTGCCTGTCATCAGAAGATGACCTTTCCATAAACTCACTGAAACGGGGAGCTGCTTGTGGGATGCCAGTTCCCCAGAGCCTAGAAAGTACAGGAGGTGAAAAGTGAATCTGAAACAATCCTGCGGAAACACACAGTCCCGCGGAGCTTTGTTTTTGCCTTCTGTATTTCAATAACTGTGTGTGGTCCCCATCTGACTTTGTAGGATAAGTGTCTCTGTATGTCCATCTTTTTTTTTTGTCTCTCTTTTGCTAATATCTACCCTTTCCCATCCCCAACTTCCAACTGTACCATGTAAGACCATACAGAGAAACTGTGAGTCATTTGTGTGACCTTCATCTCAATTCTATGTTATTTGCTTCCTTCAGGGAAGGGAAGTGGAGGCTTGAACCTTGGAAATTTCTTTGCGAGCCGTAAAGGCTACAGTCGAAAAGGGTTTGACCGCCTGAGCACCGAGGGCAGTGACCAAGAGAAAGATGAAGATGACGGGAGTGAATCGGAAGAGGAGTATTCGGCGCCGCTGCCCCCACCCGCACTGCCTTCCTCCTGAACGCCCCCGGCTTTGGGCCGGTTGAGGCGATGTACCAAGAATGTCAGATTCTTTTCCCTCTAGCACGTTAAGAGTTTTGTGTGTTTAATTGTAAACTGTACCAGTCTGTGCAGGACTGTACACATTTTATTTACTTCATTTGGGTTTAGTTGGCCTCTGTTTCTAGTTGAGGAGTTTCCTAAAAGTACATAACAGTGCCATGGTCTTTCTATATGGACATAGAATAGAGAAACAGGCCTCTTCTTCCATCACACTACTAATTTATGATGGGAGGCTTGCTCATTTTCCTTTTTGAGACTTTTCTGTAGATGTAAATAAGCCCACTCTGCTTGAACACAGTATTTTCCCAATAGCGCTTCCATTGCCAATGTCTTTCTTTGGTGCCTTTCCTGTTCAGCATTCTCAGCCTGATGACAAAGCTGCTAAATCTCCTATTTTTTTAAAGTCACTAGCATTATATTGCAACAAGGGAAAGAAAAAAGTCTCTATTTAAATTCGTTTTTTAAATTCTCTTCTTCAGTTGGTGTGTTTTGGGGATGTCTTATTTTTAGATGGTTCCACTGTTAGAACACTATTTTCAGAATGTAACTTGTGTAATAAAGTGTTTTCAGAGCATTAGCTGTCAGAGTGTATTTTGCAGTGTTTGCATATTTCAGAGTTTATATACAACTTTTGTGTAAATTACACAAATCACAGATATCGTGAAACCTTCTCAAAGTCTTCAGGCCAAAGAAACGTATTAAAATTAAAGATATTTTGTTATATAGCCACTATAAACTAAAAGCCAGCCTAACAGTTTACATACATGTGTAAAACCAGGCTGTTTTTAAAATCCAAAGAGAGCTTTTGCCTATCAATCAGATTCGTAGTAATATTCCTTTGTTAAAGTGACTACAAATTAATTTTAAAAACATGTTTTTCATGTCTCAGCAATGCGATTTAGTAAGTAGCTGATGATTGTTTTTTTTAAAAATAACAAGACTGTAGAACTTATTAATTCAGGCATTATAGTAGTTGGGATATTAGTGATTTAATTGACTAGACCAGTGATTTTCAACCTTTTTCATCGCATGGCATACATAAGCTAATTACTAAAATTGTGCAGCATACCAAAAAATACATGTTTTGCCCATCTGACAAAAAGGTAGGTTTAATTTTTATTCATTCACACCAGTCAGCTATTGTGTTGGCTATTACCAGTTTTTTACTTGACAATATGAGGGGAAGAAAGGTCTGTGGCCCTGAGTCAACAGTCAGTTATTGAGTGTTTTAAAAATTCTTGCAGCATACCCACAGCACACCGGTTGAAAATTGCTGGACTGAACTAATCATGAAGATAATTCATGCTATTTTGTAAAATATATAACTTTCACCTATATTCATTAGAAAATCTAACTTAACATAGATTTACTTTCTTCATAATTAACACCAAAGAGGACCTGATTGAAATTATCACTTACCATATGTTTACTTCCCCTTATTAAAATGTAACTTGGGTGCCCTCCCCAAGTAGAAACTTCCTTTTTTTAAATCCCTGTGATCTTCCTTCTCACAAAAAAAAAAACACATTTGTCCTCACTGACCGTTCCTTTATGCCCTTCACCGCATCAGTGGTAATTATAGTGATGAATTTCTAATTCTGTCCTCTCGCCTTCATTAGCGGGCATTCTTCTGCGAAAGCCTGAGAGTCTTGCTGACTCGCAGCCCAAACAGCATCTACTCAGCAGCATAAAATGTTCCCCTCATTTTATCTGTAACCAATGTAGCACGCTCCCCAAACTCATGGTGCAGATATGGTCAAATACCTTTTGTTTTCCCAGCTAATGCTCAAGTCTTTACCTTTATTACTGGCAGAAAGTTGATTACCAGCCTTTCCATGGTAGGCTTCCCCACCTTTCCTTCTCTTTGAGTTGCCAAAAAAAATTCCGGGTCACAGGAGGAGGACGTAGGGCATGGAATTAGCTGAGTTGCAGATACCACAAGTGCATGTTCTAGTTCAGTTTGTCCACACTGCAATTGCACTTGCTGCCTCTCTATCACTGTTGAAGATTGTTCTGAAAACTCCTAAGAAAGCTGTTGCTCCTCTGCTGCCGGGAAAGTGCCTCAATTCAGATTGCCCTGCCAGAGCCCTATCCTTGGCCTCTGAGGGCCAACGTTTGTTGTGTTTTAAAATATATTTTTTATTATTTTGTTGATTTTTTTACAGAGAGGAAGGAAGAGGGATAGAGAGTTAGAAACATCAGATAGAGAGTTAGAAACATCAGCTGCCTCCTGCACACCCACTTCTGGGGATGTGCTGGCAACCAAAGGTACATGCCCTGGACCATAATTGAACCTAGGACCCTTTAGTCCGCAGGCCAACGCTCTATCCACTGAGCCAAACCCGTCAGGGCTGAGGGCCAAAGTTTTCAGTGCTGGGCACCTTGAGGGCTGACAGGCCCAGGAGTGCTGGATCAGGGCAGACCCCCATACCTGTGACTCAGACACAGAACCATCACCTGCCTTCCCTCCCTATAACCCACCTTAGAGATCAGGAGTTTTTCCTCTTAAACCCTCAAATCTCACAGAGTTCAATTAGCCCTTCTTCTTTTTTTAATTGTAAGAATATAACATCACATCTACCCTGGACAAAATTTTAAGTGTTCAATAACAGTATTGCTACCTTGGGCACACCATTGTATGGCAGATTTCTAGAACTTATTCATCTTGCATAACTTTATACCTATCTAATAGCAACCCCTCCATTTCTCCTCCCTCTTTTGTAAGTGAAATCATTTGGAATTTCTTCTATGAATGGCTTATTTCACTTATGATGTATTCCAGGTTCATTTATGTTGTCTTATATGGCAGGATTTTATTCTTTTTTTTAAAGGCTGAATAGTATTCCATTATATGTTTACTAGAGGCCCAGTGCACAAATTTGTGCATGGGCGGGTTCCTGCAGGCCCATCCCCCATTGGGGCAGATCGGGGCCGGGCCTGTCAGGAGGAGGAGACAGCAGGAGGTTTGCTGGCTGGCCCATCCTGATCGGAGCCAGGCCCGCAGGGGGAGGGACTGAGGGCAATTGACAAGAGGGCCTCAACCCCGACTGGGGTGGGAGGGGGTCAATTGGGGGAAGGGCCACAGGGAGGTTGGCTGGCCCGCCCCATCCCCCCACCGCACGGTTTGCTTGCAGCATACCAACCAGACATTCTGGTGTTCCCATCACTGTGTTTTTATATATTTAGAATGGAGGCCTGGTGCATGAAATTTGTGCACAGGGGGGGAGGGGGTGTCCCTTAGCCCAGCCTGCATCCTCTCCAATCTAGGACCCATTGAGCGATGTCCAACCGCCTGGACATCCCTCTCACAATCCAGAACTGCTGACTCCAAACTGCTCATCTGCCTGCCTTCCTGATTGCCCCTAACCACTTCTGCCTGCCAGCCTGATCACCCCCTAATCACTACCCTGCCAGCCTGACTGGTGACTGACTGCTCCCTTGCCAGCCTGTTTGCCTCCAACTTCCCTCCTCTGCCAGCCTGGTCACCCTTAACTGCCCTCCCCTGCAGGCTTGATCGCCCCCAAATGCCCTCGCAGGCCTGGCCCTCCCAACTGCCCTCCCCTGTTGGCCTGATCACATACAACTGCCCTCCCTTGCAGGCCTGGTCCCTCCCAACTACCCTCCTCTGCTGCCCTGATTGCCCACAACTGCCCTCCCTTGCAGGGCCTGGAACCTCCCAATGGCCCTCCTCTGCTGGCCATCTTGTGGTGGCCATCTTGTGTCCACATGGGGGCAGCCCTCTTGTGTATTGGAGTGATGGTCAATCTGCAAATTACTCTTTTATTAGGATAGAGGCCTAGTGCATGGGTGGGGGCCAGCCCTGAAGAGTGTCCCAGATCAGGGTGGGGCTTCCCTTGGGGTGAGGGGTGGCCTGGGCGATGGGCCTGTGGAGATTTGCAGGCCAGCCATGCCCCCTGACGACCCAAGTGGTGGCCCTGGGATATGGGATTAATCTATGTCTACAATTGAAACTTTGTAGCCTGGAGTGAAGACAAGCCTTTTGCTCACTCCATGGCGGCAGCCATTTCTGTTTGAAACTTTGTAGCCTTGAGTGGAGGCCTAGGCCTGCAATGGCAGGATGAAAGCTTGGCTTCCTCTGTTGCCAGGGAAACCCAAGATTCTGTTCTCTCCAGCTCAGTGGCTGCCGCCATTTCTGTATCTTTTAAAATTGAAACTTTGTAACATTGAGTGGAGGCCTGGCAGGCAGAAAGCTTGGCTTCCTCTGTTGCCGGGGAAACCCAAGCCTTCCTCCTGCTCTCAGTGGTGGCAGCCATCTTGGTTGGGGTTTATTTCCATAATCTGCTCCTGATTGGCTGGTGGGTATGGCTATGGGTGTGGTTTGTGGGTGTGGTGAAGGTATAGTCAAATTTGCATATTACTCTTTTATTAGATAGGATACACACACACACACACACACACACACACACACACACACACACACACATACTAGGGGCCTAATGCATGAATATGTGCACCTTGAAAGGAACTGTGGGCCATGAAGCTGCAGTGGGCACAGGGGTGGGTCTCGGTCCATCCTCTGTGTCCCCACCCAACTCCCACCACCACAGCATGCATCCAGTGACAGCGCAGAGCAATTGGGACCAGTACCAGCAGCAGGTGTGAGTGGCGGCTGCCAGCCCCAATCACCCCTCAGGAGCAGGGGGAAATGGAGAAGCCTTGAGGGGCGATTGGCGCTGGCAGCCACTGCTCACATCCACTGAGGGCACCAAGTGATCAGGGTCATCGCCAGACTCCAGCAGAGGGTGTGAGCAGCAGCTTCAGTGCTGGCAGCAGGTGCAAGAACCTGGTAGGATCACAGTGCATGGAAGCAAGAAATTTTCAGTAACCACCAGAGGCTCGCCTCAATCCCAGTGACCAACAACCTGCCTTGGTCTGATGCTCCTGCTCACCCACTCTGCCATCCCACATGGCCAATGCCCGCCATGTTCCACGCATGCCCCAGGCGGTCAGTGCACATCATAATGACTGGTTGTTTGGTTGTTCCCCCATTCAGTCTATTTGCGTATTAGGGTTTTATATATAGATAGATAATAATTGTCTGATAGGATTTGATTCTGATATTTGAAATAAGCTGCTTGATGAGTATTATATTGCACTCCGTGGACTGGTGCACAAATTTGTACACCAGAGGGGTTCCTCAGCTTGGCCTGTGAGGTTGGCCCAAAACTGACTCTCTGCCATCCCCCAAGGGTTCCCAGGGGTAAAGACCAGGATAAGACACCCTCTGGTGCACAATCAGGGCAAGGAGGGATGTGGGAAGTTGGCCAGCCAAGGAGGGACCACGGGAGGGCTCCAGCCCATCTCACTCAATCCCGATTGGCCAGACCCCAGCAGCAAACAGCAAGCTCACCTATGGTCAGAGCATCTTTCCCCCTGGTGGTCAATGCATATCATAACAACTGGATGACCGGTCAACTACCCCCTCATGGTCAGTGCACATCACAGCACTGGTCAATCGGTTGACTGCCTACCCCCTGTGGTCAGTACATGTCATAGTGAGCAGTTAAGCAGCCTTAGCATTCATTAGCTTTGGTTGCTTGAATGGATGACAGGAGGACTAGACACTTAGCATATTAGGCTTTTATTACATAGGATATCTATATTTATTTCTATCTAGATATATAGGGGTTGGCAAGAATAGGGTTACAGTTGTACTACAAATAAAATAATACTATAATTTATATATATAAAAGGCAAATATGCAAAGTGTTCCCTTGGGAGTTCGACCAGGAGACTAGGAGTTCAATCACTTGCTATGTTGTGCAGTGACCACCAGGGGACGGTCAGCAGCCAGCAGTCAGGAAAGGGAGGCCTGGGCTGGCAGCCAGAAGGTCCCGATCGGCCCTGATCACCAGCCAGGTCTGAGGACCCTAGCCACGCATGAATTTCATGCACCAGGCCTCTAGTTAATAAATAAAAGAAGAATAAACTGTTTCATGTATTCACAACTGTAAATCTACTTTGCCTAGTAAAAGTTTTAAAAAGTCCTTTATTTAACAAGACAAAGAAAATAAGTTATACTTTTAATATATGGACTAATTCAAAGTAGTCCAAATTGTTAGGAAATGGTGTTATTCTTTAGATATATTGGATTAAAGACCTTTATCATATATTTGATTTTCAAATATTTTACCCCAACATGCGGGTTATCTTTTGATTCTCTCAACTTTGTCTTTCAAAGGAAAGTTTTAATTTTTGATGGAGTAAATTTATTCTATTTACAAACAGTCTTAAGATTCACAGAAATCTTTAAGAATTTCAGTAAGGCCCTGAAGTTTCTGTTTCAATTTATAAAAGAGATGAACAGCAAGGAGACTTCATTACCCAGAAGCCTGCTTACCATTTCAGATTCATCTCACCCCTACCAAACTCTCCCCACTATCTGCACTCCAAGAACACATTAAATTTCCTTCTCAAACGGCCATGCCCTTACTGCCCTCCCAGCTTCTAAACATGTTTCCAGCTGCCTAGACAGACTTCCCCAATCAAAACACTACTCTCATTGAGTTGTATTTGTCTAAAACAGGGGTAGGAGGTGGGGGAGAGCGGGAGAGTGGGAGAGAGAGAGTGAGAGAGAGAGAGAGAGATTTATTGGCTCACTGACTCATAAAAATTCTAGAGTAAGAAGAACAAGGGACACAAAGGATAATGTGTGCTTTATATGGTATAGACATTTTCCTCCATGTTGGTTTCATTCTCTATAATGTTCTATGTGATATGAAAAATGCCTTTGGTAGGTGTCTGCAAATTTGAGACTCCCCTACTTCTCTACACATCTATATCAATCCCCCTTCCCCCGCAAAGGATTCAGACACAGGAACAACTGGGGTTTTTTTGGTGTGTATTTTTTTCAGAAATGACAATGGATTTGAAAAGATTTGCCTACTAGCCCATCTTGCAGTTCACTCTTTCAGTAGTGAGGAAAGCTTTCCTTGGACCCTCTAAGAAAAATTTCCCTCACATGCATCACATGGTCATTTCTGAGCTAATCCTCAGTGACATAATGGGATTATTTTAGACCACTCAGATCCATGCATGAAGTTTGAGTGGGATTAACTTTTCCTCAGTTTCATGGCTCCAAAAGAAAAGTGCTTGACTTGTAAACAAATTTGGATAGGAAGCAAAGATAGAAAATGCTTGCTGAGTAGGCAACCAGCAATCAACTACAGGCTGGCTACAGTGCCTGTTTAGAGAATAAAATTCATTTATCAACAGATGCCTGCTAAGCTCCCAAACCTCAAATAGCTCCCTATCTAGAGGAGAAAGAAAGCATAAATTCATTGTGTTAAGTTCAGTGATGGAAGCAGAGCCAGGCACCTACAAAGTTTAGGTGAAGGATCTTTGAAGGTAAATGTTAAAGTTCAAGAAGGCATTAGATAGAAAAAAAATTAAATAGCAGTTGTTGGAACAGGAAACTTCTCTTTGCATAGTTCTCTGTTAGCTTTTTTAGTCACCCAAAGCCTTTCTGAAAACCAAGCATTGCATAGTTTTCTCAATACAGGGTTGATACTCTCCCAATGAGAATATAATTCCAAAGTAACAATACAAATCTAATAAGGTTCCAAAAAGCAAAGGTTCTGTGTGACAGTTGAAAGTATATTCTGAAACAAAAGCTGAATATATTGCATTAGTACCTAAATGAGTGGGCTAACAAAAATCTGAATCCCAGATCCAAGTTTAGAAAGCATTTTAGTGTTACTTTCACATTTGTATATGTAAATATTTAAACTTTCTTTTCCATAAAATACTGTTTCATTATTTAGATAGAATACCTAGGTGCAGTATAAGTGACTAAGTAGATGACAGATCAATAGTGGTTAGACCTATGGTCAGCAAACTGCGGCTTGCGAGCCACATGTGGCTCTTTGGCCCCTTGAATGTGGCTCTTCCACAAAATATCACGGCCTGGGAGAGTCTGTTTTGAAGAAGTGGCGTTAGAAAATGTTTACGTTTCAAAAATTTGGCTCTCAAAAGAAATTTCAATCGTCGCACTGTTGACATTTGGCTCTGCAGACTAATGAGTGGCGACCTCTGGGTGAGACAGACTGGCGGTGACAGCAGGTCAGAGTGGAGAAGAGATGGAGGGCAGGAGAGATGAAAGAGCCATCCACATGCATGGATTCCTCATAAAAATTTCTGCAGGGTAGTTATTACCAGTGCAGGGTATGGCTGACATCTGGTGGTAAAACTCAGTAAAAAAAATGTGTGTGGATTTGTGCCCTCATTAAAGAGGTGCTATTCAGTGAATCATGGCTCTGTTTTCAAGAAGAGTAATTTAAAATGCTTCTAGTCATGCAATGTTTATGTCTGCATCCTGCCAAGCATCCAGACCCTTGAAAATATCTGGAATGTCAGGTTTCACACCGACACCAACAGTATCTATGTCCTCTTTGCTAAGAGTCACTGTTCTCTACCCAGAGACCAAAACATCATAAAATTGTTTGGCTGTTTTTTATACGAGCACTTCAAGAGGCAAAAATAACATACATGATGTCATTCAAAATCATTTGCATATTTTGTTAATCTAGTGCCATTTCAAGAGGTAAGCATATATTAAAATTAGATTCAGCTTTCGAAAAAAAGAAAAGTTGGGTGAGTATTGTTGAACAGAATGGAGGCGGGAGCTCGGTGAGCAGCCCAGCAGCAACTACCACGTGCAAGTGAATCTCTGTCCATGGGGGGCAGGTGGGTACCCTCACTCCCATGCCTGCTGGGGATTGTATGGTCTTGAACATGGAAATCAGCCAGATGATCAAATGCCAGAGGGAAGAGATGTGAAGATAGCTATGGGAAAAATTAAATTCCGGTGAGGGAAGAACAGAAAACATTGGGGTTTCTGGTGCTTTCCTGCCCCCAATGACTACTGTCTTCTCCAATTACACATGACCTCCAGTCATTTATCATAGTGGGAATAAAACTCTACCACTAGAGCCAAACACAGCTTCCTCTTTAGAGAGAACTGAAATGGCATATTGCTTCAATAAAGCTCTGTATCCCAATGACCTAGATAATTTAGGTATCTTAGTAAAATTATGTACAATGCTAAGACTTTTAGGTGCATTGACAGGAATTCAAAGGAAAGTTCATAACTAAAGGTTAATAACTTCAACTTTGTGAGGTAGAATAAAAAATGTTCCAAAGAAATTCTGATTCTTATATAAAAGGTGAATATGCAAAGAAAAAAGGAATTCTCCTCTCTGCAGTTTTCATATTGCAAATTGAGGTTAAAATAGAAAAGTGATATTGGATTAACCTCAGAAATTCTATATAAATTGTACTGGATTGTGAATTCCTTAGAAAAGCCAAAGTACTCTGTGATTACAAAATAATAAGTTACTAATGTTTTGCCTCTTTCAGTTTCCACTGACAAATGAGAATGAGATTCTTGAAAACTTGCCTGCGTTATTTGTAGTCCTTAAACGTGGTGTTAGCATCAGCTATATCCATCAAACCGGGGAAAGGGGAAGAATGCTGCCATCATTCACAAAGCTGGGAAACCTGCTTCAGCATCTGTTTGCTCTGCCAGATAATATAAATAATGCCCTAGATTATGTTTAATCAATCACCAGATGCTCTGGATCGCTGCCTCAGCAGTGAGGAACAAGAAGTGTGGCAGGTCAATGGCAAGTGCAGATCTCTGCAGCAGAGAATGCCTTGGCTGCCCCAAAGGGCACAGATTAATTCAAGTTTTATTTTGGGAAGTCTGAATTGCGCATAAATGAATGCTGATTTCTTATCTTCTGAACTCTAGACTCTTATATCCAAATGTCTACTCCACAGATCCACTTGAATGTATAAAAAGCATCTCAAAAATCAACATGTTCAAAACTGAACTCTTTTCTTCAAACCTGCTCCTCCTAGTCTTCCTCATCTCAGTTACCATCAATTCCATCCTTCCAGTTATGTAAGTCTAGTCATGGTAAAAGACCTGTACTCAGAAAACTACAGGACGTTGAAAAAGAGATATAGGAAGACATAAACAAATGAAAAAATATACATGTTCATGGATTGGTAGAATCATCATTAAAATGCCCACACTACAAAAAGCACTCTATAGATTCAATGCAATTTCCATTAAAATACCAATGGCATGTTTCACAGTCCTAGAACAAACTCTTCAAAAATTCATCTGGAATAATAAAAAAAAAAGACCCCTGAATAGCTGCAGCAATCCTGAGAAAGAACAAAGTTGGAGGAATCACAATACTAGATATCAAGCTATAATACAAAGCCACTGTTCTCAAAACTTCCTGGTACTGGCATAAGAACAGACATATAGACCAATGGGACAGAACAAAAAACCCAGAAATTGGCCCAAGCCATTATGCTCAATTAATATTTGACAAAGGAGACAAGAGCATACAATGGAGTTAAGATAGTCTCTTCAATAAATGGTGTTGGGAAAATTGGACAGATACATTAAAAAAATAAAACACCAACTTACACCATACACAAAAATAAACTCAAAATGGACAGAGGACTTACACATAAGATGGGAAACCATAAAAATCTTAGAAGAATTCATAGGCAGCAAAATATCAGACATATGTCGTAGCAATATCTTTACAAATATAGCTCCTAGGACAATGAAACAAATGGGACTACATTAAAATAAAAAGTGTCTGCACAGCAAAAGAAACCATCAACAAAACAAGAAAGCCCACTACATGGGATAACATATTTGCCAATGTTATCTCCGATAAGGGTTTAATCTTCAAAATTTACAGAAGATTGTAACTCATACAACTTAACAAAAGGAAGATAAACAATTCGATCATAAGATGGGCAAAAGGTTCTAAATAGACACTTTTTGAAAGAGGATATACAGAAGGCCAAGAGACATATGAAAACATGCTCAAAGTCACTAGTTATCTGAGAGATGCAAATCAAAATGACAATGAGGTACCATGTCACACCTGTCAGAATGGCTATCATCAACAAATCAACGAATGACAAGTGCTGGCGAGCATGTGGAAAAAAGGAACCCTCGTGCACTGTTGGCAGGAATGCAGACTGGTACAGCCACTGTGGAAAACAGTATGGAGTTTCCTCAAAAAATTCAAAGTGGAACTCCCATTTGACCCAGTGATCCCACTTCTAGGAATATATCACCAGAAATCAGAAAGAATATAGGCACCCCTATGTTCATAGCAGCACAATTTACAATAAGATTTGGAAACAGCCTAAGTGCCCATCAGCAGATGAGTGGATTAAAAAACTGTGGTACATCTACACAATGGAATACTATGCTGCTGTAAAAAAGAAGGAACTCTTACCATTTGCAACAGCATGGATGAACTTGGGAGAGCATTATGCTAAACAAACTAAGCCAGTAGGAGAAAGATAAATATCACATGGTGTCACTTATTTGTGGAATATAAGGAATAACATGAACTGATGAACAGAAATAGAGCCAGAGACATAGAAGCATTGAACAGACTGTCTAACCTAAGAGGGAAGACAGGGGAGGTGGAATAAGAGAGCAACCAAAGGACTTGTATGCGTGCATATGAGCATAGTGAATGGACTCAGACAGTAGGGAGGTGAGGGCATGTGCTCAGGGATGGGAGCAGCTGAGGAGAGATCAATGGGGGGGAGGGAGGGAGAGACTTATGTAATACCTTAATAAAGAATTTAAATTTTAAAAAAGTTTAGTTATCATAGATTAGCCTGAAAAGCTTAGATCATCATATACTTTTCTTTTCTTTTTAATTCCTATACCAAATTTCAGCAAATTCTGTTTAATCTAACTTCAAAATATGACAGATACTAAGCATGTCTCACCACCTCCATTGCAATCAATGCCATCATTATCTAGCATCTGAATTATTACAACAGCCTCCTAACTAGTCCTCCGCTGCTTTTTCAGTCCATTCTCATTCCAGCTTCCAGAGGGATTATCGCAATTCTCACAATGGTGGTCACAGTTCTGATTTGTTATGGTTCTGGCAGAGGCGGGATTCCTCTACGGATACAAATTCTGGTTAAACCCTCTTCCATAACCCATCTCTCACTGGGCATTTCTTCTTCTTGACACTTTAGGCCAGTGGTTCTCAACCTTTCTAATGCCGCTATCTTTTAATATAGTTCTTCATGTTGTGGTGACCCCAACCATAAAATTATTTTTGTTGCTACTTCATAACTGTAATTTTGCTACTGTTATGAATTGTAAAAGTAGCAGTGGTCTTGGGCGACTCTGCTAGCGGTTGCAACCTGTGGGTTGAGATCCATAGATTGAGAACCGCTGCTGTAGAGTCTAAGACCATCGGAAAACACAGATATTTACATTATGATTCATAACAGTAGCAAAATTACAGTTATGAAGTAGCAACGAAAATAATTTTATAGTTGGTGGTCACCACAACATGAGGAACTGTATTAAAGGGTCGCAGCATTAGAAAGGTAGGGAACCACTGACTTAGCCCTACAGATTTCTGGCTACTGCTGGTCACCAAATGTTCCACCATCCTTTGTAAGCTCCATTAATCCTCCTTTTAAACAGTTCTTTATCTTCAGTTGAAATTGTTTTAGGTGTTTCATCTCCTTCTTACCAGGACCCTTAGAAATGCAGCCATTAATTATATTGCTTTTTTGTTTGTACATGAAACCAACCTTGAATTTTTGAGATCCACTCAATCTGGTTAAAATGCATAATTGTTATAGGTTGTTAGATTCAGTTTGCTAATTTCTTCTCAGGCCTTTGTATTTATGCTCATGATAGGATGACCTGTTACTTTCCTTCCTCATTTTGTCCTTTTCAGATTTTTATATCAAGATGATGCCACCCTCAGGCCAAGATCTCAGAGTCTTTCTTCATTTTCTATACTCTGAAAAAATTTATGTAAGATTAAAAGTACATATTCCTTAAATTTTATTATGTTTGGTAAAATCATCTGGCTTATTATTTCTTTTTCTTTTTATTATTTCTTCTTAAGCCACTTTTGCAGGTTAAATTTCTTCAAAATGTATCCATTTTGTTAGTTTCAAACTTACTGGGAAAAATTCTCATTTATACAGGATTCTGTCCCTTTTACATCACAATATCATTTATTTATAAATTCTCTAGGTTTATTTTTTATTAGGCTTACTAGATTTGTCTCTATCAGTATTTTCAAAGAAGGAATGTTTGGCTTAATTATTCGTCATATTATATATTTACTTCCTAGTTCATTAATTTCTATTTTCTTTATGTTTAGTCACTTGTTCTTTTTACACATTAAATTGGATGTTTAGATTATTAATTTTTAACTTTGTTTTCCAATATAAGGCCCAGTCCTTTTTAAACATCTTATAATAATTACAACTTTCTACCCAGTCCAAAAATAAAAGGAACAGAAGAACACATGGTTTTTAAGGCTTAAGGTAGGGATCCCAACCTCAGGATGCCTGTATAGAGGTTATAAATGACATTTTAAGACTGGATGTAAGTAAAGAAATATATTTAAAACTGCTGATCACTATTTCACTACAAACTGGGATCTGAACTCTAGGAGAGCAGAGACCTGTGTTTCTCATTGATATACCCTCAGGGCCAGAACAGTACCTGGAACATGGTAGGCATTTAATACATATCTTTTCTTAGTCTATTAAATGAATCTGACAGATAAATATGTAGTAAGTTTACTTTTATCCATCTTAGTGAGTTAAATTTTTTTTAGATAGCCCTATTAGAAAATTTCACACAAGAAATATTTACCATGATATCTAAAAACTTTTCAAACCAGGCAATTATTCTCATTCAGAATATACTTTTCCTTCATTTTAGCTCAGCGTTTCCATTTCCTTCTACATCATGTTAAATTTTAAGAGTTTATAGTAATACCACAAGGTGGCACACAAAACCTCATAAAAACATTTCTAGGGTTTTTTTTGGTCAAAATTTTACTATATATTCATCCTATTGAAAACCTCTTTAAATCCAGGGAAGAGACCCAACTCTGGACCCTTTACTTGAGGGCTAGGTTCTGCCTGCTGGAGTGTATGTACTGCCCTGTAGGGTGAGACCACAGGGCCTAGAGGCATGGCCCTTCTCCCCTGGACAGCTTTTCTAGTCAGTTCCAGGAGGGTGGACAGACAGCTGGAGAGCACTTTTCTAGGCTGGGCTGGTCAATGGGGAATTTAGAAGCTGTGATGGGTTTTCCTTGGGAGAGGATGGAGTTGAGACAAAAAGGTTCTCTCAGACCAACTCTCCCTGCTTTGCTATTCATTAATACATGGCTTGAAGAGCCCAAGAATTCTGGAAACCTTAGGAAGGCATATTTGCCAAGGATCGGAATAGTTTATTAGCTAGATTTATCACTTCTAAAAGTCAGGTGCTATATGGTATTGTGGACCTCTATTTTCACTCTTGACAGAGCCCTGCAAACATTAGAGACAAGACTATGTGTGTAGAGAACCAAGATGGCAGCATAGGTAAAACACCTATCTTGCTGTCATACACAGCAATTTTAAAACTACAACTTAACGAAAGAACAAACACCATCCAGAATCACCGGAAAGCTGGCTGAGTGAAAATTCCACAAATAAAAGTGAAGATAAGACACTGTGACTCGGAGGAACGGCGGAGGACAGCATTGAAGATAGGCGCGGAGAGAGGTTTGGAGGAGCGCGTGCCAGCGGAGAGGGCAGGTGGCTGAAACCAGCCAGTGTTCTCGAACGGGAGCGACAAAGACGTCCCACTGGACTGATTCTCCAGCTCTGGGCAAAGTCCACGGAACCCACTATAATACAGGGTAAAAATTGGGACAGTGGGAGGGCACGCCAAAGCTCAGGTGCTGTAGGGGTCTGCCGGCTTGTGGAGAAGGCGAGCTTGTGCGGAGTGCGCGTGAACTTGGGAACAGTGCAGCTGCGTGACCGCACAGAGAGCACTCATGACTTGCTCTTCCATTTGGGAAACCGTCAGACTGCTTTGTTTTACGACCCTGGGTGAGACATTGGGTGTGTAGACTCATTTGGAGAGAGTCTGAATTCCCCGGCAGCCGGTGGAGCTCGGTAGTGGCTCTCTCTCACAGGTGCTGGTGGCCATTGCCCCCCGCACAGAGTCCCTGGGGCCGCATAGGGCGGAGCTAACGCTGTCAGCTTGGCCCGGAGACTCCGCCCATCCAACCTGAGCACAGCTGAACTTCACAGACAATTGGCCTGGAGGTCAACCCCTCCAAGTGCTAACAACGATTAACCTAAGCTTAACTTCAGCAAGACTGTGCAACCCATATCCACCTCAGGTAACTGGGGAGGCTGAGCCACTGTCCCTTGTAGGACGTCTACCACACAAAGCTAATTGACCAACTCAGGGAAGCAGCCACCATGCAGAGACATGGAAAGAAATCATATGTGAAAGAAATGGAGGAAAAAAAACAACTGGACATGGAATTCAAAACCACGGTTAGAGGGCTTCTCAAGAGGCTCCTACAAAAGGTCGAGGCCTATAATGAAATAAGCAAGACCGCAAAGGAAATGAACGAGACCCTCAGGATATGAACGAGACGTGCAAGGAAATGATCAAGACCAACGTGGAAATGAATGAGTCCTATAAGGAAATGAAGGAGACCATCAAGGATATAAAGGAGACTCTCAAGGATATGAAAAAGGACCAACCAGAAATTAAGCATACACTGACTGAAATAAAAAATATTATACAAAGACCTAAAAGTACTCTAGAGCACCCCAAGAACCAAGTTAAAGATTTGAAATACAAAGAGGTAAAATCCACTCAGCTGAAAAAGCAAGAAACCAAAAGAATCCAAAAAATTGAAGACAGTGTAAGGGGCCTCTGGGACAACCTCAAGCATATCAACATCTGAATTATAGGGGTGCCAGAAAAAGAGAGAGACCAAGACAATGAAAACCCATTTGAAGAAATAGTGACCAAAAACTTCCCACACCTGGTGAAAGAAATTGACTTAGGAGTGCAAGAAGTGCACCGAACCCCAACATATAGGAACCCTAAGAGGACCATACCAAGGCACATCATAATTAAAATGCCAAGAGCAAAAGACAAAGAGAGAATATTGAAAGCAGCAAGAGAAAAACAGTTAGTTACCTATAAGGGAGCACCCATACAATTGTCAGCGGATTTCTCAACAGAAATGATGCAGGCCAGACGGGAGTGGCAAGAAATATTCAAAGTGATGAATAGCAAGAATTTACAACCAATATTACTCTATCCAGCAAAGCTATAATTCAGAATTGAAGGTCAGATAAAGTGCTTCGCAGATAAGAAAAAGCTAAAGGAGTTCATCACCACCAAACCAATATTATATGAAATGCTGAAAGATATTTTTAAGAAGAGGAAGAAGAAAAAGATAAAAGTGTAAATTATGAACAACAAATACACATCTATCAACAAATGAATCTAAAAATCAAGTGAATTAATAAGTTGATGAACAGGTGAATGTAATAGAATCATGGACATAGAGAGGGAGGGAATGGACTGACAATTCTTGGGGGAAAACGGGGTGTGGGAAGTGCAGCAAGAGACTGGACAAAAATAATGCAACTATGGGAGAGGACAGTGGAGGGGGGTGAGGGCGGAGGGTGGGATGGGTACCAGGTGGAGGGGAGCTATGGGGGGTTGGGGGGGAAAGGGAACAATGTAATTAATAAACTGAACAATAAAGATTAAAAAAATAAAAAATAAATAATAAATAAATAATAAATAGTTTTTTAAAAAAAAAACTATGTGTGTATATATTATTTGTGTGCATTTGCTTATTAAAATCTGTATTTGGAATTTCTACATTAGAATACTGGGATTTCAGTAATAAAATTAGCTTTTTATTTGAATAGCTTGTATTGACTATCAGGAAAATAACTTTCATCATATGTGGCCTCTAACAGAATTTGCAAGTATAATTCAATGAATTTTATTATTTTCAGAGTTATGCAGCCATCACCACTAACTTCAGAATATTGTCATCACCACAAAAAGAAACCTCTACCCATTAGCAGTGCATAAACGTTCTATATATGTGATACACACACACACTCAGTAATATGAGTAGGAAGACTGTGCATAACTTCACCTCAAATCTTCGCATTAGTGCTTGTGTTGTACATGGCCTATTTTGTCCATATTCCTTTCCAGACTGTAAGTCCCTTATGAGGATCGGACACAGGCCTGACTCATCTTTTAATTTTTCCACCGTATTCTTCAAAGTACTTTATAACAAATATTTGATGAGCAATAGAAATGATAGTTTAAAATCTCTGATATCAGCTATTTTATCATTAATATTCACTTCTTTTTTAATATTTACTTAAGATGGCAAAAATATTAAAGAATGATTTTGGCTTTAAAATGTATTATGAAAATGCACAAATGTTTTCAAATCAATATCTAGTTTCAGATCCTGATCCTGATACTAACAAGGTAAAATTGTCAATATCCTTCCTATAAGAACCCATTAAGTAACTAAATATTTTCCTACAATATTGTTTCTATTTTTTTCTTAATCCTCAGTCAAGAATATTTTCCCATTGATTTTTAGAAAGAGTGGAAGGGAGAGAGAGAGAGACAGAGAAAGAGAAGCTTGTATGTGAGAGAGACACATCAACTGGCTGCCTCTGCACATGCCTCAACCAGAGCTGGGGATTGGAGCCAGGAGTCGAGTCTGTAACAGAGGTACATACCCTTGACTGGAATTAAATCGACCCTTCAATCCATAGGCCAACACTCTTTCCACTGAGCCATGCTGGCTAGAACCCTACAATATTGTTTTTAGATGTTCCAGTAACACATAGGGAAATTTCACTTAATTCATTGTTATGACTGAATATTTATTAATCCCATTCAAGGCAGTTCAAATTTATTTTTTAAAGAAGAAATATTTTTTAAAAATTAGAAGTGAAAACATGGTACCATATCAAAAGATCTGAAAGTTTTGAGCTGAAATTTACTTATCTTCCTAATAAAAAAGCATTGCCTGTTTTTTTTTAGGAAAAGTGAATTCTAAATATTATTTATTTATTTGCCCTTATATATATGCACTAACATTCAAAAGGTACAAATTTAGATCAATAAATAGTTATAAAATAAATGTTCAGAATTTAGTTATTAAGAATGTGTCCAGACATTTCTATACAATCTTTTTCAATGGAAAAAAATATCAAGTTTCAAGGAGTTATATATTCTCAACAAGCACTAAAAATAAATTTTGGTATTTACTAACTTAAATACTCAAGGACTTGGTTTGAGGAGTCCAACAAACTGAATGTCTGCTTTTCAAGATTACTATTATCTTCTATTAACGGAGAGATTTTAGTATTTCTATATTCTAATAGTTCACCATCCTTGCTTGATGTCAATAGTTCATTATCAGCTACACCAATAGTTGCATCTTCTACCAGAATACTTGCTTGGTATGCTCCAACTGGAATTTCAGGCAGTCCAATGTAGTCATGATCTGCCACTACTGAACTTTGTAAGAGATAAAGAGTGTCTGAAAGAAGAAACGTAAGTTTGCCTTTTAGAATTATAATTAAACATTATTTCAAATTAAACAATACTAAAAGAACAAAATCCCAAGTAATAAGAATTAACTAGCAAGATTAACTTTCTTTGGATTCTCCTACCCACTAAACATTTCAGAGAATGAATAAAATAATATATGAATTTGAAAGCATATATATATATATATATATATATATATATAGAGAGAGAGAGAGAGAGAGAGAGAGAGAGAGAGAGAAATAGTTATCACTTTGATATGCTAGAAACGCATTTATAGATCTTAAGTACTTACTAGTTATATTAGAATTAGTAACAAATGGACTTTACCAGAAGAGAGGTTCTATATATGTGATACATACACACACACACACACACACACACACACACACACACACACACAGACACACACTTTTTTTTTTAACTAGAGGCCTGGTGCATGGATTCAGGCACAGTGGGATCCCTTGGCTTGGCCTGTACCCTCTTGCAATCCAGGACCCCTCAGGGGATGTCGGACTGCCAGTTTTGGTCTGGTCCCCAATGGCCAGGCCGAGGGACCCCACCGGTGCACAAATCCATGCACCAGACCTCTAGTATGCATATAAGATCTTTGGTTAATCTCTTCCTGCCCCTCCCCCTACTTCCCTCTGAGATTCATCAGTCTGTTCCATGTTTCCATGCTTGTGCATTGAGTGTCTTACCCCTGGAGATCAGTGTGCATCATGGCTACCAGTCAAATGGTCACGCTTATAGATGATAGATAGATAGATAGATAGATAGATAGATAGATAGATAGATAGATAAGTAACTTATTATAATAAGGATTATACTCAGCAAATTCTACACAACGGTAATAGAAAACTACTCTGGAGATTTCAAGCCTTTTTTGTGTAGGAAAAAAAACCCCACAATATTCTCATTCATTCAGAAAGGTCAAATATGTTTAACTCCTACGATGGTCTAAGTCTACTGGAGCCAATAGAAATGCTCTTTAACTTCAAAAAGATATTACAAAAAATTACCAGAACAGAGACTCTCGAGACCTTAGGTACATACTGAAATAGTATTTTAGATAAACTAGGTTATATAAAATATATTATTAAAATTATGTTCACCTATTTGTACTTTTTAAATGTGAATACTAGAAAATTTAAAATTACATATTGCATATTTTTGCATTGTATATCTATTGGATAGTACTGATCTAGAATTCTCTGAGTTAGGGATATAAAAAAGAACAAGATAACTTCTGTCTTCATTACAGAGAGATAAACATTTTTTAAATATTTTTATTAATTTCAGAGAGGAAGGGAGAGGGAGATATAGAAACATCAATGATGAGAGAGAATCACAGATTGGCTGTGCACCTCCACTGGGGACTGAGCCCACAAACCAGACCTTGACCTCTTGATTCACTGGTCGGTGCTCAACCACTGAGCAATGCTGGGTGGGCTAAACAAACATTATTACTTTCTACTCAGTCCCATTACACAAGAGATTAAGTTTTTTTTTTCTCAATAATATTGACTTAGTTATGTCTGATGAAAGCAATATTTCAGTTTATGCAGTTTTAAGGAGTAAAAAATAAGTTTAAGCAGCAAAGTATTTTAGGCTTTTTCAGTTTTATTTGTATTCATATTATCCTTTCTAAAGTTTATTTATTTTTGTGTTTTAATTCATTTTTCAGTTATAGCTGACATATAATATTATATTAGTTTCAGGTGTACATCCCAGTGATTAGATATTATATAACTTACTAACTAATCATCCCAATAAACCTTGTACCCATCTGACACCATACACAGTTATTTATGAAATATTATTGACTACATTCCTTATGCTATAGTTTACACCCTATTCTGAAAAAAAAATTAATATTCCTAAGGAGAAGAATAAAATCAACGCTTCAGAGAAATCTGAGTGATTTGGATTAATTTATTTTCTCACATAGAAAGAAAAGTACAGGGTTTCAAAATACTTAATTTTCTTATTCAGAAGAGAGGTGACTTGACTATTTCTATACATGGCCTGATAATCCTAAAACCATTAGAATGTGTTGCCATATTCATCTTCTCATAATAAATTAACAATAACTATAATTTGATAGTTATTATAATACAATAGTTGTAGCTATAATAAATAATCAATACTAACAACAAAGAACTGAATGACTGAGTTCAGATTATATAAGTAAAAGGCCAAAGGGAGGCTCTTTGCATAAGCTATATTAAATAATAAAGTCAAGATCATGAGCTTGATAATATAGGACTAAGCTTTGTTTTGTTTCATGGATGCTGTCCATAGTGTGGTGGGCAGAAGAATGGGCCACTATAGATCTCCATGTACTAATCTCTGGAATGTGTGAATACTTTACACGGCAAAGATGAACTAGGATAGTTATGGAATTAGAGTTACTAACAAGCTTATGTTAAAATGAGGAGTTTATCCTAAATGATTTGGTTGGGCCAAAAAACTATGGTTCTTAAATGTGGAAGATAGAAGGTTGGAGTGATATGATGTGGAAAGGACCACCGGCCATTGCTGGCTCTGAAGAGAGAGGAAGAGAGCCACAAGCCAAGTGGTATAGGTAGTTTCTAAAAGGTAAAAAAGGCCAGGACACAGATTCTTGTCTAGAGTCTACAGGAGGGAACAGCGCCCTGACAGTGACTTGATTTTACCAGTAGCCCAGTGAGACCTGTGTTGGACCTTCTAAGCTACTGAACTGAAAGACAATAAACTGGTATCATTTTAAGCCACTAAAATTGTGATAATTTATTCACCAGCAATAGAAAATAACATATAATGAAAACCATTTTACAAATTGTGAAGGGCCATCACACTATATCTTTTGAGGGAGGCAAACACAATCTATCACAATAACTCCTATCCAAAACAAAACAAACAAATGAAACTATTTAAAATCTATGATGCACAAAACAATGGTTCAATAACATTTTTCATTTCAAAGGGGAACATTATGATTACAAAGAGACACTATGACATATCATTAAATTTCTTGTTAAAATAATTAATCTTAAAAAGATGCCTGTCAATGGACAAGAGAGACAAAATGACAAATAGGACTTGATAAAATAATAATGAGAAACACTGTAGACATAGTACAGAATGTGCTCTCTCTACATCATGTTCTGGAAAAGAATGGATAAGAAGTTGGCATCAGAAGCATATCTGCTTTGGACAGTGAGCCTTTAATACAACTACAAAATCTCAAGGCTGGTAAAAGTAGCAATGACAAGTACAGACAAATTCATAGTTATTTTGGCTATAGCTCATCCAAATTTATCTCAAATAAAAGGATGGAGTGCTGATTCAAAGACATTTTGTTTGCCTTAAATTTAGTTCAAGACTCTTTAAAATCACCTTTTGAGGTGAAGATTTTCAGGGAAATATGTGATATTGAAGAAAAGCCTGCAGATTTCACATTACAATCAAACCTCATTTCTGGACCATCTCGCACTTCCAACAATTTGGTTCTCGATCAACGGTTCACTGAGAAAAAATGTCTCAGTTGTCAACCAAAACTTCAGTTTTGGACCTGACAACCCTTTCATGCTTATACCTCAGCATGTCAAAAAGCATCTCTCAGGCAACAAAGGACAGAATGCTTTAGTTGCTGTGGAAATCAAATGATTACCACAATTTTAAAACATAAAAAGACCACCAAGAGCGCTATGCTAATATTCCCTAGCCAGTTTGGTTCAGTGGATAGAGCATTGGTGAGAGGACTGAAGGGTCCTGGTTCCATTCAGGTCAAGGGGATATACCTCCAGGTGCAGGCTCTCCTTGTTGGGTGTGAGAGGCAACCAATCAATGTGTTCTCACATCAATGTTTTTCTCTCCCTCTGTTTCTAGTCCCTTCCTTCCACCCTCTCTCAAAATCAGTGGGAAAATATCCTCTGGTGAGGATAAACAAACAAACAAAAGAGAGTGCTAATGTTGCTAAGGGTGTGAAAGTACTCACAAAACAATCACAGGCAATTGAACAGGTAGAAAAACTGTTGCTGACTAGATAAACAAAAAGCAGCTAGCCAGTGATAGCATTTCAGAGGCAGTGATACATTGAAAAATTCATTTAAGGTCCTAACTAGAGAGTGGGCCCTTGGACCAAAGGGTCCAATCAATGCGTGGGTCTCTGTCTCTTCCCCTGCTCTCCTCCCTTCCACTCTGTCTAAAAATCAATTGAAAAAAATATATACTTTGGTGAGGATTTTCTAAAAATTAAGGTTATTAGGGGATGGTTCAATGATTTAGGAAGCATTTATTTATAAATTAAATAGTACATTAGACAGGCACTATATCTAAGAAGGGTTAAAACAGGAAATCATTTGTGGATCTGGAATGGATTAATTCAATTTACATTATTTCTAATGGAATAAAAGGATTCATTTTTCAAACAGCTTCTCAAACAGCCTTCTGGAATGAATTAAGTTTGAGAACTGAAGTTCCACTGTATTTTGAATTGCTGCAAATAAGAGAAACATAAAAAGTACCAAACAGCAATCACAAACCAGATTCCAAGATGGCCAGATTAACACTTTCTTGGTTAACAAGAAAAACAAGTTTATCCACCAATATCAGGTTTCTTATGTGTACACTAGTACTAAAATTGCAACTTCCTTTATATACTGAAAAAGTATCTGCAAAGAATTCAAGCAAGCAGCGAAGAATATACAGCCTCTGTTAAGAAACTTCTACACAACTGAATTCTGAAATATTCAGGAGTAGCAAAATGTTTGGCTTGCTTCTTTGGCAAGAGCAAATAGCAAAATGTTGGAACAGATCCTGAAACAGGAATACTTTAAATATAAATTTTGTATTAATGAGTGTAGCACATTAGAAAGAACCTGAATGTCGAAGATTAAGAAGAAAATCATGCTAAAGAAAAAGGACATGTACCCACATAAACTTTTTTTACAGAAGGAAGAAATCATAAAGGATAGCTCAGAATTAAGAAACACAAGAAATAAAGTGCTTATCTTCTAACAAAGAGAATGAAGGTATCATGAGCTTTCAGAATTCAAATAGTTCAAGATAAGATTATTAACAGCAACTGGGTCTGTCACAAGCAGATGGAAAGGCACTAAGAGCTTCTAATGAGAGTTGTGACCCAGATCAGAACCACAATGGAGCTATTACTGAGCAAACAGATTGCAAGGGCTTTATCAATCTACTAGGGGCCCGGTGCACAAAATTCGTGCACTGGGAATGGGTGGACCCTCAATCCAACCTGCCCCCTCTCACATACTGGGAGCCCTCAGGGGATGTCCAACTGATGGCTCACCCCTAGCCATCACCCAGCCATCACCCTGCGCAGCTCAGCCCTGGCTACCTGTGACCACCAGGACCCGGGGGCCGGGCGCTCCCTGCCGTCACCACCACCGCTGCTGCTGCCGCCACTTCCCCTCATAGCACCTGGGGGCTGGGTGCTTGCTGCCACTGCCGTTTCATCTCTACCCCCAATCCCAGCGCTCACGCCTCTTGGCCCCACCCCTGCTCCTGATTGGCTGGTAGCATAGCCATTCAAGAGCGAAGGTATGGTCAAATTTGCATGTTTCTCTTTTATTATATAGGATACTAATAAAAGGGTAATATGCGAATTAGACTAGGTTGACCAGCCATCTTCCAGATGTCCAACTTCCTTCTAGACAAAGCCATGGTGGTGGGGGCCAAGGCTGAGAGGGCAATTGGGGGCAAGATCAGGCAGCAGGGGAGGACCACTGGGGGCAAGATCCTCTAATAAATTTATCTGACAACAGGATTTGGGGCAGTATGTTTGTTTTTGGCATTATCTTAGTTGCTGTTTTTTCATGCTAAAATGAGACACAAAGTTGCTCATAAAATACTGAATATGGAAATAAAGAACACATAATTCTTCTGTGAATTGGCTCAGTATTTCTCACATGAACTATGGGAAAGTATGAGAAGCACATTAGCAATCAAAATGAAATCTCTTTTAAGCCTGATGATTCCAGAAGAGATATCCTAATAAAACAGACTACCTGGGATCTAAAACTATACCAAGTTTTATAAAAATGAAAATGCGTGGGGTTTTATTTTTAACTTCTCTCCTCATTCAAAGAAAGTAAAAACACAGAGAAATGACAGATATTTACCTTGTTCACTGGATTCTCTTACATAGGGCTTAAGGTGAGACATTTTGATAGGTCTTTTAAGCCTAGTCCCAGTGTTGTCTCTCAGAACAGCACATCCACTTTCTGTGATATAGTCTATGACACAAGGACCAACCCATTCCGACTGGAAACGACCATCCTTCCACCAGTTTTTCCTTTGCCTTAAAACTTCATGACCCACTTTTAGATGAAATGGATTTAACTGCTTTGGTTTCTTTTTAACAATGATTTTGTTTTTATGTGTTTCATCAACAGTGTTATTCTCCATCTACAAGTATGGGGTAGAGGAAAAGAGAGAGAAAGAAAACAAAGGGGATGAAAGAGCTATAGCTTCTTGAAGGTAAATGCAGATAATAATATAATTATTTATTAAGATGCTACTTCAAAGTTAGGTATGAATTCCACTTAATCCTTAAAATAATATTTGAAAGTCAGCATTTCCCCAACTTTACAAAGTAAACTGCAGTAGAGTAAGTAATTTGCCCATCAAACAACTGGAAAGCAATAAGATGAGGGATTTGAATTCTGCTCTACTTAATTCCAAAATGCATGGTTTTTCTATAAATGTCTTTCAGAATTTCATAGTTAGTAAGCACCATGTTTAATCAAGACAAGCAGAATTTGATGGAAAAAGAATTTGGTTTAAGGATGTATCAGGTGTGTGTGTGTGCGCGCGCACTACAGAATTGTAAAATATTACTTTATAGATTTTTCTGTTATAGAGTTTTCTATTAAATAGAATCACCTGGCTCACTGACGTTGTCTTATTCTCCATTATTTTATCAGCTTCTTTAATTGCACTTAGAATTTTGGCAAACATACTTGTATCATCACCATCTACTTCGTGAAGAACATCTGAAGTCTCAGGCATATAAGGATTTCGATTAAACATTTGAAAGTATGGCATATTTTTAGTAGGCTCCTGTTTTAAGTAAAATAAACAATTTACAATAAAACACTTATTTGACAAGGAATACTCATAACTTAAAAGGATAGAATTACAAAAAGGGACATACCAAATGAGTTACATTGAAGGCAAATGAAACAGCTGACAGGTGATCATCCCAGTTGTTTGGGTAGTCAGCACAGTGTTTGGAAAGAAATGTTTTGATGGTGTTGGGTATACCTTCAGTCTGGTTAACAGCTTGAGAGGCATGAGAAATTACAATTTGCTTCATGCCAAATAATCCACAGAGTTCAATATTGATCTGAAAAATATATAAAACAAAGTTGACTTTAAAATTTTATTTTACTTACCTTTGATTAAAAAGTTTCAAAAGAAATTGAAATTTGCCTTTTGAATTGACCATGGCCATCCTAATAAGAGAGTAATATGCAAATTGACTGTACCTCCTATCGAGCCATGCACACAGCCATGCCCACCATCTAATCAGGAGCAAATTATGCAAATAAATCCCAACCAAGATGGCTGCCGCCACTGAGAGCAGGAGGGAGGGTTGGGTTTCCCCAGCAACGAAGGAAGCCAAGCTTTCCACCTGCTGTTGCCAGCCTAGGCCTCCACTTAATGATACAAAGTTTCAATTATAGAAGATACATAATCCCAACAGAAATGGCACCAGCCACAGAGCTGGAGAGAGAAGAGGCTAGCTAGGGTTGCCAGGGTGATGGAGGAAGCCAAACTTCTGCAACCCTAGCCTAGGCCTCTACTCTAGGCTACAAAGTTTCAAACAGAAATGGCTGTCGCCACGGAGCCAGCAGAAGGCTTGGCTCCGCTCCAGGCTACAAAGTTTCAATTGTAGAACATAAATTATTCCCAGATCCCAGATCCCTGGGTCACTGTGTATCATGGCCAGCCTACAAACCACTACAGGCCCTTCACCCAGGCCGCACCATGCCCTAAGGGAACCCCCACCTTGATCTGGGACACCCTTCAGGGCAAATCATCTGACCCCCAGGCCTCTATCCTATCTAATAAAAGAGTAATATGCAGATTGACCATCACTCCAACACACAATAGGGCTGCCTCCATGTGGCCAAAGATCCTGCCCCCACGTGGACACAAGATTGCAACCACAAGATGGCTAGCAGGGGAGGGTAGTTGGGAGGGACCAGGTCCTGCAAGGGAGGGCAGTTTGGGGGGATCAAGCCTGCAGGGGAGGGCAGTTAGGGGTGACGAGGCTAGCAGAGGAGGGCAGTTGGGGGCAAACAGGCTGGCAGGGGAGCAGTTAGACATTAATTAGGCTAGCAGGTAGTGGTTAGGGGGGGCGATCAGGCTGGCAGGCAGATGTGGTTAGGGGCAATCAGGAAGGCGAGCAGTTTGGAGCTAGCAGTCCTGGATTGTGAGAAGGAAGTCTGACTAGGCAGTCAGACATTCCTCGAGGGGTTCCAGGTTGAAGAGGGTGCAGGCTGGGCTGAGGAACATGTCCCCCGCCCCCACCCCCCTTTGTGCAGGAATTTCATGCACCGGGCCTCTAGTTTTATATAAAAAGATATGATTTTTATTTAAATAGTAATTATCATTTATTGAGTCCTATGTGCTGGTCAATGCACTAGATGCTTTATTTTGTTGTCATTATACATTATGACAATCATATAAGGTAATATTAACCCCATTTTAAAGGTAAGAAGCTGGAACTTTGGTAAGTTTAGTGCCTTGGTAGGGACACACATACAGGAAGTAAGAAGAACAAAATTTAACATCAACTCTGAGTACAAATAACATTTTAATTCAGTAAATAGTTTCTAAAAAACACTAGTCACATAATCCAATTATCAGCTATATGACCTTGGGCAACTCACCAAACCTCTGTGTACTCAGTTTCCTCATCTGTAAAATCAGGAAAATCCCACCCAGAATTCTTTTGAGGATTAAATGAATAAATGTAAAGACTTAAAACAGTTCTTGGCAATTTATCTCTTAATGTTACTATTATTGTTGTAATGTACACGACCTAAAAGAAGTCAAAATGAGTTTAAAGCCCTGGCCAGTGTGTCTGAGTTGGTTGGGCATCATCCTGTGCACCTAAAGGTTGTCTGTTGCAGGTTCCATCCCCAGTAGGGGAGTGCATGAGGCACTTGATTGATACTTCACTCTAATATCAATATTTCTCTCTCTCTTCCTCTCCCTTCCTCTCTCTAAAAAAGAAAATCAGTAAAAAAACGTTTTTTAAAAGTTACAAGTGCAATTGTTGGGCTTTTAATAGTTGTTGGGTGGGCTAAGCTGATACTAGCCTTTTTTCCCCCCCATTACCTTTCCCCTCTCTCTGACTAAAATGTAGACTTTGTGGCATGGGCTCTGGCAGCCATACTGGAAGCACAAGCATGACAGTCATCTCTTAAAGATGGTGGAACAGTAAGCTAGAAGCATCAGTTCCCAATGACATTTAGAGTTACCCTTCCAACCTGGGCCTTCTTTTACCTAAATTTATATACTGGGAGGAAGAGAAGTGTTCTGTGTTATTGCAGCTAAATACAATTTCTAGCTAATATACTATTTACTAGTAGACTGTCTCCTTTTAATTAAAAAATTAACAAGAAATCCCAGAGAATAGGTATATTTGGGTAAGCTTCAATCTGGAGTCATAATCAATGGCTTTAAGTGGCACCTTTGGAATGGCTTCATCTTTTTTCTTTCAAGAAATTGCCTAGAAACGATCCAGTGAATCCATTTGTGAGATATCCTTACCCCAATAGCCTTTTATTCTTCCCATTGAACCAGACATCCCACTAGTGGTTACAATTTTGGTTTTCCATAAGACATATTTCTAAAATTAAAGAAGTAACTTTACATTTAAAAATGTTTATTCTCTTTTCTTCAGATGCTTAAAGATCTATATTTTATTGAAACAATCTAGCAAATATTCTAAGCCAAGAAACATATTTTCATCCAACTATATGATAAATCTCCCACTTTGTGTACACTGTTTAATCTTTTTACAATACTTTACCAGTATTGTAAAAAGACAAAATATAACATTTGGTAGTAGTCATTATACTTTCTTTGCAATATTTAAGCCATTTAAATCTCAACAAAAAGAACAAATTTTCCCAATCATGTGTAATTTTTAATATTTTTGTATTATTAAACCTCTTAAAAGAGACTTATAAATATTTGTTAATTTTGGTTAAATTTTCAAAACGCTGTATTATCACATGATTTTAAACATGACTGGAAAAACTGCTGGTGATTCATATTGGCTTTATACTGTCATTTTTAATTTCTTGAAGCACTATATGCACTTAAGGTGAGGCTCCTCATTAATCGAGGTAAAAGCAAATATTTCCAATTAGTGTTCTTTATAATTTTGAATTTTGGTGACCAATTTCCTATCAGATTGGATTAGTTCATATTTATTTTCATTTCGTTAATGTGTTTATGAAAGACCTAATACCACAAGTTAATTAGAAGTGTCAGCTCTATCTTTTTCTTGTGTTGATAGGTGCCTGCATTATTGATATTATCATGTTTTATTACAAGAAACTTAAGCCACCTGGCTACTCTGTATTTGCTTTGCTAAAAATCACATGATAGCCATAAATTTAATTATTGCAGAAAGCAAAGTACTGGGAACCACTGAAGATTCTTATATATTGAAGATTCTCACTTTTCTCTTTTTTAAAAAGAATATATTTTATTGATTTTTTTTTTTTTTACAAAGAGGAAGGGAGAGGGATAGAGAGTTAGAAACACCGATGAGAAACATCAATCAGCTGTCTTTTGCACACCCCCTACTGGGGATGTGCCCACAACCAAAGTACATGTCCTTGACCGGAATCAAACCTGGGACCCTTCAGTGCACAGGCCAACGCTCTATCCACTGAGCCAAACCAGTTAGGACTCTCACTTTTCTCTTATGATACCTTCACACAGTAGGTATGACACACAAATCATTTGCCTTATTGACTCAGGATGCTATTATCTATCTGTCCACGTTATTAGTAAAGCTGTATATCTTTCTTATTAGATAAAAAAGAAATATTAACAGAAATTCTAATATTGCCATAAAACAAAACAGGGTCTTACATCCTTATTTTGCAGATCACTGCTGTGTCAGTCAAGGTAGACAAGATTATGTTGCAGTTACAAAACACGTTCAAGTTTCCGTGCTTAATTCAACAGTTTTACTGTTTGCTTATTCAAAGTCAGTTGTAGGTCAGAATGTCTTTCCAAAGCGACTATTCTCCACGAGGTGCCTCAGCAATTCTGGGTGAGAGAAATTTCATCCCTCTCTAGTATAATATCTGGAATATTCTGTCAATTCTCCAGAGGAAAGAGTAAAATTGGGAGATTGAAGAACTGGGCATGAGTTTTTCACTACTTGGGGCTGTCAAAGTGGCACATATCCATCTGCTCAATTTATTTGGCTACATCTAGTTACTTGGGCTTCACTACCTGCAAGAGACTGGAAGGAGCCATCTATATTTGAAGACTAGAACTAATTATTGCTGAGAACTAGTAATTTATATGACAAAAACAATAAACAATTATGCATATTTTAATCATTAAATTATAAAAGCAATTTGATAATACATATAAACTGAAAAATTAAGAAAAAATCTATAATCTTATTCCTCTTAAAAATAATTCCATGGTTAACCTTATGGGTTTTTATTTTAGTGTTTTAATAACTATTTTTTAAAATAATTATCTATGTCAATAAATGAATATGCAATATATATAATAAAATTCTTTATTCATATTTTTATTTGTTTGTTTAATCCTCACCCGAGAATATGTTTACTGATTTTAGAGCTTGGATCTCAGCTGTCTTACCTGACGAATGAACTCATCTCTTTGGTCCATTATTATTTTCTGAGGAGGTCCATATAAGAAAAATATATTGATAATAGCTTTAGAAACTTCTGATGCTGAAACATCACACAGAGGCAAAATCACAACCCATTTTGTGAACAAATCTGTCATGATTATAGCATATACATGACGTCTGTTGCTTATATGAAATGGACCCATCAGATCAACAGTAACTATACTCCATGGATTTTCCACCTTGAGGTGCTGTTTAGGTGATAGAATAACTGTATTTTTTGCCACTTGACAATGATGACAAGCATATACCTGCAAAACAGGCACACAATGAAGAAAAGACGTGTACATTTTAATATATTCAACAAAATAAAAACAGTCTTATAAATCTAAAACTTTAATAGTTAATAGGTACTTTGTATATTGAAGAAGAAATTTTTGGATTATTCTAGAATAGAATAAAACCTCCTATTCAAGAGAATAAGTAAATATTAGTTGCTCTACTATTCAATGACCATCTTAAGGAGTTTTACTCAAATGGTACATAATTCTGGTTTATATTCAATATTTATAAAGTGAATAGATCTTAAGACAACTTTGCTATAAGATGAAACCAGTATATAAAATATAATAATTTTTATAAGCAAAAGATTTTTTTAAAGTTATCATTCCAATAAATTAATTCATACATCTACTTCAACAAATATTTATTAACACATAATTTTATTCAAACAATATTTATAGATACCAAAAATTCCTTTAGGTCCTGGGAAAAGAGAATGGACAAAAACAAAATCCATGCTGTCATGGAGCTTTCATGTAAATGAGATAAAATCAACTGATGAACTTATGGATGGTGTCATTGCTCAACATATTTCTGGAATTCCACTTTGGAAACTAGTTTCAAACCAACCCTTAAGCAAAATTTTAAAACAATCTTCTTAAGTTATAGTTACTTTTTTATTGATTATTTTTTAGAGAGAGCAAGGGGAAGGGAGGAGGAAGGGAAAAAGAGAGAGAGAGAGACATCTGTATAATTACTTCTGATCAAAGTTTTTATTTTCCAACTTATATACAAATAACCTGGTTAGTTCAAAGAATTATATCCATTCTTAAATTTGATAAAGATTTCATCAAATGTTTGTAAAGAAATTGTGGTAGATTCTAAAGGCAAATACAAATGTCTAGGTCTTTGAAATACCTGTACAGATTCATAAACTGGTAACTCATAAATGATACTTTTTAAATGTTGGCTTAATTGTTTATGCCTAAAATGCACTATTACAATTATTAAAGGGATCTCACATACATATTAAGGAATTCCTACCATTTGCAAATTGAGTGTATTAGAAAGAGTAGAAATCAGTTCATCTACCAGCAAGAATTCCAGAAGTTCTGGATGACTTTTTTTATTATAAGAAGTTGAATGTCCTAGGGGGTTATAAAGTTATAAAACTCAGACTAATTTCATTATCTTCACAACTTGACATTGCATTTAGTTGGTTTTAGGTTTCTGCCATATTTGACATTTTCTATGGCAAGATGAAATGGGTACAAAAGATGAGAGCACACACAGGACCTGACTTTTTATGAACATATTCACTTCAAAAATTCACATCAAGATTGAATGACTGCCATCAATGAGGTCATTTAGTTAAAGAATTTCAACCCCATTTATATTCTGCCTGTACAATAGAGATAAATGATGGAAGTCTGGTTCTAAAAAATCTATCTAAATAATCAAGGAATACAAGACACTGGAGGGGGGTGGCAGGTGAGGGCATGTACTGGGGGGTAGGGGAGGCCGGGGGGAGGTTAATGGGGAAACAAAAAGAGGAGACATAGGCATAAATAAATAAATAAAGTAAAATAAATAAATATAATGTTTAAATAATGCTTTGTTCTAGTTCAAATTATATTTTAGTGATTTTAAAGAAGAATTCTGAAGAAAAATAAAACACCCAAAATGTTTCTGTACATAAATTACCCACACAAAAGGTACTAAACCATTTGTACGCCATAAGCATCTATAGATGCAAGCAACGGCCCCTTTTTTAATTAAATTCAAAATATCGTGGCACTTAACTGGTTAATGAAAACTGCTATCCAGAATAAATCTGGAGCAATAATGAATTTTGAATATCTATTATAGTTACATTATTCAAATTATTCTAAATAAGAGCCATACCCACTGTTTGACATCATTGGTCACAGAAGTCCAGTAGTAATTGGATTCCACTAGAGTGAGGGTTCTGGATATGCCATGATGGGCTCCAGTGTTGTTTTCATGGCATTCTCTTAGGACTTTCTTTTTTTCTTCTTCTGAAATAATTACCAAACGATTTTGTTTTCTGTCTTTTCCAACATAAAACAACTTTTTATCTGGAATAAATGAGACAAAAAATGTAATTGCAATTTTTAGAGATCTATATAATTTTAAGATAATAACAGCCTCTTCTTTAAACCATAAGGGTTTTTTAAAAAAATTAAAAACATTTTTATCTCTAAGACAGAATATTTATAATGATGCTAACATACAATCTGAAAGGCTCTCAGCTGTTAGACTTATTAGATATGTATGAGGAGCACTAGCTGCTATAACTTTGTATCTAGCAATACAAGTAGTACTAGCTTGTTCACCAAAGCATGTGAAACCATGGAAGTGTTAAATTAACTTTCTATAGGTTACTCAAACTAGAAAAATATGCGCAGACACCCCCTAAAAATGGCATGAATTAGCAAACTATGTACCGATAAGCCACTTCAGGAACAGAATTTTCTGAAATAGTATTTCATCATAACTCCATTTTTGTAAGCAACCATCTCTTAAAATTTTTCTGGATTTCAGTGGGAGGTGGGGTTGGTAAAGCTAGAAAGTGGGAGAACATTAATCCTCAAGATAGTTTGTTTTCTTTTGGAGGATACCTGACAAGAATCTAGCAGGAAGAGAATTATTGCCTCTCCAGTGTAGATGAGGTAACTGGTCGAAATCCAGATTACACCATTAAGTCACTAATATGATTAATTAAGCACATGCTCAGTGGAACATTCCTTACTTGAATTTAAGCAACCTGAGGGCAGGAATCTTATTCTCTTATTCATCAATGTATCTTTAAGGCTGAGATATGATCTGCTTATTAGGAACTTTGTAAACATTTTTTACATAAATGATTAAATAAATCAATCACTTTAGTCTAAGAAATATGTCCATTCTTAAGCTTAAGGGAGTTACGTACTCAGGGAGAAATTAATAGGTGTTTATTTATTACTAGAGGCCAGGTGCATGAATTCGTGCACCAGTGGGGTCCCTCAGCCTGGCCTGCGGGATAAGGCCAAAACCAGCTCTCCGACATCCCCCAAGGAGTCCTGGATTGCAAGAGGCTGCAGGCTAGGGCGAGGGACCCCACCGGTGCATGATGGACCCCAGCAGCAAGCTAATCTACCAGTTGGAGCATCTGCCCTCTGGTGGTCAGGGCACATCATAGTGACTGGTCAACCAGTCAATTGTCTGCCTCTGGTGGTCAGTGCACATCATAGCGAGCAGTGGAGCAGCCTTAGCATATTACACTTTGTTTGGCTGAATGGGTGATCGGATGACTAGACACTTAGTATATTAGGCTTTTAATATATAGGATCATAGAATGTTCTTGAATTTCTTTGAGGAAAGCCTGATTCTGTACCTCTAGCCAAAACTCTCATTAGTAGCACTAACATTCAGTTATCTGATGACTTTCCTCTTACTTATCCCATTCCAAACTTCCTTTCATCTTTGGAAGAGGACAAAAAGGCAAAATTATCAGAAACTTTCAGTATATATATATATATATATTCTACTGCCTAATATTTAGCCCATTCAGAAATTATTTAATAGCAGTGAAAGGAGGGAAACACAGAAATAAGTATAGTAAAACTATCAAGTTAACTTTGTTGACATTTTCATATTAAGCATCAAACAAGTTTTTCATTAATAGTAACATGAGTGCTTCAAAATACACCATTAGAGTAGAAACTACCTTAGGGAAAAAGCAGGCAGAATTAATTTAGGTATATGTTATTATTTTTTATCCCAAGGTATCATTTTGTGCCTATAAATTTAAATGCCCTTTTCATGGCCTTCAGTTAACTTCTGTGTGATTTTTATTTTGCTTTTGACTGAGTGGCATCATCAATTCAACTAGCAATTGTTTAGCAACAACCACTTACTACAGAAACTCCCAGGATTCCATAAAGAACACATATGGAGAAGCATCTATACTAACTCTATATTCAAGTTTGGGGCCTTAATATTACCTTTGAAGACAAATTTTTTTGCTGCTCTTCTTATTCCACTTCTCTCACTCGGTAGTGTAGTTGGATGATATTCACCAGTTCGTTTATAATATGCAATTTGTTTAAGATGAAGTTCACCATTTTTTCCACTACGTACCATTATGAACCTAGGTAAAAGATATTTAAAGATATAATTTAGCCCAGCTGATGTGGCTCAGTGGACCAGGCCTATGAACCAGGAAGTCATGGTTGAATTCCCAGTCAGGGCATATGCCTGGGTTGCAGGCTCGATCCCCAGTAGGGGGGCGTGCAGGAGGCAGCAGATCAAGGATGCTCTCTCAACATTGATGTTTCTATCCTTCTTGTCCTTTCCCTTCCTCTGACATATAATATATATATATATATATATATATATATATATATATATAAAATATTAAAATATATATCATTTAAACGATAAGCTAATTCAGTTGTTTTTTCAGTTCAGACTCTGTCACACCTCTGCTTTACATATGAAGTGAATATTCAGAAAATATTACCTGAGAGAGATTACTGTATTGTAGTACAGAAAAGGAACAGTATGATGTATATGAGCTAAAATATTCAAATGTTATTTTTGGGATATATCATGACAAATTATCTTGTCTTTTTCCACATAGTAAGAAATGTTGACAATTTTCCACATACGGGAGGAAAAAAGGAAATGAACAAGTACACTTCAAAGAGTTCTGTTTAAAGTCTCTCAGTACCATTAACTAAAGTATTACTTACATAGAATGGTTCTATTATGAGACATTTAGATAAACAACATGTTGTAAACAGAAAAATTCAGTTTTACATTACTTCTACATATATTTATGGTCATTGCAAAATGCAAAAAAAAAAACAAAAACCTTATTCAATTTATTTATGAGAAAGGTATATTTTGGAAATGTTCATATAATAAAGATATTTAGTTATTCTGAACTATACATAACTGCTTTTTTGAACAAAAATTATTTTTTATTTTATGCATACCCTCTCTATGTTATAAAGAAAAATCTGGTTGCATAGGCCAAAATAAAGGAAAACTTCTCTATTTTAGTTTTCTTTAAAAAGAAAAATTTTTCTTTCATATTTTCAGTTGAAAGGAATGAGCCTGTGCTGGTTTTCTCTTTGGCACACCCCCCTCCCCCCATCCAGAATCATTTTTGGCTTTTCTTTCCCTGCTGCTGTGCCCTGGGAGACTGACCTTTACAGGCTGCATTTATAGCTTTCTGTCCCACAAAGTCCATTCTGCACAAATAAGACAGATTGGGGTGGAAAAACAGAAAGGTCAGTACAGTTAAGGGACAACTGCATAATTTAGGCAAGAAATGATAAAATTCTGATTCAAAGCAATATCAGTGGAAATGGACAGATACATTTTTATAAGAATCGTGACTGGATGTGTGAGTGAATGAAATTAAGAGACTGGAATCACTTCTGAAGTTCTGGCTTAGGGAGAACAATGACAGTATTGAACATGTTGTATTGAGCTAATGGATGACCTAAGCATGTAGATGAAGTTAAGGCAGTGGAAGAAGGATTTCATGGAAAGTGCGCCTAGTAAGAACAGTAGACATATCCTTATCCTTTAACATTCACATTAATGAATATGCTCATCTATGAAGAATCCCTTTGACCACATCTATTTTCTCTCAGGTAGAACTGTGCACACCTTCCTTGATAGACCCACAGTACATGCACCACTTTCATAAAATCTGCAACACTTTATTCAACTTACTAGTTTATATGTCTCTCTCCCAAATACGAGTATATTGGAAATCCCTCAGCAACATGAGATTAGCCAGAGAAATAGGAAAAAATCCAGAAGAGGTTCTGTCATAGAAGTCTAGAGAATAAAGAGCTCTTGTAGAGAGGAGGATACATAATATCAGAACTAAAATTTGTCTAGTGGTTTTGGTAATAGAGTAGCACAGGGCAGGTGGAAACCAGACTAAGGAGGGATAAAATGAATAAGCATTGAAAAAGTGTATTTAATAAGCTTAATTTAGTTATGAAGGCAAAGAATTACAAGATAGTTGCTAAAGACAAATATGAGGTTTATTCACTGATCTAAAAAAATATTATGGAGCTCCTGCTATGTGTCGGACACACACTGGAGATACAGAAAAAACAAGACATGTATCCTCTTGCCCCTTATGGAGTTTACATTCTATTAGGGTTAAGAGATTGTTTTGGCATCCAAGTTCACAGCAGCATTATTCACAATAGCCAAAATGTGGCAGCAAACCAAGTTTCCATCACTGGATGAATGGATAAACAAAATGGAATATATGCATACAATGGAATAATTATTCAACCTTAAAAAACAAAGGAAATTCTGGCATATATTAAAACATGGACATTATGTCTAATGTAAAATAAGCCAGTAACAGAAACACATCCTATCCAATAAAAGAGAAACACGCAAATTGTACCTTCGCTATGCTACCAGCCAATAGGAACAATATGCAAATTAACCCCCAACCAAGATGGCGGGCAGGCCCCCTCCGCCCCGAGCCGGCCATGGTGGCGCTGGGGCAGCGGGGTCCAGATCGCAGCCTCAGACCCAGCAGGGGAGGCTGGACCTGGACCCCCACTACCCTAAGCCTGGCCATGGCAGCGCTGGGGCAGTGGGGTCCCAATCGCAGCCCCAGACCCAGCAGGGGATCCAGCCCCTGCTACCTAAAGCCCAGCTATGACGGCTGCTGGGGCAGCTGGGGGTCCCCCCTTGGACCCAGCGGGGGTTCTGGCCCCTGCCTCCTGAAGCCTGGCCATGGCAAACCTGGGGCTGGGGCTGGGGGTGGTGAGTGGATTGAAGACAAAAATCTGCAGGCCTAGCACCCAGCAGCCCAAGGTCTGAGGCGGAGGCGCTTGGGTTGCTGAGGGGCCTGGGTTGAGGCAGCAGAGACACAAACCCACAAGAAACCTGTGAAAAGGGAGAAAAACTATCATAACTTTATCTCCCTTTCCACAAGATGAGAAAACTGTCCCTGGATTACTTAGTGCTGTGGCCAACACCTTTCTACAAACACAGAGTAATGTTATGACTCCCAGGAAGGTCTGGTCAGAATGCCGTCTCCAGGGAATAATACTACTATGGCTAATTATCTGAGAGAGGAAACAAGCTTTTGTTGGGTTTATTCTGAAGGTCAGAGAAAATGCCACCCCAACGTATGCTGTGTTGTTATATTGATGATCTTGAGCTGCAGATGCTTGAAAAACAGCAAATGCATGTGGATGATTTCACTGAAGTCTCCTGATCTCCCTAAAATCCGAGCCCCTAAAGGAGCTTAAATGTCATAGGTCCCCTTCATGGGAGAAGTGTCATCAGGCAGAGAAGACTGACTCCTGTCATAGGACAGGAGAGTAGAAGTTGACATCACAACTAAACTTTGTTATAAACTATTTCCCTCCACCCCGTTCATCTTTCCTAAATATCATTTACTCTCCTCTAAGAGGCCTATGTCTCCCATCCCCTTTCCCTACGAAGAAGGTATTTAAATCTGCATTCTAAGCCACCTTGGGGAGTTACTCATTTTTCCCTGGGATCTCCCACATATGCACAAGGTACACAGGTTAATGAACTTTTGTTTTTTTCTTGGTGATCTGTCTTTCATCACAAGGTCCTCCACTAGGAACTCAGAAATGTAGAGGAAAACTATTTTTTCTCCTCCATAATTCTATCTCGGGAAATCCAGTCCCCAGCTGAACAATGAGATTGACTTAAGTACCAAGCAGTACCACCTGACGAGAGAGAAGCTTCTAGAAAAAAATCAAAGATATTGGCATCAAAGTGGGAAGAAGAGTGGGTTGCTGGTGGGAGTTTAAAGTGGTTCAACATTTTTGGAGGATGATTTGGCAAATTCGATAGAAATGTTCAAGGTAAGTCCAAAAGTCTTCTAGGAATCATACTGCTGAGAT